>CM038141.1:270003924-271203924 GCA_021437245.1 Aegilops speltoides
AAGTCGCTCCATCCCCGTATGGGTGGAGAACCCGTCGCTGTCTTGGCTGTGATACCGGAGGCTCTAGGGAAGTCGGAGGAGAGAGCACTCATCTTGGGGTGGGCTTACTACTTATATGCTTTCAGCAGTTATCCTCTCCGGACTTGGCTACCCAGCGTTTACCATAGGCACAATAACTGGTACACCAGAGGTGCGTCCTTCCCGGTCCTCTCGTACTAGGGAAAGGTCCTCTCAATGTTCTAACGCCCACACCGGATATGGACCGAACTGTCTCACGACGTGTTGGATCTCCCACTTTTTGGAATGTTCCAAATTCCACTTGAGCATCCAAATCTGGATCAATACCAGCAAAAACATCTCGGAACAATGTTCTAGTGCCATGCCAAATGTGTCCGAAAAAGAAGAGCAAAGCAAAGGTAGCATGACCAAACGTTCGCTAATTAGTACTGCGTCTTCAAAATTGTAACCTTCCCATGGCATATAAGCTACTAATACGTTTTTCCAGATAATTATGTCGGATGGCATTCATCATGCAACAGTTATAACATAGGGTGACACAGAACTAGCTCCAATTCATCAATATAATGTAGGTATGTATTTCGAATATAGTCATACGTGCTTATGGAAAAGAACTTGCATGACATCTTTTGTCCTATCCTCCCATGGCAGCGGGGTCCTATTAGAAACTAAGGGATATTAAGGCCTCCTTTTAATAGAGTACCGGACCAAAGCATTAGCACTTAGTGAATACATGAACTCCTCAAACTACGGTCACCACTGAGAAGGGTCCTGACTATTGTTACTCCGGGGTTGTCGTATCATAACACGTAGTAGGTGACTATAACTTGCAAGATAGGATCAAGAACTCACATATATTCATGAAAACATAATAGGTTCAAATCTGAAATCATGGCACTCGTGCCCTATTGATAAGCATTAAGCATCGCAAAGTCATAGCAACATCAACCTTAGACATAATGGATACTAGGGATCAAACCCTAACAAAACTAACTTGATTACATGGTAAATCTCATCCAACCCATCACCGTCCAGCAAGCCTACGATGGGATTACTCATGCACGGCGGTGAGCATCATGAAATTGGAGATGGAGGATGGTTGATAATGATGATGGCGACGGATTCCCCTCTCCGGTGCCCTGAACGGACTCCAGATCTGACCTCCCGAGGAAGAACAGGGCTTGGCAGCGACTATGTATCGTAAAACGCGATGAATCCTTCTCTCTATTTTTTCTCCCCAGACGTGAATATATGGAGTTGGAATTGAGGTCGGTGGAGGTCCAAGGGGCCCACAAGGACAGAGGGTGCGCCCTAGAGGGGTCGGCGCACCCCCCATCCTTGTGTCGAGGGTGTGGGCCCTCTTCGGTTGATTCTTTTGCCAATATTTTTTATTTATTCCAAAAGTTATCTCTGTAAAGTTTTAGGTCATTCCGAGAACTTTTATTTCTGCACAAAAATAACACCATGGCAATTCTGGTGAAAACAGCGTTAGTCCGGGTTATTTCCTTTCAAATCATGCAAATTAGAGTCCAAAACAAGTGCAAAAGAGTTTGGAAAAGTAGATACGTTGGAGACGTATCAGGCCTGCTACGGGCCTGCATCCTGGCCCAACTAGCGGGTTGGATTTCTAGTCATATGCAGGCCGTGGTGGCCCAGTAGGCGGCATTTTTTTATTTTTTCCAGTATTTTTGTTTTGTTTTATGCTTTATTTAATTTTTTTTATTTCTACTTACAGCTAAATACTTAGAGTTTTTTAGTGATTCTTTTCGCTTTAGGTCACAAAAATTTTAAACTTTCTGTTAGTGCCATTAGTTTTCAAATTTGAATAGTTTAAATTTAAATTCTTTGAAATTTGTGTGAATCACTAGTTTGTGAATAACTTTACTTTAAAAATAGATTTCTGAGTGATTCTTTTTCTTTCTATTTAATATTAGTGTGTTTTTATCATTATATTCAATTTGGTAATGTTTAGGTTATTTTAAATGGGTGTTCTAATCAAAAACAAATTTTGTTAATTTAGTTTGCTATTAAAGTTTCTAACAAAAATACTTTATGAAAATTCTTTTTTTATTAATGTTTTAACAAAAAAAATGATAATTTTAGTTGCATAAATTTTATATAATTTTAGTTTCAAAAATACTACAGGTTTATAAAAGCTTTTTAGTTGATTCTTTTTTGCTATTGAAGAATACTATAGTTTTCTTTTAGTTGATCGTAACAGAATATTGTAATTGATTCTTTTAGATCATTCTTTTTTGCTATTAGAGTTTTATAAAAGTTTTCTAGTTCATTCTTTTTGCTATTAGTTCATTCTTTGAGCTAAATTACCCCTGAAATTGAAAAGCACTACAAATGAACTCTGTAAAGTTTGAAAGTTGGCATGGTATCATAATTTCAGCCACATAGCATGTGTTAAAAAGTTGAGAGGGTTACGCAAAAGCTGGATGCACTTCGTGTACAAAACGGACAATCTCTTTCGAAGTATTAGGGTTTCGAACGAAAACTCATCTGTTACAAAGGGATTTCATTTTTTTGAACTTATTTGAACTCCGGACTTTTTGTGGGATCAAAATGCACCATTCAAAGCCACATCGTAAATTTTCAACCCTTTCTGACTTCATTTGGTATTTTTCATGCATTTACTGATTTTTTGAGCTAAATGACCCTGGAATTGAAAATCACTACAAATGAACTCTGAAAAGGTTGAAAGTTGGCATGGTATCATCATTTCACCCACATAGCATGTGCTAAAAAGTTGAGAGGGTTACGGAAAGCACTTCGTGTACAAAGTGGACAATCTCTTTTGAAGTATCAGGGTTTTGGATGAAAACTCATCTGTTACAAAGGGATTTCATTTTTTTTGAACTTATTTGAACTCCAGACTTTTTGTGTGTTCAAAATGCACCATTCAAAGCCACATCACAAATTTTCAACCCTTTGTGACTTCATTTGTTATTTTTAATGCATTTACTGATTTTTTTGAGCTAAGTGACCCTGAAATTGAAAAGCACTACAAATGATCTGAAAAGGTTGAAAGTTGGAATGGTATCATCATTTCACCTACATAGCATGTGCTAAAAATTTAAGAGGATTACGGCAAAAACTGGATGCATTTCGTGTACAAAATGGACAATCTCTTTTGAAGTATTAGGATTTCGGACGAAAACTCGTCTGTTACAAAAGGCATTTCATTTTTTGAACTTATTTGAACTCCAAGCTTTTTGTGTTCAAAATTCACCATTCAAAGCCACATCATAAATTTTCAACCCTTTCTGACTTAATTTGGTATTTTTCATGCATTTACTGATTTTTTGAGCTAAATGACCCTGAAATTGAAAAGCACTACAAATAAACTCTGAAGAGGTTGAAAGTTGGCATGGTATCATCATTTCACCCACATAGCATGTGCTAAAAAGTTAAGAGGGTTACGGCAAAAAATTGGATGCACTTCATGTACAAAATAGACAATCTCTTTCGAAGTATCACGGTTTCAGACGAAAACTCATATGTTACGGAAGGCATTTCATTTTTTTGAACTCTAGACTTTTTGTGTGTTCAAAATGCACAATTCAAAGCCACATCATAAATTTTTAACCATTTATGAGTTCATTTGGTATTTTCATGCATTTACTGATTTATTTTTGAGCTAAATGACCCTAAAATTGAAAAGCACTACAAATGAACTCTGAAAAGTTTGAAAGTTTTCATGGTATCATCATTTCACCCACATAGCATGTTGTAAAAAGTTAAGATGGTTGTCGGTGTCAAAACCGGCGGATCTCAGGTAGGGGGGTCCCGAACTGTGCGTCTAAGGCTAATGGTAACAGGAGGCGAGGGACATAATGTTTACCCAGGTTCGGGCCCTCTCTATGGAGGTAATACCCTACTTCCTGCTTGATTGATCTTGATGATATGAGTATTACAAGAGTTGATCTACCACAAGATCGTAGAGGCTAAATCGTAGAAGCTAGCCTATGATTATGATTGTTCTTGTCCTACAGACTAAACCCTCCGGTTTATATAGACACCGGAGGGGGCTAGGGTTACACAGAGTCAGTTACAGAGAAGGAAATCTACATATCCGAATTGCCAAGCTAGCCTTCCACGCAAAGGAGAGTCCCACCCGGACACGGGATGAAGTATTCAATCTTGTATCTTCATAGTACAATAGTCCGGCACAAGTACATAGTCTGGCTGTCCGAGGACCCCCTAATCCAGGACTCCCTTAGTAGCCCCTGAACCAGGCTTCGATGATGACGAGTCTGGCGCGCAGATTGTCTTCGGCATTGCAAGGCGGGTTCCTTCTCCGAATACTCCAAGGTAGATTTTGAACACATGAATTGTGTTCGGCTCTGCAAAACAAATTCCACATACCACCGTAGAGAGCACAATATTCCACAAGTCTAATCTGCTGACAACTTTTCATAGCGTGACATCATGTCGTGGCCCGGTCATTATTCGAACCATTTTTCTCAACCTGCTACTGCACATCTTGCGAGGCGGTTTTATTAGCACGTCTTGTCAAAGCGGAGATCGTGTACCCTTATCATGGGATTCTTATCAATACGGGTGTGGTTAACCCAACCGCGCCATTAGTATGACTCCTCGGTTTTAGACAAGTTCCAAACGGCCATGCGGAGGACGCTTGATATTCACCCTCTTTATAAAGAGGTCAAGATCTGTCCTTTTCTTTCCACGCCCGATCCTTCCCTTCCCCTACCTCAAGTTCCAGCACCCAAGGTTCAGTCTAAGCGCTCCGAACCTTCAACCATGTCCGGATCCAACCTTCAAGGCCGGTGGATGGCCTCTTTCGTACATCAAGAAGCTTAGGGAGGCTAGGTATCTGACAGCCGAAATCCTTCACAGGTTACCTGCTCAAGGGCAGGTTATCCCCACTCCCGAACCCAACGAGAGTGTTGTATTCGTCTCCCACTTCCTCCGAGGGCTAGGCTTTAGTCTTGATCCCTTTGTTAGAGGGCTCATGTTCTATTACGGGCTAGATTTTCATGATCTAGCTCCAGATTCCTTCCTTCACATCTCATCGTTTATCGTCATGTGTGAGGCCTTCCTCCGCATTACCCCACACTTTGGCTTATGGCTCAAGACCTTCAATGTGAAGCCAAAGATGATCGACGGGCGACACGCAGAGTGTGGAGGCGCTATAATAAGCAAAGGTGCCGACGCCCTATGGCCAAAGGGTTCCTTCCCGGAGGTGTCCGACCTATGGCAACGGGAGTGGTTTTACATCACAGCACCCCGAGGTACAAAGTGGGCAGCCGCCCTAGCCTTCCGCTCTGCCCCTCCGCCCCAACTGGCATCATGGGTCAACAAAGGGCTGGACTGGGGGCCAGTTAATGATGTGCTGCCATTGCAAAGCCGCATCCGAGATCACCTCAAGAGGGATATCAGTCTCGTCAAAGTAATTCAAGTAATGTTAGTTCGTCAGGTCCTGCCATGCCAACGTCGATCTCTCCGTATGTGGGAGTTCAAACCCGGAAGGACCGTGAACCATTCAAAACTTCTTTGGCGTGACGCTCGAAGGGATGTATATTATTCTTCGGATCACGAATAAAGTGTCCTGATACCATCGAGCATGCGGGTCTCAACTGCAACCGTCCAGATACCCAAGTAAGTAACTCTGCGACCGAACATGCTGTCATTATATTTGTCACAACATTATTCTGAAAAATTACCCTCGGCCAGGACTGGATAAGCAAGGCGGAGAGGATCAGGTGTTCGGCCCCTCTTCCTGAAGGCTCGCCGGATCCTGTACTAATCAGGATGCTGGCTCGCGCACCTTATCAAGTGCCATCAGGAGAAGACAAGGGGAGGAATAGAGAATCCAAAAGCGGGCTTCATACTTTACACATCCGACACGGGGGAATTAGTGCCTCCGCATCGGAGGATGATCGGGGAGGTGAATCTAGAATTCCCTCTCCCACGGGAAGAAAAATACCACCCCTGAAGACTTGGAAACGGAGGTTTCCAAACGAGGAAAGAAACCTTCACCAGGGGGCCCTGCCCCGGAGGGCATCCTTAGCGCACAGCGCCCACAAGGGGGCCAGCTGTCAACCGAGCTGTAAGTGAACAAAGGCACATTAGTAAATATGCCCTGCTCTTTTCCTGAGAATAATAACCGAGACATATTTTTGCAGTCCGACTCATAGCCCTTCTCAACAATGTTCGTCCTTGAGGGATCTTCTTCTGGAGATGATGGAGAGCAAAACGCCTCCTCCTGCCTCCCCGCCTCATGAGACGGACAACCCTGAGGTGTCGTCGCAGAGGGTTTCTCCTGATCCGCAAAGGCCAGAAGGTAACTCTTCGGCCGCCCGAAGTCTGGAGTTCTGGGCTCCTAAGGAGACCAACAGAAAAAGCCCGGGATTGTCCGGTGTACAACCGGACACATTGATAGGTCTTCTGGAGCAAGCGGCTATCTCAGAGGAACATCGTACCTTAATGGGTACGGTGGTTGAGAGAATTTCATCCGCAAAAAGAGGGTTGAATGAAGCTTTTATGAGCCTGCTAAGAGGCTTTGAGGTACGCAAAGTAATATATATATTTTTGAATGTACCGCACACGCAAGGTGTGCTTTGTATAGATAGTAGCCCCTGAGACTCTGGTTGTCGTCCAGACGCGGCAAGCAGAGGATCATAGTCTCACATAATGATAGCGCTGCATTCGTGCACAGGCGGCTACGAATCCGGCGGCTGACCGAGCTGCTGAATTTGCCGAATTGAGGCGGCAACTTGATGTGGCAGATGCGGACATCACACTTGTCAACAAGTGGCTTGACGAGGCACATAGTATCTATATTCGGGTGGTCAGCAAATATCAAGAAGAGCATGATGATGGTATTTATAGTATGCTTTGACTGCAGATGGAGCTGCTGCCGCGGAGACCCTTCGGGCAGAACTTGCCCGAGCCAAGGAGCAAGCCAGGAGAAGTGATGCAGCCGCCCTGAAGGCAGCCGAAGAAATAAAGTTGAACAGGCTGCGCATCGCCAAAGTGAGGATAAAGTAGCTAACATGGCTATTGATCTAAAGAATGTCGCCAGCCAGTATGAGCTTCTCGAAAGGGAAAACCAAACGAAAACGGCTGACCTAGAGAAGGCCTTGCAAGTAGCGAAAGAAACTCGCTCTGAAATCAGAGCGGCGTGGGAGGAGCTTCGGCAAGCCGGTGATATCGCGACTGGGAAGCCCTTTTTATTGCGAACGAAGTTCGGCGATCTGAAATATGCCCCTCTTGATCAATTGTGGAGCTCTGCACACGCATACTTCGATTTAGCAAAGAGTGTTGCTGATGCGACGGAGTATTTCAAGGATCGGAAAGATCATGAGGTGGAAAGATTGTTTTGGTTGCAGTTCAGTGCTCCAAAGCGTACGCTGCTGTTGAATGAGCAAATGGCCGAGTGGGCCGAGCTCCATAGGTTGTCCAGGCTTGCCATGAAGGCTCTCGTGGATCATCTGTGGCCGAAGGAACCGAGCCCGGGTAGTTATTTTTGTTTGGTGCAATAATTTCTTCGTGGTGTGCTACATATCAATGCAGTCAAGAGGTCGGCATGCATAGAGGGTGCACGGATGGCTCTTGCCCGTGTTAAGACATATTGGGCGGAGATGGAGGCCACCGGTGTTGCAACCAGGGGTCCGCCCGGGGGTCAGGACTCGCCCGAGCACTATTTTGAAGAAGTCCTAGAAGGTGCCCGTTTAATAGAGGCTTAGTGCTCAAAGAGTACCATGTTCTAGTGACATGTATCTTGATTGTAAAAACAATGCTTTTTTGATAATAAAGGCTATATTTATACTTTTGCCCATAAAGTATTGTAGTGCCTCCTGTGCGGCCGTTTATGTATGTATGCATATAACCTGAAAGTTTGCAGTCATCGGCTTATTTACGCATATAATGCGGGGTGTTGTTGATAAGCGTAATCACACTTGATCCGACTTCTTGGTCCGTTAAGGAGGTGATAGCGCGGCGAACGAGGCAATTGGACTATATAGCTTTAACACTTTCAATTAGCCATAGGAGTTTGACGGTGGGGCTACTATATAAGCCCTGGTATGTCTGCGCTCATCCGAATATGGTGCATGTACATACATGACCGGGAAACCAGTCATTCGTTAATGCGGAGGAATCATGAAGATTCCGCTGGGTCATCGAGTGGTTGACCAGTCTCTCGCTTTATCATGACACTCAGTTTTCAGCTTTCTCTACTGAGGTGCTCATCCAGATGAACCAGGGCACAATCACAGTAGTTCTCTCGGTGCCACCTTAGCCGATAGAGCGGAAAGTAAGGTAGCAAAACACAGAAGCCGAGCAAACCCAACTATTGACCAAAGACATGATTCGGAGCTGATGCATATAAGGCCAAACTCGTGACGCCGAACACTCCCAAAGGTATTCAGACTTTACAACATATACTGGGCTGAGTACCGCCCTTGATAATGATCCCTGAATTTCCAGGTACGTGGATAAATTTGGCGTGACGTAAGAGTGGCTGTGGTAGGGGTATAAATCCCAAAAACACATTGGATGCTGCCCTTGTAACGTCCATTTTAGATCGGCGAACAATAGGTTAGCCAATAACGCCGGTAGCCCTCTTGGTCGTTTTAAGTACCAGGAGGGTGTGAGCCAACAAGAGACAATAAAAAGGTTTACAAAGGGTCTTAATCTCAAGAGAAACCTTAGGACGGGGCCCTGCTACACGTCTGCGCCTTTGTCTCCGTTGTGCCGTATCCTGGAAGGGTATAACACGGTAGTCATCTGTAAAAAAGAAAGAAAAACTTAGTTGAAAGAAACTTTTTGTGTGACCGTGCGTAACGTCGGTTAAACTTAATGAACCATGAAAATGCAATTTCTTGAGTGTGAATAGGATCCAGCTGCACTATGGATTCTTTTCGTGCGGGCAGCCCCTAGCACCACATACGAGGGTATAGCCGTCAGTCAAGATCAGGTTTATCTGGGCTGCTACAAATAGTGGTGTGCCGAACATGTCTAACCATGTCCGTGGTCTTGACGACCGATTAGCTACTTGGGTTGGAGAGGCCGGTCAGTGGTTCGGCTGCTAGAGCCGCCACATATTCTTCCGCACGCAGGGAACGCTCTATATTTCCGCTAATTGTGATGACCCCACGTGGACCGGGCATCTTAAGTTTAAGATAAGCGTAATGCGGAACTGCATTGAAATAAGCGAAGGCCGTTCTTCCGAGTAGTGCATGGTAGCCGCTTCAAAATGGAGCGATGTCGAAGATTAGTTCTTCGCTTCGGAAGTTGTCGAGAGAACTGAATACAACCTCTAATGTTAGAGAGCTTGTGCAGCGGGCCTCTATGCCTGGTATTACTCCTTTAAAGGTGGTATTACTTTGGCTGACTCTTGACGGGTCTATCCGCATTTTGCGAACAGTGTCCTGGTATATCAGATTAAGACTACTGCCACCGTCCATGAGGTCGAGCAACAAGGCAGTCGAACCTCCATGCCGTATACTAGTCGAATGATCCCTGTGATTGAAGGTGATCGGGCAGGCCGACCATGGGTTGAATTTGGGGGCGACTGGTTCTACAGCGTATATGTCTTGAAGTGTGCATTTACGCTTCCTCTTTGGTATGTGGGTTGTGTAAATCATGTTCACTGTTTTGACCTCTGGTGGAAATTTTTTCTGTCCCCCAGTGTTCGGCTGGCGAGGTTCGTCCTCGTCTTCACTTGGCGGCTCCCTCCCCTTGTGTTCGGCGTTTAGCTTGTTGGCCTGCTTGAAGACCCAATATTCTCTATTGGTGTGATTCGCAGGTTTCTCGGGGGTGCCATGAATGTGACATGATCAGTCTAGAATTTTGTTTAGGCTGGACGGTCCATCTCTATTGCCTTTAAATGGCTTTTTCCGTTGACCGGGTCGAGAGCCCCTGAATCTGGCGTTTACCGCCATGTTTTCTGGGCTGTCCTCATTGTTTCGACGCTTGTTTTTATTGCGTCATGGCTTCCCATTGCCGTCCCTGATTTCGGATGTGCCTGGGTCGCGGGTGCCGCTGCAGGCCAACCAACTATCCTCGCCCATGCAAAAGCAGGTCATAAGGCATGTTAGGGCTGCCATTGTCCTCGGCTTTTCCTAGCCGAGGTGTCTAGCGAGCCACTCGCCCCGGACACTGTGCTTGAAAGCCGTTAAGGCTTCGGCATCCGGGCAATCGACGATTTGGTTCTTCTTGGTGAAAAATCTGTTCCAAAGCTTACGGGCTGACTCTCCGGGTTGTTGGATTATGTGACTTAAATCGTCTGCATCTGGAGGCCGGACATATGTCCCTTGAAAATTAGCCCTGAAAGCATCCTCGAGTTCCTCCCAACTTCCAATGGAATTTTTGGGGAGGCTTTTCAACCAGTGCCGAGCTGGTCCTTTCAACTTGAGGGGTAGGTATTTGATGGCGTGGAGATCGTCTCCGCGAGCCATGTGGATATGAAGAATGAAGTCCTCAATCCAGATTGCAGGGTATGTTGTTCCGTCGTATGCCTTGATGTTCATGGGTTTGAACCCCTCTGGAAATTCATGATCCAGCACCTCATCGGTGAAGCACAGGGGGTGCGCGGCACCCCTGTATTTGGATGTGTCGTGGCATGCTTCCAACGGATGTAGTGTTCGGTGTTGATTCCGAGCTGGTATTCGATCAGTATAGTCGTTTTGGTGGTCGTGATCTTGCGCAGGAGCACGCTTCCTAGATCCATAGATGGACCTGGCTATACCGGCTCTTTTGTCCCGGTGCTCACGTATATCGTGTGTTGACTTGTGTGCGGCGCCATTAGCCGCTCTGTCTCGGCCATGGGGTGGTCGGTCCGGCAGATCGGCCGTATTGTTTTTTGGCGGGATGGGTTCTACAGCCTCGTCATCAAATTCGGGCAGCAGCTTGCGCTTTGGGTAGCTCTTTGTGTGGCCATCTCCACCGTATTTTTCGTCAGTGTCGAGCACTTTGTTCCATCGTGGTTGGCGTATCTGCGCTGACCTTAAGCCTTTATACGCTTCTTCAAGCTCCTCGCGGTGGCGATAAGCCTTTTGTGGAGGTTCTCTTGTTCCAAGTGCTTTTTCGGGATGATGAGTGCATCGTCGTCCGGACTGTTCTCCTCTCCGGAGACAGGTTTATAAGTTTTTTCTTCGTCGTCGCTATGATCGGACAGCGACCCCGGACTATGTTCGCCGTCCCCTGGCTCATCCTGCTCCATCACTGGGTCCATGGGGTCATCGTTACCTTTGGAGTCGTCCGGGGTATTATTCTTTCTTGTGATGTTATCGCTGTTTTTGCTGTGGCAGGATTTAGAGCGGCGCCGCTGACGTCGGTGCTTTGGTTGCTTCTCTAGAGGATTATCCTCTGTTGCATCCTTCCGTTCCTCACCGTTGTTTTCATTGGGTGTGTCCACCATGTATTCACTATCTTATCTTTTTCTCGGTTTGGTAGACATGTCCTTCATATAGAAAACCTGCGCCACATCATTGGCTAGGACGAATGGTTCGTCTGTGTACCCAAGATTGTTGAGATCCACTGTTGTCATTCCGTACTGCGGGTCTACCTGTACCCCGCCTCCTAACAGATTGACCCATTTGCACCGAAACAAAGGGGCCTTAAAATCATGTCCGTAGTCAAGTTCCTATATGTCCACTATGTAACCATAATATGTGTCCTTTCCCCTGTTGGTTGCTGCATCAAAGCGGACACAACTGTTTTGGTTGATGCTCTTTTGATCTTGGGCGATCGTGTAAAATTTACTCCCATTTATCTCGTACCCTTTGGAAGTCAATTCGAAGATGGTTGCCTGGCCAACGAGTACAACTCATCTGCAATAGTGTTGTCACCCATGAGATGTGTTTGCAACCAACTGTCGAAAGTCCTGATGTGTTCACATGTAGTCCAGTCGTCACACTGCTCCGGGTGTTTGGAGCACAGAATATTCTTGTGTTCATTGACATACAGGGTCACCAAGGTAGAATTCTGTAGAACTGTGTAGTATGCTTGAGACCAAGAATTACCATCCCTACATATTATTGAGTCTGCTCCTAGAGTGCCCTTTCCAGTCAGTCTCCCCTTATACCGCATTTGAGGGAGACCAATCTTCTTAAGGTCAGGAATGAAGTCAACACAAAACCCAATGACCTCCTCTGTTTGATGGCTTGTGGAGGTGCTTCCTTCTAGCCTAGCACGGTTACGAACATATTTCTTTAAGACTCCCATGAACCTCTTAAAGGGGAACATATTGTGTAGAAATAAAAGTCCCAGAATGGCAATCTTGTCGACTAGATGAACTAGGACGTGCGTCATGATATTTGATAACCCACAAGTATAGGGGATCGCAACAGTTTTTGAGGGTAGAGTATTCAACCCAAATTTATTGATTCGACACAAGGGGAGACAAAGAATATTCTCAAGTATTAGCAATTGAGTTGTCAATTCAACTACACCTGGATAACTCAGTATATGCGGCAAAGTATTTAGTAGCAAAATAGTATGGAAGTAACGGTAACAGTGGCAAAAGTAACGATAGCAGTTTTGTAGTGATTGTAACAGTAGCAATGGTAAAGAAAATAAGCAAAGCATAATATGTGAAAAGCTCGTAGGCATTGGATCAGTGATGGACAATTATGTCGGATGCGATTCCTCATGTAATAGTTATAACATAAGGTGACACAGAAATAGCTCTAGTTCATCAATGTAATGTAGGCATGTATTCCGAATATAGTCATACGTGCTTATTGAAAAGAACTTGCATGACATCTTTTGTCCTACCCTCCCGTGGCAGCGGGTTCTACCGGACCAAAGCATTAACACATAGTGAATACATGAACACCTCAAACTACGGTAATCACCGAGAAGTATCTCCCGATTATTGTCACTTCGGGGTTGTCAGATCATAACACATAATAGGTGACTATAGACTTGCAAGATAGGATCAAGAACTCACATATATTCATGAAAACATAATAGGTGATACGTCCATTTTGCATCATGCTTTTATATCGATATTTATCGCATTATGGGCTGTTATTTCACGTTATGTCACATTACTTATGGCTATTCTCTCTTATTCTACAAGGTTTACCATGAAGAGGGGGAATGCCGGCAGCTGGAATTCTGGCTGGAAAAAGAGCAAATATTGGAGACCTATTCTGCGCAACTCAAAAAGTCCTGAAACTCCACGGAATATCTTAAAAAGAAATAAAGAAAAATCGTCGCCAAAGATGAAGGCCAGGGGGCCCACACCCTGCTCACGAGGGTGGGGGGCGCGCCCCTCCCCCCTGGGCGCGCCCCCTACCTTGTGGGCCCCTAGTGGCTCTCCGACGCCCATCTTCTCCTATATGAAGTCTTTCGATGAAAAAAACCAGAGGCAACCTTTCGGGACGAGACTCCGCCGCCACGGGGCGGGACCTATCTAGGGCTCCGACAGAGCTGTTCTGCCGGGGACACTTCCCTCCGGGAGGGGGAAATCATCACCATCGTCATCACCAACGCTCCTCTCATCGGGAGAGGGCATTCTCCATCAACATCTTCACCAGCACCATCTCATCTCCAAACCCTAGTTCATCTCTTGTCTCCAATTCTTGTCTCCAAGTCCGGGATTGGTGCTAGTAGGTTGCTAGTAGTGTTGATTACTCCTTGTAGTTGATGCTAGTTGGTTTATTTGGTGAAGATCATATGTTCAGATCCTTTATGCACATTATATCCCCTCTGATTATGAACTTGAATATGCTTTGTGAGTAGTTACGTTTGTTGAGGACAAGGGAGAAGTCTTGCTATTAGTAGTCATGTGAATTTGGTATTCGTTCGATATTTTGATAAGATGTATGTTGTCTAACCTCTAGTGGTGTTATGTGAACGTCGACTACATAACACTTCACCATTATTTGGGCCTAGAGGAAGGCATTTGGAAGTAATAAGTAGATGATGGGTTGCTAGAGTGATGAAGCTTAAACCCTAGTTTATCGTTGCCGTAAGGGGCTGATTTGGATCCATATGTTTCATGCTATGGTTAGGTTTACCTTAATACTTTTGTTGTAGTTGCGGATGCTTGCAATAGAGGTTAATCATAAGTGGGATGCTTGTCCAAGTAAGGGCAGTACCCAAGCACCGGTCCACCCACATATCAAATTATCAAAGTACGAACGTGAATTATATGGCGTGATGAAAACTAACTTGCGATATTCCCATGTGTCCTCGGGGCGCTTTTCCTATTATAAGAGTTTGTTCCGCTTGTCCTTTGCTACAAACAGGATTGGCCCACCTTTACGCACTTTATTTACTTTTGTTACTTGTTGCTCGTTACAATTTATCTTATCACAAAACTATCTGTTATCACTTATTTCAGTACTTGCGAGAGAATACCTTGCTGAAAACCGCTTATCATTTCATACGCTCCTCGTTGGGTTCGACACTCTTACTTATCGAAAGGACTACGATAGATCCCCTATACTTGTGGGTCATCAAGACTCTTTTCTGGTGCCGTTGCCGGGGAGTGTAGCACCTTTGGTAAGTGGAATTTGGTAAGGAAAAATTTATATAGTGTGCTGAAATTTTCTGTCACTTGTTACTATGGAAACTGAATCTCTGAGGGGCTTGTTCGGGGTATCTTCACCCCGTCCAGTAGAGCAAAGAGTTGCTCCTCAACCTACTGAAAATGAAATTCCTTTTGAATTTCCTTTGGGTATTATGGAAAAACTGCTGGCTAATACTTTTACAGGAGATGGGACAAAGCATCCCGACGAGTATCTACGCTATTTGGATGAAATTTGTGGATTATTTAAGCTTGCAGGTATACCCGATGATGTTGTTAAGAAGAAGGCTTTCCCTTTATCTTTGAAGGGAGATGCATCGACATGGTATAGGCTATGTGATGATACGAGATCATGGAACTATAAAAGAATGAAATTGGAATTTCATCAAAAATATTACCCTATGCATCTTGTTCATCGTGATCGCAATTATATATATAATTTTGGCCTCATGAAGGAGAAAGCATCGCTCAAGCTTGGGGAGGCTTAAATCCATGTTATATTCATGCCCCAATCATGAGCTCTCAAAATTGACAATTCTTCAAATTTTTATGCTCGGCTCTCGATAATAATAAAACCATGCTCGATACTTCTTGTCTTTGGCTCTTTTATGATGAAGCCTATTGAATTCAGATGGAATTTATTGGATAGAATTAAACGCAACTCTGAAGATTGGGACCTCGACAAAGGTAAGGAGTCAGGTATGACACCTAATTTTGATTGTGTTAAATCTTTTATGGATACCGATATTTTCCGTAAGTTTAGCACTAAATATGGACTTGACTCTGAGATAGTAGCTTCTTTCTGTGAATCTTTTGCTTCTTATGTTGATCTCCCCAAGGAGAAGTGGTTTAAATATCATCCTCTCATAGAAGTAAAAGTAGCTGCACCTATTAAAGTTGAAGAAGAAACCATCACTTATAATGATCCTATTGTTCCTACCTCTCATGTTGAGAAACCACCTTTCCCTGCTAGAGTAAAGGATCATGCTAAAGCTTCAACTGTTGTTCGTAAAAGCAATATCAGAACTTATGCACCTCCTGAACAAGTTAAAGTAGAACCCAATATTGCAATTGTTAAAGATCTCTTGTCTGATAATATTGATGTGCATGTTATTCAGTTCGAAGGTGAAACTGCTAGAATTGTTAAACCCTGTGCTAAAGATAAACATAGACCTGTGGTAGGCGTGCCTCTTATTTCTGTTAAAATAGGAGATCATTGTTACCATGGCTTATGTGATATGGGTGCGAGTGCTAGTGTTATACCACATACTTTATATGAGGAAATTAAGAATGAAATTGCACCTGCTGAATTAGAAGGTATTGATGTCACAATTAAACTTGCCAATAGAGATACTATTTCTGCAATGGGAATTGTTAGAGATGCTGAAGTCTTGTGTGGGAAAACCAAATATCCCATTGATTTTCTTGTTCTTGGTTCCCCACAAGATAGCTTTTGTCCCATTATATTTGGTAGACCCTTCTTGAATACTGTTAATGCTACGATAGACTGCAAAAAGAATGTTGTTACTGTTGGCTTGGATGATACGGTTCATGAGTTCAATTTCTCTAAATTTAGTAAACAACATCGTGAGGAAGAATTGCCTAGTAAGGATGAAATTGTTGGTCTTGCTTCTATTGCCGTACCTCCTAGTGATCCTTTAGAACACTATTTGCTAGACCATGAAAATGAGATGTTCATGAATAAAAGAAGGGAAATAGATGAAGTATTCTTTGAACAGAAACCTATTCTGAAACACAATTTGCCTGTTGAAATCCTAGGGGATCCTCCCCCACCCAAGGGTGATCCCGTGTTTGAGCTTAAACCGTTGCCTGATAATCTTAAGTATGCTTATCTTGATGAAAAGAAAATATATCCTATTGTTATTAGTGCTAACCTTTCAGAGCATGAAGAAGAAAGAGTATTGAAAACTCTAAAAAAGCACCGTGCCGCTATTGGATATACTCTTGATGATCTTAAGGGCATTAGTCCCACTCTATGTCAACATAAAATAAATTTGGAAGCTGATGTCAAACCAGTTTGTGATCCTCAATGACGTTTGAATCCTAAAATGAAAGAAGTGGTAAGAAAGGAAATACTCAAGCTTCTGGAGGCAGGTATAATTTACCCGTTCTTTGGTAGTCGATGGGTAAGTCATGTCCATTGTGTCCCTAAGAAGGGAGGTATTACTGTTGTCCCTAATGATAAAGATGAATTGATCCCGCAAAGAATTATCACAGGTTATAGGATGGTAATTGATTTCCGCAAGTTAAATAAAGCTACTAAGAAAGATCATTACCCCTTACCTTTTATTGATCAAATGCTAGAAAGATTGTGCAAACATACACATTATTGCTTTCTAGATGGTTATTCTAGTTTCTCTCAAATACCTGTGTCGGCTAAAGATCAATCAAAGACTACTTTTACTTGCCCTTTTGGTACTTTTGCTTATAGACGTATGCCTTTTGGTTTATGTAATGCACCTGCTACCTTTCAAAGATGCATGATGGCTATATTCTCTGATTTTTGTGGAAAGATTTGTGAGGTTTTCATGGACGACTTTTCCGTCTATGGTTCCTCTTTTGATGATTGCTTGAGCAATCTTGATCGAGTTTTGCAGAGATGTGAAGAAACTAATCTTGTCTTAAATTGGGAAAAGTGCCACTTTATGGTTAATGAAGGCATTGTCTTGGGGCACAAAGTTTCTGAAAGAGGTATTGAAGTTGATAAAGCCAAGGTTGATGCTATTGAAAAGATGCCATGTCCCAAGGACATCAAAGGTATAAGAAGTTTCCTTGGTCATGTCGGATTTTATAGGAGGTTCATTAAGGACTTCTCAAAAATTTCTCGGCCTCTGACTAATTTATTACAAAAAGATGTACCATTTATCTTTGATGATGATTGTGTAGAAGCATTTGAAATACTTAAGAAAGCATTAGTCTCTGCACCTATTGTTCAGCCACCTGATTGGAATTTACCCTTTGAAATTATGTGTGATGCTAGTGATTATGCTGTAGGTGCTGTTCTAGGGCAAAGAGTTGATAAGAAATTAAATGTTATCCACTATGCTAGTAAGACTCTAGACAATGCTCAAAGAAATTATGCTACTACTGAAAAGGAACTTTTAGCGATTGTATTTGCTTGTGATAAATTCAGACCCTATATTGTTGATTCTAGAGTAACTATTCATACCGATCATGCTGCTATTAAATATCTTATGGAAAAGAAAGATGCAAAACCTAGACTCATTAGATGGGTTCTCTTGCTTCAAGAATTTGATTTACATATTGTTGATAGAAAAGGAGCTGAGAACCCGTTCTGAACAACTTGTCTAGGCTAGAGAATGTTCTTGATGACCCACTACCTATTGATGATAGCTTTCCTGATGAGCAATTAAATGTCATAAGTACTTCTCGTAGCACTACATTGTATGCTGATTATGCTAATTATATTGTTGCTAAATTTATACCGCCTAGCTTCACATACCAACAAAAGAAAAAGTTTTTCTATGACTTGCGACATTACTTTTGGGATGACCCACATCTTTATAAAGAAGGAGTAGATGGTGTTATTAGGCGTTGTGTACCGAGCATGAGCAGAGCAGATCCTCGCAAGTGTCACTCCGAAGCCTATGGAGGACACCACGCAGAGATAGAACTGCACCTAAGGTATTGCAATCCGGTTTTATTGGCCTACTCTCTTCAAGAATGCCCGTAAGTTTGTTTTATCTTGCGATGAATGTCAAAGAATTGGTAATATCGATGAGCGTCAAGAAATGCCTATGAATTATTCACTTGTTATTGAACCATTCGATGTTTGGGGCTTTGATTATATGGGACCTTTTCCGCCTCTAATGGATATACACATATTTTAGTTCTTTGTTGATTACGTTACTAAGTGGGTAGAAGCTATTCCAACTAGTAGTGCTGATCATAACACTTCTATTAAAATGCTTAAGGAAGTTATTTTTCCGAGGTTTGGAGTCCCTAGATACTTAATGACCGATGGTGGTTCACACTTTATTCATGGTGCTTTCCATAAGATGCTTGCTAAATACGATGTTAATCATAGAGTTGCATCTCCTTATCACCCTTGATCTAGTGGTCGGTAGAGTTGAGCAATAGAGAGCTCAAATTAATTTTGCAAAAGACTATCAATAGGTCTAGAAAGAATTGGTCCAAAAAACTGAATGATGCACTATGGGCCTATAGAACTGCGTACAAAAATCCCATGGGTATGTCTCCGTATAAAATGGTTTATGGAAAAGCATGTCATTTACCTCTTGAACTAGAACATAAGGCGTATTGGGCTATCAAAGAGCTCAATTATGACTTCAAACTTGCCGGTGAGAAGAGGTTGTTTGATATTAGCTCACTTGATGAATGGAGAACCCAAGCTTATAAAAATGCCAAGCTGTTTAAAGAAAAAGTTAAAAGGTGGCATGATAAAAGGATACAAAAGCGCAAGTTTAATGTAGGTGACTATGTATTGCTATACAACTCTCGTTTAAGATTTTTTGCAGGAAAACTTCTCTCCAAATGGGAAGGTCCTTACGTTATCGAGGAGGTCTATCGTTAGGTGCCATAAAATCAACAACCCATGCACGAATCCAAAGGTGGTAAGCGGTCAAAGAATCAAACATTATATCTCGGTAATCCCATAAATGTTGAAACCAATATTATTGAAACTGTAACCCCGGAGGAATACATAAGGGACACTTTCCAGAACATTCCAGACTCCGAAAAGGAATAGGTATGTGGTACGGTAAGTAAACCGACCCCAAAACAATTTTTAAAGCAATATTTCTCCGTTTTGGAATATTTAGAAAAATAGAAAAATAAGTAGCAGTCCGGGGAGGACACGAGGCCTCCACGAGGGTGGAGGGCGCACCCTACCCCCCTGGGCGCGCCCCCCTACCTCGTGAGCACCCCGTGTACCCTCCGGACACCGTTTTCTTGCACGTTACGTATTTTGGTCGGTAAAAACTCATTATATATTCTCCCGAAGGTTTTGACCACCGTATCACGCGAATATCCTCTGTTTTCGTTTCGAGCTGTTTCCGTTGCAGATTTGAGGTTCCGGAGACTCAATCATCCTTCTACGAGGGTGAGCCTATACCATGGAAGGTGGACGACAAGCTTGCATCATCAACAACACCTCCACCGCCAACAACAAAGAAGGGGATATAATCACATGGGAATGGGCACTCCCCTTGGCAACTGCCAAGCTTGGGGGAGGTGCCCCGGTATCGTATCACCATCACAACTCCTATCTTTACCGTTTTTCTTAGTTTGATCCTATTAGTAGTATCTTGATTTAGTAGAATAAAGTCATGGCACGATCTAGTTTTGAAGTTTTGCTTTATGATCCCTCTATGCAATCGAGTCCGTGAGCTATATATAATAAAGATTAGTGTTGAGTCATGGGCTCGATTATTTTGCCATGATCTTGGGTAAATAAAAGAAAAGAATAAAAAGAAACAAAGAGTTTATATTGATCTTATTGAGAGTAATAACTTTACATAGAAAGAGTATGATGATTAAAAAGTTGTTTGGAGTTGGCAAATATAGCTTTGGTCATCGTAGCAATTAATAGGAAGTAATAAGGAGAGAGAGGTTTCACATATAGATATATTATCATTGACATCTTTTATGATTGGGAACACTCATTAGGATATGACATGCTAAAGAGTTGATGTTGGACATAATGAGTTATGTTTTCTTACATCTGAGATAAAGTATGTTGTCACGGTTCCTCTAACATGTTGAGCTTGCATTTCCCCCTCATGCTAGCCAAATTCTCAGCACCAAGTAGAGATACTATTTGTGCTTCCAAATACCCTTAAACCAATTTAGCCGTGAGAGTCCACCATACCTACCTATGGATTGAGTAAGATCCTTCAAGTAAGTTGTCATCGGTGCAAGCAATAAAAATTGCTCTTTAAATATGCATGACTTATTAGTGCAGAGAAATAAGCTTTGTACGAACTTGTTGTGGGCCTTAATAAAAGCGGCAATTTGGATAATAAAGGTTCACATACAAGGGGCAATATAAAGTGACGTTTTTTTGCATTAAGATTTTGTGCATCCAACCATAAAAGCGTATGGCAACCTCTGCTTCCCTTTGCGAAGGGCGTATCTTTTATTATTATCCTTTACTTTATGCAAGAGTCACGGTGATCTTCACCTTTCCTTTTTCATTTTATCCTTTGGCAAGCTCAGCATGTTGGAAAGAACAGGATATATATATTCAACTGGATGTAGGGGAGCATGAATTATTATTGTTGACATTACCCTTGAGGTAAAAGGTTGTGGGGCAAAACTATAAGCCCCTATCTTTCTCTGTGTTCGATTAAAACTCCGTAACCACAAGTATTGCGTGAGTGTTAGCAATTATGAAGGACTAAGTGATAGTTGAGTATGTGAACTTGCTTTTAAGCTCTGACATAGACTCTTTCCGCTGTTATGATAAATTGCAATTGTTTCAATGACTGAGGTTATAATTTGTTAGTGCCCAATAAGGTTTCCGATTCATACTTTTGCACTTTAAAAAGATCATCATTTGAACATGAGCAATCATATGACAAAATCTATTTATGTTGCTGTTATGAAAATAATCATGATGCTTTCATGTCCGTATTTTATTTTTTATCGACGCCTCTACTTCTAAACATGAGGACATATTTATTGTTATCAGCTTTTCGCTTGAGGACAAGCGAGGTCCAAGCTTGGGGGAGTTGATACGTCCACTTTGCATCATGCTTTTATATCGATATTTATCGCATTATGGGGTGTTATTGCACGTTATGTCACATTACTTATGGCTATTCTCTCTTATTCTACAAGGTTTACCATGAAGAGGGGGAATGTCGGCAGCTGGAATTCTGGCTGGAAAAGGAGCTAATATTGGAGACCTATTCTGCGCAACTCCAAAAGTCCTGAAACTCCACGGAATATCTTATTAGAAATAAAGAAAAATCGTCGCCAAAGATGAAGGCCAGGGGGCCCACACCCTGCTCACGAGGGTGGGGGGGCACGCCCCCTACCTCGTGGGCCCCCTGGTGGCTCTCCGACGCCCATCTTCTCCTATATGAAGTCTTTCGATGAGAAAAAACCGAAGCAACCTTTGGGGCGAGACTCACCGCCACGAGGCGGAACCTTGGCGGAACCAATCTAGGGCTCCGCAGAGCTGTTCTGCTGGGGACACTTCCCTCGGGAGGAAATCATCACCATCGTCATCACCAACGCTCCTCTCATCGGGAGAGGGCAATCTCCATCAACATCTTCACCAGCACCATCTCATCTCCAAACCCTAGTTCATCTCTTGTCTCCAATTCTTGTCTCCAAGTCCGGGATTGGTGCTAGTAGGTTGCTAGTAGTGTTGATTACTCCTTGTAGTTGATGCTAGTGGTGTTATGTGAACGTCGACTACATAACACTTCACCATTATTTGGGCCTAGAGGAAGGCATTTGGAAGTAATAAGTAGATAATGGGTTGCTAGAGTGACAGAAGCTTAAACCCTAGTTTATGCGTTGCTTCGTAAGGGGCTGATTTGGATCCATATGTTTCATGCTATGGTTAGGTTTACCTTAATACTTTTGTTGTAGTTGCGGATTCTTGCAATAGAGGTTAATCATAAGTGGGATACTTGTCCAAGTAAGGGCAGTACCCAAGGACCGGTCCACCCACATATCAAAATATCAAAGTACCGAACACGAATCATATGAGCGTGATGAAAACTAGCTTGACGATATTCCCATGTGTCCTCGGGAGCACTTTTCCTATTATAAGAGTTTGTTCCGGCTTGTCCTTTGCTACAAAAAGGATTGGGCCACCTTGCTGCACTTTATTTACTTTTGTTACTTGTTGCTCGTTACAATTTATCTTATCACAAAACTATCTCATTATCACTTATTTCAAGATTTGCAGAGAATACCTTCTGAAAACCGCTTATCATTTCCTTCTGCTCCTCGTTGGGTTCGACACTCTTACTTATTTAAAGAACTACGATAGATCCCCTATACTTGTGGGTCATCAATAGGTTCAGATCTGAAATCATGGCACTCGGGCCCTAATGACAAGCATGAAGCAATAGCAAAGTCATAGCAACATCAATCTCAAAACATAGTGGATACTAGGGATCAGACCCTAACAAAACTAACTCGATTACATGGTAAATCTCATCCAACCCGTCACCGTCCAGCAAGCCTACGATGGAATTACTCACGCACGACGGTGAGCATCATGAAATTGGTGATGGAGGATGGTTGATGATGACGACGATGATGAATCCCCCTCTCCGGAGCCCCGAACGGACTCCACATCATCCCTCTCGAGAGAGATTAGGGCTTGGCGGCGGTTCCAAGTCGTAAAACGCGATGAAACTTTTTCTCTGATTTTTTTCTCCACGAAAGCAAATATATGGAGTTGGAGTTGAGGTCGGTGGACGTCCAGGGGGCCCACGAGGCAGGGGGCGCGCCCTAGGGGAGGGGGCGCGCCCCCCACCCTCGTGGATAGGGTGTGGGCCCCCTAACGCTAATTCTTTCGCCGGTATTTTTATTTATTCTGAAAAGTTGCTCCGTGGATTTTCAGGTCATTCCGAGAACTTTTATTTCTGCACAAAAATAACACCATGGCAGTTTTGCTGAAAACAGCGTCAATCCAGGTTAGTTCCATTCAAATCATGCAAGTTAGAGTCCAAAACAAGGGCAAAAGTGTTTGGAAAAGTAGATACGACGGAGACGTATCAATTCCCCCAAACTTAAACCTTTGCTTGTCCTCAAGCAATTCAGTTGACAAACTAAAAGTGATAAAGAAAAACTTTTACAAACTCAATTTGCTCTTGTTGTTGCAAATATGTAAAGCCAGCATTCAAGTTTTCAGCAAAGATTATGAACTAACCATATTCACAATAACGCTTAGGTCTCATGTTTACTCATATCAATGGCATAATCAACTAGCGAGCAATAATAATAAAACTCAGATGACAACACTTACTCAAAACAATCATAATATGATATAACAAGATGGTATCTCGCTAGCCCTTTCTGAGACCGCAAAACATAAATGCAGAGCACCTTTAAAGATCAAGGACTGAATAAACATTGTAATTCATGGTAAAAGAGATCCAGTCAAGTCATACCCAATATAAACTAATAGCAATGCATGCAAATGACAGCGGTGCTCTCCAGCGGGTGCTTTTTAATAAGAGGGTGATGACTCAACACAAAAGTAAATAGATAGGCCCTTCGCAGAGGGAAGCAAGGATTTATAGAGGTGCGAGAGTTCGATTTTAAAATAGAGATGAATAACATTTTGAGCGGTATACTTTCACTGTCAACATAACAACTATGAGATCTCAATATCTTCCATGCTACATACATTATAGGCAGTTCCCAAACAGAATGGTAAAGTTTATACGGCCCCACCACCAACAAGCATCAATCCATGGCTTGCCCAAAACAATGGGTGCCTCCAACTAGCAACAATCCTGGGGGAGTTTTGTTTAATTATTTTGATTTGATTTGAGCATGGGACTGAGCATCCCGGTACCAGCCATTTTCTCGTGAATGAGGAGCGGTGTCCACTCCCCTTGATAATAACCCACCTAGCATGGAAGATACAGACAACCCTAGTTGATACATGAGCTGCTCGAGCATACAAAACAGAATTTCATTTGAAGGTTTGGAGTTTGGCACATATAAATTTACTTGGAACGGTAGGTAGATACCGCATATAGGAAGCTATGGTGGACTCATATGGAATAACTTTGGGGTTCATGGAGTTTGGATGCACAAGCAGTATTCCTGCTTAGTACAGGTGAAGGCTAGCAAGAGACTGGGAAGCGACCAACTAAGAGAGCGACAACAGTCATGAACATGCATTAAAATTAACCAGCACTGAGTGCAAGCATGAGTAGGATATAATCCACCATGAACATAAATATCGTGAAGGCTATGTTGATTTCGTTTCAACTACATGCGTGAACATGTGCCAAGTCAAGTCACTTGAATCATTCAAAGCAGGATACCACCCTATCATACCACATCACAACCATTTTAATAGCATGTTGGCATGCAAGGTAAACCATTATAAGCTCCTAGCTAATTAAGCATGGCATAAGCAACTATAATCTCTAATTGTCATTGCAAACATGTTTATGTATAATAGGCTGAATCAGGAATGATGAACTAATCATACTTACAAAAACAAGAGAGGTCGAGTTCATACCAGCTTCTCTCATCTCAATCAGTCCATTATATATTGTCATTATTGCCTTTCACTTGCACGACCGAATGGTGTGGATAATAATAATAGTGCACGTGCATTGGACTAAGCTGGAATCTACAAGCATTCAATTCAAGGGAGAAGACAAGGTAGTATGGGCTTTTGGTTAAATTAACAATCATGCATATTGGAGCCACTAAACATTTTCATTATGGTTTTCTCCTCTCGACCCCCAAAGGAAAGAAAAGAAATAAAACTATTTACACGGGAAAGCTCCAACAAGCAAAAGAAGAACAAGAAATCTTTTTGGGTTTTCTTTTAACTACTGCTAAAAGCATGGAAATTAAACTAACTAATTTTTTGGTTTTTCTTAAGGTTTATCAAACACACAAGAAGAAAGCTAGAAAAAGAATTTAAACTAGCATGGATAGTACAATGAAAAAGTATGAGCACCGACAACTAGAATGAGTGTGTGAACATGAATGTAATGTCGGTGAGAAATACGTACTCCCCCAAGCTTAGGCTTTTGGCATAAGTTGGTCTACGCCCACGGGTAGCCTGACTGATATCCGAAGTTGTTACTGGGGTCGTACTGAGATGCAGCAGCCATTGCCTCCTGGGCTGCGGCATGGCGGCGAGCTGCCTCCATCATCCTATCATACTCGGTTGCCTCCTCCCTGGTGATAACATATCTTCTTTTAGCCTGATAATCAAAAAGGGCAGGAGTAGGGAGAGTAATATGGATAGCGCGACGTTTGTCAAAGATTAGTCAATACTGGAGGAATTGTTCATTCCTTTCAAGAAAATGATGACTAACCATGGCATTATAATCTAAATAAGCGGGAGGCAACTCCCTATCATCTTCATGTGGAGGTATACCAAGATAATTAGCCACACGGGTCGCATAAATCCCTCCAAATAGATCTCCAACTAAACCATTGTTATGCAACCTACGTGCAACAATTGCCCCCAAGTTGTATTGTTTGTCACCTAATACAGCACTCTTGAGAACACAAAGATCAGGAACACTCATGTGACATGCTTCATCTTTACCGTTAATGCATCTACCAATGAAAAGAGCAAAATAATGTATAGCAAGAAAGTGGATGCTCCCTATGGTAGCTTGTGCTATTTCTCTAGATTCTCCCATAGTGATACTAGCAAGAAAGTCTTTATATTCAGATTTATGGGGTTCATTAACATTGCCCCACTGCAGGAGTTTACAAGCAGTAGTGAAATCTTCTAGGTCCATGGTATATGATTTATCATAAATATCAAACAGGACAGTTGGAGAATTACGCGAAGATGTAAATTGAAACCTTCTCACAAAGGAGTCAGTCAAATAGTAGTACTGAGGATGTTTATCTTGCATGAAGTCCTCAAGATCGGCATTCCGCGCATATGCATCAAATTCATCCTTGATGTCCGCATTGACCATAAACTCCTCTAACGGCCATTCACAAGGCCGCACGTCGGCTTCCCTTGGTGGTTCATCGTCCTGCTCACGCATTGCGAGCCTGGGTCCTTTATTTCTTGAAGAACCACCTTGGTACATTTTCCTAGACATATTTCTTCCTCTGAAAAATTTCTGAAATTTTTATTAACTCAAAATAAAAGTGAATCAAACTCAACAAAACTGATAGCAACTACTCCCACAAGTGCCTAGAGCCTATTTCACGCATTAGAATTACTTGGGACCATATAGATTTGACATGCAAGCTCAAGAACAGGGTCACCTAGGCAGCAAAAAATTGCAATGGATAAAGCACTAGAACAAAAAACTAATTGGACCATTGGAGGAGTCACATACCAAAGAACAATCCCCCAAAGTAGTTTTGTGAATGGAGCTTTGAGCAAGGAGATCGAAAATGGCAGCAAAATGAGCTAGAACTCGTGCTTGAGCTGGATGGCGATTTTTTTGGGAGGAAGAAGAAGTGTGTGGGTGAAGGAATAAGTGGAGGGGCCCACCGTGGGCCCACGAGGCAGGGGGCACGCCCTGTAGGGGTGGGCACGCCCTGGACCATCGTGGCCAGGTGCCAGCTCCCCCTGCTGTGTTCTTAGTGCCAGATATTCTCCAATATTCCAGAAAAAATCGTACTAAATTTGGAGGGCATTTGGAGAACTTTTATTTTAGGGATATTTTTTATTGCATGGATAATTCAGAAAACAGACAGAAAATACTATTTACTTTATTTATTCAAAATAACAGAAAGTAAAAGGAGGGTACAGAAGGTTGTGCCTTCTAACTTGATACATCACATGCTCATCAAAAGGAATCCACTAACAAGGTTGATCAAGTCTTATTAACAAACTCATTCCGAATCGCATGAAACCGAAGAAATTTCGAATAACACTAGGTTACCTCAACTGGGATATGCACATCCCCAATAATGAAAATATCATATTTCTTCTTCACAGTAGGAAGAGGAAATTCAAAACCTCCAATAATGATAGTTGGAATTTTTCCAATAGAATTGATGCTATGAACTTGAGGTTGTTTCCTCGGAAAGTGTACCGTATGCTCATTACCATTAACATGAAAAGTGACATTGCCTTTGTTGCAATCAATAACAGTCCCTGCAGTATTCAAAAAGGGTCTACCAAGGATAATCGACATACTATCGTCCTCGGAAATATCAAGAATAACAGTCCGTTAAGATAGTGACGTTTGCAACCACAACAGGCACATCCTCACAAATACCGACAGGTATAGCGGTTGATTTATCGGCCATTTGCAAAGATATTTCAGTAGGTGCCAACTTATTCAAATCAAGTCTGCGATATAAAGAGAGAGGCATAACACTAACACCGGCTCCAAGGTCACATAAATCAGTTTTAACATAGTTTCTTTTAATGGAGCATGGTATAGTTGGTACTCCTGGATCTCCAAGTTTCTTAGGTATTCCACCTTTAAAAGTGTAATTCGCAAGCATGGTGGAAATTTTAGCTTCCGGCATATTTCTTTTATTTGTAATAATATCTTTCATGTATTTAGCATAAGGACTTAATTTAAGCATATCAGTTAAGCGCATACGTAAGAAGATAGGTCTAATCATTTCAGCAAATCGCTCAAAATCCTCATCATCCTATTTCTTGGATGGCTTAGGAGGAAAAGGCATGGGTTTCTGAACCCATGGTTCTCTTTCTTTACCGTGCTTCCTAGCAACAAAGTCTCTCTTATCATAATGTTGATTCTTTGATTGTGGGTTATCAAGATCAACAGCAAATTCAATCTCTACATCATTATTATTGCTAGGTTGAGCATCAACATGAACATTATCATTAGCATTATCACTAGGTTCATGTTCATCGCCAGATTGTGTTTCAGCATCAGAAATAGAAATATCATTGGGATTCTCAGGTGTGTCTACAATAGGTTCACTAGAAGCATGCAAAGTCCTATCATTTTTCTTTTTCTTCTTTTTAGAAGGACTAGGTGCATCTACATTATTTCTCTGAGAATCTTGCTCAATTCTCTTAGGGTGGCCTTCAGGATACAAAGGTTCCTGAGTCATTTTACCAGTTCTAGTAGCCACTCTAACAGCAAAATCATGTTTATTATTTAATTAATCGAGCAAATCATTTTGAGCTTTAAGTACTTGTTCTGCTTGAGTGTTAACCATAGAAGCATATTTGCTAATGAGTTTAAGTTCACTCTAGCCATATAATCACTCAAGCGTCCAATCATGTAAGCATTACTCTTTAATTCTCTACCAACATAAGCATTGAAATTTTCTTGTCTAGCCATAAAGTCATCAAATTCATCTAAGCATTGGCTAGCAAACTTAGTAGACGGGATTTCAACTTTATCATATCTATAGAGAGAATTTACCTTTACTACCTGTGACGGGTTATCAAGACCATGTGTTTCTTCAATAGGTGGTATATTAAGACCATGTATTTCTTTAACAGGAGGTAAATTCTTAACATCTTCAGCTTTAATACCTTTTTCTTTCATAGATTTCTTTGCCTCTTGCATATCTTCAGAACTGAGAAATAGAACATCTCTCTTCTTCGGAGTTGGTTTAGGAATTGGCTCAGGAGTTGGCTCAGTAAGTGTAAAATTATTTTCATTAGTTAGCATATTATTCAATAACAATTCAGCTTGATCGACTGTTCTTTCCCTGAAAACACAACCAACACAACTATCCAAGTGGTCCTTGGAAGCATCGGTTAGTCCATTATAAAAGATATCAAGTATTTCATTTTTCTTAAGAGGATGATCATGCAAAGCATTAAGTAACCGGAGAAGCCTCCCCCAAGCTTGTGGGAGACTCTCTTCTTCAATTTGCACAAAATTATATATTTCCCTCAAGGCAGCTTGTTTCTTATGAGCTGGGAAATAATTAGCAGAGAAGTAATAAATCATATCCTGGGGACTAAGCACACAACCAGGATCAAGAGAATTAAACCAAGTTTTAGCATCACCCTTTAATGAGAACTAGCAGGGTCACCCGCGCATTTGCGTGGCTAGCTTTGCTATCAGACAATATTTTAGTGTTTTTATCTACCATATTGGTCTGAAATATTTTGAGAGAGTAATTACAATTGCAGGTCAAATAAAGAAAGTGTTTAAGTTTTCTGGAGTAAAAGTATACTTGTACTACTCTAAACATGTGCTCATGTACCTCACAGAGTCGTGCTTACCGACCTACCCCAGCTGCATGGTGCACAGAAAGCTTTCCTACTATTGTTCTTCCGTCAACCTTGAATTTGTTGGTGAACCATTGAGGAGCACACATAATTTTGAACACACATGTAAAAATAAATAGCCAATCATTTGCAGTCCATACAAATGGCATTGTACATTCCAAGTAATATCAAATTTATTTAGTTGTGTATTTTATTGTAAACGGTCATAACATAACTGCGCCTCAGGCCGGCAAGATATTAGTTCAAGTAGTTACAAAGTATTGTGTTTGTCCGTCAGCATTTGACACATTTTCTTTAGCATTTATATATCATGAAAAATTCAGAAAACATTGTAATCAAAGTGTGTGTCATGAGCAAGTCTGATTAAATTAAGATAACATTGTTACATGAGTACATCTTAGATTGTTGGTAGCAGCTCGTTGTGTGATGACTGAAGATATATGGCTCTGATGTCCACGATCCACGATGCAAAACTATATATATTCGTACTAATTTTCAGATTGCCTTCTTACTACCATTCATCATGTGTAAGTTTAAATCACCGCAATATGTTAAATAGGTTCCAAATTTTAGCTATTTAAGCTATTCACATGAAGGTTCTATGAGTTTTTGTCTTTACCTTTTTTTATGTTATAGATTTATGTTAGCATATAAGAAAATTTCAGATGTCAGTTTAAATGTAGCATACGCTCTATTATCTCAAAAAGAACAGATTAAAGCACATTGGACAATCATTTTTTTCTAGCTTAGCTACATGCGACATACATCGGGATTTGAAATTTGAATAAAGTACTGACTTTCTAAAATCTTATTCAACTTTAATGTTAAGGCATATTGGATCATATAACCATATTCTGTCTTACCCCACTATATGTTTTTATGATTTATCAATCCACAATTTAACATTGAAAATATATAAACTGTGGAAATATGTATTGCAAATCAAGGAGTCATCTATGGTGTGCGAGTTTTTGTGAATAAATAATAGAGTCATTTGTATATCTAATGGTAGCTGTATGCACTATCTATAGGTTTGTACAATAAACTATTACTATTTATTTACCAAATAAAATTTGTGTCTACATATACTACTCATTTGTATGAACCATCTGAGGCATCCTCATGAATGTACTCTCTCGTTCATTAAAAAGATGGTATTTAGACATCACCCCATCACCATGTATCATTGGCTCGTCTTATTTGTCTATTTTTGGCTGGATGCCAACGTCTTATTTGTGTACATATTGCCAGAAAAGTATAAATTTGTATGCCGCGAGAATTTATATGTTGTCCCATGCTGCGATGCTAAAGAAGTTTGTGGGTGGCGATAATTATTTTTAATCGTCTTTATTTGCAGTGCAAAATCAATCTTTTCCCTTGATATTTTTGGTACTATCGCCATTTATTGAGAACTATTTTTAGCGATCGTTATTCACTTTTGCATCAAAGTAAACTTTTGTTACGATAATAAGTGTTTGAAGAATATTAATTTGGTAGCTTCTCTATTTTTCGGTAGAGATTTGGCCAACGAGCCTTTATGCATTACCGCGCTTGATGTGTTGCTTTGGGTGCATGTCAGCCCTTTTTATAGAATCTTGTATTTTTTATTGGTTTTCTAGGAGTCTTCACAGCTTTACGTTAACATAGCCTAGTGTATTGTTTCCGACATGGCGTTGTTATTGCATCCATGTCGTGACCGATTAGATTAGGACTCATTTGGACTTCTACTATTACTTGTGTGTGATGGAGTTTCTTACGTACCACGTGACTTTAATGCCGCGGATGGTTGTGTATATACCTTTTGATATGTACGTGACAGGCATGTTAGCATGTTACGTAAAAACTATTAAATCTCAGCCGTTATAATTATGATCAAACGGTGTAAATAATATTAGCATATGTGGACGAACGAGATGGCTTGTTTGACTTCTGTCTTAATTGTATAATAGATGGAAATATCTTAAGGATATAATAGTAGCGAGATTTCTCATCATTAGTGAACAGGGTGGCTATATCATTTAACTTAGTAAGATGTGCCACAACAGTTTCGGATTCATTGCCATAAAAAGGATCAGATTCAACCAAAGTAATTATCTCAGGATCGACAGAGAATTCGTAATCCTTATCAGTAACAAAGATAGGTGAAGTACCAAAAGCAGGGTCATATATCATTCTAGCATTCAGAGATTTCTGTTTCAGTAGCTAATAACTTCTTAAGATCAGTTCTATTATTGCAAGCAAGAATATTTCTAGTAGTTTCTTCATCCATAACATAACCCTCGGGAACAACAGGCAATTCATACTTAGGGGGAGAACCTTCATCATCACTATCTTCAATAATTTCATTTTCAATAATTTCATTTTCTCTAGCCATAGCAAATTGTTCATCAAGAAATTTACCTAATGGCACTGTGGTTTCAAGCACAGAGGTAGTTTCATCCTAAGTATCATGCATACTAGAAGTGGCATCGTCAATAACATGCGACATATCAGAATTAATAGCAGAAGCAGGTTTAGGTGTCGCAAGCTTACTCATAACAGAAGGAGAATCTAGTGCAGAGCTAGATGGCAGTTCCTTAGCTCCCCTCGAAGTTGAGGGATAAATCTTAGTTCTTTCGTCTTTCAAGTTCCTCACAGTGATCAGCAGATATAAATCCCAAGTGACTCAAAGAATAGAGCTATGCTCCCCGGCAACGGCGCCAGAAAATAGTCTTGATAACCCACAAGTATAGGGGATCGCAACCGATTTCGAGGGTAGAGTATTCAACCCAAATTTATTTATTTGACACAAGGGGAGCCAAAGAATATTCTCAAGTATTAGCAGTTGAGTTGTCAATTCAACCACACCTAGATACTTAGCATCTGCAGCAAAGTATTTAGTAGCAAAGTAGTGTGGAAGTAACGGTAAAAGTGGCAAAAGTAACGATAGCAGTTTTGTACTGATTGTAACAGTAGCAACGTAAAGTAAATAAGCAAAGCACAATATGTGAAAAGCTCGTAGGAATTGGATCAGTGATGGACAATTATGTCGGATGTGATTCCTCATGTAATAGTTATAACATAGGGTGGCACAGAACTAGCTCCAGTTCATCAATGTAATGTAGACATGTATTTTGAATATAGTCACACATGCTTATGGAAAAGAACTTGCATGACATCTTTTTTCCTACCCTCCCGTGGCAGCGGGGTCCTAGTGGAAACCAAGGGATATTAAGGCCTCCTTTTAATAGAGTACCAGACCAAAGCATTAACACATTGTGAATACATGAACTCCTCAAACTACGATCATCACCGAGAAGTATCCCGATTATTGTCACTTCGGGGTTGTCAGATCATAACACATAATAGGTGACTATAGACTTGCAAGATAGGATCAAGAACTCACATATATTCATGAAAACATAATAGGTTCAGATCTGAAATCATGGCACTCGGGGCCTAGTGATAAGCATTAAGCATAGCAACACCAATCTCAGAACATAGTGGATACTAGGGATCAAACCCTAACAAAACTAACTTGATTACATGGTAAATCTCACCCAACCCATCACCGTCCAGCAAGCCTACGATGGAATTACTCACGCATGGCGGTGAGCATCATGAAATTGGTGATGGAGGATGGTTGATGATGACGATGGCGACGAATCCCCCTCTCCGGAGCCCCGAACGGACTCCAGATTAGCCCTCCCGATAGAGATTAGGGCTTGGCGGCGGCTCCGTATCGTAAAACGCGATGAAACATTTTCTCTGACTATTTCTCCACGAAAGCAAATATATGGAGTTGGAGTTGAGGTCGGTGGACGTCCAGGGGGCCCATGAGGCAGGGGAGCGCCCCCACCCTCGTGGACAGGGTAAGGGCCCCCTGACGCAAATTCTTTCGCCAATATTTTTTATTTATTCTGAAAAGTTGCTCTATGGATTTTCAGGTCATTCCGAGAACTTTTATTTCTGCACAAAAATAACACCATGGCAGTTCTGCTAAAAACAGCGCCAGTCCGGGTTAGTTCCATTCAAATGATGCAAGTTAGAGTCCAAAACAAGGGCAAAAGTGTTTGGAAAAGTAGATACGACAAAGACGTATCAATATTGAAGAAGGATGGTGGGAACACCAGCTCGAAACAGAGAAGACATTGCACCAAATCACTCCTTAACTTTGGTAGGATTTCTGGATTTATTACCTCCTAAGAGATTGCATTGAGGGATGCACATAGCTTCACAGTGGCTAATCGAACGTTTTCCGGTAGAAGCACCCTCAATGCAACCGGAAGCAATTGCGTCATAATCATGTGGCAGTCATGAGACTTTAGGTTCTGGAACTTTTTCTCTGCCATATTTATTATTCCCTTTATATTTGACGAGAAGCCAGACGGGACCTTCATACTGAGCAGGCATTCAAAGAAGATTTACTTCTCTTCTCTGGTAAGAGCGTAGCTGGTAGGACCTTCATACTGCTTTGGATGCATGTCGTATTTTTCGGCACATGTTGCTGGTCCTCCTATGCCTCCGATGTATCTTTTTTCTTCCCATACACGCCCAAGAGGCCTAGCTGGTTCACGCAAAGATTATTCGTCACGTGCATCATGTCTATTGCAGAGTGGACCTCCAGGTCTTTCCAATAGGGTAGGTCCCAAAATATAGAGTTCTTCTTCCACATGGGTGCGCGTCCCTCAGCGTCATTCGGAACAGATAGTCCGTTGGGGCCCTTTCCAAAGATTACTTATAAATCATTGACCATAGCACGTATGTGATCACCAGTATGGACGGAGGGCTTCTTCTGATGATCTGCCTCGCCTTTGAAATGATTTCCTTTCTTTCGACATTGATGGTTGGTCGGAAGGAATCGACGATGTCCCAAGTACACATTCTTCCTGCATTTGTCTAAATATATACATTCGGTGTCATCTAAACAGTGTGTGCATGCGTGGTATCCCTTGTTTGTCTGTCCTGAAAGGTTACTGAGAGCAAGCCAATCATTGATGGTTACAAACAGCAATACATGTAGATAAAAAACCTCCTAGTCGTGCTCATCCCACACACATACAACTTTTCCATTCCATAGCTGTAAAAGTTCTTCAAGTAATGGCCTTAGGTACACATCAATGTCGTTTCCGGGTTGCCTAGGGCCTTGGATGAGCACTGGCATCATAATGAACTTCCGCTTCATGCAGAACCAAGGAGGAAGATTATAGATACATAGAGTCACGGGCGAGGTGCTATGATTGATACTCTGCTCCCCGAAAGGATTAATGCCATCCGCGCTTAAACCAAACCATACATTCCTTGCGTCACCTACAAAGTCCCCCCACGTTCTCTCAATTTTTCTCCACTGTGACCCGTCAGCGGGTGCTTTCAACTTCCCGTCTTTCTTATGGTCCTCTTTGTGCCATCGCATCAACTTGGCACGCTCTTTGTTTCTGAACAGACGTTTCAACCGTGGTATTATAGGAGTATACCGCATCACTTGGCAGGAACCCTCTTCCTGGGTCTGATCTTATACCGCAATGCACCGCATACCGGGCATGCATTCAAATCCTCGTACGCATCGCGGTAGAGGATGCAGTCATTAGGGCATGCATGTATCTTCTGCACCTCCAATCCTAGAGGGCATAGAACCTTCTTTGCTCCATACGTACTGTCAGGCAATTCGTTATCCTTTGTAAGCTTCTTCTTTAATATTTTCAGTAGCTTCTCAAACCCGTTGTCAGATACACCATTGTCTGCCTTCCATTGCAGCAATTCCAGTGTGGTACCAACCTTTATGGTTCCATGTTCACAATTTGAGTAGAACCCTTTTTTGTGATCCTCTAACATGCGATCGAACTTCAACTTCTCCCTTTCACTTTGGCATTGTCTCTTTGCATCAACAGTGACCCAGCGAAGATCATCATCGGGGACATGGTTCCTCTTGATCTTCAGCTTCCCCCGTTGCAGCATCATCGTATTCAAGGGGCGGATAGTTGTCATCATCCTCTTCTTCTTTGTTGTCTTCCATCACAACCCCCCTTTTTCGTGCTTGGTCCAAACATTATAGTGTGGCATGAAACCCTTCTCAAGCAGGTGGATGTGAAGGGTTTTCAAGTCAGAGTAAGACTTCGTATTCCTACAGATAGGGCATGGACAACACATAAAACCATTCCGCTTGTTTGCCTAGAAAACTATGCACGCCCTTAATGTACTCGGAGGTGTGTCTGTCACCATACATCCATTGCCGGTTCATCTGCGTGCATTATATATAATTTAGTGTGTCAAGAACCATTACATAACATCATGAATAGAGAAGTGACCAAATTAATAGAAGTTCATCATCAAATTAAAACCAAAGTATAGTAGTGATCAAATGTTATTACTGAAAAAAATAAATACATTGAGTTCATACATAGTTCTCATTGAACAACATACATCTCTCTGGAGCATCTAATTAAACCATACGTTGACACTATGGTAAACATTTCAATGCAACAACAAATGCGATCATAATCGCAACTAAGGTAACAATTAATCCAACGGCATAATGATACCAAGCCTTAGTATAAATGGTGTATTTTCTAATCTTTATAATCTTCAAGCGCATTGCATCCATCTTGATCTTGTGATCATCGACGACATCTGCAACATGCAACTCCAATTTCATCTTCTCTTCCTAAATTCTTTTCAATTTTTTCTTCAAGTAATTTTTTTATTTTTCAGCTAAATTTAACCTCTCGACAAGAGGGCCAGTTGGAATTTCTGGTTCACATACCTCCTAGATAAAAACATCTATGTCACGTTGGTCGGCATAATTGTCATAAACACTAAATGAAACAAATAGCTAGACGAGGGCCGACGGGGGCGGATACCAAAACCATCACACTATATAATAACAAACAATAATAAAAGTAAGAAAATTGTACAAGTATCTATCTAAATCATATAAGTAAGAATTTTTTTTCTTTATAAAGAAGATAAGAACAAGAGGCTCACCACGATGGTGCCAGCGACGAGATCGGCGCAGGTGATCGACGGCGGTGATGACGGGGACGGGACAAGATAGACCGCCAATGATACGTCTCCAACGTATTTATAATTTTTGATTGTTCCATGCTGTTATATTATCATGGATGTTTTACAATCATTTTATATCTTTTTTGGTACTAACCTATTGACATAGTGCCTAGTGCAAGTTGTTGTTTTCTGCTTGTTTTTTGCATCGCAGGAAATAAATACCAAACGGAGTCCAAACGCAGTGAAACATTTTGTGGATTTTTTCTGGACCAGAATACACCTTCTGGGCCAAAGAAGTACCAGAGGGGTGTTCCGAGGGGAGCACAACCCACCAGGGGGCGCCTGGGGGCCCAGGCGCGCCGAGGTGGGTTGTGCCCGCCTCGATGGCCTCCCGCACCGCCTCTTTGCTCTATAAATACCCCAATATTCCAGAAACCCTAGGGGATTCGACGAAAATCAATTCCAGCCGCCGCAAGTTCCAGAAACACCAGATCCAATCTAGACACCATCACGGAGGGGTTCATCATGCCCATTGGTGCCTCAATGATGATGCGTGAGTAGTTCATTGTAGACCTATGGGTCCGTAGTTAGTAGCTAGATGGCTTCCTCTCTCTCGTTTGATTCTCAATACAATGGTCTCTTGGAGATCCATATGATGTAATTCCTTTTGCGGTGTGTTTGTTGGGATCCGATGAACTTTGGGTTTAGGATCAGATCTATGTTTTTATCTATGAAAGTTATTTGAGTCTTCTTTGATCTCTTATATGCATGATTGCTTATAGCCTCGTATTTCTTCTGTGATATTTGGGTTTTGTTTGGCCAACTTGATCTATTTATCTTGCAATGGGAAGACGTGCTTTGTGATGGATTCGATCTTACGGTGCTTGATCCCAGTGACAGAAGGGGAACCAACACGTATGTATCGTTGCTATTAAGGATAACAAGATGGGGTCATTTCTACATAAATAGATCTTGTCTACATCATGTCATCGTTCTTATTGCATTACTCCGGTTTTCCATGAACTTAATACACTAGATGCATGCTGGATAGCGGTCGATGTGTGGAGTAATAGTAGTTGTTGCAGGCAGGAGTCGGTCTACTAATCTTGGATGTGATGCCTATATAATGATCATTGCCTAGATATCGTCATGAGTATTTGAAGTTCTATCAATTTCCCAACAATAATTTGTTTATCCACCGTTTGCTATTTTTCTCGAGAGAAGCCACTAGTGAAATCTACGACCCCGGGTCTCTTCTTTAATATATTTGCCTTCGCGATCTATTTTTATTTGCTTTTATTTTCAGATCTATTAAACCAAAAATATAAAACTACCTTGCTGCACTTTTTAGTTATTTATTTTATCTCGCGTTCCCGCGAGATCTATTTATCAAATCTACTACAATTTTATCTATCTTTTTACCCATGAGGGATTGACAACCCTTCTCTTATGTTGGGTTGCAAGTATTTGTTCTTTGTGTGCAGGAGCTGTTTTGTGTTGCGTGGTTCATCTACTGGTTCGATAACCTTGGTATCATCACTGAGGGAAATACCTACCGTTGCTGTGTTGCATCATCCCTTCCTCTTTGGGGAAATACCGATGTAGTTCAAGCAAACATCACCAAACCTAGACAAATCTTGAGGAAAATGGAGCTTGGACAACGAGCTTGGAGAGGAGAAAGCTTAAGTGTGGCTCGGGCATTTCATTGAACACCTCATGTGCATAGGAGGTGAGCTAGAGAAACACACACCACCGCTCCCACGGTCGGCCAAAAAAACAGAGCTGTGGCTCTATTCGCGGGCAGGGGCCTCTTTACTCCCGGTTGGTGGCTAAAACCGGGACTAAAGGACAACATCTGGTCCTGGTTCCAGCCACCAACCGGGACTAAAGGTGCTGGGACAGGAGCGATGCCCATTGGTCTTGTTTCGTGTTTGGAACCGGGACCAAAGGGGTCAGACGAACCGGGACCAATGGCCCTTGAGGCCCGGCTGTAAGTGCATCTAGTGCCACCCCTAGTTGGTTTTGGAGTATTAACGACAAAGTTGGTTGAGGAACTAATGCGTTTGTGAGAATTGCAGGATAACACAGGTAGTGTCCCTCATTGATTCGGTTTACCTACCAGAGATGACCCCTAAAAATGTATGAAGACACTGAAGACAATGGTGGTATGAGAAGATATTCATATGGAAGACTATGACATGAGAAGACATTGCGTGAAGACTTTGGAGCGTGAAGACTGTTTGGTTTCGTTGTTTCCTTTTCTTCTTTGTTGACTCATAGGAACCACCGTACTGTTAAGTGGGGTCCAAGTGAACTAAGTCAGAGTGACTGAAGTGATGCTCAACCCAAATCCTATGTCTTCGAGCGAAGACAATGAGAGCAAATCTTATCCAGAGCTGGATGAGTCGACTTTGCTTGTAGCCCAAGTAAAGTTGCGCGTGTGTTTGAAATCGACCATTGGAACACGTGTCGGTTCCTTAGTGACCGAGGTCATTTTGGACAAATCAGGTCGGGTTGCCTAGTGGCTATAAATAGCCCACCCCTACACCATAAATTGGTGGCTGCTTAGAGTTTGTGCACGGCTTTTGTCGTTTGAGAGCAACCCACCTCGAAGCATTTGAGAGAGAAATCCTTGAGACAAAGCCCAAACACCCGAGCCAAAGAGTGTTAGGCATCATGAAGTCTTTACATGCATGTGACTGAAGACTTATTACACTTGAGGACTGTGAATCCTCCAGCCGGTTAGGCGTCACGTTCTGAGCGTCCAAGAGTCATTGTGGATTGCCGGTGAACGAAGTCTGTGAAGGTTTGGAAGTCTCCCTTGAAGACTTATCAGAGTGATTGGGCGAGGACTGGGTGTCCTTAGCTCAAGGGGAATAAGGTGAAGACATGGTCTTCTGAGTTAAATCTCAGCCTCCCTAACCAGACGTACAGTTGTCACACCAACTGGAACTGGTCCAACAAATCCTGTGTCTTCAACAAGCAACTGGTTCTATCGCTTCCAACCTTACTCAAGTTTGTCTTCATGAAGTCATTGCTTATCTGTTTATCTGTTTGACTTCATTGGTTGACTACTATTGTTGATTGGCTTCACACTATATTGCATCTTGATCCTTACTACCTAACTGCTATTAGTCCTGTACTTTCACATCATTACATACTTGACTATGGCTTGTTTAGGGTAGTTTATCTTCCGCTGCATATCAATTAGGTTGTTTCTGTTGTTTGTCTTGGAAACTTCCAAGTTTTGAAGACTTTCATAAAAATCGCCTATTCACCCCCCCCCCCTCTAGTCGACACTAGCACTTTCAATTGGTATCAGAGCAAGGTACTCCCTTGTTCTGTGTGATTCGGTTTAACCACTTGGAGTTTCAGCTATGTCGACTTCAGGGATAATCAAGGTCTCCTCTGCTTGCCCCGTGTTCGATGGAACTGGATATCCCTACTAGAAGAATAAGATGCGCATGCATCTTGAAGCCATTGATGTCGACCTCTGGTATGTCGTCAAGAATGGCGTTCCCAAAACTGGTGAAGGTGTCACCCCCACTGATGTCAAGAAGTTCATTCAACTGGACTCTACTGCGAAGAACATAATCTGTGGTCATCTGACCAAAGGACAGTATGGTCGTGTGAGTGCTCTGGAAACGTCGAAGCTAGTCTGGGACTGGCTATCCAAGGTCAATGAAGGCGTTTCAACTCAGAGAGATCAAAGAATCAGTGTTCTCCGCAACCTCTTCAACCACTTCAAGAGAATTGACAATGAGAATGTCCAACTCACGTTTGATCGCCTCACTGATATCACAAATGAACTTCAAGCTCTTGGCGCAACTGAGATTACCAAGCATGAAATCGTCAAGACACTGCTGAGATCACTTGACAGCTCCTTTGACACCCTTGCCCTCATGATACAAGAACGTCCTGACTTCAAGACTCTCGATCCGTCTAATATACTTGAGAGGCTCAACACACATGAGTTCCAGCTATCTGAGAAAAGAGATATCTATGGTCCAAGCTATGGCCGAACTCGTGCTTTGAAGGCAAAAGTTGTTTCCTCATCTAAAGATGAATCTGACTGCAGTTCTGAAGATCCTGAAGACATTGGAAGGGAACTTGCTATGCTTGTGAAGAAGTTCCAGAAATTCACAAAGAAGAAAGGTTTCAGAAAGTCTTCACGATCTAGCTCAAGGAATGATGAAGCTTCCACACATGATCACAAGAAGAGAACCTGCCACAAGTGCAAGAAACCTGGTCACTCCACATCTGAGTGTCCACAGTGGGACAATGAGAAGAACAAGAAGAAAAGTAAGGAATATGATTCTGATGACAAGAAGAAGAAGAAATCCTCAAAGTCTTCTAAGTCTTCTTCCAAGTCTTCATCATACAAGAAGAGCTCATCTGGCAAGCCTCGTGCTTTTGTTGGCAAGGAAATGGATTCAGAGGAGGAGTGCGCTTGGAGGAGGCGGAGGTGGAGTCCGGAGAGGAGTCTGACCCTGGCATTGCAAGTCTGGCCCTAGCCACAGCCTATGTTGCCAAGTCCATCTTCAACACTGAAGACAATGACTTCCACACCAACGCTGAAGCTAATGACGAAGACGATCCTACTCCCACCTACTACTTCATGGCTCGTGGTGCCAAGGTAAAATCACGCGATGCTTACTTTCAAACCTCAAGTGAAGATGACTCTGATTGTGAATCCAAACCCAGCTACAAAACACTTGCTAAAATTGCAACTGAACAACAAAAGGCTATGGAACATACTCAAAAACTGTTAGACAAAAGCGATGACCTGTTGGACGCTGAAATGACACGTTCACAGTCCTTAGTTGATGACATAAAAAGTCTTCATGCTAAGTACCAAGAACTTGAAGGTCGTCATGAATCACTCTCAACTACTTATGAAAGGCTCTCCTATGATTATCTTCAAAGGAAACAAGAGCTTGAGAAATTGAGAGCGGCTCATGAAGATCTTACAAAAGTGAAGGAGTCACTTCGCGCACAACAGATCAGTTCCGGTCAGGAAGGATTTGAACCACCATGTCTAAAATGCATTGAGCGTGATAACGCTACATATGTTGCTGAATGCTCCACTGCTGCTACTGTTTCATTGTCTTCACCTACTGATGTGGTCACTAACCCCTCTGCGGAGGATACCACTTCTTTGTTCTTGATGAAAATGCTATGTTGAAGACATTGCTTGAAACAGGATGTACAAAAGTTTGAAGGGACATCGGACTCTGCGATGTCCTCAAAAGCGGATTCTGAACCGAAACCCTAGGAAAGAGGGTGTTGGGTTGAAAGGAAAATGAATGTTGATGGCTCGTCTTTGAAACCCGAGCAGTACCCCAAAACCACATGGGTCGCTGCAAAGGAACCTTCGATAGATCCATCTACCTTATCTGCTTTACATGTGCTAATCCTATTATCATTGATGAATCCTTTGATGCAAACTATAAGCTGTTCAAAAATCAGAATGGTGAAGTGTTTGCGGTACATTGGTACTAACTGCAGGAATGGACCACCTATGAAGAAGATCTGGGTACCTAGGCGGTACATTGAGAATCTTCCTGTGAATGTCGTCATGACACCACCTAGGAAGAAGACAAACCCAGGACCTATAGCTTCATATGGCCCAAAGGCTTCATACGAATCTGAGGACTCACATGAGTCACCCTAACGCCAATGTTTTGCGGAAATCATACTCGGACTTATGAATATGGCGTGTATCTTGAACCGCTATGGTCATAGGACTAAGAACTTTTCGCTTATTCATATGAGTATCATTCAAATCTCTGCAAGGCTATTTGCTAGGGCTTCAAAGCCAAAATTCTCAGATGCTGCACTTAGACTCATTGCTTCTAATCCCCCACTGAAAATGTGGGTAGCAAAGAAGAACTAACTCTCTTTTGCAGAAAATGGTCTCCAGCCAGCAATCAATGGCGTCCGATACTATTGCTGGGGACCTAAAACTCACTGAGGACGCACGTTAAAACATCACTCTATATGCTTCACATCTGAATTTCTCATCAGTCAATGTCCTAACTTTGATATAAGCTGTGACTATCCCTATATGTATCAAATGCATATGCTTCACAACACTTGTGTGAAGCCTATCCTCCTAACTGCACTGTAGGGTACATCACCAAAAGCTTCAGAATGGATTATGGATAGTGGATGCACAAATCATATGACTGGTGATCGAAGTCCTCTCATGGACTCAACCTTACATTTGCTGACATTGGTAAAAGCAAAGTATTGGGTCTAGGTAGAGTTGCAATCTCAAAGGATCAACACATGGATAAAGTGATGCTTGTTGAATCCCTTGGTTTCAACTTAATGTCTGTCTCAATTGCTTGTGACTTGAACATGATTGTGATATTTGGCAAATATCGTTGCCTTGTACTAATGGAATCTGACAAATCTCTAGTCTTTGAAGGGTATCGAAAAGATGATCTATACATGGTAGAATTCTCAGCAGGTCCACAGCTTACCGTATGTCTTCTCACAAAAGCTTCAGAATGCTGGCTCTGGCATCAAAGGCTAGGGCATGCTGGCATGAGGAACTTACACTCACTCGTCAAGAAGAAGCATGTCATTGGCATTGAGGATGTCAAGTTCAAGAAGGATCATCTGTGTGGTGCCTGTGAAGCTGGAAAGATGACAAGGGCAAAGCACCCCTCGAAGACAATCATGACGACATCTCAACCCTTCGAGCTGTTACACATGGACTTATTTGGACCTACTCACTACTCCACCCTCACAACAACTGCCTGTCTCTATGGCTTCTTCATTGTTGATGACTACTCAAGATACACATGGGTTCATATAATTACTACAAGATTGAAGTGCTTTGATGTCTTGGGGCGCTTTACCGTCGAGCAATGAACAATTATGGTGTGAAGATCAAGCACATCAGAAGTGCCAATGGCACTGAACTCAAGAACACTGGACTTGATCTGTATCTGGATACAATGGGAATCACTCATGAGTTCTCTGCTCCGTACACACCTCAGCAAAACGGCATTGTTGAGCGCAAAAATAGAACCCTCATTGAGATGGCTCGAACAATGTTAGATGAGTACAAGACACCAAGAAAGTTCTGGCCTAAAGCTATTGATACAGCATGTCACATCATCAACCGTGTATACATTCATAAGCTTCTGAACAAAACATCATATGAGCTGCTTACTGGCAAGAAGCCAAACGTCAGTTACTTCAGAGTATTTGGAGCAAGTTGCTAGATAAAGGATCCCCATCACAAATCAAAATTTGCACCTAAGGTTCATGAAGGCTTCATGCTTGGCTATGGAAAGGATTCACACTCCTACAGAGTCTTCAATCTTTATCTCTACAAAATCATTGAAACTGTGGATGTGAGATTTGATGAAACCAATGGTTCACAGAGAGAGATCCTGCCAAGTACACTAGATGAAGCTCCTTCAAACGAGGCAATAAAGCTGATGGGAACTGGTGAAATCATGCCCTCTGAAGCACAACCTGAAGAGGAACTCATCATCTCTGCACCAAATCAACCTGAAGACAATGCTTAGTCCGAAGACAATCCTCCCAATGATGAAAATGGTCAGCCAGAGCAAAATCTTCGTCCTGTTCATCCGCGTGTTGCAAATGAAGTTCAAATAGAGAAGATAATTGACAGCATCAATGCACCTGGTCCGCTCACTCGATCAAGAGCAACAAAGCTAGCAAACTTCTGTGGGCACTTTTCATTTGTGTCAATATCAGAACCCAAGAAAGTTGCTGAAGCTTTTATGGAACGTGAATGGATTCAAGCCATGCAAGAAGAACTTCAATAGTTCAAACTGAATAATGTCTGGGAACTTGTCAAGCGACCTGATCCTCGCAAGCATAACATTATTGGAACAAAATGGATATATCGAAACAAGCAAGATGAGCATGGTCAAGTCGTCAGAAACAAAGCACGTCTTGTAGCTCAAGGATACACTCAAGTTGAAGGAATTGACTTCGATGAAACATTTGCTCCTGTGGCTAGGCTTGAAGCTATTCGCATACTGCTAGCCTACGCGAATCATCACAATATCTTGCTATATCAAATGGATGTAAAGAGTGCATTTCTCAATGGCAAGATTGAAGAAGAAGTGTATGTCGCACAACCACGGCTTTGAAGATCCAAAACATCCCGATATGGTGTACAAGCTAAACAAGGCCTTCATATGGCCTCAAACAAGCCCCTCGAGCCTGGTATGATACAATCAAGGACTTCTGAAGAGCAAAGGCTTCAAACCGGATCCTCGATCCCTCTCTTCACGAAGACATATGATGGTGAACTGTTTGTGTGCCAAATATATGTGGATGACATAATCTTGGTGCACCAACCAGAAATCTGATGATGAGTTTGGGTACATGATGCAAGAGCAATATCAAATGTCCATGATGGGTGAGCTGAAGTTCTTCCTTGGTCTTCAAATTAAATCGGCGGAGGAATGGCATCTTCATATCTCAAGAGAAATGCCTCAAAGATTGCCTGAAGAAGTTTGGAATGGAAGACTGCAAAGGCTACACGACGCCAATGCCAGCCAAACACCATCTTGGTCCCGACGACAATGGTAAAGAGTTCGATCAAAAGGTATACCGCTCCATGATTAGTTCTTTGCTTTATTTATGTGCATCTAGCCTAGATATTATGCTTAGTGTTTGCATGTGTGCTCGGTACCAAGCGGCACCAAAGGAATCGCATCACTTAGCTGTGAAGCGAATTCTTAGATATTTGGCTTACACCCCAACACTCGGATTATGGTATACCAAGGGCTCAAGATTCGATTTGGTTGGATTCTCGGATGCTGATTATGCTGGTGACAACGTGGGTCGCAAGTCTACATCTGGCACACGTCATTTTCTTGGTCGATCACTTGTCTGTTGGTCTTCGAAGAAGCAGAACTATGTATCACTCTCAACTGCTGAATCTGAATACATTCTTCTTTGGATCTGTTGTGCTCGGCTTCCATGGATGAAGCAAACTCTCAAGGATTATGGCATCAACCTGAAACAAGTACCTCTCTTCTGCGACAACGAGAGTGCCATCAAAATAGCCAACAATCCAGTCCAACACTCGAAGACAAAGCACATTGAAATTCGTCATCACTTTCTCAGAGATCATGTTATGAAAAAAGACATCGATATCATTCACGTCAGCACTGAAGAGCAACTGGCAGATATCTTCACAAAGCCCTTGGATGAGAAAAGGTTCTGCAAGTTACGGTGTGAGCTAAATATCTTAGATTCCTCTAATGTCCTGTGATCAGGCACACATCCTAACACTTATGCATGTTGATGACTTAGATGTGCAACACACAAAGTAAGGTATATCTTCAATCAATGAAGATTTACACTCTGAGTGTGAATACATTAACATGGAATTTGACTTGAGCGCCACGATAATTGTGCGTCGTGTGCGGGTCTAATACTTCCTATATGGTGGGTAGCCACCACCAACTTTTCTTTTTGAAGTGTTTCACTCAAAGGCGTTATATTGCAATGACTTCGCATTTGGTTTGTCTTCAGTTTCAATTTGTCTTCACGACTTTCTGCACTATGATGATTTGATTGCTTTCTGATATATATATATATATATATATATATATACTAGTGTTCTGTCCTCTACAACATTCACTTTTAGCTATGTCTTCAAGATTGGATCTTTTGAACTAAGTGAATGTGATAGGACCCTAACCTCTCTATGCTTACTATCTCAAAATCTATCTGTCCAAATCATATGCATTCTGTTGAAACTGTCGAATGTCTTCTCTGAGTCCTAGTTAGTAGAAGGCAAAGAGACAAACATTAAATCTGTTCTTAATGGCTTATCTTTACTGTTGAAATCCGGAGAAGCCGGAACAACTCTCCGACATGCCTGGCGGGCGTGGGAACGTGGGACAACCCTAAGGGTGTTGCATGCTTGCCACGTGCCCCTCAGATGTGAACCGCCAGGGGCACCAGCGTAATTGCGCTGTGTCTCTCACCTACTTACAAATACATGTCCCCCTGCGGTAAAGAAATACTTCTTCCACCTCTCCACCTCCGTCAAAACCCTAGCGCCACCGCTAGCTCGCGACGACGCCGGCGACGAAGCGCTTAGCTGCCGCGACTTCTCCGACACCGTCCTCACGCCGGCCGCGGACATCGACTTCTCCGCCGTCACCGTAGGTGTCCTCCGTCGCCAAGTTAGGGCACGGTGGGCTGAACTGCTCGGTCTCCTATTCTTCTCCATCTAGCAGTTCTTCGTGCGGTAATTATAACTCTATTTTTACCACCTTTTTGATCTTCAAAGTTCATCCTATTTACCAAAAGTAGTTTCTGTCTATTCAAAGCTAGATCTATTCCGTCTACATCTCATACTGCTTAGTCGATTCACTCAGTCTAGTTTGATTCCTCACTTGTACTTATTCACGGATTGGTACAAATCTGGAACCAGCTCACCTATATAAGTGAATGTCTTCGCAACATGAGGTCAATGTCTTCAACTGATTTATCTTCAAAATCTTACGAGAATGCATATGACCTCTTCCCCTTCCCTCGCATCTCTAATGCTGTCACAGGTACATGTCCGTGGGAGAATCCCTTGGTTCTCATAGTCTGCATTCGTTTGCAGAATACTTGCAGCATCATATAAATTCTCCTGAAGCCAGTTCCTGCTTGACCAGCAAGCGCAAATCTCTGAAGCCTTTGAACGTATTGAAGCCTTTCAGCTTAAAGTTCATGGCAACAGAAAAATCAGCAAGAAAGGGTGGCAGACAGCGCAGAGAAGGTACATCTAAGGATCTGCCTGATGATTTAGCAGAACTGTACAAGACAGATCCGGAGGAGAACTATCATCAGAGAAAGACGCGAATCCAATGGATTCGACGCTATTGGGCTGAGGAGTGGTTCAAGTACAAGTTTGTCACGAAGGAATATGGAGAGAAGCATGCCATCAAGCGACCTTGGGGCGATATCCTCTATCGAGGCCTTCAACCCAAGAGCCGAGCTGAAGCCATTGAACAAGGCTTCTATGCATGAATGGTCCGTGGGCCACAGCCTGCGAACGCAGATCCCACTTCACTACTCTGGTGTCGTGACGATTCGCTCTTCAAGCGCAACTATCGCGATTTCTTGTGGCCGGCCAAGAAGAACAAGAAGGCCTTGGGTTTGGACTTCAACCCAGGTCCCTCGGCTCCCCGTGCTGACGGCTCTCGTGAAGCCAATCCCAATGTCATTGGCCCCTACGCCAACCTTGACGGCCTCATTACCTACATCATGGTCCAAGGCGCCAGAGTTGATCATTCTGACAATGGTGCTGACTCTGATGAAGCCCCTGCTCCTCCTCCTCCAAAACCGCAGAAGCAAAAGAAGTCTAAGGCTTCAACCTCAGCTACACCTCCGAAAACTTTGCGTACGAAGCCACTGGCCACTGCACCTCCTGAAGCCAATGTGCAATCTAAAGATCTGTCCCGTGTCTCCAAGAGAACGGACAAGAAGAAGCAACTCGTTAGACCAACTGATCAACGAGCCTTGACTCCTGCCGCAATTCTGCGTGAAGAACCCATTGATCTATCAAGTGATGAAGATCTTGCTGATGATGCCCTTGAGCAGCTGATAAAGAGCAAGGAAGAAGCAGAAATCTTCAGCAACCTGCCTCTGTTTGATGTGGCCATCATTCACAATTTCATTGATGAATGGTTCGACACCCCCAACGTCAGCTTTGAAGATTTACAGCTCCCCATTGGCCTCATTGTCGCCTTCAATGGCGCCATTGCTTCTGAGCTAGCTCTCACTCAGCGCATTGTTGAGCTCAAAAAAAAGATTGATTTTGAGAAGGCTCAATTCAAGAAGCAAGTGGCCAATCTAAGTGTTCAAGACGTCCGCAACTTCAAGGTCATGCTCCATGAGCTTAAAGAAGCTTTTCTGAAGAAACGCCAAGAGGCTCAGGGCTCACGTGAGCGCATGAAGATTTTGGCTGATAAGTGTGTGCTTGCCTACAATGAGGCTGAGAAGCGCAAGTCACTTGGCCGTCCTCGCATTGATCCCAGGATGGCTACAAAGAGGAAAAACAAGCGCCCTGTTGATCAGCCTGAACCTTCAAGCCAAGAAGCACCTCGCATTATCTTCCCGAGCAGCATGACTGGCTCGAAGCCAAAGGTCACCACCACAGCTTCAGAACAGAAGAAGACAAGGGCTGCCGAGGCTGATGTGAGAAAGAGAAAGAATGCTGAAGCTTCTGATGCCGCTCCCTCCAAGAAGAAGTGCAAGACCAAGAAGACTAGGGCTGCTTCCACAGAGCCCTTAGTCGTTGAACCCATTTCCGTGGTTCGCCCTGTGTCTGTTCATCAAGAAAGAAGAATGGTTGTCCATGAGCCTGCTACCATAGAGGCTCATGAAGCTAAAGATATTCCAGCAGCTGAGCACACTGCTGCTGAAGACATTGGTCAAAATGACAATGTAAATGATGATGAAGTTCTTCCTCAGATTGAACATCAAGTGGTATCATCGCTGTTAAATGCGAACAGCGAACTCATCGAGATTAATCGTCCATTGACACCAATTGCTCAGGGATGCATCGTGGGCTGATCACCCACAACAACATCAAGACTCCCCGATGCTCCCCAACAACAACAACAAGCTACACCCCAATGCAATAAGAGGATGAAGACTTTCGGGCTCAGCCAGTCCATCTCCTAACTTGAAGCCAGCCCTTGAGCAGAGCCGCAGAGGACAAAGGCTCAAGTCCCTCATCGGCGTTCTGAAGGAGAAGTACAACGTTCACCGTTGCACGGCAAGTATTTTCGAACCAGCTCCAACGGTGAACGTCCCCGTGTCTGAAGCACATGCTGCTGAAGACATTCCGGCTGCATCAGCCGAAGAAAATGAAGAAGAAGTACGTGTACCAACTCCCCCTGCTATTGAAGAAGAAGAAGTTTGTGTACCAACTCCCCCTGCTATTCAAGAAGAAGCAGTTCATGATCTGAACGTGCCTGGCCCGACCCTCCTGCTCATCAAGAGGAGGTTGACAATGTTGAGGCTGCCACCACCAATGCCAATGAAGCCAGTGACGTAGTCATGGCTGACGCTAATGTGGAGCCTGCACCAACCAGTGTGCCTGAAACCAATGAGGCCACTGTGCCTGAAGCAAATGTGGCCACTGAATCTGAAACCCATGAGGATGTTGCCCCTGAAGTCAATGAGGATGCTGCACCTGCAGCTCATGAGACTGTTGCACCTGACGCCAATGAGGAGGCTGCACCTGAAGAAAATATGCCAACTGCTCTCAAAGCACCTGTTGTGCAGCCTGACTCCTCTGATGTTGCCCCTGCTCCTGTTCCGCCACCAAGGCCTCACACTATTGAGCAAGCATACGATCACGGTCAGTTTTTCACTGTCCGATGGCCCGTTCTGGTGCCTCCGCCTTCTGCCTCAGGACCCCAATTTGACTATCATGTTGAGCATCGGCCTCAGGTCCAGAAGCCAAAGCCCAGTTTGCCACGGTTTCCAGGTACTGCAAACTCCCCCGGGTCCTTCAATGCCAATGGCTTCAAGAACCACAATACCTTCTTTGACAGCGCCAAGAACCCCTACTCCAAGCCAAGAATTTCATCAGATCGGTTCTGGAGCTATCTGAAAGTGCTAGTATCGACTAGAGGGGGGTGAATAGGCGATTTTTATGAAAGTCTTCAAAACATGGAAGTTTCGAAGACAAACACCAGAAATAACCTAATTGATATGCAGCAGAAGATAAACTAACCTAAACAAGCCATAGTCCAGTATGTAATGATATGAGAGTATAGGACTAATAGTAGTTAGGCAGTAAGGATCAAGATGGAAGATAGTATGAAGCCAGTCAACAACAGTAGTCAAGCAATGAATTCAAACAGATGAACAGATAAGCAATGACTTCATGAAGACAAACTTAAGTAAGGTTGGAAGGGATAGAACCAGTTTCTTGCTGAAGACACAGGATTTGTTGGACCAGTTCGATTCTTTGTGACAAGCTATGCATTATGGTTAGGGAGGCTGAGATTTAACTTTCGAAGACCGTGTCTTCACCTTATTCCCTTGAGCTAAGGACACCCAGTCCTCGCCCAATCACTCTGGTAAGTCTTCAAGGAGACTTCCAAACCTTCACAGACTTCGTTCACGGCAATCCACAATGACTCTTGGATGATCGAATCGACGCCTAACCACCGGAGGATTCACAGTCCTCAAGGCTAATAAGTCTTGGTCACATGCATGAAAGACTTCATGATGCCTAACACTCTTTGGCTCTGGGTGTTTGGGCTTTGTCCTCACAAGGATTTCTCTCTCTCAAATGCTTGAGGTGGGTTGCTCTCAAGCGACAAAAGTCGTGCACAAACTCTGAAGCAGCCACCGATTTATGGTGTAGGGGTGGGCTATTTATAGCCACTAGGCAACCCGACCTGATTTGTCCAAAATGACCCTGGTCACTAAGGAACCGACACGTGTTCCAACGGTCAGATTTCAAACACACACGGCAACTTTACTTGGGCTACAAGCAAAGCTGACTCATCCAGATCTGGATAAGATATGCTCTCATTGTCTTCGCTCGAAGACATAGGATTTGGGTTGAGCATCACTTCAGTCACTCTGACTTAGTTCACTTGGACCCCACGTAACAGTACGGTGGTTCCTATGACTCAACAAAGAAGAAACGGAAACAACGAAAACACACAGTCTTCGCGCTCCAAAGTCTTCACGCAATGTCTTCTCGAGTCATAGTCTTCAATATGAATATCTTCTCATACCACCATTGTCTTCAATGTCTTCATACATTTTTAGGGGTCATCTCCGGTAGGTAAACCGAATCAATGAGGGACACTACCTGCGTTATCCTGCAATTCTCACAAACGCATTAGTCCCTCAACCAACTTTGTCGTCAATACTCCAAAACCAACTAGGGATGGCACTAGATGCACTTACAATCTCCCCCTTTTTGGTGATTGATGACAAACTGGTTGAAGTTTTCAACTGGGATAAAGTATGTGAAATTTTAAGGATAGGAATTTGTCTTCATAAGTTGCAAGGGCTCCCCCTGAAGATGTGCATATAAGTAATTTGCTTTTGGAATGCAAATGCACATGGCAGGTTGTACTTGTGGAGATCCGCTTCAACTTATGAAGATAATTTATCATGCATGAAATGATATAGCAATAAGAATGACATGCATAAAGAAAATTGGACATCTGCAGAATGATCTAAGTGCGGAAGTTATCATCGCACATGCGGTTTATCATCGCAAAGCAAATAAGTAGCAGAAGTAGCAGACGACCATCAAGTTTAGGTGTTACAACTCAAAGAACCAAATGTTTCAAAACGCAAGAGTTGTAAGCACGCAGCAAAATATAATGCAACCGCCCATATGAACCCGCTTGAAGACTATCAACTCATACGCTTCTCCCCCTTTTGTCATGAATGACCAAAAGGTTTGAAGACATAGAGCATCTACTCGTCATCATGAGTAAGTGAAGCGGCAGGGTTGTAAATGCGTTGGTTGGCGGTGCGAGCGAGCTTAGTGCGGTGTTGATGCGTGCAGTAGTAGTTGGAGGTGGTGAAGTAGCGTCATCTTCATCATCGATCACTCTGGCATTAAGCTGTTGCGCGGAAGAGGAATATTCGAGTCTTTAAGAGATGGAGTTCGACGCAGGTAGCAGTCCTTGGAGGAGTGGAGTCGAATGGAATCTTTCATTGAAGCCATCATCTTGAAGATCAGCTTGACACTTTCAGCGAGTCAAACTCTTCCATGATCTTGACAAGTTTCATGAGCAACAAAGGCATTCTTGGTGGCAAGGTTGCGAATCGATTGACATCCACCAAGAGGCTTTGCATTTGGCGCTTGAGCCGAAATGATGCTTATCCTGCTTCGATGAAGAGCCACAAGAAGCTCTCGGTCATTAAGAACACGAGCGCTTCCGAGGCCTTTGCGCAATTGTGCTTTCGGTAGTTTCAGGTTGGCGCTCAGTGAGGCGGACGGGTGTTACCAAAGAAGTGGATAGAATCTTGTTGCTGCATGAACACCTTCAATAGGCTGAGTGAAGCTTTGGTGCTCAATGTTCTGAAGACAAAGTGGCGTCTTGGCAGGGTCAGAGTATACAACATCAACTGACATATCAACCTTGGGCAGAAATATGATGTGATTGCGAGCAGAGGGCAGATAATTGACAGATGAGTGCCGCTTGATGAGGCGCATGACCCAGGGAGCATAAAACTTCAGACCAATCAGGTCAGAGCTGGAAGCAGCAAGTTGCCTGATGAAGAATTCCTGAGTGTTGAAGCTTATGCCATTAAGAATATAGTAGACCAAAGTCTTCATGGCTCCTTCAAGCTTGGCCGATGATGAGTGTCCCTTGACTGGCCATAGAGTTCGCCTGATGATATGATATATAGTGCGAGGCAGATACTCAAGGTGTTCAACAAAGAAATGTGTGGGTACTCAGCATCAGATGGCAAGGGCTTCATCATACTCAGCATCTAGCTCATGTTGGGTTCTGGCTTATGAAAGATGCTCTCCACAGCATTGCGGTGTAGCAGACAGTTAGGCTCATACAGTTTCCAGGATTGGCTAGCCCAGTAAGCTCGATGATGTCCATAGCTTTGGCTTCATGATGAACATTGCCAGTCATCCACTCGAGAACCCAAGTCTTGATGTCTCTGTTGTGGCCGCGAATGTGCAGAGTGGCATAGAATTGAAGCAATAGCTCTTCATTCCAATGTTCCTTATGCATCACAAAATGAAGCGCACCGGCATCAAAGATCGCGATCAAGTGCTTCTTCCAAGCACGGTAGTCCAGCAATAACCGTGTCAAAGCGCATATGAGGAAAATCGGCCTTGATCATATAGCATGCATGAGTAATAGCTTCTCTGCGATAGCTCCGAACCGATCGATGAAATCCTTGGCTTGGAGTAGGGATTCTTGGCTATTTGTCAAAGAAGGTATTGTGGCTCTTGAAGCCATTTGCATTGAAGGACCGGGGAGTTAGCGATGACAGAAACCTTGGCGATCTCGGCTTTGGTTTCGGACCTAAGGCGATGCTCTACATGATAGTCAAATTGGGGGCCGGAGGCAGGAAAGGAGGCACGAGCGAGGCCATCGGACGGTGACAAGTGACCGTGATCGTATGCTTGCTCAATAGTGTGAGGCCTTGGAGGTGGAACAGGGCGAGGCAACGTCGGAGGTTCAGAGCTGCTGTGAGGTGCTTGAGAGCAATTGTCATATTTATGCGGTGCAGCCTCCTCATTGGCGTCAGGTGCAGCAGTTTCATTGGCTTCAGGTGCAGCATTTTCATTTGCTTCAGGGGAGGCAACCTCATTGGTGTCAGGTGCAGCAGTTTCATTGGCTTCAGGTGCAGCATTTTCATTTGCTTCAGGGGCGGCAACCTCATTGGTTTAAGGTTCTGTGCCCACACTTGCTTCAGGCACACTAGTTGGTGCAGGCTCCACATTGGCGTCAGCCATGACCACGTCATTGGCTTCATTGGCATTGGTGGTGGCAGCCTCAACATTTTCAACCTCCTCTTGACGAGCAGGAGGGTCGGGCATAGGCACATTCAGATCATGAACGGCTTCTTCTTCAATCACAGGGGGTGTTGGTACACAAACTTCTTCTTCTTTTTCTTCGGCTGATGCAGCCGAAATGTCTTCAGCAGCATGTGCTTCATACATGGAGATGTTCACTGTAGGAGCTGGTTCAGAGAATACTTGTCGTGCAACAGGTGAATGTTGCACATCTCCTTCAGGAACGCTCGATAGAGGGACTTCAGGCCTTTGTCCTCTTGAAGCTGCTTACCGGCTTCAAGTTCTGAGATGGACTTGGTGAGCTGAAAGTCTTCATCCTCTTCTTCTTGTGGGGTGTAGCTCATTGTTGTTGTTGTTGGGGAGTCTTGGGGAGCCTTGGTGTTGTTGTGGGTGGTCAGCCCACGAAGCATCCTGAGCAATTGGCGTCAATGGACGACCAATGCTTGATGAGTTCGTTGTTATTTAACAGCGGCGATGATACCACTTGATGTCAATCGAGGAAGAACTTCATCATCATTCACATTGTCATCTTGACCAATGTCTTCAGCGATGTTGGGTTCATTTCTTTGGAATATCTTCGATCTCGTGGAGCCTCTGTGGTAGCGAGCTCATGGACAACCATCCTTCTTTCTTGATGTCTTTATTACAGGCGAACAACGGAAATGGGTTCAACGACTAAGGGCTCTGTGGAAGCAGCCCTAGTCTTCTTGGTCTTGGCGCTTCTTCTTGGAGGAGGCGGCATCGAGGCTTCAACATGCTTTCTCTTTCTCGCATCGGCCTCGGCAGCCTTTGTCTTCTTACATTACGAAGCGGTTGTGGTGACCTTTGGCTTCGAGCCATCATCTTTGCTCGAGAAGATAATCGAGGGCTTCTTGGCGTGATGGCTCGGGCTGTTCAGCAGGTGCTTCTTCTTCCTCTTTGCAGCCATCACAGGGTCAATGCCTAGACGGCCAAGGGACTTGCGCTTCTCAACCTCATTGTAGGCAAGCACACACTTATCAGCCAAAAGCTTCATGCGTTCTCAAGAGCCCTGAGCTTCTTGGCGTTTCTGCATAAAGGCTTCTTTGAGCTCATGGAGCATGACCTTGAAGTTGCGGACATCTTGAACACTCAGATTGGCCACATGCTTCTTGAAATGAGCCTTCTCAAAATCAATCTTGTTTTTGAGCTCAACGATGCGCTGAGCAACAGCTAGCTCAGAAGCAATGGCGCCATTGAAGGCGACACATCGAGGCCTCTTGGGAGCTGTAAATCTTCAAAACGGCGTTGGGGTGTCGAACCACTCATCAATGAAATTGTGAATGATGGCCACATCAAAGAGAGGCAGGTTGCTGAAGATTTCTGCTTCTTCTTTGCTCTTGATCAGCTGCTCAAGGGCATCATCCGCAAGATCTTCATCACTTGATAGATCAATGGGTTCTTCACGCAGAATGGCAGCAGGAGTCAAAGCTCACGATCGGATGGTCTAACAAGCTGCTTTTTCTTGTCCGTTCTCCCGGAACACGGGACAGATCTTCAATTCCACATCGGCTTCGGGAGGTGCGATGGCGATGGCCGCGCACGCAAAGTCTTGGAGGTGGCTTTGCAGCTGATGTTGAAGCCTTTGACTTCTTTTGCTTCTGCGGCTTTGGAGGAGGAGGAGCAGGGGCTTCATCAGAGTCAGCACCATCGTCAGAATGATCTACTCTGGCGCCTTGGACCATGATATAGGTGATGAGGCCGTCAAGATTGGCATAGGGGCCAATGACATTGGGATTAGCTTCTCTGGAGCCATCAGCACGGGGAGCAGAGGGACCTGGATTGAAGTCCAAACCCAAGGTCTCCTTGTTCTCTTTGGCCGAAGCCACATCAAACTAATAGTTGCGCTTGAAGAGCGAATCATCACGACACCATAGTAGTGAAGTGGGATCTGCGTTCGCTGGCTGTGGCCCATGGACCATGCATGGATAGAAGCCTTGTTCAATGGCTTCAGCTCGGCTCTTGGGTTGAAGCCCTCGATAGAGGATATCACCCCAAGGTTTCTTGATGGCATTTTTCTCTGCATATTCCTTTATCACAAATCTGTACTTGAACCACTCCTCAGCCCAATAGCGTCGAATCCATTGGATTCGCGTCTTCCTCTGATGATAATTTTCTTCAGGATCTGTCTTGTACAGCTTACGCTAAGTCATCGAGCGGATCTTTAGATGTGCCTCCTTTCTTACTGTCTCGCCACCCTTCCTTGCTGATTTCTCTGTTGCCATGAAATTCAAGCCGAAAGGCTTCATGCGTTCAAAGGCTTGAGATTTGCGCTTGTTGGTCAAGCAGGCTCGCTTCAGGAGAATTCAACCGATCTTTGTAAGTATACGCAAGCGAATGCGGACTATGAGAACCAAGGGATTCTCCCACGGACATGTACTGTGACATTAGAGATCGAGGAAGGGAAGAGGTCATATGCATTCTCAGAAGATTTTGAAGATAAATCAGTTTGAAGACATTGATCTCATGTTGCGAAGACATTCACTTATATAGATGAGTTGTTTCCAGATTTGTACCAATTCGTAAATAAGTACAAGTGAGGAATCAAACTAGTAGAAATCTAAGCGAATCGACTAAGCAGTATGAGATGCAGACGGAATGGATCTAGCTTTGAATAGACAGAAACAACTTTCGGTAAACAGGATGACTCTTGAAGATCAAAAAGGTGGTAAAAATAGATTTATAATTACCGCATGAAGAACTGCTAGATGGAGAAGAATAGGAGACCGAGCAGTTCAGCCCACCATGCCCTAACTTGGCGACGGAGGACACCTACGGCGACGGCGGAGAGGTCGATGTCCGCGGCCAGCGTGAGGACGGCGTCAGAGAAGTCGCGGCAGCTAAGCGCTTCGTCATCGGTGTCGTCTCGAGCTAGCGGTGGCGCTAGGGTTTTGACGGAGGTGGAGAGGTGGAGGAAGTATTTCTTTACCGCAGGGGGGACAGGTATTTATAAGTAGGTGAGAGACACATCGCAATTACGCTGGTGCCCCTGGCGGTTCACATCTGAGGGGCACGTGGCGAACATGCAACACCCTCAGGGTTGTCCCACGTTCCCACGCCCGCCAGGCATGTCGGAGAGTTGTTCCGGCTTCTCCGGATTTCAACAGTAAAGATAATCCATTAAGAACAGATTTAATGTTTGTCTCTTAGCCTTCTGCTCACTAGGACGCAGAGAAGACATTCAACAGTTTCAACAGAATGCATATGACTTGGACAGATAGATTTGAGATAGTAAGCATAGAGAGGTTAGGGTCCGATCACATTCACTTAGTTCAAAAGATCCAATCTTGAAAACATAGCTATATGTGAATGCTGTAGAGGACAGGACACTAGTATATATATATATATATATATATATATATATATATCAAAAAGCAATCAAATCATCATAGTGCAGAAAGTCATGAAGACAAATTGAAACTGAAGACAAACCAAATGCGAAGTCATTGCAATATAACGCCTTGAGTGAAACACTTCAAACAAGAAGAGTTGGTGGTGGCGTTACCCACCGTATTGTAAATATTAGACCCAGACACGGCGCACAATTTTCGTGGTGCTCCGAAGTCAAATTCCCTGTTAATGTATTCACACTCAGAGTGTAAATCTTCATTGATTGAAGATATACCTTACTTTGTGTGTTGCACATATAAGTCATCAACATGCATAAGTGTTAGGATGTGTGCCTGATCACAGGACATTAGAGGATTCTAAGATATTTAGCTCACACCGTAACTTGCAAAACCTTTTCTCATCCAAGGGCTTTGTGAAGATATCTGCCAGTTGCTCATCAGTGTTGACGTGAATGATGTCGATATCTTTCTTCATGACATGATCTCTGAGAAAGTGATGAGGAATTTCAATGTGCTTTGTCTTCGAGCGTTGGACTGGATTGTTGGCTATCTTGATGGCACTCTCGTTGTCGCAGAAGAGAGGTACTTGTTTCAGGTTGATGCCATAGTCCTTGAGAGTTTGCTTCATCCATAGAAGCTGAGCACAACAGGATCCAGCAGCAATGTATTCAGATTCAGCAGTTGAAAGTGATACATAGTTCTGCTTCTTCGAAGACCAATAGACAAGTGATCGGCCAAGAAAATGGCATGTGCCCGATGTAGACTTGCGATCCACCTTGTCACCAGCATAATCAGCATCCGAGAATCCAACCAAATCGAATCTTGAGCCCTTGGGATACCATAATCCGAGTGTTGGGGTGTAAGCCAAATATCTAAGAAGTCGCTTCACAGCTAAGTGATGCGATTCCTTTGGTGCCGCTTGGTACCGAGCACACATGCAAACACTAAGCATAATATCTGGCCTAGATGCACATAAATAAAGCAAAGAACCAATCATGGAGTGGTATACCTTTTGATCGAACTCTTTACCATTGTCGTCGGGACCAAGATGGTGCTTGGTCGGCATTGGCATCGTGTAGCCTTTGCGCTTCCATTCCAAACTTCTTCAGCAATCTTTGAGGTATTTTTCTTGAGATATGAAGATGCCATTCCTCTGTTGAATTTGAAGACCAAGGAAGAACTTCAGCTCACCCATCATGGACATTTGATATTGCTCTTGCATCATGTACCCAAACTCATCACTGCATTTCGGTTGGTGCATCCGAAGATTATGTCATCCACATATATTTGGCACACAAATAGTTCACCATCATATGTCTTCGTGAAGAGAGTGGGATCGAGGGATCCAGGTTTGAAGCCTTTGCTCTTCAGGAAGTCTTTGATTGTATCATACCAGGCGCGAGGGGCTTATTTGAGGCTATACATTGCCTTGTTTAGCTTGTACACCATATCAGGATGTTTTGGATCTTCAAAACCAGGTGGTTGTGCGACATATACTTCTTCTTCAATCTTGCCATTGAGAAATGCACTCTTCACATCCATTTGATATAGCAAGATATTGTGATGATTTGCGTAGGCTAGCAGTATGCGAATAGCTTCAAGCCTAGCAACAGGAGCGAATGTTTCATCGAAGTCAATTCCTTCCACCTGGGTATATCCTTGAGCCACAAGACGTGCTTTGTTTCTAACGACTTGACCATGCTCATCTTGCTTGTTTTGATATATCCATTTTGTTCCAATAATGTTATGCTTGCGAGGATCAGGTCGCTTGACAAGTTCCCATACATTATTCAGTTTGAACTGTTGAAGTTTTTCTTGCATGGCTTGAATCCATTCAGGTTCCATAAAAGCTTCAGCAACTTTCTTGGGTTATGATATTGACACAAATGAAAAGTGCCCACAGAAGTTTGCTAGCTGTGTTGCTCTTGAACGAGTGAGTGGACCAGGTGCATTGATGCTGTCAATTATCTTCTCTATTTGAACTTCATTTGCAATAAGAGTATGAACAGGACGAAGATTTTGCTCTGGCTGATCATTGTCATCATTGGGAGGATTGTCTTCGGACTGAGCATTGTCTTCATGTTGATTTGGTGCGGAGATGATAAGTTCCTCTTCAGGCTGTGCTTCAGAGGGCATGATTTCACCAGTTCCCATCAGCTTGATTGCCTCATTTGAAGGAGCTTCATCCAGTGTACTTGGCATGATCTCTCTCTGTGAACCATTGGTTTCATCAAATTTCGCATCCACAGTTTCAACGATCTTGTAGAGATAAAGGTTGAAGACTCTGTAGGAGTGTGAATCCTTTCCATAGCCAAGCATGAAGCCTTCATGAGACTTAGGTGCAAATTTTGACTTGTGATGGGGATCCTTTATCCAGCATCTTGCTCCAAATACTCTGAAGTAACTGACATTTGGCTTCTTGCCAGTAAGTAGCTCATATGATGTTTTGTTCAGAAGCTTATGAACGTACACACGGTTGATCATGTGACATGCTGTATCAATTACTTCGGGCCAGAACTTTCTTGGTGTCTTGTACTCATCTAGCATTGTTCGAGCCATCTCAATGAGGGTTCTGTTCTTGCACTCAACGATGCCATTTTGCTAAGGTGTGTATGGAGCAGAGAACTCATGAGTGATTCCCATTGTATCCAGATACAGATCAAGTCCAGTGTTCTTGAATTCAGTGCCATTGTCACTTCTAATGTGCTTGATCTTCACACCATAGTTTTTCATTGCTCGAGTTGCAAAGCGCCTGAAGACATCTTGCACTTTAGTCCTGTAAAGAATTATATGGACCCATGTGTATCTTGAGTAGTCATCAACAATGATGAAACCATAGAGACAGGCAGTTGTTGTAAGGGTGGAGTAGTGAGTAGGTCCAAATAAGTCCATGTGTAACAGCTTGAAGGGTTGAGATGTTGTCATGATTGTCTTCGATGGGTGCTTTGCCCTTGTCATCTTTCCAGCTTCACAGGCACCACACAGATGATCCTTCTTGAACTTGACATCTTCGATGCCAATGACATGCTTCTTCTTGACGAGTGAGTGTAAGTTTCTCATGCCAGCATGTCCCAGCCTTCGATGCCAAAGCCAGCATTCTGAAGCTTTTGTGAGAAGACAAACGGCAAGCTGTGGACCTGCTGAGAAATCTACCATGTACAGATCATCTTTTCGATACCCTTCAAAGACTAGAGATTTGTCAGATTCCTTTAGTACAAGGCAACGATATTTGCCAAATATCACAATCATGTTCAAGTCACAAAGCATTGAGACAGACATTAAGTTGAAACCAAGGGATTCAACGAGCATCACTTTATCCATCTGTTGATCCTTTGAGATTGCAACTCTACCTAGACCCAATGCTTTGCTTTTACCAATGTCAGCAAATGTGATGTGACTCTTGTCGGATGGACGTAAGGTTGAGTCCATGAGAAGACTTCGATCACCAGTCATATGATTTGTGCATCCACTGTCCATAATCCATTCTGAAGCTTTTGGTGATGTACCCTACAGTGCAGTTAGGAGGATAGGCTTCACACAAGTGTTGTGAAGCATATGCATTTGATACATATAGGGACAGTCACAGCTTATATCAAAGTTAGGACATAGACTGATGAAAAATTCAGATGTGAAGCATATAGAATGACATGTTAACGTGCGTCCTCAGTGAGTTTTAGGTCCCCAGCAAAGTATCGGACGCCATTGATTGCTGGCTAGAGATCATTTTCTGCAAAAGAGAGATAGTTCTTCTTTGCCACCCACATTTTCAGTGGGGGCTTAGAAGCAATGAGTCTAAGTGCAGCATCTGAGAATTTTGGCTTTGAAGCCCTAGCAAATAGCCTTGCAGGAGATGAATGATACTCATATGAATAAGCAAAAAAGTTCTTAGTCCTATGAACATAGCGGTTTGACGATACACGCTCATATTCATAAGTCTGAGCATGATTTCCCTGCAAAACATTGGCGTTAGAGTGACTCATGTGAGTCCTATATCTGTATGAAGCCTTTGGGCCATATGAAGCCACAGGTCTGGGGTTTGTCTTCTTCCTAGGTGGTGTCATGATGACATTCACAGGAAGATTCTCAATGTACCGCTTAGGTACCCAGATCTTCTTCATAGGTGGTCCATTCCTGCAGTTAGTACCGATGTACCTGGCAAACACTTCACCATTCTGCTTTTTGAACAGCTTATAGTTTGCATCAAAGGATTCATCAATGATAATAGGATTAGCACAGGTAAATCCAGATGAGGTAGATGGATCTACTGAAGGTCCCTTTGCAGCAACCCATGTGGTTTTGGGGTACTGCTCAGGCTTCCAGTATGAGCCATCAACGTTCATTTTCCTCTCGAACCCAACACCCTCTTTCCTAGGGTTTCGGTTCAGAATCTGCTTTTTGAGGACATCGCAGAGAGTCTGATGTCCCTTCAAACTTTTGTACATCCCTGTTTCAAGCAATGTCTTCAACATATCATTTTCATCAGCAAAAGCAGTGGTATCCTCCGCAGAGGGGTTAGTGACCACATCAAGAGGTGAAGACAATGAAACAGATGGCGATGAGTGGAACATTCAACAATGTATGTAGCGTTATCACGCTCAATGCATTTTAGACATGGTGGTTCAAATCCTTCTGGCGGAACTGATCTGTTGGCCTTGAAGTGACTCATTCACCTTTTGAAGATCTTCATGAGCCGCTCTCAATTTCTCAAGCTCTTGTTTCCTTTGAAGATAATCATAGGAGATCCTTTCATAAGTTGTTGAGAGCGATTCATGGCGACCTTCAAGTTCTTGGTACTTAGCATGAAGATTTTTATGTCATCAACTAAGGACTGTGAGCGTGTCATTTCAGCGTCAACGAGTCATCGCTTTTGTCTAACAGTTTTTGAGTATGTTCCATAGCCTTTTGTTGTTCAGTTGCAATTTTAGCAAGTGTTTTGTAGCTGGGTTTGGATTCACAATTAGAGTCATCTTCACTTGAAGTTTGAAAGTAAGCATCGCATGATTTTACCTTGGCACCGCGTGCCATGAAGCAGTAGGTGGGAGTAGGATCGTCTTCATCATTAGCTTCAGTGTTGGTGTGGAAGTCATTGTCTTCAGTGTTGAAGATGGACTTGGCAACATAGGCTGTGGCTAGAGCCAGACTTGCAACGCCAGGGTCAGACTCCTCTCCAGACTCCACCTCCGCCTCCTCAGAAGCAGACTCCTCCTCTGAATCCATTTCCTTGCCAACAAAAGCACGAGCCTTGCCAGATGAGCTCTTCTTGTATGATGAAGACTTGGAAGAAGACTTAGAAGACTTTGAGGATTTCTTCTTCTTCTTGTCATTGGAATCATATTCCTTGCTTTTCTTCTTCTTCTCATTGTCCCACTGTGGACACTCAGATATGTAGTGACCAGGTTTCTTGCACTTGTGACAGGTTCTCTTCTTGTGATCATGTGTGGTAGCTTCATCATTCCTTGAGCTAGATCGTGAAGACTTTCTGAAGCCTTTCTTCTTTGTAAATTTCTGGAACTTCTTCACAAGCATAGCAAGTTCCCTTCAATGTCTTGACATCTTGAATCTGCAGTCAGATTCTTCTTCAGATGAGGAAACAACTTTTGCCTTCAAAGCACGAGTTCGGCCATAGTTTGGACCATAGATATCTTTTTTCTCAGATAGCTAGAACTCATGTGTGTTGAGCCTCTCGAGTATATCAGACGGATCGAGTGTCTTGAAGTCAGGACATTCTTGTATCATGAGGGCAAGAGTGTCAAAGGAGCTGTCAAGTGATCTTAGCAGTGTCTTGACGATTTCATGCTTGGTAATCTCAGTTGCGCCAAGAGCTTGAAGTTCATTTGTGATATCAGTGAGGCAATCAAACGTGAGCTGGACATTCTCATTGTTGTTTCTCTTGAAGCGGTTGAAGAGGTTGCGAAGAACACTGATTCTTTAATATCTCTGGGTTGAAACGCCTTCATTGACCTTGGATAGCCATCCCATACTAGCCGGCGTTTCGGAGCACTCACACGACCATACCGTCCTTTGGTCGATGACCACGATGATGTTTGTCGGTGTCAAAACCGCGGATCTCGGGTAGGGGTCTGAACTGTGCGTCTCACGCGGATGGTAACGAGGAGACAAGGGACACGATGTTTTACCTGAGTTCGGGCCCTCTTGATGGAGGTAAAACCCTCGTCTGATTGATTAATATTGATGATGTGTATTACAAGAGTGGATCTACCACGAGATCAAGGAGGCTAAACCCTAGAAGCTAGCCTATGGTATGATTGTTGTAATGGATGTTATGTCCTCTGGACTAAAGCCCTCCGGTTTATATAGACACCAGAGAGGGCTAGGGTTCTGAGAGTCGGTTACAATGGTAGGAGATCTACATATCCGTATTGCCAAGCTTGCCTTCCACGCCAAGGAAAGTCCCATCCGGACACGGGGCGGAGTCTTCAATCTTGTATCTTCGTAGTCTTGGAGTCCGTGGACGATGATAGTCCGCTGTCCGGACACCCCTAGTCGAGGACTCCTCGGTAGCCCTGAACCTAGCTTCAATGACGATGAGTCCGGTGGCGCATAATGTTCGGCATTGCAAGGCGGGTTCCTCCTCGAATAATCCATAGAAGATTGTGAACACCTGGATAGTGTCCGGCTCTGCAAAATAAATTCCACATTCCACCGTAGAGAGAATAATATGTGCACAAGTTCAATCTGCTGACGTGTTTCGCGGCATGACATCACGCCACTACCAAGCCTTTACTTGAATCGTTTTTATACCACCTCAGCGCGTTAGCGAAGCGGTTTCCTTGGCACGTCTTGTCGAAGCAGAGATCGTGTTCCCCTTATTCTGGGATTCTCATCAATACGGATGTCGGTAACCCAACCGCGCCATTGATGGTGGCGCTTGGGAGATAAGCGAGTTTTACCAGGCTAGTGGGGACGCATAGTCTTCGCCCGCCTATATATAAGGGATAAGGATTCACCTTTTCACCTATGCATTCTTCCTCCTTTGCTTATCCATCTCCGCGCACTCGAGCTCCAGCGCCTAAGTTCGCGCATCTCGTCTCAACCTTCTCCGACCATGTCCGGAGCGGGAGGCAAGTGGTTGGCCTCCATCGTTAAGGAGGAGCACATCACAAAGCTGCGCAGCGCCGGATACCTTTCCGGCGACATCGCGCACCGGCTGCCCGACGAGGGGCAGCTCAACCCCACCCCCAGGCCCCATGAGAGGGTCGTTTTCCTTCTTCACTTCCTCCGCGGACTGGGCTTTCCACTTCACCACTTTGTCCGGGGGCTCATGTTCTACTACGGCCTGGATTTCCATGCTCTGGCGCCGAACTTCATCCTCAACATCTCGGCGTTTATCGTCGTGTGCGAGGCCTTCCTCTGCATCAACCCCACTTGCTTGGCTCAAGACCTTCAATGTCAAGCGAAGGTAGTGAAGGGCACTCAAGCGGAGTCGGGGCGCCATCTTTGGGCAAGATGCCCAACGTCCTTTAGTTGAAGGGCCTTCGTGGAATCCGTCAAGGGGTGGCGATCGGGGTGGTTCTATATCACCGAGCAGCGAACCTCGTGGGCGGCGGCCCCGAGTTCAGATCTGGTATCCCTCGCAGCTCACCTCCTAGAAAGAAAGGGCTTCTTTGTGGGAGTAATTCAAGGAGCCGACGGGACTCCAAGCCTGTATCCGAAGCTGGTGAACAAGAAGCTCGAGCTGGTTAGCGTGGTCCAAGTCATGCTCATTCGCGGATTCTCCCATGCCAAGAACGGGCATTCAATCTATGGGAGTTCGATCCGAACAGCACCAGGCATTGAGGGCTCTTGACCTGACGTCTGAAGGCGCTGGAGGTCTTGTTTAAGGCGCCAAGCCCCGCATCTGCGACGGAAGATCGTGGATTTCACTCGCAGCGTCCAGCTGACGAGGTAAGTGATTCAACCCCTTTACGGGACACTTATTGTTAATAGTTTGATTCTAAGCGGGTTTCAATCTCCCATTTCCTTTGACAGGAATGGACAAAGAAGGCGGAGCAGCTCATCTGCCCGGCTCCCATGCCAGAAAACCCAGTAGACGCCCGTCTAGCGGGGCTGCTAGTTCCGGCACCGCATGTGGTGCCGGAGAAGAAGGCCAAGAAGGTGGCCACGGGTACTCAAAAGAGTTCCGTTTTCAGGTGTCAAGCGACTCCGGCGGACTCCTCCCCGAAGATGAGGAGGAGGAAGAAGACTCTCTCCTGGAGGAGGAGAGAGAAAGAGGAAGGCCTCCCCAGCAGGGGAGGCCGAAGGGTCAGAGGGAAGAACTATTCCCCCAGACAGCTCCGCCAACACCAGCGTTGGCGATGAAGAGTGGCCCTCAAGGGCCAGGCCTCGGCGAGATCGTAAGTATCCGGATCCTGAATGATCTACAATTTCTTTTGTGTCACATAGTGTCCTTCTAATGCCGCCTATTGCTGCAGTCCGGCCGATTTGATCTCCTGCTTCGTCGGCGGGTCGTTAGCTGCGTCGGATGTGGATTCCATTCTTGCCGCCTCCACCCCTCACGCCGAGGACGCCGAGGTGGGATCCCGGAAGGACCCATCGGAGGAGGCTCGGGCGCGCCGCAAGGCAACCTCCCGGACTTTGAGTCGGACTCCACACCGAACCCGCATGGTTCCGGAGTCCGCAGCGGCCTTTGCAAGAAGGGCAAGATCGTGGCGCCGGGCCTCTCGTCCAACCGAGGCGCGCGGACAACTTCTTGGGCGCTCAAAGCGCTTCCATTGAGGAAGAACACCGCACTATCATGAGTGCGGTGATTGAAAATTCGGCTCGCCAAGAGCGGGCTGACCAAAACTGCAGCAGCCTTCTAACAGACTTTGAGGTAAGAAGTTAAAATTATGCAATGTAATACCGCATAGACGGTAGCCCTCGATGCTCGGTTTGGTGTTGGAAAGAAAAGCGGACCGAGGATCTAAAGAAGATATCTGTGAGGTTGCTAAAAATTATGTCAATATGGGTTTGCAGGCTCTTTCTGCTGACCTCTGCCTTGACTGATCGCGGAGGTCGGTGCATTGAAGCAGGATCTCGGCGGTCGAGCAAGAGCTCGGCCGTGCCTGCAAGCAGCTCGAGGACAAAGAAGGTGAGTAACACCACTTTGAAAATTTACCTTATAGAAAAGGATTTAGGTTGCAATAAAAATAACAAGGATAACATGGGTACTGCAGGGGCCACTAATGAGGTGGCAACCCTGAAGGAGGCTGTGTCCGCGGCCGAACATAATGCGGCCGCGGAACGGGCAGAGCGAGAGAAGCAGGAGCCGCGGGTGGCGGAAGTGCGGCAAGAGCTCGAGGCTCTCATGGAAAAGCATGAGAGTTTGGGCGCGACTCAAAGACTCGAGTCAGAGCTTGCCTCGGCTCTCGAAAGTGCCAAAGCCGCCAAGGCCGAGGCCCATAAGGCCCTTCGGAGGTTGAGGATGTGAAGAAAATAACGGCGGGTAAGGCATTTTTCATGCAAAGCAAGCATGTTAATGTAAACTACGACACTTACCCGGTCGGAGCTCTCGAGGCGTTTGCAGATCTGCCTCGCGATGTATCCGATGCCGCCACATTCTACCGTGGCGGGGAGGGGAGCTCAGCGGAGAAGGTCTTACGGTCTCGATCTGTGAGGCCGGCCATCCGTGCCCCTAGCAACCAGGTGAAGCAGCTGGTCGAGCTCCATAAGGTAGCCGAGCAGGCCATGAAGGGCCTCATAGTCCGATTGTGGCTGGAGAGGCCATGCACGGAGCTACTTGACCTCATCTTGGCGGTGGTGGATGTGTGCCCCTGGGTGGAGGTCATCAAGCGCTCCTCCTGTATTGAAGGTGCTCGTCAGACCCTTGCCGCGCAAAGGTGCACTGGGGCAAGTTGGATGCGGAGAAGCTCATCACTGATGCGCCGCCAGCGGGCAAGGAGTATCGTACGCCCGAGATGTACTATAAGACTGTCCTGAAGGGTGCCCGCAAGATTGCGGATGAGTGCCCCAGAGATGTAATTATTGAATAGACTCGCTATGTATTATCCTGTGCGCTGAAAACTTTGTTCATATGCACAAAGCAACGCTTGTTTGATTTAAAATATTACCTTCTGTGCGGCCGTTTATAAAATCTGAGAGATGGCAAGTCGTTGGCTTCAGCCCCCAAGCCACGAGTGCTGGGGTGTTCGGGATAAACTTGAGCACTCTTGTTCCCATTTTTTGGTCCATCTAGGGAGGCGCTCAACACAACGAACAAGGCAACCGGACTTAGCCATAGAATTATATAATTTTAAATTTCGGTGAAGCCCCTAGTATTTGGAAGACCGAATTCGGGGTGCTATCCACGCCTTCGTCGGACATTATCCGGTACTTCGCTCGAAGCGGCATAAGTCTTTAGGGACCCGAAAAGACCTCTCGAACAGCGACCAGTCTCTCGCCTTATCTTGCCAGTCGGTTTTAGCTTTCTCCAGGAGGCTTCGCCCAGCTCAACCAGGGCGCAATCGCGGTGGTTCTCCCGTGCCACCTTAGCCGACAGAGCGGGCGTAAGGCACCAAAAGCGTGGGGCCGGGCAAACCCAACTATTGACCCAAGACATGATTGAGCCGATTCATATAATGCTATAAGTTCGGGGTGCCGCACTTGTGAAAGTGTTCAGACTTATCACACCATAATGCGGGGAACATAAGCCCCTGGTGTATTCGGCCGTACCAAAATATTCGGGTGCAAGATGTCATTAGTGAACATATGTGTAAAGTAATGCAATAACAGGCAAAAAATGCTACATTATTTATTCAAGGAATTCTGCTATGAGTGCACAAGGATACAAATAGTGCGGTAAGCAAGGGATTGGCCTAAATAAACATGCCCCCCTCCAGGGGTGGGCTACGGACTGGTGTATATAATCAAATTTAATGCTCGTAATGGAGACCACCTGAGTGTTCATCGCAGCCTTCTTCCCTCCCTGGCTGTTGCATCGTGAGTTCGGCGGGTTCGCTGCCGGATAGAGCCTCTGGTGAACGGAGTCCTGTGTATACAAAGAAGGAAAATCGAAAAAAAAGCGACACACTTGTGAGCCCCTGGTGTGGTCGAGCCGCACTCTGGGTCTGTTGTGGTCGTGCCCCTCCCCTAGGCCCATGGTATCTCGGGCGTAATGATGTGCGCGGAGGTTGGTCTTACAATCATGCGAGGGCTGGGGTTGGGGCGCGTTACTCTGCGATGCTCGGGCGTGCCGTGGTCTTGGTTGATGTTGCTCCGGGCGCGTTTGGCCGTGTCCGGCCGTTTAACGACCGGACTCGAAAATTGCCTTAGAAGGCTGCTCTCTACTTCTGCCGCGAGGGCCGCTGTATGTTCCTCCGTTCGGAGGGAGCGTTCCATATTTTCGTTTACCATGATGACTCCATGAGGGCCTGGCATCTTGAGCTTGAGGTATCGTGTCTGGCACGCGTTGAAATTTACAAGCGTGGTTCGTCCGGCGAGCGTGATAGCCGTTCGGAATGGGACTATGTCAAAGATTAACTCCTCGCTCCGGAAATTGTCCGAGGATCCGAAGACCACTTCCAGTGTGACTGAGCCTGTACAATTGGCCTCAACACCTGGTATGACGCCTTTGAAGGTCGTCTTTGTAGGTTTAATCCTTGAGGGATCTATGCCCATCTTGCGCACTGTGTCCTGATAAAGCAGGTTCAGGCTACTGCCGCCGTCCATCAGGACTCTTGTGAGGTGAAATCCATTGACGATTGGGTCTAAAACCAATGCGGCGAATCCGCCATGGCGGATGCTGGTCGGATGGTCTCTTGATCGAAAGTGATCGGGCAAGAGGACCATGGATTGAACTTCGAGGCGTGGCTCCATCGCATATCGTCCCTTAGTGCACTTCCGCTCCCTCTTGGGTATATGGGTTGCGTATATCATGTTCACCGTCCGCACTTGTGCGGAAAACCCTCATCCTCTCTTGTTGTGCGGCGGGTCTCTTCCTCGTCATCGCTATGCAGCCCCTTGTCACTGCTTTCGGCAATTAATTTGCCTACCTGCTTGAATACCCAACAATCTCTGTTGGTGTGGTTAGCTGGCTTTTCAGGGGTGCCATGTATCTGGCATGAGCGGTCGAGTATTCGGTCCAAATTGGACGAACCCGGAGTTGTTCTTTTAAATGGCTTCTTCTGCTGACCGGGTTTAGAGCCTCGGAATCCGGTGTTGACTGCCATATCCTCCTTGTCATCGCCGTTAACGCGGCGTTTATTTTTGCTTTGATGCGACCTGCCATTGTGGTCCTTGGCATCCGGACTGCCAGAATTTTTACTGAGGTTGTTGCTGCGAGCTAGCCAGCTGTCCTCTCCCGCACAGAAGCGGGTCATTAGAGATGTGAGGGATGCCATGGATTTCGGCTTTTCCTGTCCTAGGTGCCGGGCTAGCCACTCGTCGCGAATGTTATGTTTGAAGGCTGCGAGGGCCTCTGCATCCGGACAGTCGACGATTTGATTTTTCTTTGTTAAGAATCGTGTCCAGAACTGTCTGGCCGATTCGTCTGGCTGCTGAATTATGTGGCTTAGGTCATCGGCGTCGGTGGTCACACATATGTGCCACGAAGTTGTCGAGAATCGGCTTCCGTGTCTTCCCAACACCCAATTGACTCTGCGGGCAAGCTGTTAAGCCAATGCCGAGCTGGTCCTTTAAGCTTGAGTGGGAGATACTTGATGGCGTGGAGATCGTGCGCCATGGGCCATATGGATGTGAAGGAGATAATCTTCAATCCAAACCGCGGGGTCTATTGTGCCATCGTGGGATTCAATTTTACGGGTTTAAACCCTTGAGGATTTGATGATCCATTACTTCGTCGATGAAGCATAGCGGGTGTCTTGGCGCCTCTATATTGAGAAATATCACGGCGTAGCTCGAGTGGCGTTGTATCTTTGTGTTCGGCCCGGCGGAGTTGTTGTATCCGGTAGCGGCGGTATTCGTCGTGGGTGGTGGGGTGCCCACGTGATCCGTAGATGGATCTGGATTGCCTTGCTTTGTCCTCAATATATCTCGCAAGTCCGGCGCGTTCCCTCTTGGCCGTACTTTTGGAGCGATGCGAGTGCGGTCTTGGTGGAGGGCTGGATGCCTCTGTCGCGACCACGGGATGGTCGATCGGCCGTATTAGTGCCTTTGGTGATGAAGGTATGTATGCTTCCTCCTCTAATCGGGGGAGCAACTTGCGTTTTGGGTAGCTTTTGGAGGGGCGTTTGAGTTCGTACTCTTCGGCCACGAGGACCTTGGTCCATCGGTCGGCCAGCAGGTCTTGATCAGCTTGAAGCTGCTGCTGCTTTTTCTTTAGGCTATTTGCCGTGGCCATTAGCCTGCATTTGAAACGCTCTTGTTCGACGGGATCCTCGGGCATGACGAATTCGTCGTCGTCGAGGCTTGCCTCGTCTCCGGAGGGAGGCATGTAATTATCATCCTCGACCTCTTCGTTTGCTGCTCTCTCGCGAGGGCTTGCTTCTGCATCCTCCTGCGCTGAATCTTCTTTGGAGGGATTGTCTTCAACCTTTGTTTGGGGTGTTATTATCTCTGTGCGGAATCTCCATTCTTCTTTGTGGCGGGATTTAGAGCGGCGCCACGACGTCGGGGCTTGGGCTGTTTCTTTAAGGAATCTGCCTCCGCTGCTTCTTCGCCGTCCCCATCTTTTGGGGTGTCCACCATGTATATGTCATATGACGAGGTGGTCTTCCAGTGCCCTGTAGGCGCTGGTTCTTGTTCGTCTCCGGCATCGTCGTCCATACCGTCGATGTCTTCGGAGTCATAGTCTAGCATGTCGGTTAGATCATCGATAGTGGCCACAAAGTGGGAGGTAGGTGGGCTTTGAATTTCTTCGTCGTCCGTATCCCAACCATCCTGGCCATAATCCGGCCAGGGCTCTCCGGATAGCGAGAGATGCTTTAGTGAATTTAGGATGTCGTCAAAGGGCGAGTGCTGAAAGATGTCCGCAGCGGTGAACTCCATGATCGGCGCCCAATCGGATTCAATTGGCAGGGGCGCAGGAGGTTCGGAGTCCGACAGGGAGTCCGGTACCTCGGAGTCACGAGATTTATAGGGGACAAGGTCAGTGTTCGGCTCCATCACCGCGGAAGTTGCAGCCCCCGAGGCGGTGTCCAAGCCACAGGTCCTCGATATGGCTGTTCGGCTCCGGACTGAGGGCCGGAGCGGATTCGTGTCGCGACCACCAAAGGCTTTGTCCGTGGCGAGCTAAATCATGCCTAACGTGATAATCGCGGCACGCTCGGTATGGCTCGAGCCCGTCGAAGATCAAGTCCCGTGGATATCGGCCGTGAAGTTTAGGCTTCAACATGACTGACGGCCGGGCGTAGCTTCGATCTGCTCGGATGGCCAAGTGAATTAGCCCGCGATCTTGAAGCGCCCGAATCTGAAGATCTGTCCGGGAGAAGAGTCTCACCACGGATGGCGTTGTTGTTGATTGAAGAAGCCATCGAGCCTATCGGTGGCGACAGGAGAGGAACTCTCGTGAAAGCACCAATGTCGGTGTCAAAACCGGCGGATCTCGGGTAGGGGTCCCAAAGCGTGCGTCTAGGCGGATGGTAACGGGAGACAAGGGACACGATGTTTTACCGAGTTCGGGCCCTCTTGATGGAGGTAAAACCCTCGTCTTGCTTGATTAATATTGATGATGTGTATTACAAGACTGGATCTACCACGAGATCAAGGAGGCTAAACCCTAGAAGCTAGCCTATGGTATAATTGTTGTAATGGATGTTATGTCCTACGGACTAAAGCCCTCCGGTTTATATAGACACCGGACAGGGCTAGGGTTACACAGAGTCGGTTACAATGGTAGGAGATCTACATATCCGTATTGCCAAGCTTGCCTTCCGCGCCAAGGAAAGTCCCATCCGGACACGGGACGGAGTCTTCAATCTTGTATCTTCGTAGTCTTGGAGTCCGACAGACTATGATAGTCCGGCTATCCGGACACCCCCTAGTCCAGGACTCCCTCAATGTTCTTCGCAGTGAGTCCAGTTGAATGAACTTCTTGACATTAGTGGGGGTGACACCTTCACCAGTTTTGGGAACGCCATTCTTGACGACATACCAGAGGTCGACATCAATGGCCTGAAGATGCATGCGCATCTTATTCTTCTAGTAGGGATATTCAGTTCCATCGAACACGGGGCAAGCAACGGAGACCTTGATTATCCCTGCAGTCGACATAGCTGAAACTCCAGGTGGTTAAACCGAATCACACAGAACAAGGAAGTACCTTGCTCTGATACCAATTGAAAGTGCTAGTATCGACTAGAGGGGGGGTGAATAGGCGATTTTTATGAAAGTCTTCAAAACTTGGAAGTTTCGAAGACAAACACCAGAAATAACCTAATTGATATGCAGCGGAAGATAAACTAACCTAAACAAGCCATAGTCAAGTATGTAAGAGTACAGGACTAATAGCGGTTAAGCGATGAAGGATCAAGATGGAAGATAGTATGAAGCCAATCAACAACAGTAGTCAAGCAATGAAGTCAAACAGATGAACAGATAAGCAATGACTTCATGAAGACAAACTTAAGTAAGGTTGGAAGGGATAGAACCAGTTGCTTGTTGAAGACCACGAGTTTGTTGGACCAGTTCGATTCTTTGTGAAAACTATGCGTCTGGTTAGGGAGGCTGAGATTTAACTTTCGAAGACCGTGTCTTCACCTTATTCCCCTTGAGCTAAGGACACCTAGTCCTCGCCCAATCACTCTGGTAAGTCTTCAAGGAGACTTCCAAACCTTCACAGACTTCGTTCACGGCAATCCACAATGACTCTTGGATGCTCGAGCGCGGCGCCTAACCGGCCGGAGGATTCACAGGTCCTCAAGTGTAATAAGTCTTGAGTCACCAGAGAGAAAGACTTGATGATGCCTAACACTCTTTGGCTCTGGGTGTTTGGGCTTTGTCCTCGCAAGGATTTCTCTCTCTCAAATGCTTTGAGGTGGGTTGCTCTCAAACGACAAAAGGCGTGCACAAACTCTGAGCAGCCACCGATTTATGGTGTAGGGGGTGGGCTATTTATAGCCACTAGGCAACCCGACCTGATTTGTCCAAAATGACCCTGGGTCACTAAGGAACAGACATGTGTTCCAACGGTCAGATTTCAAACACACACGGCAACTTTACTTGCGCTACAAGCAAAGCTGACTCATCCAGCTATGGATAAGATTTGCTCTCATTGTCTTCGCTCGAAGACATAGGATTTGGGTTGAGCATCACTTCAGTCACTCTGACTTAGTTCACTTGGACCCCACTTAACAGTACGGTGGTTCCTATGACTCAACAAAGAAGAAAAGGAAACAACGAAACCAGACAGTTTTCGCGCTCTAAAGTCTTCACGCAATGTCTTCTCGAGTCATAGTCTTCAATATGAATATCTTCTCATACCACCATTGTCTTCAATGTCTTCATACATTTTTAGGGGTCATCTCCGGTAGGTAAACCGAATCAATGAGGGACACTACCTGTGTTATCCTGCAATTCTCACAAACGCATTAGTCCCTCAACCAACTTTGTCGTTAATACTCCAAAACCAACTAGGGGTAGCACTAGATGCAGTTACACTATCAGCAGAGAAGCTATTACTCATGCGTGCTATATGATCAAGGGCGCATTTTCCCCCATATGCGCCATGACACTGAAGCTATTGCTGGACTGCCATGCTTAGAAGAAGCACTTGACTGCTTTTCGTGATCTTTAGTGCTGCTCCACTTTGTGACAGACAAGGAACATTGGAATGAAGAGCTATTGCTTCAATTCTATCCCACTCTGCACATTCGCAGCTACTACAGAGACATCAAGACTTGGATTCTCGAGTGGATGACTGGAAATGTTCATCATGAAGCCAAAGCTATGGATATCATCGAGCTTCTTGGGCTAGCCACTCTGGAGAACTGTATGAGCCCAACTGTCGGCTACACCGCAATCTTTGTGGAGAGCATCTTTCACAAGCCGAACCCAATATGAGCGAGATCTTTGAGCATGATGAAGCCTTTGCCGTCGTCGCCGAGTATCCCACATTTCTTTGTTGAAGACCTTGAGTATCGCCTTGTACCATATATCATATCATCGAGCGAACTCTATGGCGATCAAGGACACTCATCATCGGCCAAGCTTGAAGGAGCTATGAAGACATTGGTCTTCTATATTCTCAATGGCATCAGCTTCAACACTCGGGAATTCTTCATAAGGCAACTTCGCCGCTTCCGCTCGACCTATTTGGTGCGAGTTTTATGCTCCATGGGTCATGCGCCTCATCAAGCGACACTCATCTGTCAATTATCAGCCCTCTGCTCGCAATCACATAATATTTCTGCCCGAGGTCGATATGTCACTTGATGCTGTATACTCTGACCCTGCCAAGACGCTGCTTTGTCTTTAGAACATTGAGCACCAAAGCTTCACTCAGCCTATTGAAGGTGTTCAAGCAGCAACAAGATTCTATCCACTGGCTGGTAACACCCGTCTGCCTCACAGGGCGCCAACTGAAGCCACTGAAAGCACCATTGCGCAAATACCTCGGAAGCGTTCTCGTGTTCTCAATGACCGAGAGCTTCTTGTGGCTCTTCATCAGAAGCAGGATAAGCATCATTTCTGGCTCAAGCGCCAAATGCAAAGCCTCTTGGTGCATGTCAATCGCATTCGCAACCTTGCCACCAAGAATGCCTTTGTTTCTCATGAAACTTGCCGAAGATCATGGAAGAGTTTGACTCTGCTCAGTGTTGTAGCTGATCTTCAAGATGATGGCTTCAATGAAAGATTCTAGTTCAACTCCACTCCTCCAAGGACTGTTACCCTGCGTCAAACTCCATCTCTTGAAGACTCTGAATATTCCTCTTCCGCGGCAACAGTTAATGCCAGAGTGATCGATGATGAAGATGACGCTACTTCACCACCTCCAACTACTATGCGGCGCGCGACCTTTGCACCAAGTTCCTTTGCACGCCAACCAACGACAACGACCAGTGCTTCACCTACTCATGACGAGTAGATGCTCTATGTCTTCAAACCTTTTTGGTCATTACTGACAAAAGGGGGAGAAGCGTATGAGTTGATAGTCTTCAAGCGGGTTCATATGGGCGGTTGCATTATTTTGCTGCGTGCTTACAACTCTTGCGTTTTGAAACATTTGGTTCTTTGAGTTGTAACACCTAAACTTGATGGTCGTTTGCTACTTCTGCTACTTATTTGCTTTACTATGATGCGATTGTAAATTCCGCATGCGATGATAACTTCCGCACTTAGATCATTCTGCAGATGTCCATTTTTCATTATGCATGTCATATTACTTGCTATATCATTTCATGCATGATGAATTAGCTTCATAAGTTGAAGTGGATCTCCACAAGTACAACCTGCCATGTGCATTTGCAATCCAAAAGCAAATTACTTATATGCACATCTTCAGGGGGAGCCCTTGCAACTTATGAAGACAATTCCCGATCCTTACAATTTCACATACTTTATCCCCGTTGAAAACTTCAACCAGTTTGTCATCAATCACCAAAAAGGGGGAGATTGTAAGTGCATCTAGTGCCACCCCTAGTTGGTTTTGGAGTATTGACGACAAAGTTGGTTGAGGGACTAATGCGTTTGTGAGAATTGCAGGATAACGCAGTAGTGTCCCTCATTGATTCGGTTTACCTACCGGAGATGACCCCTAAAAATGTATGAAGGCATTGAAGACAATGGTGGTATGAGAAGATATTCATATGGAAGACTATGACATGAGAAGACATTGCGTGAAGACTTTGGAGCGCGAAGGCGTGGTGGTTTCGTTGTTTCCTTTTCATCTTTCTTGAGTCATAGGAACCACCGTCTTCGTTAAGTGGGGTCCAAGTGAACTAAGTCAGAGTGGCTGAAGTGATGCTCAACCCAAATCCTATGTCTTCGAGTGAAGACAATGAGAGCAAATCTTATCCAGAGCTGGATGAGTCAGCTTTGCTTGTAGCCCAAGTAAAGTTGCAGCGTGTGTTTGAAATCGACCGTTGAAACACGTGTCGGTTCCTTAGTGACCAGGGTCATTTTGGACAAATCAGGTCGGGTTGCCTAGTGGCTATAAATAGCCCACCCCTACACCATAAATTGGTGGCGCCGGAGTTTGTGCACGGCTTTTGTCGTTTGAGAGCAACTCACCTCGAAGCATTTGAGAGAGAGAAATCCTTGCGAGGACAAAGCCCAAACACCCAGAGCCAAAGAGTGTTAGGCATCACTGAAGTCTTTCTGTCTGTGTGACCTGAAGACTTATTACACTTGAGGACTATGAATCCTCCAGCCGGTTAGGCGTCGCGTTCTGAGCATCCACTAGTAGAAAACCACCAATCAGTCCCGGTTCGTAAGGGCCTTTAGTCCCGGTTCGGGAACCGGGACTAATGGGTCGTTACTAATACCTCAACCCATTAGTCCCGGTTCAAACACGAACCGGGACCAATGTCTCTCCACGTGGCCTGTCAGGCGCCGAGCCCACTCGAGGGCCTTTGGTCCCGGTTGGTGGCTCAACCGGGACCAAAAGGCGTCCACGTGTCTGCATTCGATGGCCTGGGTTTTTGTTTTTTTTTGAAAGGAGGGGGTTGGGGGTTTTGGGGGTTAATTTAGGTGTTTCATGTATTGTGTTAGCTAGCTAATTAATAGAGAAGTGTCCTCTCTTATGTCCGTGCTTGCTCGGCGCTTCGTAGTATATATACATAAGTGATCGAGAGAACCATTGATCTGAAGTTAAGTCATGCATACCGAGAGAAGTGATCGATCGACCTCTCCTTCTCCGAGATTGGTCGAACAACAAGTTTCTTGGCTACATACATGTACAATCTATATAAGATCTCTTAATTACAAACCACTAGCATTTGAATTCAAGTTCCACATGGTATTCTCGGCTTTCTTGATGGCGTGTTCAAGAAAGAATCCCGCCAATTCCTCTTGAATTGCTTTCATGCGATCTGGTTCTAGGAGTTCATCCGCATCTGCCACGTCTAATTAATTTGAAGAAGGGGTTAATTAATACATATATATGAATGAAACTCAACAGAAATGATGGTGTAATAAAATGAAATTGTGAATATTATTGCTTACGCACTTCATATTGTCTTCTAGAGTAGCCCGCTTGTTTTTCAAAGTCGCGTTGTGGATGAACTACGCACGTAGTATCCACGAAATCATTCCTTCCTCCTGCCACAAGCACTTTACGAGAAATAGAGATCAATCAAACTGATAATGAAGCATTATATAAATGGCATTGATGAAAGTATAGCTATAGAATCAGCGGAGACGCGCCCCATGAGTACTTACTTTCGGGTATGTATATCGCAGCTCCTTGGCAGTCCGGAGCTTGTGCGGTGAACTGTTTCCAAACCCTGCAAGACAAAGAAAATATTTGTTATTACTTGAGATATCAGGAAATGAACAAAAAGTTGCCGATATGGTGCGATAATGATCGATTGAACTTACTTCTGAGCATTTCAGGTCATGTCCGCATAGGTCTTTGGGATCTTTCCGTCGTAGTCTAGGACGGTTACTAGTCCACGCTCAAGCTTAATCTCCAGAAGAATATAGTGGAACCTGCACGCATGCATAACTCATCAATTACATTAACCTCGCTCGAGTAATAAGGAAAACTGAATATGCACACGATAGTAACACTCACGGGCCGTGGTAAGGAAAGAGTATGGTATCTTTGTTTTGATTTTTGATCAATGATTGTAGCAAGTTGTCCTCGGCCTCTTGGCGTGCTTTTCAACCAGAAAAACATCTATGATATTTGTGTTAATGAACCCAATATCATAGATTTCATTTGCACTCGATTTATCTTCAATCTGCATAATATATTGAGGATAATTAATTATAAATACATGCAATGAAAGAGCCGAGCTATATATACAGACTAATGACGAAATAGTACTTACAGCAGTAGCAAAAGACCATTAATTTATCGAGGGCCTTTTGATTGAAGAACTCGAAGAACTCCTCAAATGGAATAGACAACAGATCATTTGAAGCGAGGTCGTGCTCCTCTTTAATTTTCAGATACAAAGTGTTCGTCCCCTCGGACTCTCTGCGGGTTTTCATGTACCAACTATGGAATCTTAGCATCATTGTTGTCGAGACTTTTCATCTTTGACGAGAGGCTTCCGTACTCAGATGTCTGAATAAGTCCACCTCCATGAAATCGGGAAGTGCATCGTCGGCGGGTAATCTCCAAGATTGCCATAACCGCCACCGTCCCGGAGGATTAGACACATTCAGCGGGGGCACGATTGCTGTGCTTGTTCGCCGAGCTAGGCAATTTTTTCCCCTTTGCCGTTGTTCTTTTGACCTTTTCTCACCGATAGTAGTTCCCGACCGCTTGGCTTGGAGATATGTCATTCGATGTCGCTCATAGTTGGTTCTCGGCGGAGACTTTGGTGGTTTCCTCGGGGCATTGAGAGTGCGCTTTGCTTTCACGGATCGACCTTCTCCTCCGGAGGTGGATGTATCTTTGCTTTAACCCTTCAAAGAACTCCTTCACTTGGGTCTGCACGATCGTATCGTTTTCCTCCTTGCTCCTCTCGTCACGGTAACTTCTCTCTGAGGCTTTAGAGGTGGACCGTGTCTGTATTGCCTCTCTCTTCTTGTCTTGCTAGGCGCGGGCAGAGCGGAGCGGCTGCGGCGTCTGTCTTCTTCGTGCTTGCTTACGAGGCGGAGGAGAAGGACTACTGACGCGTCGGAGCAGCCGGGCGGCGGCGGGTCTCTTCCGCACTTGCTTGGCGAGGCGGAGAAGGAGGAGGCGGAGTGCCGCCACGCCGGAGAAGAGGCGGAGTGCCGCCACGCGTGCCTGATCTTCACTCACGGAGGAGGAGGCGGTGGAGGAGGCGGAGTGCCGCCACGCGTGCCTGATCGTCACTCGCCGGAGGAGGAGGCGGTGGAGGAGGCGGAGTGCCCCGACTCGCGGATGAGGAGGAGGAGGCGGAGGCATCCAGATTCGAAGGTCGATGAGCTCCTTCCGCCATAGGCATGGAGTCTTGAGCGAGAACCCAGCCTAGTCTCCCCTTCACGGTAGGGTGCTCAAGCGAGGTCCTCAAATCCTCCGTTATTTCATCAACCATCACCTTAGCAAATCATACGGAATCGGTGGCGGTGATAAGTTGTGCGGGTCCACTAGGATAAACTTGGCCAACAACCGCCTTGACCTTCAAATTCATGCATCGCGCCATAATGTGGCAATTTTGAGACTCGTGATACCATCCACGGGATAGCTGGCGAGAGCCGTCAAGACATGCTCCGGTGAAGCAGCTCGGTGGAAGCAATCTTTGCTGCGCTGAGATGGCGGGTAACCGGGGAAGCTTGGCATGTCGTTTGTTGTGATCTGCTGCTTCTCATTCCTCTTCTCGATCCTCTAGCCCCATTACCCTTCCAAGCAGCGCTTTGCATTTGGTCATGCTCCACTTTCTTCCTCCTCTCGTGGGTTTTGTAACCCCTGCGTCCGGAAAACCAACCTTCCACGGAAGCGAGCTGGCGTGCCTCGTGTCCGTCCGGGGTGCTTGGGATTCCCAAGGGCCATTGTGAGCTCGTCCTTCTCCTGTTTGGAAGGAACGTCCCTCATTGCTTGCTTGCATCGATATAGTGTCGAAGTTTCTTGGTGGTGTTTGCGTTGCTTGTCCGTCCTTGACATCGCCTATTCTGAGGTCCAAGGTTCCGCCAGCCCGAAGAACCAAGTCCGGCAACGGTCGCGGCGGCATATCGTCTCGGTTCGATCCCTTTTCAAGCGAGATCATGCTCAGCCTTGGACCACTTAGGCGGGCTTTGAGGTAGCCACGACCTCGTGCGATGGTGAAGCGTCTTCTTCGCAGCATTTTTCTTGTTTGTCTCCGCATCTTCTTACTCTTTTCCGATGTCTTGTGGGCCACAAATGCGGGCGATGATCTTTGATCTTCTCATATTTGCCGATGAATTCTGGTGTCTCTTTTTCTTGACAAACTGGTTCAGCTCTTTCCTCCACCTCCTCATTAGGCCAGCCATCTTCTTAAGAGCACAAGACTTGATTAATTGCTCTTTAACGGCTTCTCGAATCCTCCTCTGGCGGTAGGGTGAAATTTGCCTTCACTCATTCCAAAGATCTTCTTTACGCATATCATTGACATAAGACACCTCGGCGTCTTCATCCTTAGCGAGCTTATACCATTCTGGATCTTGATCGGGATCTGTCCCTAACAAGAACCCCACACTGAGCGAAAAATGCCTTCTTTGTCGGGATGGGTTCAATCGGTTCGCCGTCGGCGCGATTTCTATGATCTCAAACTTTTCATCCGAGCTCAACTTTTCTTGGGCCTCGTCTCCTTACGAAGTTGTGCTCGATCCGGAGGGCTAGAAATTATAAGGAAGAAAGGCAGCGATTACTTAATATGTGTACATATACCAAAACAATGGATGCATCAATTAACTTGTCGTACGGGCTTAACTAATATATATATACCTGGCGGACTCGGTTCGGTGACTTCGGCTCGGCACGGTCTCCTTCGTCTTGTACCTCCATTGTGTCACGGAGCCATCATGAACATAGTCCTCCTCTTGTACCGGCATTAATGGGTGAAGCCATCATAATCATAGCCCTCTTCTTCATCCATCGACCAGCGGTGTCGATGAGAAATGACCTTAACATCATCACTTCCATTTGCGATTATTTCCCCAACATAAACTTCCTTCTTTGTCTCGGGAGTGCTCCATAGTTTACGCAAATATTGACAACATGTCAATTATTATTCAAACATGGTACATCTTGGCAAGCGTAGAACTAGCTAGCTAATCACAATAAGGAATCATGTTAGTGGCCTCGATTTGCTTCTCTAGGGTTTGGGGTCGCCTCGACACAAAGCTTCAAGGGTTTGGGGTGGCCTTGGCGATAGCGCTCTTTTAACTTGATAAATTTGGGTGGCCTCGATCGAGAGAGTTAATTTGTCGGGTAGGAGCGCGCGGCGGGAGAATGCGTGGGAGACCTGCAACATCGTTTTCTCTCTAGGGTTTGGGTGTCCTCGAGAGTTTTGGTCGGCGAGAGGGCCGAGGGGTGCTGCAGTTGTATCTAGAGGGGTTAATTATATCGACAACGGCCGCGACATACATATACATATCGGGGAGGGGTATCGTTACCACCCCTCGTGTTGAAGTTTCTTCTTTCTCCTTTCCTTTCTTTCTTCTTCTCCTCTTCTTTTTCTTCTTCTCCCTCGAGAAAGGAAAATAATTAAGGAAAAGGAAGAAAAGAGGAAGAAGGAAGAAGGAAGAAGAAGAAGAAGTAAAAGAAGAAAAAAAAAAAGAGGAGAGGAAGAAAGGAATAGAGGAGAAGAAGAAAAATAGAATTTCTCCTTTCTCCTCTATTCCTTTCTTCTTCTCCTCTTCTTTTCTTCTTTTTCCTCTTCTTATTTATTTCTCCTCTTCTTCCTCTCCTCTTTTCTCCTTTCTTCCTCTTCTTATTTTCCTTTTCCTCTCATTCTTTTAGTATTGCTTGTTTAAAAAAATGTTCAAATAGAAAATTCCAAAAAAACAAAGGTTTTGCCTAATGCATTGTTCATATGAATATACCAACATTTGCATATTCTACAATAATTAATATCAACAAAAAAATCTATGAACAGAAAAAAACCGAACTTTTCTAAAAATCTATCTTTTGCATATATATATAGCCACATATGAACAGAGCATATATATACATACACATATATGAACAGAAAAAAAACTAATAAAAATGAAACATATGCATATATGAACATATATGAACATATACATACACATACACATATATGCATTGTTCATATGAACAGAAAAAAAACTAAACTAAAAAAAACAGAGCCGCATATATATATATAGCCACATATATACGTACATATATATATATATACATTGAACAAAAAAATAAAACTAATAAAATGAAAAAAAAAAAAAAGCCGGTCTTGTGTGCAGCTCACAATGAGTGGCGGCCAGGCGGCGAGCGGCAGGCGACAAGGCGCAGGCGGCAGCAGGGCGGTGGCGGCAGCGAACTGGCGGCGGCAGCGGCAGAGCTGGCGGCGACGACGGCGAGCGAACTCGGGGAGGGCGGCGGCAGCGACGAGCGCGAGCGGCGGCGGCAATGGGGAAGCGGCGGCGGCGTCGGGGCAACTGGCGGCGTCGATCGTTCAGCGTCGTCGGGGAATGTGGCGATGAACGCAAAGCGCAAAGTGCCACATATATACAAAAGCATTGGTCGGTTGGTGGCACCAACGGGACTATCTGCTTTAGTCGGTTGGAGCCACCAACCGGGACCAAACCTCAATTTGGCAGCCCAAAGGCGGGAAGCTGCGACCTTTGGTCGGTTGGTGGCTCTAACCGACTAAACTCACTGCTAGTCGGTTGGTGCCACCAACCGGGACCAAAACCTCTTGTTGCCAGCGTCGGGGCCAAAGTTTAGTCCCCTCGCTAGTTGAGAGGGCGCGATGGTTTATAAGCCCCACCGCCTCTCCCTCTTGAACTCCTTCGTCTTTGCAGGCTTATGGGCCTACTTGCTCCTTCTTTGCTGTTGGGCCTTGGGGCCTTCTGCGGGCTGAATCTTGGCCCAAATTAGGGATAAAAGTCGTATTCGGGCCGTGGCGGCCCAAGAGGGTGGCATTTTTTCTTGCTTTATTTAATTTATTTTGTTTCTACTTACAACAAAATACTTATTGTTGTTTTTTGTTTTGTTTTCTGCATTATTTATTTTCTTTTGTTTTTGCTCTATTTTTAAATCTTTTTGCTTCTAGTTTTAGGAAAATTATAAACTTTCTGTTAGTGCCATTACTAATTTTCAAATTTGAAAACACTTTTTTTGTTTTCTTTCTTGCTTTATTTAATTTATTTTGTTTCTACTTACAACAAAATACTTATTGTTGTTTTTTGTTTTGTTTTCGCATTATTTATTTTCTTTTGTTTTTGCTCTATTTTTAAATCTTTTTTCTTCTAGTTTTAGGAAAATTATAAACTTTCTGTTAGTGCCATTACTAATTTTCAAATTTGAAAACACTTTTTTTGTTTTCTTTCTTGCTTTATTTATTTTATTTTGTTTCTACTTACAAAAAATACTTATTGTTGTTTTTTTTTTTGTTTTCTGCATTATTTATTTTCTTTTGTTTTTTGCTTTATTTTTTAATTCTTTTTGCTTTTAGTTTTAGGAAAATTATAAACTTTCTGTTAGTGTCATTACTTTTCAAATTTGAAAACACATTTTTTTGTTTTCTTTCTTGCTTTATTTATTTTATTTTGTTTCTACTTACAACAAAATACTTATTGTTGCTATTTTTAATTATTACGAGGGCGAACCATAAGACATTTCAAATGAACTCTGAAAAAGTTGAAAGTTGGCATGGTATCATAAATTGACCCACACATAGCATGTGCATGTACAAAACGAACAATGGTATCATACTTATCGATTTACAATGGTATCATAAGCGAACAATAGTTGCGGAGAAAGTCTTCACTTTTTCTTCGCTTGCGTCATTGCTTATTCTTGCCGTAACCATGGATAATCTTCATCGTTTATCGGGATCTTTGGGTCAGCCTTGACTTTAAAGGGAGGAATTTCATGAAACTTTTCATAATCTTGAGACATGTCATCTTGTCCTCCACTCCCACGATGCCCTTTTTCACAGAAAAGAACTATGTGGCGCTTTGGCTCATCGTATGATGTATTTGCTTCCTTATCTTTTCTCTTTCTTGGTCTCTTGGACATGTCCTTCACATAGATAACCTGTGCCACATCATTGGCTAGAATGAGCAGTTCGTCGGTGTACCCAAGATTTTTCAGATCCTTGTTGTCATTCCGTCTTGTGGGTCTACACCATACCCGCCTCTGACAGATTGACCCATTTGCACTTAAACAAAGGGACCTTAAAATCATGTCCGTAGTCAAGTTCCCATATGTCCACTATGTAACCATAATATGTGTCCTTTCCCTCTCGGTTGTTGCATCAAAGCGGACACGCTGTTTTGGTTGGTGCTCTTTTGATCTTGGTCGATCGTGTAAAATGTATTCCCATTTATCTCGTATCCTTTCCAAATCAATACGGTCAAAGATGGTCCCTGGATAACAAGTACAGCTCCTCACAAGCAGTCTTGTCACCTCGATCGTGCTTCCAACCAAGCTGCTGAAAGTCTGATGTGTTCACATGTAATCCGATCGTCGCCTTTGCTCAAGGGTGTTTGAAGCCTTGATTGTTCTTGTGTTCATCGACATCTGGGTCACCAAGGTAGAGTTACGTAGAAGCTGTGTAGTGGGCTTGAGACCAAGAATATCCGTCCTGCATATTATTGAGTCCTTTCCAAGCATGCCTTTTCTAGTCAGTCTCCCCTCATACCGCGATTTAGGGAGACCTATCTTCTTAAGGCCAGGAATGAAGTCGACACAAAACCCGATGACATCCTCTGTTTGATGGCCCATGGAGATGCTTCCTTCGGCCTAAGCGATTCTGGACTTATTTCTTTAGGACTCCATGAACCTCTCAAAGGGGTACATATTGTGTAGAAATCGGGGCCCGAATGACAATCTCATCAACTAGATGAACAAGAGCGTGCGTCATGATATTGAAGAAGGATGGGGGAACACCAGCTCGAAACCCGACAAGACATTGCACCACATCATTCCTTAGCCTTGGTATGGTTTGGATCGATCACCTTACGAGATATTGCATTGAGGAATGCACATAGCTTCACAATGGCTAATCGGACATTTTCGGTGAAGCCCCTCAATGCAACCGAGCGATTGCGTCATAATCACGTGGCGATCATGAGAGTTTAGGTTACGAAACTTTTCTCTGCCATATTTATTATTCCTTTTATATTGACGAAAGCGATCGGGACCTTCATACTAAGCGAGGCATTCAAAGAAGATTTCCTTCTCTTCTTTGGTAAGAGCATAGTGGCGGGACCTTCATCTTTGCTTTGGAGCGTGCCGTCTTTTTCGTGCAAGCGTTGCGGGTCCTCTCGTGCCTCGGTGTATCTTTTGTCTTCCCATACGCGCCCAAGAAGCCTAGCAGGTTCACGCAAAGGTTCTTCGTCACGTGCATCACGTCGATCGAAGCGGACCTCTAGGTATTTCGATGAGGGTAGGTCCCAAAATATAGATTTCTTCTTCCACATGGGTGCGTGTCCCTCGGCGTCACTCGAACAGCTAGTCCGCGGGACCCTTTCCAAAGATTACGTGTAAATCATTGACCATAGCAAATGCGTGATCACCGATGCGCATGGCGGGCTTCTTCCGGTGATCTGCCTGCGCCTTTGAAATGCTTGCCTTTCTTTCGACATTGATGGTTGGTTGGAAGAAATCGGCGATGGCCGGTACACATTCTTCCCCGCAGCTTTCGGTATATACTATCGGTGTCAAGTAAGCGGTGCGTGCATCGTGGTATCCTTGTTTATCTGTCACGAAAGGTTATTGAGAGCGGGCCAATCGTTGATGGTCACGAACAACAACGCCTTTAGGTTAAATTCCTCTGTTTGTGCTCATCCCACGTCGTACACGTTTCCATTCCACAGCTGTAAAGTTCTTCAACTAATGGCCTTAGGTACACATCAATGTCATTGCCGGGTTGCTTAGGGCCTTGGATGAGAACGGCATCATAATGAACTTCCGCTTCATGCACATCCAAGGAGGAAGGTTATAGATACATAGAGTCACGGGCAGTCTGTGATTGCTGCTCTGCTCCCGAAAGGATTAATGCCATCCGCGCTTAAAGCAAACCATACGTTCCTTGGCTCACTTGCAAACTCATCCCGTACTTTCTCTTGATTTTTCTCCACTGCGACCCGTCGTGGTGCTCTCAACTTCCGTCTTTCTTACGGTCCTCACTGTGCCATCGCATCAACTTGGCATGCTCTCCGTTTACGAATAGGCGTTTCAACCGTGGTATTATAGGAGCATACCACATCACCTTCGCGGAACCCTCTTCACAGGGGCTCGCCGTCAACATCACCGGGTCATCTCGTCGATCTTATACCGTAATGCACCGATAGGGATCACGATCATTAGGGCATGCATATACGCACCATGTAGAGGATCTGATCATTAGGGCATGCATGTATCTTACGCACCTCAATCCTAGAGGGCATCGACCTTCTTTCTGCGTATGTATTGTCGGGCAATTCGTTATCCTTTGGAAGCTTCTTCTTCAATATTTTAAGTAGCTTCTCAAATCCTTTATCGAGCCTGACATTCTCTGCCTTCCATTGCAGCAATTCGATCGGTACCTAGCTTTGTGTTGCCATCTTCGCAATTGGGGTACAACCCTTTTTGTGGTCCTCTAGCATGCGATCGAACTTCAGCTTCTCTTTTGACTTTCGCATTGCGTCCTTGCATCGACAATGACCGGCGGAGATCATCATCATCGGGCACATCATCTGGTTCCTCTTGATCTTGGCAGCTTCTCCGTTGCAGCATCATCGTGCACATCGTCGGTTCCTCTTGATCTTACGGAGGATCACCGTATTCGGGGCACATAGTTGTCATCGTACTCTTCTTCTTCGCCGTCTTCCATCATAACCCCTATTTCTCCGTGCCTCGTCCAAACATTATAGTGTGGCATGAAACCCTTATAAAGCGGTGGGTGTGCAGGATTTTCGGTCGAGTAAGACTTTGTATTCCCATATATAGGGCATGGACAACACATAAAACCATTACCTTGTTTGCCTCAGCCACTTGAGAAAATTATACACGCCTTAATGTACTCGGAGGTGTGTCTTGAACCGTACATCCATTGCGGTTCATCTGTGCATTATATATAATTAAGTGTGTCAAAAATCATTAGAGATCATGAATAGATAATTAATTAAGTGACCAAATTTATAGAAGTTCATCATCACATTAAAACCAAAGTACATACATAGTTCTCATCTAACAACATAAAGCTCTGCGAGCATCTAAATTAATTAAACCATACTGAAACTATGTAAAACATTTCAATGCGAAAACAAATGCGATCATAATCGCAACCAATGTAACAACTAATCCAGCGGCATAATGATACCAAGCCTCGGTATGAATGGCATATTTTCTAATCTTTGTAATCTTCAAGCGCATTGCATCCATCTTGATCTTGTGATCATCGGCGACATCCGCAACATGCAACTCCAATATCATCTTCTCCTCCTCAATTTTTCTAATTTTTCCTTCAACAAATTGTTTTCTTCTTCAACTAAATTTAACCTCTCGACAATAGGGTCGGTTGGAATTTCGGTTCAACAACCTCCTAGATGAATAAAATCTATGTCACGTTGGTCGGCATAATTGTCATAAATAATAAATGAACCAATAGTTATGAAAAGATAATATATACCACATCGAATCATAGATGGGGCGAGGGCCGGCGAGGCGGATACCAAAACCATCGCACTATATAAGATGCAATAATAAAAGTAAGAAAATTATACAAGTATATATCTATCTAAACATACAAATAAGAATATTTTTCCTTTCGGAAGAAGATAAGAACAAGAGGCTCACCACGGTGGTGCCGCCGATGAGATCGGTGCGGGTGATCGGCGGCGTTGAAGGCGGGGGCCAGGCGTGACGGACCGCTAAACCTAGACAAATATGGAGGAAAATGGAGCTTGGCGGTCGAGCTTGGAGAGGAGAAACCTTAAGTAGTGTGGCTCGGGCATTCCATCGAACACCTTGTGTGCATATGAGGTGAGCTAGAGCACCACCAAGCCCTCTCCCCTCGGCGAAAAAAGCAGCGGTGTGCTCTGCTCTTGCGCAAGGGGTATATATAGGCACTACCATTGGTCGGTTGGTGGCATGAACCGGGACTAAGCGTTAACCTTTGGTCGGTTCGAGCCACGAACGGGACCAATGGTGATGGGCGAGTGAGGCCCATTGGTCCCGGTTCATCCGACCAACCGGGACCAAAAGTGCAGACGAACCGGGACCAATGGCCCACGTGGCCCGGCCGCCCCGGGGCTCTTGAACGGGTCCGATGCCCCATTGGTCCGGTTACGGATTGAACCGGACTAATGGGCTGGACCGGCTGGACCGTTGCCCCTTTTCTACTAGTGATCCAAGAGTCATTGTGGATTGCGGTGAGCGAAGTCTGCGAAGGTTTGGAAGTCTCCTTGAAGACTTACGAGTGATTAGGCGAGGTGGTGTCCTTAGCTCAAGGGAATAAGGTGAAGACACGGTCTTACGGTTAAATCTCAGCCTCCCTAACGGGGCGTATAGTTGTCCAAACAACTAGAACTGGTCCAACAAATCTGTGTCTTCAACAAGCAACTGGTTCTATCCCTTCCAACCTTACTCAAGTTTGTCTTCATGAAGTCATTGCTTATCTGTTTATCTGTTTGACTTCATTGCTTGACTACTATTGTTGATTGGCTTCACACTATCTTCCATCTTGATCCTTACTACCTAACTGCTATTAGTCATGTACTTTCACATCATTACATACTTGACTATGGCTTGTTTAGGGTAGTTTATCTTCATTGCATATCAATTAGGTTGTTTACATTGTTTGTCTTCAAAACTTCCAAGTTTTGAAGACTTTCATAAAAATCGCCTATTCACCCCCCCTCTAGTCGATACTAGCACTTTCACCGGCTGGTGCCCTGGCCTCATGAACCGGGACTGATGCACCCTTTGGTCCCGGTTCATGAGTGAACCGGGATTAATTCCCTTACCCAGGTCTCAATCAAAGCCCTGTTGCTACTAGTGGTTCGGCACGCTGTTGCAGCTACCAGACGATTCCCTAGTTTAATTGGCATGCGACACATGTAGCTCTGCAGTCGAAGGCGTGATCCAAACACACCCCAACTGCCTAAATTCATAACTGTATGACACTCACATCACATAGCCCCCAACTTCGGGAATTGTTTTCTTATGGGTACCACTCCAAGGGCATGCATGATCTTTTAAAAAAAACGAATCTCTCGCCTAACAATTATTATAAGACCCACAAGTTTGATATTTGGGCTATCCGAGAGACTTTGCCCCTGAAGTTGCGATCAAGTGAAAAAAACATCCAAGACACTAGAGTTGAATGATGTGTGTGCATTCATGGTTGTGCTATTGTATTACTTGAGATATAATTTTTCATCAAAGTCCAGCCGAAGCCTTGACTTCCCATGGATCAAAATTCTTCTTGAGTTTAGAACAACAAACAGTGCCGACCATTATAGGGGAGGGGCATTAAAGGGGCTCTCATTTACTCAAACGTCGCGCCAAAAGTTAACTCCCTCCTTTCCGATTTACAGGGCTCAAATCTGAAATCTCATCAAACAAGGCATTGTGTGAGTGAAGGAATGTATCTCGTACTTTACAAAACTACTCAAATTAAATTCATGCATTAGTTTGGATTAATTGCAGTGCATACATTCTTGACCACTAGATGAGTAGGAATATTACATGCATTGGTGTGTTCCTTTTTAATTCTTGCATGCAAAGATTAAATGCGCCTCGAAAACTAAAAATGAGATGGAGATGGGCCCTTTAAATTAAAAAAAAAGAGTTGAAATAAGCCCTATAAACCAGAAAGGAGGGAGTACAAGTTCAACAACCAGTTTTTATCTAACAAAATCTACACAACCAACTAACAGTACACATCACACAGGTAAACAGCTGGGAAAGATGATGAACCGAGTATAACTCAGATTATTAAGTTCCTTGTGGTGAAAGAACCCAATAACAGGGGCGGACCCATGTTAGGCCTAGTGGGGGCCTAGGCCCCCACTCAATTTCTGTTTTTTAGCTTTGAAGCCCAGTTTTCGCTAGTTGCCCCTAGTTGACAAAGCAAGTGTGCCCCCACTCTTACTTCGGCCCTAGTTGAAATTTTGGGCTGCTTCTACCCCTACCCAACAAAATTTAAGTCCAAGACTTGATACTGATACTCAGAAGATGTTCTTGTCGATTGTACTGTGTTTTTTTCTGTTGCGAGAAAACTTTTGTTGTATTCATCAACTGTCAAGGTAGTACAAAGAACACAAGAAGTCAAATTTACATCTAGGTCCGTAGGGCACCTAGCGACGATTATAAACATTGGAGCAAGCCGAAGGCGCGCCTTCATTGCGCCTCCCTCGTCAGGGTCGGGCAAACATTGTTATAGTAAACAATCGGGAAGTCGTCGTACTAAGACCTCATAGGACCAATGCACCAGAACAACAACCGTCGCCGACGAAGAGAAGCATAGATGGGAAGGATCTAACCTGTAGACACATAAACGTAGACCGGATCTAGGCGGATCCACCAAAGACAAACGCTGACCGGATCCCACGAGATTCGTCGGAAATACACCTCCACACGCCCTCCGACGACGCTTGAAGTATACGGGAACGGGGGCTGGGCGGGGAGAACTTTATTCCATCTTCAGGAAGCCGACGCAGCCTCGCCTTCTTGAGCACGATACAAACCCTAACAAAACTTAGAAAAGCACCTAAAAACGAAGCCCTCTCGCCAGTAAGGGTTGGGATCCACTGCACCTCCATGGTCCAAGGACAATAGAAGATGAGGCAGACTGACAGCGGCGCCATTGGAAGGCAAGGAAACCCTAGATAGAGTTCACACGATAGACTATAGTGTGTTTGAAAAAGCAGTTGGAGGGGCGAGGAAAGGGATGCAACAAAACGGGAAACGACACGGCCAACCACGAGGTCAAAGTGACGGACACTCGGTCAGCGCTCCCGAGAAAAACAGAGTGGCTGTAGCTGCGCCGTGCATGCACGAACCATTCTTGATCGCTCGACTCGACTGGAGTCCACGTTTCACAGCGGTCACTAACCAACGACATGTCGGCCTCGCTTGTAGGTGTGCATGCTTTTTTTTTGAGAATTTTTTCATTCAAATCACAAATCAGTACAAAGTATTTGACCCTTACAAGCTCACTGAGACGCAAACATAAAGGACCATGAAAACCTAGAGTACTCTAAAACAACCATAACACAAGAAGATCTCCAAAGCCATGTGTCATCATCCCGAATCTTGAGAAGACCCGCAAAGAAGGATCTGCAACCAGTCATAAACAGTCATCATCTTCGACCATTTGTACAATTGTCGCCACGCTGCTTCCTCCTTTCTTGACACCAACGCCGAGAGGGCATGGGCATCAATCAATACACCAGCGATCGTCGCCATCTTTGGCTTTGAGTACCGCGAAAAGTGTCCCTTCGAAGGAAGAGAACTCGAGTCATCCGACCGGTCCAGCACATGATCGGGCCATCCGTCCGGACAAAGCGGGATCTCCCGCGATATTAGCCGAGAGGAAGGAGAAGAACAGCGAGCAACAAATCATACCAACAAGGAAGAAGAAAGGTCTTCGTCTCCACTGCATCCATCGCCCATCGAGGACCCAAGCGGCGGTGCCGATGGACCTCCAGCTAGCATAGCCCGCGACCTCGGCGAGATCTGGGGATCCCCAACCCGCTGGCTCCTAGGCGAAGGCAAAAGCCTCGCGACCGCGAACGGGCCGGAGAAACTTATTCCGACGCGACACCACCGCAACGGCCTTGGCAGCGTCTCCATCAACCCTAACCCTACCACACACCCAGCTAGAGAATAGACCCGAGGTTCCCCCTCCCTCCCGCCGCCGGAGCGGCCGACGGAGAGAGAGGGAACCGGCGGCGTCACCGGCGGCGCGCAAGGGAACCCTCGTTGCCTCCCTCGATCGCCTAGAGCGATCCTCTGTAGGTGTACATGCTAGTGATAGTAACTGACAGCTGCGCGTCGCGAACGCGATTAGGACCGGCGTGCTGGTAAGAAGACCCGTTCTTGGTCACTTCGCTGCGATGGTTTAGCTGCCAGCAGTAATTCGCCGGCTTGAGCAATTTATACTTATTAGCTTGTTGCCAGTGGATAGATGCCCGGGCCGGGCGGATGTCAGCGGCAGCCATAACCGGTCAATTATTTTTTTTTTGAAACGGAGGCAAAAGATTTGCCTCTTCAATTAAATAAGGGAGAGAAGAGTTTAGAGTTTTACAACGCACTCACAAATAAGCGGCATGACAATTACTCGTACAATATGATGTTCCCTAGCTTTCTTGCGCGTGATAATCCAAAGTTTAGCCTCTTCTAAAATCTTTGGATAGGAGGACCCGGCGGTGGTGCGCTTTTTGACGGAATCTGTGGCGTTTCTCTCATTCAAATGGTCAAAAAACGAGCATGGTGAGGAAGCCATTGCGTGGCGGTGAGGGTTCGCGATCGTCGGTTCTTTTTGCCACCACTCGGTGGCGGTTGCTTCTAGCGCCAATCGGAGGTGTCCATGTCGTGAGCCCAAGCTTCTCGATGATTGATCTCGAGCCTAAGTGTGTAGCGACACTTGACAAAGAGGTGTATCCCGTTTCTTGTTCTCTTTTACCATGCGGCAAGGGCCACGGTTTAGCCACCCACGCTTCTCAAGCGATCGGCGGTCAGATTCTATCTTGCAAAGCCAGCCAAGCAAAATTTAACCTTTGGAGGTGCCCAAGCCTTCCACACCATGCGGTCCATGGGGGCAGTCGAGCCTAAAATTGCGCTTTGTGGCGGTGCTGCGCCGTGTAGATCCCATTGCTCGCATGCTTCCAAATGATGTTGTCTTGACTTGATCATCAAGGTGGAAGTCATGCACAAGCATCAAAGGTTAAAGAATTCGAAATGTGGTTGACGGAGATGGCGGTGTCATGTTTGATCTTGAGGATCAAGCGTTCCCCTTGAGCCTCACGCACCTTCAATTCTTTCTCTTGATGCCTCATAGATTAGTGGTGCAATGTCCTTGGGCTTGCGCCCGAAGAACCAAGGGAGTCGAAAGGTGTTTTTGCGCCGTCGCCGACAGTGATAGTCGTAGATGCATAGAAGAACTGGAGGTCCTCTTCAGTGCAGGGGTTGCCAGAGCCAACCCATAATCTGCGGGGCTCCTTCCATTCATACCATAGCCAACGAAGCCGCAAGGCCCGTGCAAATTGTCGATGTCGAGCACCCCAAGGCCACCATAATCTTTTGGTCTACACACCACTTTCGATTGACCTTGCATTTGGCTCCGTGGTCTTCTCCGCACCCGACCAAAGGAATGCCCTCTCAATCTTGTTGAGTGTATCGAAATGCCTGCGGCACAATGAGAGGTGTGATAGAAAACGCTTGGGAGGAGATAGCGGACTTGGCGAGAGTCGTCGTCCGATAGCGATGATGTTTGCCCATCCCAAGTGGTTAGTTTTCCGGCTGCCTTGTCCACCAGGTATTGGAAATCCATCGTCTTTAGCTGCCAAACCGAGAGAGGTAAGCCTAGGTATTTCATCGGGAAGGAAGCACGAATCACCGGCATATTCCGAAGAATGCGCTCAAGGTCAAGATGATTGCAACGAATTGGCACGACCGGTCAATTATTATTGAGTAGTAGTACTAGCAGAGAAACACGTCTCCTAGCTTGGCTAAAACAATCGCAGATTCTGCAGACGAAATCTCGCCATCTCTGACAGTTCAAGTTTCGAACGGCGCCGCTCACGGGCGCATGCACCCCACGTAACGTAGGAGCCGCGCGCGCGCGCCGCAGTTTTGGTTTCCCACACGTGGGAAACGACGCTATCATCTCGCAGTCGCAGAGCTTTTCCTGCACGCAACGCAACGATAACGCACTCACATCATTTTTATCCACGGCTCAGAAGCCCCAACTTGCGGCCGCAACTTGGGAGATGAAAGCCACGCTGCATGCAGCAGCGTTTGGATTTCCGGGGATCGTGATCGGTCGATGGCTCAATCTTTTCTCTTTTTGCCGTTGCTTGTGTCGGTTTCGATGAATGATGATTCATACTCGTCGTACATGGCAGCTGCAGGTCAAAAGGTTCGTTGCGGAAGTAAGCAGGTTCGTTCGCGCGCGCGCACAATTAATTATTGCGTCGAGTGTGAACCGATCGGTGAGGCACACACGGGTCCATACGTACAGGTATATCCTTTTGCTTGTTCAACGTAAACACCTCCTCTCCTCTCGCGCGTGTAAATAAAAATAAATACGGAGGCCGGACTTATCCATGTAGACAGCAACGTTGCCGTTTGGCGATATCTTTCGTCAGCGGACAGGCTACGAGCTGCTGCGTACACAACGGCAGCGCTGCAAATGCTTCCCGGTCCTGAAACAAGGAGCAGCAACACGGTGCGGTGCAGGCCGACCTGAGACGCATTGCTTCTTGCACTAGTTAATTGCGGTCGGCAAGTTACGGAGCTTTCTCCAAGTGGGAAAGCACTGGAAGACCGGTCTCCACGCGGGGTATATATAATAATTTATATATACCGGTAATCCAGACGATTAATCCCTGCACTGTTGCACGTTGAATTGGTTGGGTTTTAGGTGTGTCCCCCTTTGATGTGAAATCTTATGCGCGTGCGGGCTAGTAATTGACACTGGGCTGCGTGTACGCCATTTGGCGGGGTTTCGGACAAGGACGTGCGTGCCCCGTCCGTCTGTCCTACGAACGGATCAAAATGAGCTCCCCGAACAATGGATGCAACGCCTATTTTATTTATATATAGATAGATAAAAGAAAGTGTGAGCATAAAGAATCGAAGCGGCCAGAACGGGTAGAACCGCGATGGAGGGCTCCGCGGCCCGGCCAGCAGCAAGGGTATACCCGGTGTGCAGGCCACGCGTTTGGGCATAGTTAAGCCAGTGGACTTCCCGGCCGCCCTGCCTCTGCCTCTGTGTCAGCCGCCAGCCAAAGGCGCAGTGCGATTCAGTCAGTGCTAGCTGCCAAAGCTGCGAAAAGCCTCAACGAGCTCTGCGTCTGGGCGTGCGTACGGCGTCACGGCGCCGCCCCTGCTGGCTACGGTACGGTACGAGCTGCTAGCTGGTGGGTGCATCAAACCTTGGCCATTCCGAATGAGGAGCCTGGGTTTCGTTTCACTTTCTCATTGGGCAAGGGCTCGAAAAGATGTCCAAATTTGGTAGGGAGTGTTTTACAGACCTTACATATTACTGCAACATACTCCAACTGCTGGGAGGATGATTCCTTGCATGTTTCCTCTGTGGATTTTTTTTCAAACACAGTATAGATACAAACACTCATACATACACACGTAGACTCACTGTTTTCTCTGTGGATAAACACCGTGACTGCGACTGAACTAAACATGCTCAACCGAATAGACTACACGTGGAACATGGCATCTCCCCGCTTCCTATAACAGGCTGATAGTAGTTACGTCACATCCAACATTAATTAGAAAATGATGAGAGATACTACGCGAGAAATTAATTAAATTGATATAAATGTACAGAGCGGGAGAAGACGTGGTGACTAGTATTAGTATTGAGCAAAATAAACAAGATGCTGTCTCAAGAAAATAAAAAAGATGCGTCGCTAACTGAATAACTCACGGAAAATGGAAGACAAGAATATGCGCTGATGGGTAGATGACGCAGTGCGTGGGGCTGTGTGGGTGTTTAGCTTACTTTTATCAGGGAAGATATTCCAAGCTAATTACCCTTGCAGATCCGATCTAGACGTCTGAGTTGAGCTATTATGGTTAATAGCCATTGACGTGCATGCATCGCATCAGAAAGCGACGCTGCATCACACCAAAGTGGATGCGATGGGTTAAAAAGGGGGTGAAGAAGTTGCTAGAAAAAAGAAACACAAGTAAAGTCACAAAACGGTTGTGGATTAACACGCCGCCAATACGGTCAGGAAAGTTGGGCATCTACTTGCAGATGTGTAGGGCCCACATTAGATCAATGATCATGGCATTAGTACGGTATTACGCTGTTGCTAAAACTCAGTCGACGGCCTGATCGTTGGGTGTAGATTTGTTAAGATTCGTGCGTTGACTTGTGGGCTGGCTCGCTGTGTGCACTGTCTTTGTGTTGGGTTGGGTTTTTGTTTTTGTTTGTTGTTTCTCGACGGGCTCATGCAGGGGAAAGGCCTTCTTCCTCACGGTTGTATGTGTTGGGCTTTTTGTGTTTTTCTTCACTGCGTTCCTTCGGACCATAATTTCTCCTGGACAGGTCGCTTCTTTTTTGGGGGAGGCAGTACCTAGGCAGCTCGGAAACACATTTTTTCCCGCAAATAGCACATATTTGCTTCATGTGTAGGCAATGGTTTGCTTCGCGAGAGGTGCCTCCAAGAAAAGAAAAAAACATGTTTTTTCTTCCTCGAAAGGCGTGGATTTGGTTCTCCTGGAGGCACAGTTTAGCATCCGCGAAAGGCACAACTATGCCGCTCGGAACAGAAGAAAGAAAAAACATAATTTTCGTGAGTGACACAAATTTACTTCCACGAGTGGGCACAACTGTGCCTCTCTAAGAAGAAAAAAAAGTGGGAAAAATCATGCTTCCAGCTGAGGATTTTTCTTCCTTTTTTGTGTGAAAAAAAGTTTGTTGAAACCTATTAACAGAGATCTAGTTTTAAATATCTCGACGTGAGAGATCTAACGGTGAAAACGGTTCACGATTTGGACGCATTGTTAGAATAAATCGGAGGCATACCGTTGATCATCCGAGGACCAAGCAATCACACGAGCACGACACCGAGATTTGTTAACGAGGTTCACCGATATGGCTACATCCCCGGGGCCTGGCTATGGGCACTCCTCCCCATGACACCGTTACAATACCGCACCCGGTCGCCCTGGACACCGGCACATGCCGCCGGCTTCCCCTGCGTTTCGGTGCTATTATGTTGGCATATGTTACATCGTGTGTCTACCCCCGCTATATATGAGAGGCCTAGGATACAAGTGTCCTACTAGGACACGACTCCATATCCTATGTAAACACAATACAACTCATAGTCCAACTGTAAACTACCGTGTACACAATATTCGACACAACTCTAACAAACTCCACCTTGGCGAATATTCTCCACCACCTTGAATTTGTCCATGTGTCAAACTTCCATGTACATTGGACTTGAGCTTGTCCCATGAGCACCGACCGCTGCTACTCCAAAGACTTCATATGACTCCACCTACAATTTGTAGTCCCTTCTTTTCTTGACCACAGTCAACACTCGAGAAAAATTAAGTTCCTTGTTACTCTAGTTTGCGCTCCCAACTTCCAGAGTATCAGTCCAACGCCATCACACACCGATCACTGACCCGCGTGAAAGTGAACAACTCACATATTGAGTGTCAGACATAAGAGTTACTGAACTCAACATCACGCTCCTTTTGACCTTTGTCACGAAACTTGAAGGAATTTCACCGTTGCTTGTTGTCATCCCGAGTCAACTTCGCGGTTGTCTCACCACATGTATGACCACCAGAGCCCTGGCCCGTCTCCATGTCCGTGCATACCGCACGCCTCGCTGCTATTACCGCGTCGAGCCTCCGCTGTCCCGGTCGAGTCTCAAGGGTCACAAACCCACACCACTCAACCCCACTGTAGAGTACCACCGATCATCACCGACCGATGATGAGTTTCACGCTTCCATCAGACCACTTGGCTCCAGTCCGATTACGTGTCCCTTGCTTTTCCCCCCTTGCTGAATTGGCTTCGATTCCCTGGATCCTTACATCGTAGCCCCTCAATCCAGCTCCACCTTCAACATGACTCCATGGTAGATGATCAGTCCACCCTTGTGTTCCGTCGACTTCAAGCTCACATGCGTACGCCATCTTGAATCAACCCCATGCCATAGCCTTGTCGAAGTCACACAAGCCTCGGGCTTTTGACACGTGTTTCCACGCCCAGAAGTCAGTCACCATCGGCATCACACTCCTATATCGTCATCGCCGATCCCACCACAGTCTTCTGTACCAACCGACTTGCGTCGATCCGTCAGACTGTCCAGTCCGATCCAGCCAAACTTGTCCGTCTACAACCATGCTCCACCTTGCACCATGACTGTTCGCACATCTGTGCATATCTTGGACGCCCTGTGTATGCATGATTCTGCCACGACGCGCTCCAGACTTCTCCAAGCCCTATACGCACGTCGCCATCCTCGCAACGCACACCACAGACCCTCACGCTACCATCCTCGTACACAACCATGTACAAAGAAATAAAGCCAAACTCCACCATATAAGCATTCCCGTGTGCACTTCATTGTGAAGATCAATGGAAAAAAATCTCCAAACTCCACCACATGCTCCTGTAGGCTCTTGGTCCATTAGCTTTTTTCCAACCGACAGCACCTAGCTAAGTCTCTTGTGTGTAGCTTTTTTTTCTCAACAAATCCTCACGCGTTTCAGCAACGCAGCCATGTACTACGTCGTCCACAACTTCTCGAGCCACAGCTCCCGTCTGGCCTGCATCGGCCTCTGGCCTAGGCCACCCGGCCCCAGCACTGCTGGCCCCGCCATGGGCCTTATGCCGAGCCGTCTGCCACGCGCGGCTCGGTCGATCGCTGTCGGGTGCCTATCGCCAACGCCTCCACGTACGCTTGTACGCCCGCGCCGCCGGATTGCCGTGACGTCTCGCCTAAAGCTGCCACGCGCACGTAGCACTGCAGCCGCTTGCACGCCATCTGCTCGATTCCGATTGCATCTACCGAGCTCAGATGTATACCGATCACTTCTCGTTTGCATACGCCGCGTTGGCGACTTCTCATGCAAACACCGTTGATCAAAACATCGGCACTCCTTCCTCTAGATCAGCAGAATCGCAACCTCTTCGAACCTTGCTCTGATACCACTTGTTAGAATAAACCCAAGGCATACCGTTGATCATCCGAGGACCAAGCAATCACACGAGCACGGCACCGAGATTTGTTAACGAGGTTCACCGATATGACTACATCCCCGGGGCCTGGCTATGGGCGCTCCTCTCCATGACACCGCTACAATACCGCACCGGTGCCTCGGACAACGGCACATGCCGCGGCTTCCCTAACGTTTGGTGCTATTATGTTGGCATAGGTTACATCATGTGTCTACCCCCGCTATATATGAGAGGCCTAGGATACAAGTGTCCTACTAGGACACGACTCCATATCCTATGTAAACACAATACAACTCATAGTCCAACTATAACCTACCGTGTACACAATATTCGACACAACTCTAACACGCATGACTTAAGAGATAAAATGTTTCAAATAAACAAATTTACAAAAAGGGGAAAACTCCCAGGTTGCAACAAGTGGCGCATATGCACTGCGCCACTTGTCACAACCTGGAAAGGCGGGAGTGATCTTTGCAAGGGGTACCTTTAGTTGGTGATTTCATTGCCAAAGTCACATCTATGTCCCATTCTTTTTCATTTTTTTTCGTTATTTTTTGTTTTGTTTTCTCAGGGATGGGGGAGTCGAGTCGCATGTCCGTCACCTGACTTTCCACTTTAAATATTACAACCCAGCTGCAACGGTATGCATCGCACATGACACATGATTGAACTGGTACAACACACCTGCAATCGGAGAGAAGGGACTTCTTGTTGCGCATCTGTCGCACATGCCACTAGAGAGGTGGGAGAGAGGACTTGTTGTGCGTCGCCGGTGGTATGGAGCCATAAGGGTGCTTTTCATTTTTTTCCTTTTTTTCCTTTTTAATGCCATTCTATTTTTCGCGGGGGAGGGGGGGGGGGGAAGTTGCATGTCCACCCTATGACCTACAACTGCACATGTCACAAGTCGGTTGCAAGTGAACCCGCCACACATGCCACACAACCACAATGAGTACAATGATCCTACAACTTTTAGCGACCAGATCTCAAACAGTCTGATCTCTGTGCTTTGGTGTCATCCCTGGATTAGTAATGCTGACACGCATAGTACTTGAAGGATTTATAAAAGAGTAGCAATCACACACTTATTACATCGAATATCTCAAAAGAGAACTTATTACAATAAATATGGCTTAAGGCCATCTAATAACGATAACAGCGGAAGGCTTGGAAGATAAGTGAGTCCATCAACTCCAACGACATCATCGAGTATAGAACCACGACCTAAGGCACCTTACTGTCGTGCGAAAAGTCGCAACATGAGCGTTGCAGCCAAAGCAATTGACACATGGAATATCTTGGCAATGTAACACATAGAGAGTAATGAACAGAAATATGCTATACTACATGCATATATGGCTGGTGGAAAGCTCTATGGTTACAGTTTGCATAAAGCCAATTTTTCCCTACTGCAAAGGAATAAATTTTATTTAACTATCATGGTGGTTGTTAAACATTGAGAAGATAGACATCCTCTCAATCCCAATTAAGCATCATCATTAAACCCAACAATATTAATTAAAGTAATATGACGAGATTCACATGATAATCCAAGTACTAGATACTCAAAACGTCCATAACCGGGGACACGGCTAACCATGATTAGTTTATACACCCTGCAGAGGTTTGCGCACTTTTCCCCACAAGACTCGATCTCCTCCGTTGGATTTCTCGCACTACTTGGTGTTTGAGAAACGGATGACCGAGACATAGTCTTTCAGAAGCGTTTTCACCTTACGATCGGGTAGACAGTACCAACCTACATCCCCTACATCTGCTAGTCTACCACTATAAGAGTTCACACGACTTAATCAACTATGCTAGAGCCCATAGTAGCTTGTGGCTGCACACGGAAGTTTCTAGCATGAAAAAAAAATCTCATGATCCCTTTGAGCCTGAGTGGCGGTCCATAAAGAAAAATATTCAACCGCTGGAATACCCAGGTGCCTCAATCCACACAGATGTGTGTTTAAGTTGCCACCTTAAATAAACCATTAAATAACAATCTCACATCGGTCATGGATACACTCACCCAGTCCACGTCTACTAGCATAGCATGGCATAATAAGAAAACGTAGAAGTAACTCCCAAGGGTTTGATAATAAAATAGTAATAGGTACTACCTCATCTACTTCCCAAAACCCAGAAATTAATTAGATCCTAATCATGCAATTGTTTGAGGATTGATCTAATGCAATAAAACTGGGTATGGTTAAAGTATGATCAAGTGTTACTTGCCTTGCTGATGATCCGTGAAACCTAGAGATTCGAAGTAGCAAGCGGCGCACTCCGGGTACTCTATCGCAAACAAACAAGCATACAATAAGTACTCAGCTAATGCACAGGTAAAACTCAAATAAGAGAACTAACAGGAAAGTTTAACTTAAGAACTCCGGTTTGTAAAAAGAATCAAATCGAACGAAACAACGGAACTCAAACGGCGAATGAAACAAGCTTCGTTTACTAATCTGGATCTAAGTCAAATTTACAGAAGCAAAAACTAGTTTGAGTTGGTTAAACGGAAAGAGGGTTTCGAGACGAAACTCTAGGCGCTTGAATCGCCTGATTCCGATAAACGAGCGAAAAAGTTATACTAGAACGAAAATCGGATCAGAAATCGTGATCTGGAATAATCGCGGAAAATCCGAGAAAAAGAAAAACTGACAAACAGATTAACGAACGGACGTTCATTAACTGAAACTAAACGGTGAACTCGTCCTTTAAAACGAACGAACGAGCGAACGCTCCCTAAATAAATAAACCGGAAAAAACCGATTAAAAAAATAAACCTTGGGTTTTCTAAAAAAACGGATCGGTTTTTCCTTAGAAAACCGGGGCGGCGGGCGGCTACCTCGGCTCGGGCTCCCGAGGTCCGCGAGGTCCGCCAGGCTCGGTGGCGGCGGCGGGCTGCGAGGCTCGGGGCGGCGGTGGCTCGGCAAGCAGCAGCCATGGCGGCGGCTAGCGGATCGGATCGGGAGGCGGGCGGGTCGGGGTGGCGGTGTGGGGCAGCGGCGGCGGTATTTAAAGGGGGGGGTGGTGGCTTGGGGAAGGGGAAGGTGGCGGCTGAGGAGTCTGGCTCGGACTCTGTCCGAGTCGGTGGCGGCGGCGGCGGTCTCCTGGAGGGAGACGGTGGCGCGGGGAGGCGGGCCGGCTTGGCTGGGCCTCGACCTAGTCGGGCGCACGCGAGTTTTTTAAAAACAATTTCACCGAACAGAAAATAAATCCTAGAAAAATAAATAAAAATCTAAAAATGCCAAAACAAATTATCACCGTCTAAATAAAATATTTAGAGCGAGATGAACATTTTCTTGGCCCTAGAATGCAGTTTTGAAAAACATGCAATTTTCCTAAATTCAAATAAAATAGCAAAAACTCCTAAATAAAATCTTATTTGATTTTTTTATTAAATCCTCAATATTTCTTTATATTCTGGGAAAGTCATTTTATTCCCTCTCTCATATTTTTATAATAGAAATAATTGAAGATAAAATAAATAAAATCAAATAATCCTATTTTCAAAATTTGAGAAAACCTCAAATATGAAAATAACGAAAATCCCAACTCTCTCCGAGGGTCCTTGAGTTGCGTAGAATTTCTGGATCAGGCCAAAAGCAATAAAATATGATATGCAATTGATGATCTAGTGTATAACATTCCAAATTGAAAATTTGGGATGTTACAAACCTACCCCCCTTAAGATGAATCTCGCCCTCGAGATCCGGGTTGGCTAGAAAACAGGTGAGGGTGGTCCTTCAGTAGATCTTCCTCTCGCTCCCAGGTGGCTTCATCCTCGGTGTGGTGGCTCCACTAAACTTTGCAAAACTTGATAACCTTGCTGCGGGTGACTCGGCTGGCATATTCAAGAATTTTGACTAGTTTCTCCTCGTAGGTCAAATCACTATCCAAAGTGAATCGCTTCCAGTGGCACTGTATCTCTCATCGGTATATCAGCCATCTTTGCGTGGCACTTCTTCAACTGGGAAACGTGGAACACATCGTGAACTCCCGACAATCCTTCGAGCAATTCCAACTTGTAAGCAACTTCTCCCATATGCTCCAAAACTTTGTATGGTCCTACAAAACGTGGCGCTAACTTTACCTTAACTCCAAAGCGCTTAACTCCTCGAAGTGGGGACACACAAAGATAAACTCTGTCTCCGACTTCGTAAACCGTCTCCTTGCATTTTGAATCTACATAGCTCTTCTGCCTGGACTGGGTACCTTGAGCCTATCGCGAATCAACTTCACCTTCTGTTCAGACTCCTTAATCAAATCTGGTCCAAACAACTGGCAGTATCCAACTTCATCCCACGACAATGGGGTTCTGCACCTCCTTCCGTACAAGGCTTCGAGAGGGGCCATCTGCAAACTGGATTGATAACTGTTGTTGTAAGAGAACTCTGCATATGGCAAATTGTCGTCCCAATTAGATCCATAATTTAACGCACAAGCTCTCAGCATATCCTCCAAAATCTAATTGACTCTCTCGGTCTGTCCATTTGTCTGCGGATGAAAGGCTATACTGAACTCTAGCCTGGTACCCAAAGTTTCATGCAACTGATTCCAGAACTTTGAGGTAAACTGGGTTCCTCTATCTAATACAATGCTCCTCGGAACTCCATGGAGACATATGATCCTGGTCATGTATATCTTTGCCAACTTAGCACTAGTGTAAGTTGTCTTCACGGGGATGAAATGAGCTACCTTCGTCAAACGATCGACTATAACCCAAATCGAGTAATAGCCTGAACGAGTCCTGGGCAAACTCGTGATAAAATCCATGCCTAACTTATCCCACTTCCATTCGGGTATCGGCAATGGTTGTAACAATCCTGCTGGCTTCTGATGCTCTGCCTTCACTCTCTGACATACATCACAAACTGCTACATACTCCGCAATATCCTTCTTCATCCCGGTCCACCAGAAAGTACCCTTCAAGTCCAAATACATCTTGGTATTTCCTGGGTGAATCGAATATGGCGAATCGTGGGCCTCTTGCAGAATCAACTTCCTAATCTCTGGATCATAGGCACATAAATGCGGTCCTCAAACCATGAGGTATCGTGCTCATCCTCACGAAATACCTTAGCTTTTCCTTTGCTCATCTTCTCCTTTATAGAGGCAATCTCCTTGTCAGTCTTCTGAGCTTCTCTGATCTTATCCATCAAAGTAGACTAAATCTCCAATGCTGCAACATAGCCTCTCGGAACTATCTCCAAACATAGCTCACGAAGGTCCTCGGCTAACTCCTTCGGTAACTCTCCGGTCATGAGTGTGTTGACATGGCTCTTGCGGCTCAACGCATCGGCTACTACGTTGGCCTTTCCGGGGTGATAATGTAATCTCATATCATAATCCTTGATGAGCTCCAACCATCTCCTTTGCCTGAGATTCAGCTCCTTCTGCGTGAAAATATACCTCAAACTCTTGTGATCCTTGTACACCTCACAATGGTTTCCAATGAGAAAATGTCTCCAAGTCTTCAATGCATGCACTACGGCTGCTAACTCCAAGTCATGTGTAGCATAATTCAACTCATGAGGCTTAAGCTGTCGTGAGGCATACGAAACAACTCTTCCCTCCTACATAAGCACGGCTCCAAGTCCTCGACGTGAAGCGTCGAATACGCCTCGTAATCCTTGCGCCGATCTGGCAAAATCAACACTAGCGATGTAACCAAACGTTTCTTCAACTCCTGGAAACTAGCCTCACATTCTTCAGTCCATTTAAACTTGGTATCCTTTTTCAATAACTCCGTCATGGGCTTCGCAATCTTCGAGAAATTCTCAATGAACCTCCGGTAGTATCATGCAAGTCCAAGAAAACTTCGGATCTCTCCAACTGTTGTTGGGGCTTCCCAATTTGTCACAGTGACAACCTTGGTGGGATCTACTGCTATTCCTTCTCCGGATATAACGTGTCCGAGGAAGCCAACTTCCTTCAACCAAAACTCACAATTGCTGAACTTGGCGTATAACTGGTGTTCTCTGAGCTTCTCAAGTACCAAACGCAAATGCTCCTTATGTTCTTCTTCATTCTTTGAGTAGACCAAAATATCATCAATGAACACCACGACGAATTTATCCAGAAACTCCATAAACACGTTGTTCATCATGTTCATGAAATATGCAGGTGCGTTAGTCAGACAAAATGACATAATGGTATACTCGTATAGCCCATACCTGGTGGTAAAAGCCGTCTTAGGTATATCCTGCTCTCGAATCTTCAACTGATGGTATCCTGATCGCAAATCGATCTTGGAAAATACCTTAGCTCCTTGCAATCGGTCAAACAGATCGTTGATCATCGGCAGTGGTTACTTGTTCTTGATGGTCACTTCATTCAATCCTCGATAATCAACAACCATCCTTAATGATCCATCCTTATTCTCCACTAAAAGCACTGGCGATCCCCAACGTGAAGAACTTGGACGAATATAACCTTTATCCAGTAACTCCTTAACCTGCTTCTTAATCTCCTCCAAATCTTTTGCGGGCATCCTGTATGGTCTCTTAGATATTGGCCCTGTGCCTGGCAAAAGCTCAATCAAAAACTCAATGTCTCTATTCGGTGGCATGCCTGGCAACTCCTCTGGAAATACGTCGGGAAAATCCGTCACCACTGGTACTTCCTCCTGTACAACTCCTGATAAGGAATTTACTCGAGTCCTCTTCGGCACATGCCAGGATACATACTTGATCCATCTTCCTTCTGGCGTGGTAAGCAAAATCGTCTTACTGGCGCATTCAATGTACCCTCCATACTTTGATAACCAATCCATGCCTAATATCACATCCAATCCTTGAGATTCCAATACTATTAGGTCCGAGGGAAACACGTAGTTACCAATCCTTAATGGTAACCAATCACACCATAAACTAGCCATATACTCTACTCTAGGCGAGGTTACTAACATGGGTGACCTAAGGGCTTGGGTTACCAGTTTATACTTATCCACAAATCCCCTTGATATGTATGAATGCGATGCACCAGCATAAAAAAGAACGAGTGCAGTAAATGACTTAACCAAAAACTTACCTATTACTGCATTTGGCTGGGCTTCAACCTCCTCCACGTTAACGTGGTTCACCTGTCCCCTGTTGAAAGGGTTCGGCTTCTTCCCAGAGCTTCCATTGCCATTTCCATTCTGGGCTTCAGGACATTCATTGGCATAATGTCTAGTCTTTTGACACTTATAGCAAGTGACTTGGCTCAGGTCTCTCTTGGCTGGGGTTGATGGGTTGGTACGGTTCTGGCCGTTGCTTCCTCCATTCCCGTTACCATTCTTGGGGACATTATGATTGTGCGAATTCCCTCCTCCATGGGTATCTGAAAATGTCCTCCGACTTGAGGTAAAACGTAACCTGCTGAGCTCGAGTGTACTTCCCTTGTCCATACTTCCTCTTGCGGTTTCAATCTGCTGCTGCTTCCCTTCAATCATAAGAGCACGATCTACCAACTCCTGGTACTTATTGAAACTTGCTACCATCAACTGCATGCTCAGCTCATCATTCAGTCCTTCCAGAAACTTCTCCTACTTAGCTGCATCCATAGCAACGTCATCTGGGGCATAATGTGCTAACTTACTAAAGTCATCCACATGCTGGCCAACTGTACGTCCTCCTTGGCGCAAATTGCAAAACTCACGCTTCTTCATGGCCATAGGTCCTGCTGAAACATGGGCAGTATGGAAAGCCTGCTGAAACTAATCCCATGTGACAGTGTCGATATGATACAAGGCTGTGAAATTCTCCCACCATGATGTTGCGGGTCCTTCAAGCTGATGTGCGGCAAAACGCACCTTTTCCGCATCTGTGCATCCTGCAGTGGTCAACTCCCTTCATGTCTTGCGGAGCCAATCATCTGCAACTATCGGGTCGGTGCTACTAGAGAACACCAGCGGATTCAATCTAAGGAAACGAGTTAAGTGATCAACAGGTGGTGGTGGTGGTGGGTTGTTGTTGTTGTTGTTGTTCCCCTGATTCTGATTCTGGACTAGCAACTGCATCAATGCATTCTGCTGCTGGATCAACTAAGTGAGCTCCGGTTGGAAAGCAAATCCATAGTCACGTCTCGGAGGCATCTGAGGGTTTAGAAAAGATGAGAAAATAGAATAGAATGATGTCTAGAGAGAAACACTACCCATATGCACATGAGACAAATGCAAACAAAATCACTTCATTCAATCAAACAAGGGCATACAACGGTCTAACTATCATTATAAAAGTGCTCGGACTATACTAGATACATGGGGGAATACTACTACTATTATGGTGGTCGACTAAAAAAACTGCTCCGATGAAGACTCCATGATATCTGCTCCAGCTTCATCATAATAGTCATCATCACTATCGTCTGGGTCCGAGTCGGTGTCATCAATGATGATGTTGTTCTCTGGACAAGTGCAATCATCGTCTTCTCCTCCAGTCGCGGGAAATCCCATGAATACTCTTAGCTTCTTCTTCAGATCATCATTCTTCTCCATGATTGTTGCTATTTCCTCCTCATATCCATCGCATGTAGACTTGAGTTCTTCCTCCAACTTTGTGATCTTGGTCATGGCTTTCTTTAGATCTATCATGCCTGCGCACATCTGGTTCTCCTGGCATCGAATGTGCTGATTTAACTCCTAGATGAAAGCTGCGATTGATCTATCCTTCCTGGTGCTGATCATCTCCCATTGCTCATCTCGGCCCCCACAAATCTGGTAAATAGTATCCTTGAGATCCTTTTGGTAAACTTCTCCAATGCGTCCCATGGTGATGTGGGCTGCCATGCTCTTTCCTAGACTCCAGGTTGTTGCATCGAAGGAAAACTCTATGGGCTCAGTGACGGGCATGAACGTCCTTCCTGGAACTTGAACTTGAATCATCCAACGCTCCTCTTCAGGTAAAGTGGCATTGTAGGTCCCGGTGAAGCTTGGTACTCTAATGTTCAGGTATCTAGTGACTTCCTTCTAGTGGCGTCCAAAGGGTGTATCTTCATTCGGTTGCATGAACTTGTTCCTTGCATCCGCCATCCTAAAAGAGTAGAAAAGATGAGGAGTCGGAAATGAGAAGAGTAGTAGTGATCTAGGGCTTTTAGCTTAGTGGCCGTGTCCTACAGTCAGCGTGTGCTCTGATACCATCTTGTAGCGACCAGACCTCAAACAGACTAATCTCTGTGCTTTAGTGTCATCCCTGGATCAGTAATGCTGACATGCACATTACTTGAAGGATTTATAACAGAGTAGCAATCACACACTTATTACATTGCATGTCTCAAAAGAGAACTTATTACAATAAATATGGCTTAAGGCCATCTAATAACGATAACAGCGGAAGGCTTGGAAGATAAGTGAGTTCATCAACTCCAACGGCATCACTGAGTATAGATCCACGACCTAAGGCTCGTCGTCTGAAAATTCTGCAACATGAATGTTGCAGCCCGAAAACGGGTCAACACATAGAGAGTAATGAAAAAGAATATGCTATACTACATGCATATATGGCTGGTGGAAAGCTCTATGGTTACAGTTTTGCATAAAGCCAATTTTTCCCTACTGCAAAGGAATAAATTTTGTTTAACTATCATGGTGGTTGTTAAACATTGAGAAGATAGACATCCTCTCAATCCCAATTAAGCATCATCATTGAACCCACAATATTAATTAAAGTAACATGATGAGATTCACATGATAATCCAAGTACTAGATACTCAAAACGTCCATAACCGGGGACACGGCTAACCATGATTAGTTTATACACTCTGCAGAAGTTTGTGCACTTTTCCCCACAAGACTCGATCTCCTCCGTTGGATTTCTCGCATTACATTGTGTTTGAGAAACGGATGACCGAGACATAGTCTTTCAGAAGCGTTTGCACCTTACGATCGGGTGAGCAGTACCAACCTACATCCCCTACATCTGCTAGTCTACCACTGTAAGAGTTCACACGACTTAATCAACTATGCTAGAGCCCATAGTAGCTTGTGGCTGCACACGGAAGTTTCTAGCATGAAAAAATCTCATGATCCCTTTGAGCCTGAGTGGCGGTCCATAAAGAAAAATAGGCAATCGCTGGAATACCCAGGTGCCTCAATCCACACAAATATGTGTTTAAGTTGCCACCTTAAATAAACCATTAAATAACAATCTCACATCTGTCATGGATACACTCACCCAATCCACGTCTACTAGCATAGCATGTCATAATAAGCAAATGTAGAAGTAACTCCCAAGGGTTTGATAATAAAACAGGTAATGGGTACTACCTCTACTACTTCCCAAAACCCACAAATTAATCAGATCCTAATCATGCAATTGTTTGAGGATTGATCTAATGCAATAAAACTGGGTATGGTAAAAGTATAATCAAGTGTTACTTGCCTTGCTGATGATCCGTGAAACCCAGAGATTCGAAGTAGCAATCGGCGCACTCCGGGTACTCTATCGCAAAAAACAAGCATACAATAAGTACTCATCTAATGCACAGGTAAAACTCAAATAAGAGAACTAACAGAAAAGTTCAACTTAAGTACTCCGATTTGTAAAAAGAATCAAATCGAACGAAACAATGAAACTCAAACGGCGAATGAACCAAGCTTCATTTACTAGTATGGATCTAAGTCAAATTTTACAAAAGGAAAAACTTGTTTGAGTTGGTTAAATGGAAATAGGGTTTCGAGACGAAACTCTAGGCGCTTGAATCGCCTGATTCCGATAAATGAGCGAAAAGTTATACTAGAATGAAAATCGGATCAGAAATCGCGATCTGGAATAATCGCGGAAAATCCAAGAAAAAGAAAAACTGATGAACAGATTAACGAACGGACGTTCGTTAACTGAAACTAAATGGTGAACTCTTCCGTTAAAACGAACGAACGAGCGAACGCTCGCTATATAAATAAAATGGAAAAAACCGATCTAAAAAAATAAACCTAGGGTTTTCTAAAAAAAACGGATCGGTTTTTCCTTAAAAAACCTGGGTGGCGGGCGGCTACCTCGGATCGGGCTCCGGTGAGGTCAGTGAGGTCCCGTGAGGCTCGATGGCGGCGCAGGGGCTCTTGAGGCTCGGGCGTCGGCGGGCGTCGGCGACTCGGCGGCGGCGGGAAGGCGGCGGCAGCGGGAAGGCGGATCAGATTGGGGGCGGCGGGTCGGGTGGGGTGTGGGGCGGCGTCGTGATATTTAAGAGGGGGATGGTGGCTTGGGAAGGGCGGTGGAGGCGGAGGTCAGACTCGGACTCTGTCCGAGTCGGCGGCGGCGGCGGCGGTCTCTGGAGGAGGCAGCGGCGAGGAGGCAGAGTCGGCTCAGTGGGCCTCGGCCCGGTCAGACCTGTAGATTTTGTTTTTAAAACAATTCATGAACACAAAATAAATCCTAGGAAAATAATTAAAAATCTAAAAATGCCAAAACAATTTTTCACCGTCTAAATAAAATATTTAGAACAAGATGAACATTTTCTTGGCCCTAAAATGCAGTTTTGAAAAACGTGCAATTTTCCTAAATTCAAATAAAATAGCGAAAACTCCAAAATAAAATCTTATTTGATTTTTTATTAAATCCTCAATATTTCTTAATATTTTGGGAAAGCCATTTTATTCCCTCTCTCATATTTTTATAATAGAAATAATTTAAGATAAAATAAATAAAATCAAATGATCCTATTTTCAAAATTTGAGAAAACCTCAAATATGAAAATAACGAAAATCCCAACTCTCTCCGAGGGTCCTTGAGTTGCGTAGAATTTCTGGATCAGGCCAAAAGCAATAAAATATGATATGCAAGTGATGATCTAGTGTATAACATTCGAAATTGAAAATTTGGAATGTTACACAACAAGGGCAAGGGCGAGAGGAGGGCCTGCTTGTTGTATTGGTATGTTTGAGATTTGAGTCGCATGTTTGCCCCCTGATCCTCCCGACTGCAACTCTACAATGTTGTGTCAGGAGGGGCAGTTGCATGTCTGCCACTAGGTATGCAACTGCAAATTTTGCCCCCGAATGCAACTCTATGGTGTTTTGTCAGTGGGTGTGTGTGCAGTTGCATGTCTGCCACTACGCAGGCAACTTCAAGTGTCGTCGCCGACTACAACTCTATGGTTTTTTTATCGGAGGGACAGTTGCATGTCTACCTAGACATGCATTGCAAGTTCGTCCCCGACTGCAATTGTTTGTCTTGAATGTGATAGTTACTCTATGGTATTTTGTCAGGAGGGGTAGTTGCATGTCTGCCACTAGGCATGCAACTACAAGTTTTCCCCTGACTGCAACTCTATGGTGTTTTGTCGGGGAAGGTGACAGAGCAAAATTCAGCAGATCTCAGGTAGCGGGCCCCGATGGGTAGCCTTGTAACAATGGTAACATGGGATATAGGATATAACTCAGGTCCAGGCTCTCTCAAACAGATAATACCCTACGCCGTGCTTTGTTGGATTGATTTTGAAGGGGTACAGAGTACAGGTTGAGCTACCTCGAGATTGTGTGTATCCGTCTATCTCCTATCTACGAGCCCTACCCCTCGATTTATATAGGTACCGGGGATCTAGGGTTTACACAAAAGCAGTTGCATGTAAGGTAACTATAGCTTGGACGACATCTAAATCTTGGAGTATGCGTCAAGTCTTTGGATACATTCGTTCTTGATGTTGTGGGCTTGAAGAGTAGGGGGTCCTCGGCCCGGCGCACCTACAGTACTAGGGAAAACCTTATACACAGAATCTTACCAGTAGCGCTTGTTAAAAGCAAACGCTACTACTACTTACCCATAGTGCGTGTAAACAAACCACACTACATACATGAGTATAGCAGTAGTGCCTCTGCTGGAGAACGCGCTACTACTAAAATTCCCACACTGTTGCGAGCAGGCTAGGAATAGTCATAGCGATCTTGGGAAAAATGCGCTACTGCTAAGCTTGTTGTAGCATCGCATTTTCTAAGAAAAGCGCTACTGCTAATGAAAATAAAATAAAATGAAAAACAAATAGAAAAGCAAAAGGAAAAAAGAAAAAGAAAAATAAATAGCTACTTCCTATAGCAGTAACGTGTTTTGTAACAAGTGCTATAGCTAACTTAGCTATAGCGCTTTTTGCCTACCAGCGCTAGCACTACATTTGACTTAACCCCTACGCGGTTTCTCTCCCCCGGGCCACCACTTCTCCCCCAAATCCGTCGCCAGCCAGTCGCCCCACTTCACTTCCTTCTCCTGCCGCCGTCGACGCCCCGGAGCCACCAGAGCCACACGCCGTCGACGCCACCGGAGCCGCCCCCTGATACGTCTCCATCGTATCTACTTTTCCAAATACTTTTCCCCTTGTTTTGGACTCTAATTTGCATGATTTGAATGGAACTAACCCGGACTGACGCCGTTTTCAGCAGAACTGCCATGGCGTTATTTTTGTGCTGAAATAAAAGTTCTCGGAATGACCTAAAAATCCACGGAGAATATTTTTGAAATTAATAAAAAATATTGGCGAAAGAATCAGCACTAGGGGCCCACACCATATCCACGAGGGTGGGGGGCACGCCCACCCCCCTGCCTCGTGGGGCCCCTGGAGCTCCACCGACCTCAACTCCAACTCCATATATTCACGTTCCGGGAGAAAAAAATAAGAGAGAAGGATTCATCGCGTTTTACGATACGGAGCCGCCGCCAAGCCCTAATCTCTCTCGGGAGGGCTGGTCCGGAGTCCGTTCGGGGCTCCGAAGAGGGGAATCCGTCTCCGTCATCATCATCAACCATCCTCCATCACCAATTTCATGATGCTCACCGCCGTGCGTGAGTAATTCCATCGTAGGCTTGCTGGACGGTGATGGGTTGGATGAGATTTACCATGTAATCGAGTTAGTTTTGTTAGGGTTTGATCCCTAGTATCCACTATGTTCTGAGATTGATGTCGCTATGAATTTGCTATGCTTAATGCTTGTCACTAGGGCCCGAGTGCCATGATTTCAGATCTGAACCTATTATGTTTTCATGAATATATGTGAGTTCTTGATCCTATCTTGCAAGTCAATAGTCACCTATTATGTGTTATGATCCGACACCCCCGAAGTGACAATAATCGGTACCACTCTCGGTGATGACCGTAGTTTGAGGAGTTCATGTATTCACTAAGTGTTAATGCTTGGGTCCGGTACTCTATTAAAAGGAGGCCTTAATATCCCTTAGTTTCCAATAGGACCACGCTGCCACGGGAGGGTAGGACAAAAGATGTCATGCAAGTTCTTTTCCATAAGCATGTATGACTATATTCGGAATACATGCCTACATTATATTGATGAATTGGAGCTAGTTCTTTGTCACCCTATGTTATAACTATTGCATGAGGAATCACATCCAACATAATTATCCATCACTGATCCAATGCCTACGAGGTTTTCAAATATTGATCTTTGCTTAATTACTTTACCATTGCCGCTGTTACAATTACTACAAAACTGCTACTGTTACTTTTGCTACCGTTACCATTACTTCCATACTACTTTGCTACTAAATACTTTGCTGCAGACATTAAGTTATCTAGGTGTGATTGAATTGACAAATCAACTGCTAATACTTGAGAATATTCTTTGGCTCCCCTTGTGTCGAATCAATAAATTTGGGTTGAATACTCTACCCTCGAAAACTATTGCGATCCCCTATACTTGTGGGTTATCAAGACTATTTTCTGCACCGTTGCAAGGGAGAATAGCTCTATTCTTTGAGTCACTTGGGATTTATATCTGCTGATCACTATGAGGAACTTGAAAGACGAAAGAACTAACATTTTTCCCTCCACTTCGAGGGGAGGTAAGGAACTGCCATCTAGCTCTGCACTTGATTCTCCTTCTGTTTTGAGTAAGCTTCGACACCTAAACCTGATTTTGCTATTAATTTTGATCTATCGCGTGTTATTGATGATGCCACTTCTGCTATGCATGATACTTATGATGAAACTGTTGGGGATCGTTGCAGAAATTAAAAAATTTCTACGCATCACCAAGATCAATCTATGGAGTAACTAGCAATGAGAGAGAGGGGAGTGCATCTTCATACCCTTGAAGATCGCGAGACGGAAGCGTTACAAGAACGCGGATGAAGGAGTCGTACACGTAGCGATTTTGATCGCGGTGGATTCCGATCTAAGCGCCGAACAACGGCACCTCCGCGTTCAACACACGTACAGCCCGGTGACGTCTCCCGCGCCTTGATCCAGCAAGGTGGAGGGAGAGGTTGAGGAAGAAGGCTCCAGTAGCAGCACAACGACGTGGTGGTGATAGAGTGGCAGTTCTCCGGCAGGGCTTCACCAAGCTCACGCGGAGGGGGAGAGGTGTTGGGGAGGGGAGGGGCTGCGCCTTGGATGTGGTCCTGCAGCCCTGCCTCCACTCCTCTATTTATAGGGAGAAGGGGGAAGTGGGCCGGCCCCTCTAGATGAGATCTAGAGGGGGTCGGCGGCCAAGGGGGAGGGGGCTTGCCCCCCAAGCAAGGGGGGCGCCTCCATTAGGGTTCCCCCCAACCCTAGGCGCATGGGCCCTAGGGGGATGGCTCCCAGCCCACTTAGGGGCTGGTTCCCTTCCACCTACAGCCTATAAGGCCCTCCGGGGCAGGTGGACCCTCCCGGTGGACCCCCGAAACCCCTCCGGTGGTTCCGGCACAATACCGGTATACCCCCGAATATTTCTGGTGACCGTATGATGACTTCCCATATATACATCTTCAACTCCGGACCATTCCGAAATTCCTCGTGACGTCCGGGATCTCATCCGGGACTCTGAACAACATTCGGTAATCACATACAAATCTTCCTTATAACTCTACCATCATCGAACCTAAAGTGTGTAGACCCTATGGGTTCGGGAATCATGCAGACATGACCGAGACATTTCTCTGGCCAATAACCAACAACGGGATCTGGATACCCTTGTTGGCTCCCACATGTTCCACGATGATCTCATCGGATGAACCACGACATCGAGGATTCAAGTAATCCCGTATACAATTCCCTTTGTCAATCGGTACGTTACTTGCCCGAGATTCGATCGTCGGTATCCCAATACCTCGTTCAATCTCGTTACCGGCAAGTCACTTTTCTCGTTCCGCAATGCATGATCTTGTGACCAACTACTTAGTCACATTGAGATCATTATGATGATGCATTACCGAGTGGGACCAGAGATACCTCTCCGTCATACGGAGTGACAAATCCCACTCTCGATTCGTGCCAACCCAACAAACACTTTCGGAGATACCTGTAGTGCACCTTTATAGCCACCCAGTTATGTTGTGACGTTTGGTACACCCAAAGCATTCCTACAGTATCCAGGAGTTGCACGTTCTCATGGTCCAAGGAAATGATACTTGACATTAGAAAAGCTTTAGCAAACGAACTACACGATCTTGTGCTATGCTTAGGATTGGGTCTTGTCCATCACATCATTCTCCTAATGATGTGATCCCGTTATCAATGACATCCAATGTCCATAGTCAGGAAACCATGACCATCTGTTGATCAACGAGCTAGTCAACTAGAGGCTCACTAGGGACTTGTTGTGGTCTATGTATTCACACATGTATTACGGTTTCCAGTCAATACAATTATAGCATGAACAACAGAAGATTATCATGAACAAGGAAATATAATAATAACCATTTTATTATTACCTCTAGGGCATATTTCCAACAGTCTCCCACTTGCACTAGAGTCAATAATCTAGTTACATTGTGATGAATCAAACACCCATAGAGTTATGGTGTTGATCATGTTTCGCTCATGGAAGAGGTTTAGTCAACGGATCTGTGACATTCAGATCCGTATGCACTTTACAATTATCTATGTCTCCATTTTGAACATTTTCATGAATGGAGTTGAGCGGCAACTTGATGGCTCGGTCTTCTTGTGAAACACAGGCTCCTTGGCAAGGGAATAGCTCCAGCGTTGTCACGAAAGAGAGTCATCGGGCCCGACGCATTGGGAATAACTCCTAGGTTGGTAATGAACTCCTTCATCCAGATTGCTTCATGTGCTGCCTCCGAGGCTGCCATGTACTCTGCTTCACATGAAGATCCCGCCACGATGCTTTGCTTGCATCACCATTCAAAATATACACATATCCAGTTTGTGACTTAGAGTCATCCAGATCTGTGTTGAAACTAGCATCGATGTAACCCTTTACGACGAGCTCTTCATCACCTCCATAAATGAGAAACATATCCTTAGTCCTTTTCAGGTACTTCAGGATATTCTTGACCGTTGTCCAGTGTTCCATGCCGGGATTACTTTGGTACCTTCCTACCAAACTTACGGCAAGGTTTACATCAGGTCTAGTACACAGCATGGCATACATAATAGACCCTATGGCTGAGGCATAGGGGATGTCACTCATCTTTTCTCTATCTTCTGTCGTGGTCGGGCTTTGAGCCGAGCTCAATTTCACACCTTGCAATACAGGCAAGAACCCCTTCTAAGACTGATCCATATTGAACTTCTTCAATATCTTATCAAGGTATGTGCTTTGTGAAAGACCTATGAGGCGTCTTGGTCTATCTCTATAGATCTTGATGCCTAATATGTAAGCAGCTTCTCCAAGGTCCTTCATTGAAAAACACTTATTCAAGTAGGCCTTTATGCTTTCCAAAAGTTCCATATCATTTCCCATCAATAGTATGTCATCCACATATAATATAAGAAATGTTACACAGCTCCCACTCACTTTCTTGTAAACGCAGGCTTCTCATAAGTCTGCATAAACCCAAACGCTTTGATCATCTCATCAAAGCGAATGTTCCAACTCCGAGATGCTTGCATCGGCCCATAGATGGAGCGCTGGAGCTTGCATACCTTTTTAGCATTCTTAGGATCGACAAAACCTTCCGGCTGCATCATATACAATTCTTCCTTAAGGAAGCCGTTAAGGAATGCCATTTTGATGTCCATTTGCCATATCTCATAATCATAGAATGCGGCAATTGCTAACATGATTCGGACGGACTTCAGCTTCGCTATGGGTGAGAAGGTCTCATCGTAGTCAACCCCTTGAACTTGTCGATAACCCTTAGTGACAAGTCGAGCCTTATAGATGGTAACATTACCATCCGCGTCCATCTTCTTCTTAAAGATCCATTTATTTTCTATCACTTGCCGATCATCGGGCAAGTCTGTCAAAGTCCATACTTTGTTTTCATACATGGATCCTATCTCGGATTGCATGGCTTCAAGCCATTTGTTGGAATCTGGGCCCGCCATCACTTTTTCATAGTTCGAAGGTTCACCATTGTCTAACAACATGATTTCCAGGACAGGGTTGCCATACCATTCTGGTGTGGAACGTGTCCTTGTGGACCTACGAAGTTCAATAGTAACTTGATCCGAAGTACCTTGATCGTCATCATTAACTTCCTCTCTAGTCGGTGCAGGCACCACAGAAACATATTCCTGAGCTGCGCTACTTTCCGCTTCAAGAGGCAATACTTCATCAAGTTCTACTTTCCTCCCACTTACTTCTTTCTAGAGAAACTCTTTCTCCAGAAAGGACCCGTTCTTGGCAACAAAGATCTTGCCTTCGGATCTGAGGTAGAAGGTATACCCAATGGTTTCCTTAGGGTATCCTATGAAGATGCATTTTTCGACTTGGGTTCGAGCTTTTCAGGTTGAAGTTTCTTGACATAAGCATCGCATCCCCAAACTTTTAGAAATGACAGCTTAGGTTTCTTCCCAAACCATAATTCATACGGTGTCGTCTCAACGGATTTAGACGGTGCCCTATTTAAAGTGAATGTAGCTGTGTCTAGAGCGTATACCCAAAATGATAGTGGTAAATCGGTAAGAGACATCATAGATCGCACCATATCCAATAGAGTGCGATTACGATGTTCGGACACACCGTTACGCTGAGGTGTTCCAGGCGGCATGAGTTGTGAAACAATTCCACATTTCCTTAAGTGCGTACCAAATTCGTGACTCAAATATTCTCCCCCACGATCCGATCGTAAGAACTTTATTTTTCTGTCACGTTGATTCTCTACCTCATTCTGAAATTCCTTGAACTTTTCAAAGGTCTCAGACTTGTGTTTCATCAAGTATACATACCCATATCTACTTAAGTCATCAGTGAGGGTGAGAACATAACGATAGCCTCCACGAGCCTCAACGCTCATTGGACCGCACACATCAGTATGTATGATTTCCAATAAGTTGGTTGCTCGCTCCATTGTTCCGGAGAATGGAGTCTTGGTCATTTTGCCCATGAGGCATGGTTCGCATGTGTCAAATGATTCGTAATCAAGAGACTCCAAAAGTCCATCTGCATGGAGCTTCTTCATGCGTTTGACACCAATGTGACCAAGGCGGCAGTGCCACAAGTATGAGGGACTATCATTATCAACCTTACATCTTTTGGTATTCACACTATGAATATGTGTAACATCACGTTCGAGATTCATTAAGAGTAAACCATTGACCAGCGGGGCAGACCATAAAACATATCTCTCATATAAATAGAACAACCATTATTCTTGGATTTAAATGAGTAGCCATCTTGTATTAAACAAGATCCAGATACAATGTTCATGCTCAAAGCTGGCACTAAATAACAATTATTGAGGTTTAAAACTAATCCCGTAGGTAAATGTAGAGGTAGCGTGCCGACGGCGATCACATCGACCTTGGAACCATTCCCGACGCGCATCGTCACCTCGTCCTTCGCGAGTCTCCGCTTATTCCGTAGCTCCTGTTTTGAGTTACAAATATGAGCAACTGCACCGGTATCAAATACCCAGGAGCTACTACGAGTACTGGTAAGGTACACATCAATAACATGTATATCACATATACCTTTGGTGTTGTCGGCCTTCTTATGCGCTAAGTACTTGGGGCAGTTCCGCTTCGATGTCTGTTTCCTTGCAATAAAAGCACTTTCGATCTCAGGTTTGGCTTCTTCCGGCAATCGGCTTACGGTAGCGGCAACTCCTTGCCGTCCTTCTTGAAGTTCTTCTTACCCTTGTCTTTCTTGAAACTATTGGTTTTATTGACCATCAACACTTGATGTTCCTTTTTGATCTCCACCTCCGCTGATTTCAGCATTGAATATACCTCAGGAATGGTTTTCACCATCCCCTGCATATTAAAATTCATCACAAAGCTCTTGTAGCTAGGTGGGAGCAACTGGAGAATTCTGTCGACGACCACGTCATCTGGGAGATTAACTCCCAGCTGAGATAAGCGGTTGTGCAACCCAGACATTTTGAGTATGTGCTCGCTGATAGAACCATTCTCCTCCATCTTACAACTATAGAACTTGCCGAAGACTTCATATCTCTCGACCCGGGCATGAGCTTGGAAAATCATTTTCAGCTCTAGGAACATCTCATATGCTCCGTGCTGCTCAAAACGGTTTTGGAGCCCCGGTTCTAAGCTGTAAAGCATGCCGCACTGAACCAGGGAGTAATCATCACTACGCGACTGTCAGGCGTTCATAACGTCTTGAGTTGTTGGGAAAACGGGTGCTTCACCTAGCGGTGCATCTAGGACATATGCTGTCTTAGCATCTATGAGGATGATCCTCAAGTTCTGGACCTAGTCTGTATAGTTGCTGCCATCGTCTTTGAGCTTGGTGTTCTCTAGGAACGCGTTGAAGTTGAGGGCAACATTAGCGTGGGCCATTTGATCTACAAGACATATTGCAAAGATTTTAGACTAAATTCATGATAATTAAGTTCATCTAATCAAATTATTTAATGAACTCCCACTTAGATAGACATCCCTCTAGTCATCTAAGTGATACATTATCCGAGTCAACTAGGCTGTGTTCGATCATCACGTGAGACGGACTAGTCATCATCGGTGAACATCTTCATGTTGATTGTATCTTCTATATGACTCATGTTTGACCTTTCGGTCTCTTGTGTTCCAAGGCCATGTCTGTACATGCTAGGCTCGTCAAGTCAACCTAAGTGTTTTGCATGTGTAAATCTGGCTTACACCCGTTGTATTCGAACATTAGAATCTATGACACCCGATCATCACGTGGTGCTTTGAAACAGCGAACCTTTGCAACGGTGCACAATTAGGGGGAACACTTTCTTGAAATTTTATGAGGGACCATCTTATTTACGCTACCGTCGTCCTAAGCAAATAAGATGCAAAAACATGATAAACATCTCATGCAATCAAATAGTGACATGATATGGCCAATATCATTTTGGTCCTTTTGATCTCCATCTTCGGGGTGCCATGATCATCATTGTCACCGGCATGACACCATGATCTCCATCATCGTGTCTTCATGAAGTTGTCTAGCCAACTATTACTTCTACTACTATGGCTAATGGTTTAGCAATAAAGTAAAGTAATTACATGGCGTTATTCAATGACACACAGGTCATACAATAAATTAAGACAACTCCTATGGCTCCTACCGGTTGTCATACTCATCGACATGCAAGTCATGATTCCTATTACAAGAACATGATCAATCTCATATATCACATATATATCATTCATCACATCCTTTTGGCCATGTCACATCACACGGCATATGCTGCAAGAACTAGTTAGACGTCCTCTAATTGTTGTTGCAAGTTTTTATGTGGCTGCTATAGGTTTCTAGCAAGAATGTTTCTTACCTACGCCAAAACCACAATGTGATATTCCAATTGCTATTTACCCTTCATAAGGACCCTTTTCATCGAATCCTATCCCACTAAAGTGGGAGAGACAAACACCCGCTAGCCACCTTATGCAACTAGTGCATGTCAGTCGGTGGAACCTGTCTCACGTAAGCGTACGTGTAAGGTCGGTCCGGGCCGCTTCATCCCATGATGCCGCCAAATTAAGATAAGACTAGTAGTGGCAAGTAAATTGACAAAATCAACGCCCACAACAACTTGTGTTCTACTCGTGCATAGAAACTACGCATAGACCTAGCTCTGATACCATTGTTGGGGATCGTTGCAGAAATTAAAAAATTTCTATGCATCACCAAGATCAATCTATGGAGTAACCAGCAACGAGAGAGAGGGGAGTGCATCTTCATACCCTTGAAGTTCGCAAGACAGAAGCGTTACAAGAACGCGGATGAAGGAGTCGTACTCGTAGCGATTCAGATCGCGGTGGATTTCGATCTAAGCGCCGAACAACGGCACCTCCGCGTTCAGCACATGTGTAGCCTGGTGACGTCTCCCACGCCTTGATCCAGCAAGGAGGAGGGAGAGGTTGAGGAAGAAGGCTCCAGTAGCAGCACGACAGCTGGTGGTGATGGAGTGGCAGTTCTCTGGTAGTGCTTTGCCAAGCTCATGCGGAGGAGGAGGGGTGTTGGGGAGGGGAGGGGCTGCGCCTTGGATGTGGTCCTGCAGCCCTCCCTCCACCCCTCTATTTATAGAGAGAAGGGGGAAGGGGGTCGGCCCCTCTAGATGAGATCTAGGAGGGGGGGGGTGAGGAAGTCCTGTATTAGGGGGTGTCCGGATGGCCGGACTATCACCGTTGGCCGTACTCCTAGACTATGAAGATACAAGATTGAAGACTTTGTCCCGTGTCCGGATGGGACTTTCCTTGGCGTGGAAGGCAAGCTTGGCGATACGGATATGTAGATCTCCAACCATTGTAACCGACTCTGGGTAACCCTAGCCCTCTATGGTGTCTATATAAACAGGAGGTTTTAGTCTGTAGGACGAACAACAATCATACCATAGGCTAGCTTCTAGGATTTTGCCTCTTTGATCTCGTGGTACATCTACTCTTGTACTACCCATATCATCCATATTAATCAAGCAGGAGTAGGGTTTTACCTCCATCGAGAGGGCCCGAACCTGGGTAAAAACATCGTGTCCCTTGTCTCCTGTTACCATCCGCCTAGACACACAGTTCGGGACCCCCTACCCGACCGCCAGTTTTGACACCGACTTAGGTGCTTTCATAGAGAGTTCCTCTGTGTCATCACCTTTAGGCCCGATGGCTCCTTCGATCATCAACAACGACGCGGTCCAGGGTGAGACTTTTCTCCCCAGACAGATCTTCATATTCGGCAGCTTTGCACTGCGGGCCAACTCGCTTGGCCATCTGGAACAAATTGAAAGCTACGCCCCTGGCCATCAGGTCAGATTTGGAAGTTTGAACTATATGGCTGACGTCCGCGGAGACTTGATCTTCGACAGGTTCGAGCCACAGCCAAGCACGCTGCACTGTCAGGATGGGCATGATCTAGCTCTGCTGCCGGACAGTGCCCTGGAGGCCGCACAAGTGTCCGCTCCGACCCTTAGCTCGGAGCCGATTGCGCCGATCGAGGATGGGTGGCTGGACACCGCCTTGGGGGCTGCTACCTCTACGGCGATAGAGCCGAATACCAACCCTGTCCTTTGTGAAGCTCGTGACTCCAAGGTGCCGGACTCCTCTCCGGACTCCGAACCTTCCGCGCCCCTGCCAATCGAATCCGATTGGGCGCCGATCATGGAGTTCACCGCTATGGACATCTTTCAGCACTCGCCCTTCGGCGACATCCTGAACTCGCTAAAGTCTCTCTCTTTATCAGGAGAGCCTTGGCCGGACTATGGTTAGGAAGGTTGGGACACGGACGACAAAGAAATTCAACGCCCACCCACCGCCCACTTTGTAGCCACTGTCGATGATTTAACCGACATGCTCGACTTCGACTCCGAAGACATCGACGGTATGGACGACGACGCCGGAGACGACCAAGAACCAACGCCTACAGGGCAATGGAAGGCCACCTCAACTCACGATGTATATATGGTGGATACACCTAAAGGAAGCGATAATGAGGAACAACGGGACGCTACGAAGGATAATTCCCTCGAAAAGCAGTCAAAACGGCGACGCAAGCGCCGCTCAAAGTCCCGCCTCAACAAAGACAGCACCTGTACAGACCCGGCCATAGAGCAGGGCGAACTAGTGGACGACGAACATGCCCTCAAGCAACCATCCGAACAGGATAACTTGGATAAACAATCGTCCCCGGCGAAGATAACAGTCCGGACGATCTCACACCGGACACATCGTTGGAGCAGAAGAACCTCCACAAAAGGCTTGTTGCCACTGCACGTAGTCTGAAGAAGCAGAAGCGGAAGCTCAAAACAGCAGAAGACACACTCAGAATGAGATAGAGCAACGTACTCAACACCGCAGGCAAATATGGCGATAGTCGCCAAACAAAGAGCTACCCGAAGCGCAAACTACTGCCCGAATTTGACGAGGAGGCCGTAGAGCCCCCACAATCAAAGAACAAAGAGGCCACCCGGTCGGATAGACGACCACATGGCAAACATAGAGCGGAAAGCGGCGCCGCACACAAGCCGACGCGATCCGCATAAGGATCCGCACCAAAAGGATGGCCCAACAGTCTATCTATGGGCTAAGAAAGCAAGCTCTAGAAAGCAATGCAACACGTCGAGTATTGAACATCACGACACACCCAAATCTGGGCGCCGACACCCCTATGTTTCACCGATGAGGTCTTTGGATCATAATTTCAGTGAGATTCAAGCCCGTAAACATAGAGGCATCTGACGGAACAACAGACCACAGGAGTCTCAGATTGAGGATTATATCCTGCACATACACATGGCTAGAGGAGATGACCTCCATGCCATAAAATACTTACCCCTCAAGCTCAAAGGGCCAGCTCGGCATTGGCTCAAAAGCCTCCCAGAAAATACCATTGGAAGTTGGGAAGAGCTCGAGGATGCGTTTGAACAAATTTTGAGGATTTATGTCCGCCCTCCGGATGCAGACGATTTAAGTCACATAACTCAACAGCCCGGAGAGTCAGCCTGCAAATTCTAGAACAGGTTCCTCACCAAAAAGAACCAAATAGTCGACTGTCCGGACACCGAAGCCTTAGCAGCTTTCAAACACAACATCCAAGACGAATGGCTCGCCAGACACCTTGGCCAAGAAAAGCCGAGAACAATGGCCGCACTAACAAGCCTCATGACCCACTTTTGCGTGGGAGAGGATAGCTGGCTGGCAAGGTGCAGTACCAGCGACCCAAGTACGTCCGAAGTCAGGGATGGAAATGGGAAACCACGATGCAGCAAGGACCAGCGCCGGACCAAGGGAAACAGTCCGAAGAGCACGGCAGTCAACGCCGGATTCGAAAGCTCTCAGCAGAACAACAAAAAACTGCCTCTTAAGGACAACAACGACGAGCTATCCAACCTAAACAAAATCTTGGACAAGATATGCCAAATCCACAGTACTCCCGGGAAGCCTGCAAACCATACCCAAAGAGATTGTTGGATCTTCAAGCAGTCCGGCCGACTTAACGCCGAACACAAGGGGCTCGACACACCAAGTGAGGACGACGACAAACCCCACAAGCAGAGCACTAGAAAACAAAAGAATTTCCCGCAAGAGGTCTAAACAGTAAACTCACTTCAAGTGACAAAAGGGAAAAACAGAACGGCCCCGGCTGAAATACGTGCCGCACGGTCTACCCCAGCGGAGTCCCAAAACTGGTTGTCAAAACCAATCACCTTCGACCATCAGGACTACTCCGAAAGTATCCGGAACACAGGATGGACTGCTTGATATTAGATCCTATAATCTACGGACTCCAATTTACACAAGTCCTAATGGACGGCGGCAGTGATCTAAACCTGCTATATTAGGACACAATCCGCAGAATGGGGATAGACCCAACCAAAATTCGCCACAGCAACACTTCCTTCAAAGTAGTGATGCCAGGCCCATATGCCCATTGTACGGGCTCTCTACTACTAGAAGTTGTGTTCAGCTCATCCGACAACTTCCGTCGCAAAAAGTTAGTCTTCCACATCGCCCCATTTAAAAGTAGCTATCAAGCACTATTGGGACGCGAAGCTTTCACCCGCTTTAACGCAATACCGCATTACACATCTCTTACACTTAAAATGCCCGGTCCACGCGGCATCATCTCATTAAAGGGAAACTTCGAGTGTTCCTCGAATACGGAAGAACGTGAGACTGCCTTGACAGCCACACACTAATCCGGCTTTGCTGATCAAAGCACCTAAACAGGTCATTCAGACCCCGGACACGGTTAGGCAAGTCCGGCATAAATAAACAAGGGGCTTACTAGCCGCGTACCCCCTTACAAGGGGCTCCACGCATGTACAACAAGAGACAATAAAGCTCAATTTTATTCATTTTTTGAATCATACTCTGTTTATTTTAAAATACATTTTTCGCATGATCTTTTTTTCCCAACTAAGTTCTTCTCTTTTACATATGAACACCGTGCTACACCCGTCCAGGATACGGCACAACGGAGACACAGGCGCAGACGTGCAGTAGGGACCCGTTGCAAGGATTCTTTTTAGATTAAGACCCTGCGTAAACCTTTTTTTACTGTCTCTTGTTGATACACATCCCCGGTTTCTTGCTATAACCGAGGAGGAGGCTGGCGTTTTGGCATCGGCGCGTCGAGAAATTTTTGCGCTGCACTGGACACTAGGGGCTTAGGGCATTGTTCTGCCCGTTTTCATAAAGACCGAATACCTTAGGGAGTGTTCGGTGTCTCGAGTTAGGCCTTATATGCATCAACTCCGAATCATGTCTTTGGTCAAATGTTGGGTTTGCCCGGTTCCTGTGTTTTGCTGCCTTACGTTCCGCTCTATCGGCTAACGCGGCACCAGGAGAACTACTGCGATTGTGCCCCGGTTCGCCTGGTGAGCACCTCGATGAAAGCCAAAACCGATCATCATGATATAGCGTGAGACTGGTCAACCACTCGATGACCCACCGGAATGTTTAGAATTCCTCCGCATTAACGAAGGACTGTTTCCCGGTCAGGCACATACGCGCCCCGAATTCGGAGAGCGCGGTGCCCCTAGGGGCTATATAGTAGCCCCACCATCGAACTCCTATGGCTAAGTGAAAGTGATAAAGCATTATAGTCCGGTTGCCTAGTTTGCTCGCTATCACCTCCTTCACAGGACCAAGGCGTTGGATTAAGTGTGAAAATCGCTTCTTTTGCAAACACCCCGCACTATGTGCGTGGGGGCTGTCAAGACTGCCATCTTCGGGTTATATACACATATACATTAACGGCCGCCGACAGAGGTAGCTCAATACTTGAGCGTACAAGTATAAAAAGCCCTTATATTATATTGAAACATCGTTTCACAAATCATACATGTCATTAGAACATAATATCCTTGAGCACTGCGTCTCTATTAAGCAGCGCCTGCAGACTTCCTCAAAATAGTGCTCGGCGGTACTAAACTTGTCCAAATCACGGGAGGCAACGTCGGTGGCCTTCATCTCTGCCCAGTATGTTTTGACACGGGCAAGAGCCATCCGCGCACCCTCTATGCATGCCGACCGCTTCATTGCATCGATATGCGGCACAGCACCAAGGAACTGCTGCACCAAGCCAAAATAACTCTTTGGCTCGGGCCTTTTCGGCCACAAATGAGTCACGACATCCTTCATGGCCAGTCCGGACAACCTATCAGCTCAGCCCATTCGGCCAAACGATCGGTTAATGAAAGCGGATGCTCTGGACTATGGAACTGCAACCAAAAAAGCTCTTCCATTCCGTGATCCTTTTGGCCTCGGAAGTGTGCGACCGCGTCTGCGGCACTCGCCGCCAAATCCAGATAAGCATCCTCCGCACCCCACAGCTGGCCCAACTGAGCATACTTCAGATCCATGAACTTCCTCCACAACAGAAAGGGCTTTCCAGCCACGATATCCCCGGCTTGACGTAGCTCCTCCTTTATAGCTCTCATCGCGGAGCGGGCATCCTTGGCTTCGGCGGTGGCCTTCTTCAGGTCCTCTTGCTCCGCTCGGTGTTCTTTTTCAAGAAACTCGCAGTGGTCGGTAGCATTCTTCAACTTCCCGGCCATCTCGGCCATTTCCTCCCTGCTTCGGTAGTGAGCAGCCTGTTCGGCTTTTAGCTCCTCGGCCGCCCTCAAGGCAGCCACATCACTTTTTCTGGCTTGCTCCTTGACTCGGGCTAGCTCCGCCCGAAGGTTCTCCATAGCAGCGGCACCATCTGCATAAAGCATACATGTTGTATGGCATGGGTGTCAAGCTCCCTTACCAGGTGTCCGCGGAGAAGTTGCATACCTTGTGACTCGTCAAGCCGCTTATTGACAAGCGCGATATCCGCATCCGCCACGTCAAGTTGCCGCTTCAGTTCGGCAAATTGATCAGTCCGACTGGCCACCGGACGCTCCGCCACCTATATAGGACAGGCGACATCTTACAACTGAGATTATGATCCTCGGCGTGCTGTCACTTTCGACAATGTACCGAGTCTCAGGGGCTACTATCTATACCGGGCGCATTCTATATGCAAAACTGTCAGAAGGTATGTCATTTTCGCGTACCTCAAACCCCGTCAGTAAACTTCTGACGGCTTCATGCAATCTGCTCTCAGCGGATGAAATCCTTTCAATCACCGTACCCATTAACGCACAGGGATCTTCTGAGATAGACGCTCACCCGAGCAGATCCTTCAGCTCCTCCGACCGTACACCAGTTGGTGCCGGACCTCCCGGCCCCGCCGGACTCAGGGAAACCCTCCGCGATGACACCTCAGGGTCGTCCGCCCCACATGACGGTGCGGCAGATGGAGGCGTTTCGCTCTCCATCATCTCCGGACGAAGATCCCCCGAAGATGAGCTCTGCTGAGAAGGTTCGAGATCCGAACTACAAGGTAAAACTTCGGTTATCTTCAGAGATAAAAACAGGGATGTCCCTTATTATAAAACTCCCCTTTCTACTTACGGCTCGCTGGAGAGCTGTTTCCCTTGGGTAAATAGTGCGGCCGGGGCTTCTCCTTGCGCAGGACCCTCTGGTGAAGATTTCTTCCCCCGCTTTGAGGCCTTGGCCTCCGGATCTTCAGAAGCGGTCCTCTTCTCCCCCTGGAGGGAGGGATTCTTGATCCCCCTTTCTTGAAAGCCTCCTTCGCAGAGGCAGTAGCTTCCCTGTTCCCCCCTTTTCCCTCTTCCAAAGGCGCAGCCTCCAGCATCTTGGTTAACACAGGATCCGGCGTGGTCTCAGGGAGGGGGGCCGGACACCTTATTAGTTTTGCTTTCGCTATCCACTCCTATTCAAGGGACAACTTTTTAAAGGGCAAGTTTATGATAAATGTACGGATAGCATGTCCGGGCACAGGGCTACTTACTTGAGTAACCGGGCGATTGCAGCTCAGACCTGCGTCCTTGGTCAAGTCCGGACACATCTCTTGTGATCCGAAGAACAGTTTATACATTTCCACATGCGTCGCGCCCTTGAAGTGTTGGAGGGCTCATGGTCCCTCCGGATTAAATTCCCACAGGCGGAGGGGGCGACGTTTGCAGGGCATAAGGCGCCGAATCAGCATGACCTGCGCCACTACGACCAGATTGATCTCTCTCTCTCTTGGAGGTCTCGAATACGGCCCTGCAGCAGAGGAACGTCCTTGGACGGCCCCCAGTCGAGCCCTTTGTTGACCCATGACGCCAGCCGCTGTGGAGGACCCGGGCAGAAGGCAGGTGGCGCCACCCATTTGGTGCCCCTGGGAGCGGTGATGTAAAACCACTCCTGTTGCCATAAACCGAGCACCTCTTGAAAAGAGCCCTCGGGCCATGGAGCGTCAGCATTTTTGCTTATAACAACCCCTCTGCACTTTGTCTGCTGCCCCTTGATCATCTTCGGCTCCACTTTGAAGGTCTTGAGCCACAATTCGAAATGAGGGGTAGTGCGGAGGAAGGCTTCGCATATGACAATGAACGATGAGATGTGGAGGATGGACTCCGGATCCAAGTCGTGGAATTCCAGCCCATAATAAAACATGAGCCCCCTCACGAAGGGGTCCGTCGGGAAGCCTAAACCCTGTAGGAAGTGAGACACGAACACCACGCTCTCACCAGGCTCAGGAGTAGGAATAACCTGCCCTTGGGCAGGCAGCCTATGCGAAATTTCGCCGTTAGATACCTGGAGTCTCTCAGCTTTAGCACGTCTTCTTCCGTGATGGATGAAGGCATCCACCGGCCTTGCAGGTCGGAGCCGGACATCGTCGAAGGTCCGAAGCGCCTGAATCTGGAGCTTTGGGTGTTGGAACTCGAGGCGAGGGGCGGATTCGGTTGAGATTAAAAGAAAGGAGCAGGCCTTGGTCTCGTTATAAAGAGGTTGAATACCAAGAGCCCTCCCCGTGGCCGTTTGGGACTCGCCTTCGATAGAGGGGGCGTGCCAACGGGCACGGTTGTGTTATCCACGCCCGTATTGATGAGAATCCCGGAATAAGGGGGACAGGATCTCTGCTTTTACAAGACGTGAAAAGGAAACCGCCTCGCTAAACGCGCTGAGGTGGGACAGTAAAAAACGATTCGAATAAAGGCCTAGCCGTGGTGTGATGTCACGCCACGGAATACGTCAGCAGATTGAACTTGTGTAAATGTTATTCTCTCTACGGTGGTATGTGGAACTTGTTTTGTAGAGTGGGACACTATCCTTGTGTTCAAAATCTTCTATGAAGTATTCGGAGGAGGAACCCGCCTTGCAATGCCGAAGACAATATGCGCGCCGGACTCGTCGTCATTGAAGCCTGGTTCAGGGCTACTGAGGGAGTCCTAGATTAGGGGGTGTCCGGATGGCCGGACTATGACAGTTGGCAGACTCCTAGACAATGAAGATACAAGATTGAAGACTTCGTCCCGTGTCCGGATGGGACTTTCCTTGGCGTGGAAGGCAAGCTTGGCGATACGGATATGTAGATCTCCTACCATTGTAACCGACTCTGTGTAACCCTAGCCCTCTCGGTGTCTATATAAAGCTGGAGGGTTTTAGTCCGTGGGGATCGAACAACAATCATACCATAGGCTAGCATCTAGGGTTTAGCCTCTTTGATCTCGTGGTAGATCTACTCTTGTACTACCCATATCATCAATATTAATCAAGCAGGAGTAGGGTTTTACCTCCATCGAGAGGGCCCGAACCTGGGTAAAAACATCGTGTCCCTTGTCTCCTGTTACCATCCGCCTAGACGCACAGTTCGGGACCCCCTACCCGAGATCCGCCGGTTTTGACACCGACAGGGGGGCCAAGGGGGAGGGTCTTGCCCCCCAAGCAAGGGAGGCGCCCCCTTTAGGGTTCCCCCCCAACCCTAGGCGCATGGGCCCTAGGGGGGATGGCGCCCAACCCACTTAGGGGCTGGTTCCCTTCCACCTACAACCCATAAGGCCCTCCGGGGCAGGTGGACCCTCCCGGTGGACCCCGGAACCCCTCCGGTGGTCCCGGTACAATACCGGTATACCCCCGAATATTTCTGGTGACCGTATGATGACTTCCCATATATAAATCTTCACCTCCGGACCATTCCGGAACTCCTCGTGACGTTCGAGATCTCATCCGGGACTCCGAACAACATTCGGTAATCACATACAAATCTTCCTTATAACCCTACCGTCATCGAACCTTAACTGTGTCGACCCTACGGGTTCGGGAATCAAGCAGACATGACCGAGACATCTCTCTAGCCAATAACCAATAGCGGGATCTGGATACCCATGTTGGCTCCCACATGTTCCATGATCTCATTGGATGAAACACGATATCGAGGATTCAAGTAATCCCATATACAATTCCCTTTGTCAATCAGTACGTTACTTGCCCGAGATTCGATCGTCGGTATCCCAATACCTCGTTCAATCTCGTTATCGGCAAGTCACTTTACTCATTTCATAGTGCATGATCCCGTGACCAACTACTTAGTCACATTGAGCTCATTATGATGACGCATTACCAAGTGGGCCTAGAGATTCCTCTCCGTCATACGGAGTGACAAATCCTAGTCTCGATTCGTGCCAACCCAACAAACACTTTCAGAGATACCTGTAGTGCACCTTTATAGCCACCCATTTACGTTGTGACGTTCGGTACACCCAAAGCATTCCGACGGTATCTGGGAGCTGCACGATCTCATGGTCTAAGGAAATTATACTTGACATTAGAAAAGCTTTAGAAAACGAACTACACGATCTTGTGCTATGCTTGGGATTGGGTCTTGTCCATCACATCATTCTCCTAATGATGTGATCCCGTTATCAATGACATCCAATGTCCATAGTCAGGAAACCATGACCATCTGTTGATCAACGAGCTAGTCAACTAGAGGCTCACTAGGGACTTGTTGTGGTCTATGTATTCACACATGTATTACGGTTTTCGGTCAATACCATTATAGCATGAACAATAGACCATTATCATGAACAAGGAAATATAATAATAACCATTTTATTATTGCCTCTAGGGAATATTTCCAACAGAAACTACTTCTATACTTGATAATACTGTGCCATTAGGTGAATTTCTTGATGAACAACTTGCTAGGGCTAGAGAGAATGAAATTATTGAAACTGATAATATTGATGAAAGTGATGATGAAGATTCTCCCCCTAGATATGAATTGCCAGTTGTGTCTGAGGGTTATGTTATGCATGAAGAAACTGCTAGAGATTTTCTTGCTTGCAATGATAGATCTGATCTTAAGAAATTATTAGCTAAGCTTAGAGAAAAGTCTCTGAATGCTAGAATGAAATATGGCCCTGCTTTTGCTACTTCACCTATCTGCGTTACTGATAAGGATTATGATTTCTCTGTCGATCCTAAGATAATTACTTTGGTTGAATCTGACCCTTTTTATGGCTATGAATCTGAAACTGTTGTGGTACATCTTACTAAGTTGAATGATATAGCCACCCTATTCACTAATGATGAGAAAACTCGCTACTCTATATCCTTAAGTTATTTCCATTCTCATTAAAGGGTGATGCTAAAACTTGGTTTAATTCTCTTGATCCTGGTTGTGTGCATAGTCCCCAGGATATGATTTATTACTTTTGTGCTAAATATTTCCCAGCTCATAAAAAACAAGCTGCTTTAAGGGAAATATATAATTTTGTGCAAATTAAAGAAGAGAATCTCCCACAAGCTTGAGGGAGGCTTCTCCAATTACTTTATGCATTGCCTGATCATCCTCTCAAGAAAAATGAAATACTTGATATCTTTTATAATGGACTAACCGATGCTTCCAGAGACCACCTGGATAGTTGTGTTGGTTGTGTTTTCAGGGAAAGAACTGTTAATCAAGCTGAATTGTTATTGAATAATATGTTGACTAATGAAAACAATTGGACACTTCCTGAACCAACTAATCCAACTCCGAAGAAAAGAGGTGTTCTATTTCTCAGTCCCAAAGATATGCAAGAGGCAAAGAAATCTATGAAATAATAAGGTATTAAAGCTGAAGATGTTAAGAATTTACCTCCTGTTGAAGAAATACATGGCCTTAATTTACCACCTATCGAAGAAATACATGGTCTTGATAACCCTACACAAGTAGTAAAGGTTAATTCTCTCTGTAGATATGATAAAGTTGAAATCCCGTCTACTAAATTTGCTAGCCAATGCTTGGATGAGTTTGATGACTTTATGGCTAAACAAGAAAACTTCAATGCTTATGTTGGTAGACAATTGAAACACAATGCCTATATGATTGAAAACTTGAGTGATTATATGTCTAGAGTTAAAGGTGAAATTAAACTCATTAGTAAACATGCTTCTATGGTTACCACTCAAGTAAAACAAGTGCTTAAAGCTCAAAATGATTTGCTCAATGAATTAAATAATAAGAAAAATGATAATGTTGTTAGAGTTATGACTAGAGGGGGTAAAATGACTCAGTAACCTTTGTATCCTGAGGGCCACCCTAAGAGAATTGAGCAAGATTCTCAGAGAAATAATGTAGATGCACCAAGTCCTTCTAAAAAGAAGAAAAAGAAAAATGATAGGACTTTGCATGCTTCTGGTGAACTTGTTGTCGACACACCTGAGAATCCCAATGATATTTCTATTCCTGATGCTGAAACACAATCTGGTGATGAACATGAACCTAGTGATAATGTTAATGATAATGTTCATGTTGATGCTCAACCTAGCAATAACAATGATGTAGAGATTGAACCTGCTGTTGATCTTGATAACCCACAATCAAAGAATCAACGTTATGATAAGAGAGACTTTGTTGCTAGGAAGCACGGTAAAGAAAGAGAACCATGGGTTCAGAAACCCATGCCTTTTCCTCCAAAACCATCCAAGAAAAAGGATGATGATGATTTTGAGCGGTTTGCTAAAATGATTAGACCTATCTTTTTGCGTATGCGTTTGACTGATATGCTTAAAATGAATCCTTATGTTAAGTACATGAAAGATATTGTTAAAATAAAAGAAAGATACCGAAAGCTGAAATTTCCACCATGCTTGCTAATTATCTTTTAAGGGTGGAATACCTAAGAAACTTGGAGATCCAGGATTACCAACTATACCATGCTCCATTAAAAGAAACTATGTTAAAACTGCTTTATGTGATCTTGGAGCCGGTGTTAGTGTTATGCCTCTCTCTTTATATCGTAGACTTTAATTGAATAAGTTGACACCTACTGAAATATCTTTGCAATTGGCTGATAAATCAACCGCCATACTTGTCAGTATTTGTGAGGATGTGCCTGTTGTGGTTGTAAATGTTACTATCTTAACGGACTTTGTTATTCTTGATATTCCCGAGGACGATAGTATGTCGATTATCCTTGGTAGACCCTTTTTGAATACTGTAGGGGCTGTTATTGATTGCAACAAAGGCAATGTCACTTTTCACGTTAATGGTAATGAGCATACGGTACATTTTCCGAGGAAACAACCTCAAGTTCACAGTATCAATTCTATTGGAAAAATTCCATCGATTATTATTGGAGGTTTTGCATTTCCTCTTCCTACTGTTAAGAAGAAATATGATATTCTTATTATTGGGGGATGTACATATCCCCGTTGAGGTAACCTAGTGTTATTCGAAATTTCTCCTATTCCATGTTATTCGGAATGAGTTTGTTAACAAGACTTGATCAACCTTGTTAGTGGATTTCTTTTGACGAGCATGAGATGGATGAAGTTAGAAAGCACAACTCTATGTACCCTCCTTTTACTTTTTGTTATTTAGATTAAATAAAGCAAAAATAGTATTTTCTGTCTGTTTTCTGAATTATCCTTGCAATAAAAAATACCCCAAAAATAAAAGTTCTCCAAATGCCCTGAAAATGAAATATGATTTTTTTAGAATATTTGAGAATATTTGGCACTGAGAACACATCAGGGGGAGCCAGCACCTGGCCACGAGGGTCATGGGCGCGCCCACCCCCTGGGGCACGCCCCCTGCCTCGTGGGCCCCTGGTGGGCCCCCCTCCACTTAATCCTGCACCCACACTCTTCTTCGTCCTCCCAAAAAAATCACCAACCAGCTCAAGCACGAGTTCTAGCTCATCTTGCTGCCATTTTCGATCTCCTTGCTCAAAGCTCCACTCACAAAACTGCTTCGGGTGATTGTTCTTTGGTATGTGACTCCTCCAATGGTCCAATTAGTTTTGGTTCTAGTGCTTTATTCATTGCAAATTTTTGCTGCTAAGGTGACCCTGCTCTTGAGCTTACATGTCAAATTTATATGGTCAAAAGTAGTTCTAAAGCATGATATAGTCTCTAGGCACTTGTGGGAGTAATTGCTATCAATTTTGTTGAGTTTGGTTCACTTTTATTTTGAGTTACTAAATATTTCAGGAATTCTCAGAAAATGATGAAGAGATTTTTGAGGGGCTCTTCGAGCCGAAGCTCGAAGGATAAGCAAAGTGAAGAGAATAAAAAGCCCAAATTTAATCTCCCTCGCACCACGGAGGTTCGGCCATGTGATGAGTTCTTGAGAGCAGCCAGGATTCATGATGATTTTTATTATTTGGCTGATAATGCAGGCCTCACCGACTTCCTCCACGATCAGCTCCATCAGTATCTCCTACTCACTAATACTTTCGTGCAAATTTTTTACTTTCATGCTAGGAAATCACCACCTTTAGTGGAGTTTCATTTATATGATGAGGTTAAGGAGATGTCACTATATGATTTTTTTGAGGTTTGCAAGATACCCTTTGCGGGCAATATAGAGGAACCACATCATAGTGATGTGGATGGATTTATTGATATGGTTGTTGTAGGGGAAACGAGGAAGGTTTCCAATGCAAGAATTACTAGCATACACTTTCCTGTTCTACGTTACTTTGCAATATTTGCTAGTAGATGCTTAATTGGATGCGGGAACTGTGAAAACCTTAGTTCCCCTGATATTGTTATTTTGTGCCATGCTTTGTTTCGCGATAACACTTTTAGTTTAGGCGCTATTATTGCTAAACGATTAAGTCTAAACCGTACAAAGGGCCCCATCTTTGGAGGCATCTTTGCTTCACGCCTTGCTAAACACTTTAGGATACCTATTAGGCATTATGAGAAAGAGGAAAAGTTGATGCCCCTATTTTTCTAGACTATAAGAGTATGGTAGCACATGAATTTATTGTTAAAAATAATGAGATGATGCTTAAGTATAATTTGAGATTTAATAAAACTCATAGTGAGACTATTATCTTGCATGCACCCTCTTTGTTTGACATATTTTCAGGCACGTACCTCATCATGCCGGAGGCCGTTTAGACATACCGGAGCCTGACACCAGCTCCAGAGCCTGAGCCAGAACCACCACTTGACCCTTATCAACAGTCCTTTTATCAGTGGGATCAGGAAGAGATCGCTAACCAGTGGCACTCAGATGACACTCAGTACACCGGAGAGAGTAGCTCTATTCCATGGGCATAGACCAACTTAGGCCAAAAGCCTAAGCTTGGGGGAGTATGTATTTCTCACCGACATTACATTCATGTTCACACACTTATTCTAGTTGTCGGTGCTCATACTTTTTCATTGTACTATCCATGCTAGTTTATTTTCTTTCTAAGTTTTCATCTTCTGTGTTTGAATAACCTTAAGAAAAACAAAAAAAAAGTTATAGCTTTTAGCTAGTTTACTTTCCATGCTTGTAGGAGTAGTAATTAAAAGAAAACCCAAAAAGATTTTTCGTTCTTCTTTTGCTTGTTGGGAGCTTTCCCGTGTAAATAGTTTTACTTCTTTTATTTTCTTTGGGGGTCGAGAGGAGAATACCACGATGAAAATGTTGAGTGGCTCTCATATGCATTATTGTTGATTTAATCAAGAGCCCATATTACCTTGTCTTCTCCCTTGAATTGAATGCTTGCAGATTCCAGCTTAGTCCAATGCACGTGCACTATTATTGTTATCCACACCGTTCGGTCGTGTAAGTGAAAGGCAATAATGATGATATATGATGAAATGATTGAGATGAGAGAAGCTGGTATGAACTCGACCTATCTTGTTTTTGTAAATATGATTAGTTCATCGTTCCTGATTCAGCTTATTATGAATAAACATGTTTGCAATGACAATCAGAGATTATAGTTGCTTATGCCATGCTTAATTAGCTAGGACTTTATAATGGTTTACCTTGCATGCCAACATGCTATTAAAATGGTTGTGATGTGGTATAATAGGGTGGTATCCTCCTTTGAACGAATCGAGTGACTTGACTTGGCACATGTTCATGCATGTAGTTGAAACAAAATCAACATAGCCTCCACGATATTTATGTTCATGATGGACTATATCCTACTCATCCTTGCACTCAATTTCTATTAATTTCAATGCATGTTCATGACCGTTGTCGCTCTCTAGTTGGTCGCTTCCCAGTCTCTTTCTACCCTTCGCTTGTACTAAGCGGGAATACTACTTGTGCATCCCAAATCCGTAAACCCAAAAGTTGTTCCATATGAGTCCACCATACCTTCCTATATGCCGTATCTACCTGCCGTTCCAAGTAAATTTGTATGTGCCAAACTCTAATCCTTCAAATGAAATTCTGTTTTGCATGCTCGAATAGCTCATGTATCAACAAGGGTTGTCTATATCTTCCATGCTAGGTGGGTTAGTCTCAAGATGAGTGGACCCCGCTCCTCACTCACGAGAAAATGGCTGGTCACTGGGATGCCCAGTCCCATGCTCAAATCAAATCAAAATAATTGCAAACAAAACTCCCCCAGGATTATTGTTAGTTGGAGGCACCCGTTGTTTCAAGCAAGCCATGGATTGATGATTGTTGGTGGAGGGGGAGTATAAACTTTACCATTCTATTTAGGAATCGCCTATAATGTGTGTAGCATGGAAGATATCGAGATCTCTTAGTTGTTATGTTGACAATGAAAGTATGCCGCTCAAAATATTATTTATCTTTCAAAAATCGAGCTCTGGCACCTCTACAAATCCCTGCTTCCCTATGGGAAGGGCATATCTATTTACTTTTATGTTGAGTCATCATCATCTTATTTAAAAGCACCAGTTGGAGAGCACTGCTGTCATTTGCATGCATTACTATTAATTTATATTGAGTATGACTATGACTGGATCTCTTTTACCATGAATGACAATGTCTAGTCAGTCCTTGATCTTCAGAGGTGCTCTGCATTTATGTTTTGCGGTCTCAGAAAGGGCTAGCGAGATACCATCTTGTTATATCATATTATGATTATTTTGAGAAAATGTTGTCATCCGAGATTTATTATTATTGCTCGCTAGTTGATCATGCCATTGATATGAGTAAACATGAGACCTAAGTGTTATTGTGAATATGGTTAGTTCATAATCTTTGCTGAAAACTTGAATGCTGGCTTTACATATTTGCAACATCAAGAGCAAACAGAGTTTGTAAAAGTTTTTCTTTATCACTTTCAGTTTGTCAACTGAATTGCTTGAGGACAAGCAAAGGTTTAAGCTTGGGGGAGTTGATACGTCTCCAACATATCTACTTTTCCAAACACTTTTGCCCTTGTTTTGGACTCTAACTTGCATGATTTGAATGAAACTAACCTGGACTGACATTGTTTTCAGCAGAACTGCCATGGTGTTGTTTATTGTGCAGAAAACAAAAGTTCCCAGAATGACCTGAAAATCCATGAAGATAACTTTTGGAAAATTTAAAAAATATTGGCAAAAGAATCAAGACCAGGGGCCCCACACCCTGTCCACGAGGGTGGGGGGCGCACCCACTCCCCCTGGGCACACCCCCTGTCTCGTGGGCCCCTTGATGCTCCACCGACCTCAACAACTCCATATATTCCATTTCATGGAGAAAAAAATCAGAGAGAAAGTTTCATCGCGTTTTACAATACAGAACCGCCGCCAAGCCCTAATCTCTCTCGGGAGGGCTGATCTGGAGTCCGTTCGGGGCTCCGGAGAGGGGGATTCATCGCTGTCGTCATCATCAACCATCCTCCATCACCAATTTCATGATGCGTCTCCATTCAGTGGCGGACCCAGGAATTGAAGTTAGCTGGGGCAAACATGTAGTATCTATTTTTTGATACAAGCGCAACTCTATTCAACCAAAACTCATAGCATTGAACAACTCGATGCGTTTTTAGCGGAATCACCTGATTTTATTACTGGATCAAGACTTCGTCTACAAAACTCGGGGGTTCCTAAAGGCACACATAGCGGCTAGGTTTTTTTGAGCCCCCGAGTAGTTTGCTTTTTTATATATATATTTTCCTGAGTAGTTTGCTGTTTTGAGGGGAACGACTCGATTAAGTCTCTAGATCGATTGGGGTCTCTTTTTCTGTTTGACAAGGCTGTAGTAGCCCAGTCTATTTGGGCCTGTAAGCTGTAGTAGCCCAGTCTACCGGACCAGCCCAAGTCTTGTTCTCCCTCACGTACCCCTTCGATCGCAATAGAGAAGGAGCGCCACACTGCCGCTGGCTTTCTGAATTCTGAAACAAAGAACAGCGCTGCCGCAGCCTCTAGATCGACATATGTGTAAGTGCGGGTTGATCCTCTCCCGCCGGTGACCCGGGGCAGCCGCCCCAACTCGCCTCAATGGTGGGTCCGCCACTGTCTCCATTGTATCTACTTTTCCTAACACTTTTGCCCTTGTTTTGGACTCTAACTTGCATGATTTGAATGGAACTAACCCGGACTGACATTGTTTTCATCTGAACTGCCATGGTGTTATTTTTGTGCAGAAATAAAAGTTATCGAAATGACCTGAAAATCCACGGAGAATATTTTTGGAATTAATAAAAAATACTGGCGAAAGAATCAACACTAGGGGCCCCACACCCTGTCCACGAGGGTGGGGCGGCGCCCACCCCCCTGGGCGCGCCCCTGCCTCGTGGCCCCCCTGGAGCTCCACCGACCTCAACTCCAACTCCATATATTCACGTTCGGGGAGAAAAAAAAGAGAGAAGGATTCATCGCATTTTACGATACGGAGCAGCCGCCAAGCCCTAATCTCTCTCGGGAGGGCTGATCTGGAGTCCGTTCGGGGTTCCAGAGAGTGGAATCCATCGCCGTCGTCATCATCAACCATCCTCCATCACCAATTTCATTATGCTCACCGTCGTGCATGAGTAATTCCATCATATGCTTGCTGGACGGTGATGGGTTGGATGAGATTTACCATGTAGTTGAGTTAGTTTTGTTAGGGTTTGATCCCTAGTATCCACTATGTTCTGAGATTGATGTTGCTATGACTTTGCTATGCTTAATGCTTGTCACTAGGGCCCGAGTGCCATGATTTCAGATCTGAACCTATTATGTTTTCATGAATATATGTGAGTTCTTGATCCTATATTGCAAGTCAATAGTCACCTATTATGTGTTATGATCCGACAACCCCGAAGTGACAATAATTGGTACCACTCTCGGTGATGACCGTAGTTTCAGGAGTTCATGTATTCACTAAGTGTTAATGCTTTCGTCCGGTACTCTATTAAAAGGAGGCCTTATTATCCCTTAGTTTCCAATAGGACCGCGCTGCCACGGGAGGGTAGGACAAAAGATGTCATGCAAGTTCTTTTCCATAAGCACGTATGACTATATTCGGAATACATGCCTACATTACATTGATGAATTGGAGCTAGTTCTGTGTTACCCTATGTTATAACCATTGTATGAGGAATCGCATCCGACATAATTATCCATCACTGATCCAATTCTTACGAGCTTTTCACATATTGGTCTTTGCTTAGTTACTTTACCATTGCCACTGTTACAATTACTACAAAACTGCTACTGTTTCTTTTGCTACCGTTACCATTACTTCCGTACTACTTTGCTACTAAATACTTTGCTGCATACATTAAGTTATCCAGGTGTGGTTGAATTGACAACTCAACTACTAATACTTGCGAATATTCATTGGCTCCCTTGTGTCGAATCAATAAATTTGGGTTGAATACTCTACCCTTGAAAACTGTTGCGATCCCCTATATTTGTGGGTTATCACGCCCACGCCACCAGAGCCACGCGGCCTCATCAACGCCACTAGAGCCGCCCTCACCGCCATCGGAGCCACCCTCGACAACCCTGCCTCCCTCGCCACCAGTGCCTCCCTCACCGTCACTAGAGACACCCCTACCTCCCTCTTTCAATTTGGAATGTTATACACTAGATTATCATTGCATATCATATTTTATTGCTTTTGGGTTGATCCTAGAAATTCTACGCAACTCAAGGACCCTCGGAGAGTGTTGGGGATTTCGTTATTTTCATATTTGAGTTTTTGTCAAATTTTGAAAATAGAATCATTTGATTTTATTTATTTTATCTTCAATTATTTCTATTATAAAATGATGAGAGATGGAATAAAATGACATTCCCAAAATAAATAAATATTGAGGATTTCATAAAAAAATCAAATAAGATTTTATTTTGGAGTTTTCGCTATTTTATTTGAGTTTAGGAAAAATTGCACGTTTTTCAAAACTACATTTTATTGCCAAGAAAATGTTCATCTCGTTTTAAATATTTTATTTAGACGGTGCAAATTTGTTTTGGCATTTTTAGATTTTTATTTATTTTTCTAGGAATTTTTTTCTGTTTGGCGAAATTGTTTTTTTTTAAATTCAGCGCCCGACTAGGTGAGGCTCACCAGCCCGGCCTGTCTTCCAGCCCATGTCTCCTAACAGATCAAGATCACGCCGCTCGGACCCCGAGTCCGACCGGGACTCCTCCGCAGCCGCCTTGCCCCTTCCCCCAAGCCACCACCCCCTCTTAAATACCCCTTCCCGCGTCACCCGTCTCGCCCACCGCCACTGAACCACCGCACGAGCCAAGACCCACACCACCGCCCGCCGCCCAAGCCACCACCGCTGAACCTCATTGTCGCCGACGCCAGAGCCTCGCCCCCCACGCCGCCCCCATCGCCCCGCCGGAGCTGCCCCACCTCGCCGGAGCGCCTCGCCGGAGGTATACACCGCCGCCCGCCGCCGTGGTCCGGTTTAAAAAAAACGATCTGTTTTTTTAGAAACCCTAGTTTTTTTAGATCAGTTTATTTTTTTCCGGTTTATCCATTTAGAGAGCGTTCGCTCGTTCGTTCGTTTTAACGAACGAGTTCACCATTTACTTTCAGTTAACGAATGTCCGTTCGTTAAACTGTTCGTCTGTTTTTCTTTTTCTCGGATTTTCCACAATTATTCCAGATCGCAATTTCCGATCCGATTTTCGTTCTAGTATAACTTTTCGCTCGTTTATCGGAATCAGGCGATTCAAGCGCCTAGAGTTTCGTCTCGAAACCCTCTTTCCGTTTAACTAAGTTAAACAAGTTTTTACTTCTGTAAAATTTGACTTAGGTCCAGATTAGTAAACGAAGCTTGTTTCTTTCGCCGTTTGTGTTTCATTGTTTCGTTTGATTTGTTCGTTTTGCAAACTGGAGTTCTTAAGTTGAACTTTCTGGTTAGATCTCTTATTTGAAGTTTTACCTGTGCATTAGATGAGAGCTTATTGTATGCTTGTTTGTTTGCGATATAGTACCTGGAGTGCGCCGCTTGCTACTTCGAATCTCTAGGTTTCACGGATCATCAGCAAGGCAAGTAACACTTTTATCATACCTCTTTCATACCCAGTTTTATTGCATTAGATCAATCCTCAAACATTGCATGATTAGGATCTAATTAAATTGTAGGTTTTGGGAACTAGTTGAGGTAGTACCTATTACCTGTTTTATTATCAAACCCTTGGTAGTTACTTCCACGTTTGCTTATATTGCTATGCTATGCTAGTAGACGTGGATTGGGTGAGTGTATCCATGACAGATGTGAGATTGTTATTTAAATGTTTACTTAATTGTGACGCCCGGGTAATTAAGCTACAGTAACCATCTGGTATGATGCCACGTCACCACAATTACCGTTGCTAATCTCATGTTAGTTCAAAACCGATTCAAAATCAAATCCTAAATAAGTCAAATGACAAAAGTTTTCAAATATTAAAATTAAAATGTTCGGGCTATGTCAATTATTGCATCGGTAATTATGGTGAAGTAAACACAATTTTATAAAATGCCTAAATACTCTTAAATGGATTAAAACAGAAAAGAAATAATGAAAGAAAATACAAAGAAAAAAAAAAAATAGAAAACAAAACTAAAAAAAAGACAAAAGAAAGGACCCCCCCTCATTGGGCAGATGGCCCACCGGCCGCCCTTCGGGCAAAGGCCCAACCGGCCACCCCAACTCCCCTATAACCCCCCAACCACGGTCAAACCCTAACCCGACTGCACACATCCCCCACTCCGCACGTCGTTCTCCCTCTCTCTCGATCCGATCTGGATCGCGTTCTCGAGCCCCCTTCGACACCAACTGCCGCCGCCTGGAGGTCCACTCGCCGGAGCCGCGTTGCTGCTTCCTCATCCCCGCCGCCGAGCTCCATCGGCGGATCGACCGGGTCGACCCCGATGCCCGCAACTCCCCCGAACGGCGCCGCTCCCCCCCATCGCCGGCGACACTGCCACCTCGACCCCCTCCTCGTCGGACTTCCCCGACCTCCGTCGAGCCCGCTGCCTAGACCCCACGGCCCCGTGGTGAGGCCCCGACAACTCTTCCGCCTCCCCCTTGCGTTCGACCTCGCGGTCCGTGCTTTCGCCCGCGCCCAGCACACCGCGCGGCGCGCCGCCAGGTGCCCGACGCGCTTCGCGCCTTCCTTCTAGCCCAGCCAGCGCCAAGCGCCGTCCGCTCTCTGCCATGGCCTCGCCTCCCACAGCGTTAAGCTTGCCGCCGCGCCACTGCCGTGCCGGCGTTGCTTTGCTTCTCAAGCGCTCGTCGCCGCGGCGATCGCCTGCCCTGCCGCACGCACGCGCCCGTCCCTGTCTTTGTCTCCTGCGCGACCCCCCTTCTCCTCTGCTCACCCGCGCGTGGCCTCTCCTCCCCGCCTCTGCTTTGCTCTCTGCGGCAGCGGCCTTGCGTCTTTGCCCACTCCGGCCCTTGCCCGCAGCTCGCCCGGACATTGCTCTGCCCATTGCCGCCCGATCATGGCTGGTTCCATCTCCGCCTGCCTCCTCGGGCGGCCTCGACGGGCGCCGCCAGAAACCATTCACCACCCCTGCTTTGGCCTCGGCCTATGACAATGGGCCCCACGCCCAGAACGTTTTTATTAAAAAAAAGGCATTAAAAAATAATAATAAAAATAAATTTAATTAATTAATTAAGTAATTAATTAATTAAATAATTAACTTAATTAATCATGTTTAATTGAACTAATTAAACTTGATTAATCTAAATATCTAATTAACCTAACTAATCAGTTAGTTAGGGTGATGTGTCAATGACAGACGGGACCCATCGTCAGTTGACGGTCAACCCTGCTGATCGGCCGACGTCAAGATGACATCATGCTGATGTCATAATTCCATTTTCGAAATTAAATTAAATAATTAATTAAATTCTAGAAATTAATAAAATCTTTAGAAAATCATATCTTTTAATCCGTAACTCGGATTAAATTATTTTCAACATGAAAGTTGCTCAGAACGACGACACGAATCCGGATATGCAGCCCGTTCGTCCGCCACGCATCCCTAGCATAGCGAACACGCAACTTTCCCCCTCCGGTTCCCCGTCCGAAAACGCGAAACACCGGGGATACTTTCCCGGATGTTTCCCCCCTTCGCCGGTATCACCTACCACTACGTTAGGTCACCCCTAGCACCGCTTATTGCCGCGTCTTGCTTTATGTTACATTTGATTGCTCTGTTATTTATTGTGTTCCCCCTCCGTTACTTCTTTTCGGTAGACTCTGAGACCGGTGCCGATGTCCGTGTGTTCGACTACACCGAAGATGGCCCCTCCTTGTCTGAGCAACAAGGCAAGCCCCCCCTTGATCACCAGATATCGCCTATTCTCCTCTATACTGCTTGCATTAGAGTAGTGTAGCATGTTACTGCTTTTCGTTGATCCTATTCTGATGCATAGCCTGACATTGTTGCTACATCTGTTGATACCTTACTTGCAATCCTAAATGCTTAGTATAGGATGCTAGTTTACCATCATTGGCCCTACATTCTTGTCAGTCTGCCTTGCTATACTATTGGGCCGTGATCACTCGGGAGGTGATCACGGGTATATACTATACATACATACATACTATACAGATGGTGACTAAAGTCGTCACCGATGAGTACCATAGTGATTCTCGATGAGGGGCTGAAAGGACAGTGGCTCCATCCCGTAGAGGTGGGCCCGGGTTCCCGACGGCCCTCGATCGTTACTTTGAGGCGGAGCGACAGGCAGGTTGAGACCACCTAGGAGACAGTGGGCTGGCCTGCTCGGCGTTCATGATACTTAACACGCTTAACGAGATCTTGGTATTTGATCCGAGTCCGCCATTTGGTCTATACACACTAACCATCTACGTGGGAGTAGTTATGGGTATCCCGACGCCGTGGTATCACCAAGCCTTCTTGGCGTCGGCGACGAGCGGCCTACGCGGGTTGGACTGCGTTAACGCAACTTCCTTTGTAATGGAGGTTGCTAGGTGCGCTCACCGTCACAGACGTCAACGCAGTGTGTGCTTTCGAGGCGATGGGCCTGCCCTAACGCAAGATAGGATTTAGACCGACGTGTTGACCGGCGTGTTGTGCCTAGGTGGGGCTGCGGCGTGTTGATCTTCCGAGGCGGGCATGACCCAGAAAGTGTGTTCGGCCAAATGGGATCAGCGTGTTGGGTTATGTGGTGCACCCTGCAGGAAGTTAATCTATTCAATAGCCGTGTCCCTCGGTAAAGGGCGACCGGAGTTGTACCTTGACCTTATGACAACTAGAACCGGATACTTAATAAAACACACCCTTCCAAGTGGCGAGATACAACCCGATGATCGCTCTCGGCAGGCGGCGAAGAGAGGATTGCGGGTAGGATTATGCTATGCGATGCTCTTGGAGATGCTACCGAGATGCTACTTGAGATCCTACTTGGCGATGCTACTTGGAGGACTTCTACTACTCTCTTCTACTGCTGCAAGACGGAGGCTGCGAGCGTAGTCCTCGATAGGATTAGCTATCCCCCTCTTATTCTGGCATTCTGCAGTTCAGTCCACCGATATGGCCCTTTACACATATACCCATGCATATGTAGTGTAGCTCCTTGCTTGAGAGTACTTTGGATGAGTACTCACGGTTGCTTTCTCCCCTTTTCCCCTTTCCTTTCTTTACGGTTGTCGCAACCAGATGTTTGGAGCCAGAGCCAGACGCCACCGTCGGCAGCGTCTACTACACTTGAGATGCCTACTACTACATGCAGCCCGGCCGACGACGACCAGAGTAGTTTAGGAGGATCGAGCAGGAGGCCTGCGCCTCTTCGATCTGTATCCCGCTTTGTGCTAGCCTTCTTAAGGCAAACTTGTTTAACTTATGTCCGTACTCGAGATATTGTTGCTTCCGCTGACTTCGTCTATGATCGAGCACTTGTATTCGAGCCCTCGAGGCCCCCGGCTTGTATTATGATGCTTGTATGACTTATTTTACTTTTAGAGTTGTGTTGTGATATCTTCCGTGAGTCCTCGATCTTGATCGTACACGCTTATGCATGATTAGTGTACGATTAAATCGGGGCGCCTACAAGTTGGTATCGAGCCATTCGCTGTAGAATCCCCTTTCCAACTCCTTGGCGAAGTTGAGTCTAGTCGATGAAAATTGTTTTACTAACTTGGCTGTGCGGCCCATGGGCCCCCGTCGCCAATTGGGTGGTATTAGGATCTTTTATTCCTCGACCTATACTCTGGGAATCTGATCTCTCTTCTATTCGGGTTAAGTGATTTTGAAAAAAAAACTAACTTTAGGATCTCGTTATCACTTTCACCCGGAGAGCCCCTTATTATTGATGATCGCCCACTGCACTGAAGACCACGAAGATACTCTCATTTGTTAACCCAAGAACTTGTGATCATCGCATTTGCAATTCCCCTTCCACCGTAAACACTTATGGATAACTACTTGCAGTTGCTATTCTTACATTCATCCCCAGTTGGTCTTGTTATTACAAGATACCCTGAAAAACGTGTCGTTGTTTCGATAATCCTTTGAGCTTACTGCCTTGCTGTTCTTTGTCACCTGAATGCCCCTACGGTTAATTCTCGCACTTATTGAGTATCCGTTCAACCCCACTTGTTCATGTGTTTCACATTGGTCTTCGAAATACTATTTGATCCTCCAAAAATCCTTAGTAGCTTATTGCTCGGCAATACTTGTGCCTTGCATTATGGATGTTTTCCATATGTCCAGCAAGATTCGTTAGTATCCTTAGACACCGCTATTTTGGTCCTATCGATTCAAACATGTGTGTGAAAGCACCCACTCATCAGTTGATCCTTCTAAATTATCTTTCCGGCTCATACGTCATTTTGAACATGAGTTGGATCTCGACCCATCAAATTGTTGATGATTGTACCCCTAAGGCTATTCAGCTTATCCATCCCTAATCAGAGCATTGCTTCTGATCCCTTGTTTTGGAAATCATAATTCCTTTGTTATCTAAGCATCGAATTGTTCAGATGTTCTATAATATGATTCCCGTGCATTCTTCTTCCTCTGGTTGAGTATCGATGCTCACATCAGATCCCTTATGGACCACCAGATCCTTTGTTGGATTTTATATGACAACGCACTTCATATTCAATAACCTTGTGAGCCTATTCTCGGATACATAATGCCTTTGGTAAATTGTATCATCTGCTTTCTCGACCATGCTCTGCCTTCGAGCTTGAGTTAAATTACTCCTAAAGATTGCGGTATATGTTTCTAAGATGCCCCGATGGGTTGAACCTATTCTTCTCTAAAACCGTGTGAACCCGAAAGTTTTCACGAATCATATTCTCCTGGTGATTTACCAGATAAAATTTCAACACTACAACTCCATCGAAAATGAGGAGTGAATGATAGGTTATGCATTGGAGAAGTGGGAGTCGACCTTGAACTTTGTGTTCATGCCCATGGACATGATGTAGATCTTGTCATGTAAGCTTCTCGTAAACAATAATTATCCCTTGATATAATTTCATCTTATATCCGGATTTGGTCTTTTGCAATCGTGGTTTCCACCATATTGTTCTTCCTTGATCCAATTTCTGGACAAGTTCAAGCACTTGTCTTCCGGAGAGCAATAACCTAGTCCAACCTCTACTTTGATCTGTCATCGAGTATTACACCCTGGTATCTCGAGAATATCAAGGAACTGTGTTGCTTCCTGCGAGTCTACATCTAGTATTGCTTCTCACCGCTCTCGGATCCCCCAGGTTCTGAGTTATTAGTCACTCGAGAACACCGATAAGTGAATCGAATCCACACTCCTATTCTAAGTAATTTTCATTGCTTACGAGTTTAATAATCCTTCAAGTCATTCCTAGCCTGATTGGCTATATCATTGTGCTAATTTTTAACTGTGCTACCGGGTCCTTCTTCTCGGAGCACAAATTTCGACGGTGAGCTAATCTTACAATCGATCTTCCTCGTCATATCGTTTGTCCTTGAACAGCAAGCTTGATTTCGAGTTTGTGTCGTACCCATGGTCCCAATGACTTTTGGCTTCATCATTTCCGTTGACTTGATGTCATCACCGATCAGTTACATCTTCTCGAAACCTCTCGACAAATGTGTCGTGATCATCATCAACATTCTGAGGTCTTCCAAGATATCTATCGAATTCTTGATGAGAAATAGCATCCTTTGCCCTCGATGGTTTGGGTTATCATCCACAACATTATTGCATTCCCTCCAACACAAAAATTGTTCATGTTTTCTGTTGTACCTTGAGTTCCTTGTTATCCAACTTATGTTATGATTCTACCGCGGAGTATTACCATCTTTGATGTCAAGAATGTTGTGAGAATTGCTCCACCTCTTAAGAATTCTTGATATAGTAACACTTCTTCCCATCACCATTCTTTATTGGTCCTCGTGTTGATTCCGACCAGGGTACCAACAAGTGAGCGGTGTTGTTTGGATTCCGCCCTTCTAGCAACCCTATTGCTTTAAAGTTAATGGTCGGCCATTCATTCTTAGACTATTGATTATTGAATCACCATTCTGACATTGGTCGTGCAGCCCAACCCATATTTCGGGCGCACCTTTCAACCAATGTTTAACTGTGTATGTTTTCCTCAAACATGCTTCATTATATCATTTGATCTGACAAATGCTATCTCCTTATCCACATAATTGAGGAGATGCATCTTTTTGGATGCCTCGTTGAATTGTCGCTGAGTCCATCATCCACCTCCTCACCCTCTCCTTGATTTAATGGTGAACTCTTGTTTGGAACTCTCTTCCATAGTTCGTTCCCCGAGAATCTTACGATGTCACCTCGTTACCTTGTGTCGCACCTTTTCTTCTCAGGCATCCTGAGCCTGAGGTATCCAAACACCAATCAGATCTGAATCTCGGTCGGATATGATGATTGGAACTTATTTCCAAGAGTTATAACAATGGTCTTTATGTGACTCGGTAACATGATGTCATGCCTAGCACCCCCGCCCCTGCTGGAGGATCTATCATTATAATTTGTTTTGCAAGGATAACCACTCTTCCTGGAGGAAATTGTAAGACCTATTTTATAAGCTGTTCCTGATGGATCCAATGAGTATCTAAAGTCCGACCTTTGTTTGAATACCATGTCAATGCTATCTCAAAAGCTTGTCTGTGGTACTCCAATTTTGAACAAGAACATTTGAAGCCCAATGCTAAATGTTTCTTGCTCAATTATCCAAACACCGTTGTATGGGTAATGTCATGAAATTTCTCTCCCCTACCTAAGGAGTTTTCTACATAATATCCTGTCATGGATATCATGCTCTGCTTGTCCTTGGGAAGGATATACCCCTGAAATATGTGTGTATACACATTTTCCTTCCCATTTTTCTGATTAAACCTGGTAATCACCTTTCCTTTCCATTGGTTTGCTTAACCCTTCTTGTAATCTATATTAAATAAGCAGTAGTATTCTTACGCTTATGTAAAACACCTTAATGTACAACCGTGTCGGTAAGACTCTGTTGCTTTTGTTGATAGCATTCGGTAACCACCGATGGACGAGAACTTTGTTTATTGGTCCGCCTCGTTCAACGAAGCGGAAAATGGTTCTCTTCGTCCCTCGCCCTTGGTACCAACGTTGTTGCCAACATAACTGACAGGCTATCCTCTGCTATGCCTTGCTACCATGACCGTGCAATATGTCGGCGTCCTTCCTGCTTTTGGACCACATGGTGGGCCCATAAACCACAGTTCCACTGGATCGAAACCTGACTCTCCTGTACACCCCTGTTTCTAAAGTTATTACTCACGCTTGTCTTCGTATGAAATCACAAGACCCCTTCCTAGAGATGATCTAATCTAGTATCAGACGCAATACTTATTCTCGTTGCCCTGAACCCTTTTTACCTTCTGATTAGGCATCGAACGCTTGCCTATCCGTTTGAAAATTCTCGTGGTACCTCCTTACTTTGCTCTCAATATTTTCTTCAGATTCAATTCGAGAGTAACGTCCGCCACCTTCCTCGATGTTATCGACCAGATAGTCAACCTTGTAGAGGTCTGTCCTTTTGAAGCTACCCCTTATCCTTTCATTAAGTACGATGAAGATCCCCAAGTAAGGACGACAACTTCATCATGATGACCCGAAGCAGAGAACTGAAGACATCAATGTAATGGATCGACCTCTTCGAGAAGAGCAACCAAAGACGAGAAGATTCGTTAGGATTTCATAACCAGACCTTTCCCCCTAGTCCCCCCTCTTAAATCTCGGGACGAGATTTCTTGTAGTGGAGGAGAATTGTGACGCCCGGGTAATTAAGCTACAGTAACCATCTGGTATGATGCCACGTCACCACAATTACCGTTGCTAATCTCGTGTTAGTTCAAAACCGATTCAAAATCAAATCCTAAATAAGTCAAATGACAAAAGTTTTCAAATATTAAAATTAAAATGTTCGGGCTATGTCAATTATTGCATCGGTAATTATGGTGAAGTAAACACAATTTTATAAAATGCCTAAATACTCTTAAATGGATTAAAACAGAAAAGAAATAATGAAAGAAAATACAAAGAAAAAAAAAAGAAAATAGAAAACAAAACTAAAAAAAAGACAAAAGAAAGGACCCCCCTCGCTGGGCCAGATGGCCCAGCTGGCCGGCCCTACTGGGCAAAGGCCCAACCGGCCACCCCAACTCCCCTATAACCCCCCAACCACGGTCAAACCCTAACCCGACTGCACACATCCCCCACTCCGCACGTCGTTCTCCCTCTCTCTCGATCCGATCTGGATCGCGTTCTCGAGCCCCCTTCGACACCAACTGCCGCCGCCTGGAGGTCCACTCGCCGGAGCCGCGTTGCTGCTTCCTCATCCCCGCCGCCGAGCTCCATTGGCGGATCGACCGGGTCGACCCCGATGCCCGCAACTCCCCCGAACGGCGCCGCTCCCCCCCATCGCCGGCGACACTGCCACCTCGACCCCCTCCTCGTCGGACTTCCCCGACCTCCGTCGAGCCCGCTGCCTAGAGCCCACGGCCCCGTGGTGAGGCCCCGACAACTCTTCCGCCTCCCCCTTGCGTTCGACCTCGCAGCGTCTCCGTGCTTTCGCCAGCGCCGACTGCTGCCGACGCCGCCAGGTGCCCGACGCGCCAAGCGCCTCCACTAGCTAGCCAGGCGGCGCCCGCCGTCCCGCTCGAGCCATGGCCTCGCCTCCCCACGTTGCACTTGCGGGCGGCACTCCTGCCGTGCGGCGTTGCTCGCTGCTCCCGCGCTTCGTTGCCGATCAAGGCGCGCACACGCACGCACGCCGCGCCTGCCCCTCCCATCTTTGTCTCTGCGCGACCCCTTCTCCTCTGCTCACCAGCGTGGCCTCTCCTCCCCGCTTTTTCTTTGCTCTCTCTCAGCCTGGGCCCAGCCGTCTGCTCGCTCGGCGCCCTAGCCTCCGCTCGCCGGCCCATTGCTCTGCCGCTGCCGCCGACCGCGACCTGGTTCCATCTCCCGCCTCGTCTCCTCGGGCCGGCCTCGACGGGCGCCCAGAACCCATTCACCTCGCCTGTTTGGCCCCGGCCTATGACAAGGGCCCCACGCCTGAAACGTTTTATTAAAAAAGGGATTAAAAAAATTATAATAAAAATAAATTTAATTAATTAATTAAATAATTAACTTAATTAATCATGTTTAATTGAACTAATTATACTTGATTAATCTAAATATCTAATTAACCTAACTAATCATTAGTTAGGGTGATGTGTCAATGATGAGACGGGACCCATCGGTCAGTTGACGATCAACCCCGATGATCGCCGACGTCGGCATGACATCATGCCGATGTCATAATTCCATTTTCGAAATTAAATTAAATAATTAATTAAATTCTAGAAATTAATAAAATCTTTAGAAAATCATATTTTTAATCCGTAACTCGGATTAAATTATTTTCAACATGAAAGTTGCTCGTAACGACGAGACGAATCCGGATCACGCAGCCCGCTAAATGCGCCACGCATCCTAGCATAGCGAACACGCAACTTTCCCCCGGTTCCCGTCAAAACGCTAAACACCGGGATACTTTCCTGATGTTTCCCCACGCCGATCACCTACCACTACGTTAGGTCACCCTAGCACCGCTTATTGCCGCGTCTTGCTTTATGTTACATTTGATTGCTCTGTTATTTATTGTGTTCCCCCTCCGTTACTTCTTTTCGGTAGACTCTGAGACCGGTGCCGATGTCCGTGTGTTCGACTACACCGAAGATGGCCCCTCCTTGTCTGAGCAACCAGGCAAGCCCCCCCCCTTGATCACCAGATATCGCCTATTCTCCTCTATACTGCTTGCATTAGAGTAGTGTAGCATGTTACTGCTTTTGATCCTATTCTGATGCATAGCCTGACATTGTTGCTACATCTGTTGATACCTTACTTGCAATCCTAAATGCTTAGTATAGGATGCTAGTTTACCATCATTGGCCCTACATTCTTGTCAGTCTGCCTTGCTATACTATTGGGCCGTGATCACTCGGGAGGTGATCACGGGTATATACTATACATACATACATACTATACAGATGGTGACTAAAGTCGGGTCACCGATGAGTACCCGCAAGTGATTACGATGAGGGGCCGAAAGGACGGTGGCTCCATCCCGTAGAGGTGGGCCAGGGTTCCCGACGGCCCCGATCGTTACTTTGAGGCGGAGCGGCAGGGCAGGTTGAGACCACCTAGGAGACAGGTGGGCTGGCCTGCTCGGCGTTCATGGATACTTAACACGCTTAACGAGATCTTGGTATTTGATCCGAGTCCGCCATTTGGTCTATACGCACTAACCATCTACGTGGGAGTAGTTATGGGTATCCCGACGCCGTGGTATCACCGAAGCCTTCTTGACGTCGGCGACGGAGTGGCGCTACCGGTTGGATGCGTTAACGCAACTTCCTTTGTAATGGAGGTTGCTAGGTCGCTCACCGGCACAGACGAACGCGTCTTGGTGTGTGCTCGTATGATGGGCCTGCACCCTGCAAGCATAGGATTTAGACCGACGTGTTGACCGACGTGTTGTGCCTAGGTGGGGCTGCGACGTGTTGATCTTCCGAGGCCGGGCATGACCCAGGAAAGTGTGTCCGGCCAAATGGGATCAAGCGTGTTGGGTTATGTGGTGCACCCCTGCAGGGAAGTTAATCTATTCGAATAGCCGTGTCCCTCGGTAAAAGGACGACCCGGAGTTGTACCTTGACCTTATGACAACTAGAACCGGATACTTAATAAAACACACCCTTCCAAGTGCCAGATACAACCCGATGATCGCTCTCTAACAGGGCGACGAAGAGAGGATTGCCGGGTAGGATTATGCTATGCGATGCTACTGGAGATGCTACCTGGAGATGCTACTTGGCGATGCTACTTGGAGGACTTCAGTCTACTCTCTTCTACCTGCTGCAAGACGGAGACGGAGGCTGCCAGAAGCGTAGTCCTCGATAGGATTAGCTATCCCCCTCTTATTCTGGCATTCTGCAGTTTAGTCCACCGATATGGCCCTTTACACATATACCCATGCATATGTAGTGTAGCTCCTTGGTTGCGAGTACTTTGGATGAGTACTCACGGTTGCTTTCTCCCCCCTTTTCCCCCTTTCCTTTCTTTCTGGTTGTCGCAACCAGATGCTGGAGCCCAGGAGCCAGACGCCACCGTCGACGACGTCTACTACACTGGAGATGCCTACTACTACATGCAGCCCGGTGACGACGACCAGGAGTAGTTTAGGAGGATCGAGCAGGAGGCCTGCGCCTCTTCGTCTGTATCCCAGCTTTGTGCTAGCCTTCTTAAGGCAAACTTGTTTAACTTATGTTTGTACTCAAATATTGTTGCTTCCACGACTTCGCCTATGATCGAGCACTTGTATTCGAGCCCTCGAGGCCCTGGCTTGTATTATGATGCTTGTATGACTTATTTTACTTTTAGAGTTGTGTTGTGATATCTTCCCGTGAGTCCCTGATCTTGATCGTACACGTTTGCGTGCATGATTAGTGTACGATTAAATCGGGGGCGTCACATTAAGGTGGCAACTTAAACACACATATGGGTGGACTGAGGCACCTGGGTATTCTAGCGATTGCCTGTTTTACTTTATGGACCGCCACCCAGGCTCAAAGGGGTCATGAGATTTTTCATGCTAGAAACTTCCGTGTGCAGCCACAAGCTACTATGGGCTCTAGCATAGTTGATTAAGTCGTGTGAACTCCTAAAGTGGTAGACTAGCAGATGTAGGGGATGTAGGTTGGTACTGTCTACCCGATCGTAAGGTGCAAACGCTTCTGAAATACTATGTCTCGGTCATCCATTTCTCAAACACCATGTAGTGCGAGAAATCCAACGGAGGAGATCGAGTCTTGTGGGGAAAAGTACGCAAACCTCGGCAGAGTGTATAAACTAATCATGGTTAGCCGTGTCCCCGGTTACGAACATCTTGAGTATCTACACTACAAAAAAAAGACACATCCGTGACATTTTGGGCCGAACGAATTTTTTTTCTGTCATACATATGACACTTCTATGACGATAATTGTGACAAAACCCGGTATCATCATAGATGTGGTGGGCTCCGACTTCTATGACCAAAAATCATGACAGAAAATGGGATTTCGTTCTGGGCAGGCCGGAGACGCAGTTGCATGACATTCTTTGGGCCGTCCATAATAAAAAGACCGTGGTAGAAGCGAGGGGGAGGAAAATTTCGGGGAGTTGCCAGTTACGGTGGGCCGAGCGATGCGCGTTTCTCTCGTACACATGCAAGGTGTTGGCTCTAACTGAACCCGAGCGAGGCGTTGGGCTCTAACTAAACCCGAAAGCGACAGCACTGCAGTTACGCCATCGAACCCGAGTGATCGCTCGATGGTGATTAATCAACCCGATGGAGCGATTCCTTTGCTACTGCTGCTAACTGAAGCCGATCGATTGGCTGAACAGTGAGCATTGCGGGGGGTTTGGATGAACAGTGAGTGGTGGCGTAGCCTCTGGATGAATAGGACCCCGTGGTGTGGAGGGCTGGATGAACAGTAGACGGTGGAGGGATGGTTGAACAGGGCCCCGTGGTATGGAGGGCTGGATGAACAGTAGACGGTGGAGGGGTGCCCGTGGACGGGTGGTTGAACAGTAGCCGATGGAGTAGCGCGCGGTGGAGGCTAGATGAACAGGAGCCCGTGGAGGCTGGAGGAGGTCGCCGGTAGCCCGTGGAGGCTAGAGGAGGTCGGCGGTGGAGATGAATAGATCTTGTGGAGTCCTGCTTTGCGATGCGCCACACCCTCCCGGCGAACAGACCCCCGCTTTACATTAGCGCCCAACACAAGTCCGTTTTGTCCGTTTTACACGCCACACCCTCCCGATCAACAGACCCTGTTTCGACCGTAGGGATGTCTGCTTCTCTGTTTTGCGGCACGCCACACCCTCCCGATCAACAGACCCCGTTTCGACCGTAGGAGGTCCGTTTCCTCCGCTTTGTGGTACGCCACACCCTCCCGATCAACAGACCCCGTTTGACCGTGGGAGGTCCGCTTCCTCCGTTGTCGGTACGCCAGCCCCCTCCCAATCAACAGATCCCGCTTTGACGTGGCGGTCGAACACAAGGCCGTTTAGTCCATTGTGCGGTTGTAGGATCGACAAGATGTCTAGAGGGGGTGATTAGACTACTTGACAATATAAAAATTCAGCCTTTTGATAAAGACAAGTTTTGGCAGATTCACGATTCGATCAAGTCAAGTATCACCCTACACATGCAATTCTAGAGTATAGGCAGCGGAAAGTAAATTGCACATGTAGTAAAGAGAGGTGGAGAAGAGCAAACGCAATTTGGAGACACGGAGATTTTTTCTCGTGGTTCCGATAGGTGGTGCTATCGTCAATCCACGCTTGATGGAGACTTCAACCCACGGAGGGTAACGGCCATGAGAGTCCACGGAGGCTCCACCCACTAAGGGTCCACGAAGAAGCAACCTTGTCTATGCCATCATGGCCTCACGCCCACGGAGGGCTAGCCTTACTCGGGTAGATCTTCACGAAGTAGGCGATCTCCTTGCCCTTACAAACTTCTTGGTTCAACTCCACATCTTGACGGAGGGTCCCAAGCGACACCTAACCAATCTAGGAGGCACCACCTCCAAAAGGTAATAGATGGTGTTGATGATGATGAACTCCTTGCTCTTGTGCTTCAAATGATAATCTCCCCAACACTCAACTCTCCTCACCGATTTGGCTGTGGTGGAAGAAAGGATTGAGTGGAAAGCAACTTGGGAAGGCTAGAGATCAAGCTTCATATGGTGGGAGTGGAGCAACTTGATCTCAACACAAGGGTAGGTAGTTTTCTTCTCGGAAATGTAAGGTAGGAGTGGTAGTTCTTTCGATGGCTCTCTCCACGAATGAAGAGGGGTGGAGGGTATTTATAGCCTCCACACAAAATCCAACTGCTACACACATTTGACCAATCTTGGTCGACCGAAGTTGACAACTCGGTGAGACCGAAAGTTCAAATCATGTGAACGTTGGGATTTTCGGTGGGACCGAAAATACAATCTCGGTTAGTCCGATTCGTCTAAAGACAAGAGCTTGCCAATCTCGGTGGGATCGATTTCATCATCTCGGTGACACCGATATGATGATGTATGTTCTGAAGCTTGGCAACTCAAGTTTCGTGAGACCGAGTTCGAATCGGAAAATCCGAAATTTCTAGGGTTTGGCTTTGTGGCTGAGGTGGTTCATCTTGGTGTGACTGAGTTTAGGAAATCGGTGGGACCGAGATTACTTATGAGTGTATATTGCGGTGAGAGTTGCCGATAGTTTAGGAGATGTATCACTAAGCACTTTCAAAGAACCGATCATTAACATAACCTCATCCCCTTTTAATAGTATTGGCTTTCCTATGGACTCAATGTGATCTTGGATCACTAAACCAAAAATGGAGTCTTGAGCTTTTGCCAATGCTTGCCTTAGCATTTTGAGGGGTCCACTTCTTCAGTCCTTGCCATACCCATATCACTGAACTTTCTTAAATGATTCTCAAGTAACTATTAGTTCAATGATATATATGTTGTTATTAATTACCAAAACCACCCGGGGATTAGTTGCACTTTCAATCTCCCCCTTTTTGGTAATTGATGACAACATATAGATCAAAGCTTCGACAAAGGATATAATCAATGAATAATATCGTCGCTTTGAGAAGTATGTGATAAGCAAGAGCTCCCCCTAAATTTGTGCATTATTTAAGATTTGCGTTTGAATGCAAATGCACAATCGATTAGGATCATGGGTCACTCTTCCATGTCACATACATCTTGGTGGAGCGCACAAAATGATAAGAATGAATAGCATGCACCCAATCACCAAGACATGAGTAAATGGTCATACAAGATATGAATAGCATATGATAAGCATTAAGCACACATTAAGGCATAGTACGACCAAGCACTCATTAAGGTAGAATGAAACGTAGTATCAAACACACAGAATGTCTCGAAAACCAAAAGTATCTCAAAGAAAACCGCAAATGAACGAAAGAGCAAAAGCGAGCACTCTCTCTCTCGAAGTCCTATGATCTATACAATTTCTCCCCCTTTGGCAACAAGTTACCAAAAAGTTCGAAAAGTATAGAGCTAAGCGTCACCGGGGACTCTGCTGGGCGGCTCTATGCAGGTTGATGGAGTTGAGATGGCAGCATCGGCGAAGACTTCACCGATGTCTGTGGAGCTGGAGGAGTGGTCACTTGGAGCTGGAGCCGAGCAACCGATGGAGCTGTGGAGGTGCCGAGGTCTGTAGTCCCGGTGTCATCCTTTGGAATAGCAGCTGATCGGGGTCTTGTGGGAACCGGAGCAGCTGTTGATAATCATCTGGACTAGGTCATCCTGCATCTCACGCATGAGCTCTTCCTTCTCCCTCTTTGCTTCCTCAATATCTGCCTCAAGCTTGTTGACAGTTACTTGCACTTCAGTCAGCTTCACATCCAGAGCATGGATCTTGTCTTCAACGATCCTCTCAAGACTCTCCTGAGACTGTTCAATGCTGGCCAGGCGTTGTTCAATCCTCTGGGTAGCTTCAAGGAGCTGCTCTCCAACACTCTTGGGTTTAGCTGCTGCTTCTTCTTTGCTTCCTTCTCGCTTTGGCTTTCTTGGCAGCTTCAATCTTTGCTTGACCTTCAACTGACGTTGGATCCTCCTCATCCATCACAACTACATTGTCCTCATGCTCAGGCTGCAGTGGAAAGTGTGGTCTTGTTGGAAATATGCCCTAGAGGCAATAATAAAAGTATTATTATTATATTTCCTTGTTCATGATAATTGTCTTTTATTCATGCTATAAGCAGTATTATCGGAAATCGTAATACACGTGTGAATACAAAGACCACAATATGTCCCTAGTGAGCCTCTAGTTGACTAGCTCGTTGATCAACAGATAGTCATGGTTTCTGGCTATGGACATTGGATGTCGTTGATAACGGGATCACATCATTAGGAAGAATGATGTGATGGACAAGACCCAATCCTAAGCATAGCGCAAAGATCGTGTAGTTCGTTTGCTAGAGCTTTTCCAATGTCAAGTATCTCTTCCTTAGACCATGAGATCGTGTAACTCCCGGATACCGTAGGAGTGCTTTGGGTGTATCAAACGTCACAACGAATCGGGTGACTATAAAGGTGCACTACGGTATCTCCGAAAGTGTCTGCATTGGGTTGACACGGATCGAGATCGGATTTGTCACTCCGTGTAAATGGAGAGGTATCTCTGGGCCCACTCGGTAGGACATCATCATAATGTGCACAATGTGATCAAGGGGTTGATCACGGATGATGTGTTGCGGAACGAGTAAAGAGACTTGCCGGTAACGAGATTGAACAAGGTATCGGTATACCGACGATCGAATCTCGGGCAAGTAAAATACCGCTAGACAAAGGGAATTGTATACGGATCGATGAGTCCTTGACATCGTGGTTCATCCGATGAGATCATCGTGGAACATGTGGGAACCAACATGGGTATCCAGATCCGCTGTTGGTTATTGACCGAGAACGCCTCGGTCATGTCGCATGTCTCCGAACCCGTAGGGTCTACACACTTAAGGTTCGGCGACGCTTAGGGTTATAAAGGAAGCTTGTATGTGGTTACCGAATGTTGTTCGAGTCCCTGATGAGATCCGGACGTCACGAGGAGTTCGGAATGGTCCGGAGGTAAAGATTTATATATGGGAAGTCCTGTTTTGGTCACCGGAAAAGTTTCGGGTTTATCGGAGCGTCGGGACCACCGGAGGGTCCCGGGTCCACCAAGTGGGGCCACCTGCCCCAGAAGGCTGCGTGGGCCAAGTGTGGGAGGGGACCAGCCCCTAGGTGGGCTGGGGCGCCCCCCACCAAGGCCCAAGGCGTGGGAAGAGTGGGAGGGGGCAAACCCTAGGGCAGATGGGCCCTAAGGCCCACCCCAGGCGCGCCTCCCTCTCCTCCCCTCCTGGCCGCCACCCCAGATTGGATCTGGAGGCTGGCCGCACCCCTTGGGGGTGGGAAACCCTAAAGGGGGGCGCAGCCCCCTCTCCCCCTATAAATAGTGAGGCATAGGGCTGCCCAGAGAACACACAGAATACACGTGATTCGGTCTCTGCCTTTGGTTGCAGCCCTCTCCTCTTCCCCAAGTACTCCTCCTCTCCCGTGGTGCTTAGCGAAGCCCTGCTGGATTGCCACACTCCTCCATCACCACCACGCCGTTGTGCTGCTGCTGGAGGGAGTCTTCCTCAACCTCTCCCTCTCTCCTTGCTGGATCAAGGCGGGGATACGCCACCGGCTGTACGTGTGTTGAACACGGAGGTGCCGTCTGCTCGCACTTGATCATCGGTGATTTGAATCACGACGAGTACGACTCCATCAACCCCGTTCACTTGAACGCTTCCGCTTAGCGATCTACAAGGGTATGTAGATGCACTCTCCTTCTACTCGTTGCTGGTCTCTCCATAGATAGATCTTGGTGACACGTAGGAAATTTTTTGAATTTCTGCTACGTTCCCCAACAGTGGCATCATGAGCTAGGTCTATTGCGTAGATTCTTTGCACGAGTAGAACACAAAATAGTTGTGGGCGTTGATGTTGTTCAATATGCTTACCGCTACTAGTCCAATCTTGTTTCGACGGTATTGTGGGATGAAGCGGCCGGACCGACCTTACACGCATTTCGTGTGAGACAGTTCCACTGATTGACATGCACTTCGTGCATAAGGTGGCTAGCGGGTGCCGCCTCTCCACTTTAGTCGGAACGGATTCGATGAAAAGGGTCCTTATGAAGGGTAAATAGCAATTGGCAAATCACGCTGTGGTTTTATGAGGTAAGAAACGTTTTGCTAGAAACCCATAGCAGCCACGTAAAACATGCAAACAACAATTAGAGGACGCCTAACTTGTTTTTGCGGGTATGCTATGTGATGTGATATGGCCAAGATGAATGTGATGAATGATATGTGATGTATGAGATTGATCATGTTCTTGTAATAGGAATCACGACTTGCATGTCGATGAGTATGACAACCGCAGGAGCCATAGGAGTTGTCTTAATTTATTGTATGACCTGCGTGTCATTGAACAACGCCATGTAATTACTTTACTTTATTGCTAACCGTAGCCATAGTAGTAGAAGTAATAAGTTGGCGAGACAACTTCATGGAGACACGATGATGGAGATCATGATGATGGAGATCATGATGATGGAGATCATGGTGTCATGCGGTGACGATGATGATCATGGAGCCCGAAGATGGAGATCAAAGGAGCAAAATGATATTGGCCATATCATGTCACTATTTGATTGCATGTGATGTTTATCATGTTTATGCATCTTGTTTACTTAGGACGACGGTAGTAAATAAGATGATCCTTACAAAATTTCAAGAAGTGTTCTCCCCGATCGTGCACCGTTGCTACAGTTAAGTCGCTTCTAAGCACCACGTGATGATCGGGTGTGATGGATTCTTACGCTCACATACAACGGGTGTAAGACAGTTTTACACAATAAAAACACTTGGGGTTAACTTGACGAGCCTAGCATGTGCGGACATGGCCTCGGAACACGGAGACCGAAAGGTCGAGCATGAGTCGATGGAAGATACGATCAACATGAAGATGTTCACCGATGATGACTAGTCCGTCTCACGTGATGATCGGACACGGGCTAGTTGACTTGGATCATGTAATCACTTAGATGACCGAGGGATGTCTATCGAGTGGGAGTTCATAAGATGAACTTAATTATCCCGAACATAGTCAAAGATCTTTGCAAATTATGTCGTAAGCTCGCGCTTTAGTTCCACTGCTTAGATATGTTCCTAGAGAAAATATAGTTGAAAGTTGACATGAGCGATTATGCGGACGAGAGAAAGCTTATGTCCTTAATGCACCGCTCAGTGTGCTGAACCCCAAAAACGTCGTTTGTGGATGTTGCGAACATCAGACATACACGTTTTGATAACTACGTGATAGTTCAGTTAAACGGTTTAGAGTTGAGGCACCAAAGACGTTTTTGAAATGTCGCGGAACATATGAGATGTTTCAAGGGCTGAAATTGAGATTTCAGGCTCCTGCCCACGTCAAGAGGTATGAGACCTCCGACGATTTTCTTAGCCTACAAACTAAGGTAGAAATGCTCAATCGTTGAGCTTGTGCTCAGATTGTCTGAGTGCAACAATCACTTGAATCGAGTGGGAGTCGATCTTCCAGATGAGATAGTGATGTTTCTCCAAAGTCATTAACACCAAGCTGCTAGAGCTTCGTGATGAACTATAACATATCAGGGATAGATATGATGATCCTTGAGGTATTCGTGATGTTTGACACATGCGAAAGTAGAAATCAAGAAGGAGCATCAATTGTTGATGGTTGGTGAAACCACTAGTTTTAAAGAAGGGCAAGGGCAAGAAGGATACTTCATGAAACGGCAAATCACCGCTGCTCCAAAGAAGAAACCCAAGGTTGAACCCAAACCCGGGACTAAGTGCTTCGTAATAAGGGAACAACCAACGGAGCGGAATTACCCTAGATACTTGGTAGATGAGAAGGCTGGCAAGGTCGATAGAAGTATATTGATATACATTATGTTAATGTGTACTTTACTAGTACTCCTAGTAGCACCAGGGTATTAGATACGGTTCGGTTGCTAAGTGTTAGTAACTCGAAATAAAAGCTACGGAATATAACGGAGACTAGATAAAGGTGAGTGACGATATATGTTGGAAGTGTTTCCAAGGTTGATGTGATCAAGCATCGCACGCTCCCTCTACCATCGAGATTTGGTGTTTATGCTGAGCATAGACATGATTGGATTATGTCTATCGCAATACGATTATTCATTTAAGGAGAATAATGGTTACTCTATTTATTTGAATAATACCTTCAATGGTCTTGCACCTAAAGGAATGGTTTATTGAATCTCGATCGTAGTGATACACATTTTCATGCCAAAAGGATATAAGATAATAATGATAGTACCACTTACTTGTGGCAATCGCCATGTAAGTCATATTGGTATAAAACGCATGAAGAAGCTCCATATTGATGGATCTTTGGACTCACTCGCTTTTGAAAAGTTTGAGACATGCTAACCATGTCTATTGGTGTATACGCATGAAGAAACTCCATGCAGATGGATCGTTTGGACTCACTTGATTTTGAATCACTTGAGATATGCAAATCATACCACATGGGCAAGATGACCAAAAGCCCGGTTTCAAAGAAGATGGAACAAGATAGCAACTTGTTGGAAGTAACACATATTGATGTGTGCAGTCCAATGAGTGCCGAGGCATGCAAATGAATATCGTTATGTTCTTACTTCACGATGATTCGAGTAGATGTAGAGTATATTTACTTGATGAAACACAAGTCTGAATTATTGAATGGTTCAAGTAATTTCAGAGTGAAGTTGAAGATCATCGTGACAAGAGGATAAAATGACTATGATATGATCATAGAGATGAGTATCTGAGTTACGAGCTTTGGCACGCAATTAAGACATTGTGGAAATTGTTTCACAATAAATACCGCTGGAACACCATAGTTTGATGGTGTGTCCGAACATCATAGTTGCACCCTATTGGATATGGTGCGTACCATGATGTCTCTTATCGAATTACCACTATTGTTTATGGGTTGGGCATTAGAGACAACCACATTCACTTTAAATAGGGCACCACGTAATTCCGCTGAGATGACACCGTATGAACTATGGTTTAGAGAAACCTAAGTCGTCGTTTCTTAAAGGTTTGGGGCTGCGACGCTTATGTGAAAAAGTTTCAGGTTGATAAGCTCGAACCCAAAACGGATTAAATGCATCTTCATAGGATACCCAAAACAGTTGGGCATACCTCCTAATTCAGATCCGAAAGCAATAGGGATTGTTTCTTGAATCGGGTCCTTTCTCGAGGAAAAGTTTGTCTCGAAAAGTTTAGTGGGAGGATGGTGGAGACTTGATATGGTTATTGAACCGTCACTACAACTAGTGTGTAGTAGGGCACAGGAAGTTGTTCCTGTGGCACCTACACCAATTGAAGTAGAAGCTTATGATAGTGATCATGAAACTTCGGATCAAGTCACTACCGTGCCTCGTAGGGTGACAAGGATGCATACTACTTTAGAGTGGTACAAGAATCCTGTCTTGAAGGTCATGTTGCTAGACAACAATGAACCTCGAGCTATGGAGAAGCAATGGTGGGCCCAAATTCCAACAAATGGTTAGAAGCCATGAAATCCGAGATAGGATCCATGTATCAGAACAAAGCATGGACTTTGGTGGACTTGCCCAATGATCGGCAAGCCATTGAGATAAATGGATCTTTAAGAAGAAGACGGACGTGGACGGTAATGTCACCGTCTATGAAGCTCGACTTGTGGCGAAGAGTTTTTCACAAGTTCAAGGAGTTGACTACGATGAGATTTTCTCATCCGTAGCGATGCTTAAAGTCCGTCGGAATCATGTTAGCATTAGCTGCATTTATGAAATCTGGCAGATGGATGTCAAAACGAGTTTCCTTACCAGTGTTCGTAAGGAAAGGTTGTATGTGATACAATCCGAAAGTTTTGTCGATCCTAAGGATGCTAAAAGGTATGCTAGCTCCAGCGATCCTTCTAAAGGACTGGAGTAAGCATCTCGGAGTTGGAATATGTACTTTGATGAGATGATCAAAGATTTTGGGTTTATACAAATTTATGAGAAACTTGTATTTCCAAAGAAGTGAGTGGGAGCACTATAGAATTTCTGGTGAGTATATGTTATTGACATATTGTTGATCAGAAATGATGTAGAATTTCTGGAAAGCATATAGGGTTATTTGAAAAGTGTTTTTCAATGGAAAACCTGGATTAGGCTACTTGAACAATAAGCATCAAGATCTATAAGATAGATCAAAATGCTTAATAGTACTTTCAAATGAGCACATGCCTTGACATGATCTTGAAGGTGTTCGAGATGGATCACCAAAGAAGGAGTTCTTGCCGAGTTGTAAGGTATGAAGTTAAGACTTAAAAGCTCGACCACGGCAGAATAGAGAGAAAGGACGAAGGTCGCCCCTATGATTAAGACGTAGACTCTACAAGATGCTATCTTGTGTACCGCACTCAAGTGTGCCTTGCCATGAGTCACTATAGGGGTACAAGAGTGATCCAAGAATGGATCACAGGACAGCGATCAAAGTTATCCTTAGTAACTAGTGTACCAAGGAATTTTCTCGATTATGGAGGTGGTAAAGAGTTCGTCGTAAAGGGTTACGCCGATGCAAGCTTTACACCTATCCGGATAGCTCGAGTAGAGATACCGGATACGATAATGGAGCAATTTTAGAATAGCTCCAAGTAGAACGATCATTTGGAATAGCTCCAAATAGAGCGTGGTAGCTACATCTAGGAGATGACATAGAGATTTGTAAAGCACACACGAATCTGAAAGGTTCGCACCGCTGACTAAAACCTCTCTCACAAGCAACATGATCAAACCTAAAACTCATTGAGTGTTAATCACATAGTGATGTGAACTAGACTAATGACTCTAGTAAACTCTTGGGTGTTAGTCACATGGCGATGTGACCTGTGAGTGTTAATCACATGGTGATGTGAACTAGATTATTGACTCTAGTGCAAGTGGGAGACTGTTGGAAATATGCCCTAGAGGCAATAATAAAAGTATTATTATTATATTTCCTTGTTCATGATAATTGTCTTTTATTCATGCTATAAGCGTATTATCGAGAAATCGTAATACACGTGTGAATACAAAGACCACAATATGTCCCTAGTGAGCCTCTAGTTGACTAGCTCGTTGTGATCAACAGATAGTCATGGTTTCTGACTATGGACATTGGATGTCGTTGATAACGGATCACATCATTAGGAAGAATGATGTGATGGACAAGACCCAATCCTAAGCATAGCGCAAAGATCGTGTAGTTCGTTTGCTAGAGCTTTTCCAATGTCAAGTATCTCTTCCTTAGACCATGAGATCGTGTAACTCCGGATACCGTAGGAGTGCTTTGGGTGTATCAAACGTCACAACGTAATCGGGTGACTATAAAGGTGCACTACAGGTATCTCCGAAAGTGTCTGGTTGACACGGATCGAGATCGGGATTTGTCACTCCGTGTAAATGGAGAGGTATCTCTGGGCCCACTCGGTAGGACATCATCATAATGTGCACAATGTGATCAAGGGGTTGATCACGGATGATGTGTTGCGGAACGAGTAAAGAGACTTGCCGGTAACGAGATTGAACAAGGTATCGGTATACCGACGATCGAATCTCGGGCAAGTAAAATACCGCTAGACAAAGGGAATTGTATACGGATCGATCGAGTCCTTGACATCGTGGTTCATCCGATGAGATCATCGTGGAACATGTAGGAACCAACATGGGTATCCAGATCCCGCTGTTGGTTATTGACCGGAGAACGCCTCGGTCATGTCGCATGTCTCCCGAACCCGTAGGGTCTACACACTTAAGGTTCGATGACGCTAGGGTTATAAAGGAAGCTTGTATGTGGTTACCGAATGTTGTTCGAGTCCCGGATGAGATCCGGACGTCACGAGGAGTTCCGGAATGGTCCGGAGGTAAAGATTTATATATGGGAAGTCTGTTTTGGTCACCGAAAAGTTTGGGGTTTATCGGTAACGTCTCGGGACCACCGGAGGGTCCCGGGTCCACCAAGTGGGGCCACCTGCCCCGAAGGCTGCGTGGGCCAAGTGTGGGAGGGACCAGCCCCTAGGTGGGCTGGGCGCCCCACCAAGGCCCAAGGCGTGGGAAGAGTGGGAGGGCAAACCCTAGGGCAGATGGGCCCTAAGGCCCACCCAGCGCGCCTCCTCTCTCCTCCCTCCTGCCGCCACCCCAGTTGGATCTGAGGCTGGCCGCACCCCTTGGGGTGGGAAACCCTAAAGGGCGCAGCCCCTCTCCCCTATAAATAGTGAGGCATAGGGCTGCCCAGAGAACACACAGAATACACGTGATTCGGTCTCGCCTTTGGTTGCAGCCCTCTCCTCTTCCCAAGTACTCCTCCTCTCCGTGGTGCTTAGCGAAGCCTGCTGGATTGCCACACTCCTCCATCACCACCACGCCGTTGTGCTGCTGCTGGAGGAGTCTTCTCAACCTCTCCCTCTCTCCTTGCTGGATCAAGGCGGGGATACGTCCACCGGCTGTACGTGTGTTGAACGCGGAGGTGCCGTCTGCTCGCACTTGATCATCGGTGATTTGAATCACGACGAGTACGACTCCATCAACCCCGTTCACTTGAACGCTTCCGCTTAGCGATCTACAAGGGTATGTAGATGCACTCTCCTTCTACTCGTTGCTGGTCTCTCCATAGATAGATCTTGGTGACACGTAGGAAAATTTTTTGAATTTCTGCTACGTTCCCCAACAGGTCTATCCAACAAGTATGTGCCCGTGCCAAACTTGGCATTGATAAGCATCTGAATGTGCGGGGCAAATCCACACGACCTCTTCTGGTCAGCTGCAGTCCTCTTGATAGTCTCAACAATCAAGTCCATCACCTTGAAAGGTGCCTTCTCATCAAGTATATGCAGCATGTTGATAGAGTATCCTCTGATCATGCGATGATCTCCAGACTTGGGCATCAAGGTATGCCTCAGAATAGTGTTTGTGGTAGGTAGACCTGCCTGGAGATAATACACTGAGCCGAGCTTCCAGATTCCTACATCCTTAGCTGCAACCTCGTTGTACATATTCTTCATGGATTCATGGTTCTTCTTGGGAATTCCATAGACATCAACATCATCCTCTCTCTGCACTGGAGCATTCAGAAGTGCTGCCCATTCTTCAACAGTTGAAGAGAATCTTTGGCCTTCATCATCCATGTGATCTTTCCATCTCGGATAGAAATGAGTCAGGCATAGAATTGCATAATCATCTCATCATTCCAATTGGTCAACTTCGACCTACAAAGTCTCGCAACGCCACATGCAATGAAGCTCTCATGCACATGTGGAAAGAAGTCTCTGTGCTCTTCATCACAATGTATGCCCAATCAACATAGCGAGTGTCTGCGCAACTATGGGCTTCTTGTCCATCAGCACAGTCTCATAGAAGTCCTGCTGCTCTCTGGTGTGGAATCTTGGATCAACAGCAGTTCTTCTCCTCACACCATATGGATCAGCTTGTCTCCATAGCCTGAGACCTCTATCCTTTCTTTCCTTCATGTTCTCAGCTTGAGGATGAACATCATTGTGAAGTGGCAGTTTCTGATGAAGTTTCAGCAAGACAGGTGCCTCATCATCTGACACAGCTGGTGGCACATCATCTTTCTTCTTCTCAAATGCAGGGATGTTCCTGACAGTCTTCTTGGGCTTGGCAGCAGGCTTTGCTGGAGCTGCCTTGACTGGAGCAGATTGCTTGGACTTAGAAGTGGCTCCTGCCCTGATGGCATCACCCATGAACTTAGACTTCTGAGGAGGAGGCTGGGGTGCTTCCTCATCCTCATCATCCTCTGCTGCATCATCATGCACAATCCTCTTCCTCTTGGAAGTTTTCTTCACCTTGCTTGTAGTTTCCTCTTCCATACTTAGCTTCTTGGCAACAGTGGACTTCTTCACTTTTCTGGTGCCTTTCTTGGTTTGCTGACCCTGTGGCTCTTTGGCAAAAACTTTTCTCTTTGGCTTGGAGGAGACCTCTTCCTCAACAATGAAATCGAATCTTCTTCATCGAGTTCCTCTTCTTTACGCCCCGGTGGCTGCAGGAGGCAAACCACTTGGTGTGCTCCTCTCACCATCATCTCAAGAGCTCTTTGGGCTCGGGACTAGTGCCTGCCTCGAATATCAGCAATAGGTGACTCACACTGTTCGGCTGTCACTTGCATCCGACATGGCCGACAACTTGTGAATAGGTAAGGTGTAGGCGAGTAGAAGAGTTATCACAAATCGCGTAAGATTTTGCAAACAAAATGAGTTCAAATTCTAGTATTAGGTTTTCACAGAAGACATTTCGGTCGGACCGAGTTTAAAATTCGTGAATCCGAAGTGTTCAAACAGAAGCATTCACACCACTTTTGGTTGGACCGAAGTGGGTTTCGGTCCTGCCGAAAACACTAGGGTTTCACTAAATCCTCATTTCGTCGCACCGATTTGCACAACTCGGTTGGACCGAAGGTGCAAAGGTAATGGCCAGAGGCCAAATCGGTCATACCGAGAATGTAAAATCGATCTCACCGAGATGTGTTCGGCGGAAACCTAACCCTAAAACTTTTACTCGAATCTAATCCAAAAGATCTAATCTGGTGTTCTGGAAGATTTCAAACGTGGCAAGATGCTAGGCAAACCAATCGTGCATTGAATCGGAGATGGGAGCACGAGTGGGATCGAAACTCACCCTAACTTGGTGGAGTTCCTCTCACGGCGGCAACGGCGCTGGAGAAGATGTCCGCTGACGGCGACGGAGACTGCGGCGGGCGCCTGACAGCGCATTTACGGAGACGATCCGGAGACCACGGCGACGGCAAAGAAGGGGTGGGGCGAAGCGTTTGAAGTAGAAATCAACGCTGCCCTCGGAGTATATATACCCCTTTGTTATCGGTGGGACCGAGTTGTAAAACTTCGGTGGCACCGAGATGGATAACTAGTGCGATTACACACTTCGTCACGCCGAAAATCACAACTCGGTATCACCGAGGTGAAAACCTAGATCAATCCAAGTGCTTTCGGTTTGACCGAGTTTGAGTGGGTTGGTCGACCGAAATCACTTAGAAGGTTTTGGAAGTTAGCCCTTGACGGATCGGTGGCTCAAGTGCTCCTCACTCGGAGGGTCCAAAATGACTTGTTCAAAGTTTGTGATGTAAGCATGAAAAGAATTTGAGACAAGAAAGCATAGATAGCTAGGGGAGGTACTTAGGCATTCTTGTCCATCCATTTGGTCAGAAAAATCAAAATGACCAAAACAACAAATGGATGTCCTCGAATGGATAAAATCATGCATCCAACATGCTCACACAATAAGACAGCAAATGAAATATGTGTCAAACATGCACAAACAAAACTCTAGCTACTATCACACAATTTGTCGATGACTAGGTCATCTTTATATGAGTATATTGACTTAGGAGTCAAATGAGAACATTTGATCATAGGTCATACTCATCGTTTAAGCACAAGTGGGGTTACCACTTTTACATAAAGCATTGATGTGTTCACATCATTTGAAGATGCTTTAGCTCAATTCTTTAGAGCAAAGCTCCCCCTAGATGTGAGAACCCCTTTTAAAGGGTCAAACTAACCTTGGATTGTCGTAGAAGACTTCATGTAGATGTTGAAGATGTGGATGCTCAATGTTGATGAAGATCATCAAGAGTTGGGAGCAATCCTTTGGATTCGGGCACTTTCAATACCTACATGGGTTAGTCCCACAAGGAACAAACAAGGATATCCATGGACATAGATTGAGGTACACAATAGATGATGTCCATGAAAGCAATGATTACCTTGTCCCTTGACTTACCAACAAGAGGGTTTGTGACTCCATGAACTAGTGCATAATGTGGAAGTTGGTTGCACAAGTTCTTGCCAAAAAGAATGTGAGTGAAGTATGTTGGCGGAGTCACCCTCAAGAACTCTCTAGTTCTTCTTCTTTGGGATCCACATCATCTTGATGGGAATCCTTGGGGTTGTAGTTGAGCTTGAAGAAGTAGAACTTGACGTTTCCTTGGGAACCCACTTGACCATGGCTTTAGGTGCTTCATCAAATGCATCAATCTCCTCTTGAAGCTTGTCCTTGCCTTTTAGCTTGTGGTCTTGTGGTGGAAGGTCATCTTGAGCTTGTTCCACATTGGAAGAAGTAGGATCATACTTCTCCTTTTGAGAAACAAACTTTGGAGTGGGATATTGACCTTCTTCCCATTCAACACCCTCGGCGTTGAACTTTCGCTCAAAACCAATTCCTTGATTCTTCCGTGCCTTCCTTGCTTGTAACAATTTCCTCAAAGTTCTTGCTTCCGCAAGGCTCTTGTAGACACCTTTCTCTATAATCCCTTTCAATAAACTATTTTCTTGCTCAAGTGTAACTTGGCTTGAAACATTGTTAGTGGAATCAACATAACTACTAGAAGCAACAATATTGGATTTAGCATGGTTATTGTTGCCACTAGATGAAGAATTTTTCTTATGCTTGTCATGCTTAGTTTTAATGGGAGGCAAGAAATTAGACAAGAGAAGTCGTTTGGCAAGATATGAAGAACTCTTCTTTCGAAGATCGTCATTGATTGCTTTTAGAAACTCATGTTCTTGCTCTAGATTGAGCTTCTCGAAGCGTAGCTTCTCATGAGATCTTAGGAGCTCTCTATGATCTTCTTGAGTTGTTTCATGAGCTAACTTAAGAGTGTTTAGTTCTTTAGTTAGACGCTCAATCTCCTTCATAGCATTGTCATTCGACTCTTCTTGACTATAAAGACTACTAGCATGTTCATCATTACTAGGCTCACTAGATTTGTCATGTAAAAGCTCATCTTCACCAAGCAAGTCATCCTCATCACTATCAAAGTCAATGAATTCAGGGTGTGATACCTTGGGGCCTTTAGCCATGAAGCATCTTCCAATTCCCTCATTTGGTGAATCAAATAAGTCATAGGAGTTGGAGTTGGAGGACACGAGAGCAAGACCGCAACACCTTCATCTTGATCAGTAGTCGGAGTTGGAGTGATAGCTTCTTCGGAATGATTGTCGGAGTCGGGCCGGAGACCCATTCACCTACATGAGCTTGATGTTTTCTTCTTGTGTAGCTCCTTGATGATTTGTCTTTCCTCTCCGAATCCTTGCTTCTCCGAGAGGATCTTCGCTCATAACGATCATCTCTACTCCTTCTCTCTTTCGAGGTGACTCTTCTCTTGAGCTTCTTCTTCTTGGAGATTCTTCTCTTCTCTTGTGGGGAGCCGAGCACTCATTTGAGTAGTGTCCGGTCTTCCACAATTGTAGCAGATTCGATCACGACTAGAAGATCTCTTTTCATCATATGATCTAGACTTTGAGCTTCTCTCTTTGCTTCTACTCTTGTAGAATTTGTTGAAGTTCTTCACCATTAGGCTTATCTCTTCATTGGAAACCAGCTTGTCACTTGAGGTTGTGGGAGCATCACTTGTAGCTTTGTAAGCACCACTTGACTTGTTGTGAAGCTCTTCCTTATCTTTAAGTGTCATCTCATGAGCAACAATTCTTCCAATGACTTCGGTTGGCTTGAGATTCTTGTAGTTTGGCATCATTTGGATCAAAGTGCACACGGTGTCATACTTTCCATCCAAAGCTCTGAGAATCTTCTTGATGATGAATCGTTCGGTCATTTCTTCGCTTCCTAAGCCGGCAATCTCATTTGTGATGAGAGCAAGCCTAGAGTACATTTCAGCGACTCCTTCACCTTCCTTCATCTTGAACTTGTCAAGTTGACCTTGAAGAACATCTAGCTTTGATTCCTTCACGGACTCGGTACTTTCGTGCATTTCACCAAAGTATCCCAAATCTCTTTTGCATTCTCAAGACGGCTGATTTTGTTGAACTCCTCGACACAAGGCATTGAAGAGAATGTCACAAGCTTGAGCATTGTTTTGCAACATCCGCAGCTCATCCGTTGTAGCTTCACGATCCGAACTTTTCCTTCCTCAAGAATTCACCTTGCAAACCAACACAAATAATGCCCCATGCGGCTGGGTTATGGCCAAGAATATGCATTTTCATTTTATGCTTCCAACTAGCAAAGTTTGAACCATCAAAGTAAGGACCTCTCGAAAATTACCCTCACTAGACGCCATACTCTCCTAGGTTGTGAAACCAAGCTTATGGAGTCCAATGCAATGGAAACCAATACAATGGAGACCAAAGCTCGATACCACTTGTAGGATCGAAAGTATGTCTAGAGGGGGTGATTAGACTACTTGACAATATAAAAATTCAGCCTTTTGATAAAGACAAGTTTTTGGCAGATTCACGATTATGATCAAGTCAAGTATCACCCTACACATGCAATTCTAGAGTATAGGCAGCGGAAAATAAATTGCACATGTAGTAAAGAGAGGTGGAGAAGAGCAAACGCAATTTGGAGACACGGAGATTTTTTCTCGTGGTTCCGATAGGTGGTGCTATCGTCAATCCACGTTGATGGAGACTTCAACCCACGAAGGGTAACGGCTGCGAGAGTCCACGGAGGGCTCCACCCATGAAGGGTCCACGAAGAAGCAACCTTGTCTATGCCATCATGGCCTACGCCCACGGAGGGCTAGCCTTACTCGGGGTAGATCTTCACGAAGTAGGCGATCTCCTTGCCCTTACAAACTTCTTGGTTCAACTCCACATCTTGACGGAGGCTCCCAAGCGACACCTAACCAATCTAGGAGGCACCACCTCCAAAAGGTAATAGATGGTGTTGATGATGATGAACTCCTTGCTCTTGTGCTTCAAATGATAATCTCCCCAACACTCAACTCTCCTCACCGATTTGGCTGTGGTGGAAGAAAGGATTGAGTGGAAAGCAACTTGGGAAGGCTAAAGATCAAGCTTCATATGGTGGGAGTGGAGCAACTTGATCTCAACACAAGGGTAGGTAGTTTTCTTCTCGTAAATGTAAGGTAGGAGTGGTAGTTCTTTCGATGGCTCTCTCCACGAATGAAGAGGGGTGGAGGGTATTTATAGCCTCCACACAAAATCCAACTGCTACACACATTTGACCAATCTCGGTCGGACCGAAGTTGACAACTCGGTGAGACCGAAAGTTCAAATCATGTGAACGTTGGGATTTTCGTGGGACCGAAAATACAATCTCGGTTAGTCCGATTCGTCCAAAGACAAGAGCTTGCCAATCTCGGTGGGATCGACTTCATCATCTCGGTGACACCGATATGATGATGTAAGATTCTGAAGCTTGGCATCTCAAGTTTCGTGAGACCGAGTTCGAATCGGAAAATCCGAAATTTCTAGGGTTTGGCTTTGTGGTGAGGTGGTTCATCTCGGTGACTGAGTTTAGGAAATCGGTGGGACCGAGATTACTTATGAGTGTATATTGCAAGGAGAGTTGCTGATAGTTTAGGAGATGTATCACTAAGCACTTTGAGCAACCAGATCATTAACATAACCTCATCCCCTTTAATAGTATTGGCTTTCCTATGGACTCAATGTGATCTTGGATCACTAAACCAAAAATGGAGTCTTGAGCTTTTGCCAATGCTTGCCTTAGCATTTTGAGGGGTCCACTTCTTCAGTCTTGCCATACCCATATCAATTCGAACTTTCTGAAATGATTCTCAAGTAACTATTAGTTCAATGATATATATGTTGTTATTAATTACCAAAACCACTCGGGGATTAGTTGCACTTTCAGCAGTACGCCAGGCCTCGTTTCCATCGCCTGTTCCGTCCAAGCCGGTTGGGTCCCATGCGTTCCATTGCCTCCCGATGAGCACGACGCATTCCGTTGCCTCCCGATGAACACGACGCATTCCGTTGCCTCCCGATGAACACGATGCATTCCGTTGCCTCCCGATGAACATGAAGCATTCCGTTGCCTCCCCATGAACATGACGACGACGCCGTTTCTCCGTTCCGACCCAGCCATGTACGTATGCACGAGTAGGAATTCGAGACCCTACCCGTATGTACGTACGTGGCCGTATTTTCTTTCTTGCACCCTCGCTGCTGTACGTACGTGTACATGCTACGCGCGCGCCTCTACTACGACACGTGCGCGCCTCTACTACAACACGTGCGCGCCTCTACATTGACCAGTATGTACGTACACGTTCGCGGCCAGAATGACAATGCTATGTACGCTTCGACCAGGTGGGTCCCGACTGTCAGACACTTCCTTGCATATGAAGATGTAGCTGGGCGGTCCCAGCAGGCAGGGGGCGAATCATTTTTTCCCCAACGCACTTCCTTGCGTGCGAAGATGTAGCTGGTGGGTCCCAGCAGTCAGGGGCGCAAATCGTTTTTTGCCCAGACGCACTTCCTTGCATGCGAAGGTGTAGCTGGTGGGTCCCAGCAGTCAGGAGGGAAACATTTCTTTCGCGAAATATGGTGGCCCATTCGGTGGGTCCCTGCTGTTAGGTGGAGGAGTCATTATTTTCCACGTAATAAGGAGGCACTTCCTTGCTGCGGCCGTGGACCCAGCTATCAGCCTCTCGACGTACAGTCCACGTCCGATGGAAGTCGTTCCTTGAACACGTTGACCACACCGCGCCGAGAGCACCAGGGCGGTGGACGACGGCGAGGACTAGGAAGGGGATGACGCGGAGCCGGTGAAGATGCAGCAGTGGATGCCCACGCGGAGAGGAGTATGAGTATTCACTCATTCGGCTGCGGTGTGAGGCTGCCATCGCCGCAAGGCCTGGCGAGCGGTGGGAATAGTAGGGGCAGTGTGGCCTCCGCGGCAGCACAGCCAGCCACGGGAGGCAGGAGCAGGCGGCACGACCAGCGCTGCTTTGGGCGGCTGGAGCAAGAAGACCAGAGGTTGAATAAGCACTACGGTCGTTGGATGGACATCGTACGGTCACTGGAGCTAGAATCGTTCATATTGACTAAGTTGACAAAGCCCTCCGTCCCCGTCAACTTAGTAGGCCCACAAGTCAGACTCCCACCAAGGTGAGTCCCAGCTAGTAGGGGTCCGAGCTGACATCGAGGGGAACATTTTTTTCGCGAAATACGGTGGCCCGTCTGGTGGGTCCCAGCAGTCAGGGGGGAAACATTTTTTTTTCACGAAATAAGGTGGCCCATCCGGTGGGTCCCTGCTGTCAGGTAGAGGAATAATTATTTTGCGTGTAATAAGGAGGCATTTCCTTGCGGCCGCCATGGACCCAGCTGTCAGCCTCTCCACGTACAGTACTCTTCTGATGGAAGTCGGTCGTTGACCACGTTGACCACACTGCGCCGAGAGCACCGGGGCGGTGGACGACAACGACGCCTAGGAAGCGGACGACGCGGAGCTGGGGAAGACGCAGTAGTGGAAGACCGCACGGAGAGGAGTACGAGGGTTCACTGGTTCAGCTACGGTGTGAGGTTGCCGTCGCCTAGAATAACAGGGGGTGTGGGTGAGTGGAGGAATGGCCTGGCTAGCGGTGGGAGTAGTATAGGGGCGGTGAGGCCTCCGCGGCAGCACAGCCGGCCACGAGAGGCAGGAGCAGGCGGCACGACCGACTCTGCTTTGGGCGGCTGGACCAAGAAGACTAGAGGTTGAAGAAGCACTACGGCCGTTGGATGGACATCGTACGGTCACTGAAGCTAGAATCGTTTATATTGACTAAGTTGACAAATCCCTTGGTACGCTCCAACTTAGTAGGCCCATAGGTCATCCTCCGAAACGGTGCGCCCCAGATGTTAGGGGGTGGAATCATTTTTTGGGCGTCGAAGCTAAGAATATCCGAGATTGAAGAAGAAGGACGACATCCGTTGGATAGACATCCAACGGCCACTGCTGCTAGAACCGTGTGTTGACTATAATAAGTTGACAAAGCCTTGCATATGCATCAACTTATTTTTTTAGGGGACGCGTCACTTAGTAGGACCACAAGTGTGTGGCAGAGAACTTATAGCCCATTTGCGTTTGTAAGAATGTACAACCCATTTTTGAATTCTAATGGAATTTACAACAGCCCATTTACAGTTTGTTAAAAGTACAACCCATTTTCTAGCTAGGACAATGATTAATAATTTCAACCAACCATTGAAGACAGAATTCAATAAAATTTCCCACATTTTGATGGGATCCGAAATATTTTTATCCCAAAATTTCTATTCAGATTAAATATAAATTTGTATTACGTAAAAATCAAACGAAACATTGCGCACGTAACAATGAAAATTTAAGATTTTCAAAATCCATAAACAATATTTTATAAACTAATTTCGTGTTTGGTGCATTTTTTATAGTTACTGCCAGTTTTTATAATTACATCCCATTTATTATTTTTAACGCCCATTTTCCTATTAAGCCTAATGCATACCTCCTAGGAAAGATTTGCAGCCCAGCGGGGCGGAGAATAACAAGTTCACCTTGCCTGGGTATTCCTCAAAAATACGTATAGCTGGGCTAGCCATTTTCATCTTGAAAAAAGTAGTATCTGGGCTGGATATCTGGCCTGGGCTAGACGGGCCATAGCCCGCCCAGTTAATACCCTGCTCTCCTCTGAACAACAACGAAATCATTGCCAAGAAAAACTCTGCAGTGCTCACGCCTCAAAAACACAAATACTGCTTGAGCTGCTTGGTCCAAGCTGTCAGCTGCACCTTGTGCAATTCTCTCGTTTATATTGACTACATAGGTTGACAATGGTGTGGGACCGTGATGTCAGGAAACCAGGAGAAAGCAAAAAAAAAATATAGTTGTACATAATAAGGAGGCACTTGCATACGTACAACTATGGCCCTAGTGGGTCCCTAGTGTCATCCAGTCAAAATAAAGTCATCTCCTGAATCCTCATGTTCGTTGACCATGTTCACAATGCTCGGCGCCACGGCGAGCGCAACAACTCAAAGGACAACGGAGAGGGCCTCGCGGGCCCTACGGAGGTCTGATACTGCGCCCGCTGCTCATTCAGGAAGCCAGGATCATCGGACACCTATGAGCACGTTCGAGAAATTGAGACGGCATGAAACGGTAAGGCCGCGCTTGGGAGCTCTGGTTTATTTCAAACCTGTATTAACATACAAGTGTAATTTACTCATCATCGGAAGGCCCGAGGTCTGTAAGTAAAACCGGCGGGTTACGCGTGTAATTTGAAAGATCAGTGTGTATTTTACGACCACTGTTATATGGACGACATTACCAGAGGATACATGCACGACGTGCGTATCATGCCATCCATGGGCAAGGCTGAAACAGCAGCTAACGGCTGGATTAGCAATCGTCCGAGTGTCGTTCAATGTTTTTATCGTGTGTGAAGTACTTCCGATATTTTACTAGTCGAAATCTACCAACCAAGCGCCTTCGCCCGAGACCATCTGCTTTAATTTACAAGCATCAGTTTTACAAGCGGTTTTGGTTGGAAAACAACAATCCAATCACGGCCTAATATCATGAGTTGGTAGGAAGATCATATGGTTTCACGTCTAACCTACCCGACATGTCGTATAGGCTATGAATGAAACATCAGATGATGAACTTCCTACACACGGAAACAATAGAAGAGGATGATCTTCTTAACAAGCAAATCACTGGCATTAGATCGACATGCAAAACAATACGAAGCATTATTCTTAGGAGGCACGGTGAACAGCTCGTGAAGCCGCATGCCACAACATTCCAAGCTCAACTTTGCAATCAAACACAAGGCCGAGCATTACATAGACAATATTTAGAACAAACTCTTAATACAGGAATATCTCAGCAGAGTAACTATTTACTTCTAAACTGAACGCAGGAATAGGAAAAAACACTCGACGCTGCTCACAGCAAGGGCATCCCACTCAAAAATATCAAATGCATGTCTTCTGGCTAACATCAATGAGCAAATTTTCACAAGGTTTTCCAATTCTAATATATTAAACTAACGTCTTCTTGCTAACATCAATGATTAAACTTTGACAAGCTTTTCCCATTCAAAATATGTAATGCCTATGATCGTGTCCAGTCATAGCTTCTTGTACTTGTTTGGGCACTTTATGCCCAGGGCACTCCACGTGTTGTTAAATTGCCAATGGTCTCTGCAGACTAGTCATGTCACCGTGTCTAATAATACTCAGAAAGCTTCTCGGTCATTCCTACAGAATGTACCGCAACTAGTGACCGCTTTTTCTGCAAAGTGGAATGACCAACTGGACCCAATAACGCAACAGTTTGCCTTGGACACATTGGCTCCTTTTGTGCAGTTCAACTAAAATCGAAGTCAGAATAAAACCGAGTTTTAATTTTGATATCCCTGTAAGCAACAATAGGTATAAGGGAAACAATTACTGAGAAATAACGGTTGATGACTTGTCTTAATGGGAAACAAAGCAGGAGAGTAGCAATTCTCCATCAGCGTGATTCATTCATATTAACTGAGACATTATTTTAACAATGCCTTGTTTCAACATGTATAAAGAACGACAAAGTAGAAAAGTACCATTCCTAAAACAATGCAACTGATTCATTTTTAAAGAGACATTATCTTAACAATACCTTGGTTAAACATGTAGAAAGAACTACAAAGCAGGATAGTACCATTCCTCACAAGTGTTGCAGTTTTGAACTAAGATTCAATAGTTAATTAATTCTGAGAGTGGCATTGCTTAATTTTACCAGCGGCATTAGATTGACGAAAAGCATAAACAGTTCCAGGGGAGAGTGCGCCCAACAACAATATGTGCTTCCATCTACTTATAAAGGGGGTGATGCAAAGTTTGTTGTAACAAAGCAACAACCATCATGTCTGGGTTGGTCCCATTTTTGTTCACTACTTAATGGGAAAAGACAGCAATACAATAGCTTCAATTCAACATTTATTTAAAACAGTACCAATACAAGAAGCACAACATCTCAAAGCACACTGCACAATCATGTGGATGAAGGCCTGTACTGACCTTTCATGAGAACACCAAGATAAAATACGAATCTGGTAACACGAATAGGAAATTCAATCTCGTTTTGTGAAGTTGCACAGAAATCAAGCAAAGTGTTTCCCGTAGTGAAGCAAAATGTCGCAATAGCAGCAAATTGAATAGATATCATGTGGTTGAGACCAAGATTTGAAACAACTCGATAGGAACACTGGAAACAAATCTCGATCTCCTTTTGTGCAGTTCCACCAAAATTAAGCAAAGTCACCGGTGTGACTTTCAAGTTGAACTGCACAAAATACCCTTAAAACATAAGTGTTTCGAGTCGCAAAGCAAAATGTCGCAATAGCAACAAGTTGAATCGATACCCCTGTTTTAATAGAGGCAAAAAAGGAGATCAAAGGAGGATGAAACAAACGGTGACAGAAAGAAGCATCTAACTTATCTTGGATGGAAAACAAAGCAGGATAGTAGCATTTCTAAAACAGTTGCATTGATTAATATTAACAAAGACACTCTCTTCAAACAACATTCGTTAAAAAATGTAATTTACTTTTAACAGTGGCATTGCTTCAATTTTTCGGCGGCATTCTTAGATTAACAACAACAAAATAGCTGCATGGCACATGCTAGCACCATGTGTGTCCACACGTATAAATGTTTGATGCAGAGTATGTAGACAAGCAGCATATCTGTGTTGATCCCATATTTGTTCTCTTTGAACTTTTTTCCTATGTGAGGGCAGCAAATCTAGTCCTGCACAAACTACCCAACCCCCCCCAGTTTCTTTCCCTTTTCAACAAAGAGATCGGTTCCTTACAGATGTGTGTACTAGGTTACCCCCTTTTTCCCTTTTCGACCAACAAAGCGGCTGGATAGCCAGTCTATACTACTTTTCCTCCCTCCTTTCCTCATTGAACCATGTCCTAGATTCATGCTCCACCCCACCGCACCTTTCTTTCCTCTTTGAACCAAGACCTAGATTCGACTACAGATCGAAAAAGATCCACATGCAGCTAGAGCAATGACGGTTTCAAAGAAACTTATACCTTAGGGTCATCGGGATGTGGCAAGGCGTGCGGCAGGAGGCCGGATCTGCCCACACTATGTACGGCAGCGAGGAAGAAGGGGTCGGTGGCCCTCCTGCACAGGCGCTGGGTGAAAGAGAACAACGCAGCCGGAGTGGATTGCCTCCCTCGCCGAAGGCGATAGTGTTAATGCTGCACCTCCTCCCCTTCCCGATGCGACGGGATACGGACGCCTCCTTCACCAGCTGTGAGGGGGGAGAGAGAGACAAGAGGCCAACACAGTCTTGTTTAGATCTGGTGAAGAGAGGGTGAGAGACTGTGAATATAGCAAACCCTAGCAAATGAACGCTGAGCCTCTAGCGTGCAACATATATGTATTATGCGGCGCGTGAAGAGTGCAAACCCTAGCGAACAAGCTACCGAGGGTCCCGCTTATATATATATATATATATATATATATATATATATATATATATATATATACACTAATGTAGTACGGACTCCGCTGCCTTCCTTTCATCAGATTTTGCTTATGTATGACAGAGCCAGCCACATTTTGGGCCCACCTGTCATAAACCCAAAGGCAGGTGCACTAAGTTAATGAAGCTGCGTCCATATAGTACTCTCGTGTGTATATGACTAATATATAGTGGAGTGGTTTTCTTTTTCTCTCCATAACAATCATTTTAAATTGTGTAAGTATGAAACAAAACTCTTTATTTAATGTACAATGAAGGAAACTAGTACTACTTCCGATGAACTAACGATCCACGCCCACGCGTCCTGGTCGCACTTCCTGTCCTTCACGTGTGGTACACTACCCTCCCTTAAGTGAACAACCACACATGCGCCAAATTATTGGAAACGTGTGAGAGTGTGTACAAATAAAGAATTTTAACTTCAATTATCGGAAAGGTTTGAGAGTATTACAAAGTTTGACTTTAGTCAAATCTAATATGCAGAGTAAATAAAAATGGAGGGCTACTACGTCCATCCGGGTTTTTAGTCCACACCATTTTTTAAATCAAAGTTAATAGCTGGACAAATAAAATTACAGGGGAGCTGGAGACAAAGTTGTGAGAAGGCTTAGAAATCAATACAAAACTTATGCTCTTAGTACCAACATCGATCCTTCTTCGAGGAAACATTTGGTTCATAGCCAATTGTGTGGTAAAATTGCACCAACATGAAAGACGGCTGCGTCTCCAATGCAACCAAGGTGAACTGATGAAGGATATCATCTTTGTGCGTAACAAGCAAAGAACACTGATGGAAGATAGCTTGTTTTTCATTGAAAATCGATCAGCTTCACCAGCCGACGCAACCATGAGGCGCAACCATGAGAATCGATAGGTCATCATGGTGATGCATCATCCATTTGGCATCAAGTTTGGGTGAGGCACCTATGAAGTTCGACAAATCCTCACTGTGGTCTGTTTCTTCTCAGTAATCAAGCACGAGGAAGGAAGAACCACGTGGCAGAGGACAGTGAGGCGGAACAACAATGGCCATCCAATTTTGTGCAGTTCCACTAAAATTGAGGAAGACATGCCCGAGTATGGAGACACGCATCGCTGTTTCCAAAAATATAAAAAAGGTTAATGAAAAGTACTTCAACAAACAGAAGCATCATAATTATATCTTGATGGGAACTAAACCAGGATACCCGAGAAAAAAAGCATTTCTTCATTTAACCAGTGATAGTACTACCACCATATGGACAATGACCGCACAACCACCATGTACTTTTTGTCGAAACAACATGTATACCTCCACCGAGGCATAAATCAGGACAGCTTTTCGAGTGGCATTTCCTTTATAATCGTACTAGTAGGTGATGTTGGACCAGCCGACGAACCCTAGCTACTATGCATGGGGAGCTGGGGAGTAGTCGCATAGAAGAAAACCCACACACAACGACCTAGGGAGCTGGACCAGTACAAGAAGTTATACCTCAGGTGGGCGAGATGTCGTTTAGGCGGGCGGGCGGGATCTGCCCACACGACGACAGCGAACAAGGCCGCGGCGGATCTTCGTCCGTGCCAGCGCCGGCTCCGAGAGGATGGTGCGCATCGGCTCCCTCCGTGGCCGACGGCGACAACGTCAAGGCTACACCTCCTCACCTCCCGTAGCGGACGGGATTCGGCCGGATCTGTGACCACCGGTGAGGAGAGAGATAGAGTGGACACTGTCATCTTTTTTTGATATGGAGAGGGTGAGAGAGCGAGACGCAAGAAACTCTATCAAACAAGAGGCTATAATGGAGTAAAAACATCTCTCCATAGCAGTGGTTTTAAATAGAATACGAGCGTTCCCGGAAAAAAGAAACGAAAACTGGCGGATAATTTTTTAAGGGTCTGTCTAGGACACATCTAGATGTGACATAGTTATGTCACATCTAAGTTGATGTCCACTCCGTTTGTGGTCTATTTTTTTTTGTCCTAGTTTTTTTGTTTCTTGTTGCTATATTATATACTTGTGGGAGCTTAGATGTGATATCCTTAAATAACATCTAGATGTGAATTAGACAAACTGATTTTCTAACGTACCAAGAAAGAAAACTCGATCAAAATAACGCCCCCGCTTCCAGGTCGTGAGAGCGTCGCGCACACACACAGACATAGACATGCATATCCGTGTTTACGTAAAATTCCATTTCCATCTCCATCTCCAATCATATTTGTCCAACTGGCACATTATTTACGTTGTTAATTATATACGCAGCAATATTAACGTACACCATCTCTTGTTTGCGCACGTCCGGACCGCTGCCATAGCCTGTCCTGACCAACCCGAACCCTCTTCATCACCCGCGCGTGCTTCCCGCCCAAAACGGTCAGTGCCGCATTCATGCCCGGCAAGAGCAGACGTGACCTCTCACTGGCGCCGGCATTGAAGCGGCGCGCCGGCCAAGAGAGCGTCATCCGCGCCGCTTCCGGGTGCACGCGGCTGCTCCGCGTTCAAAGGACGCAATAGCCGGCTACAACATGCATGTAAAAAGTTCTTGGGAGTCCGTGCTACAGCTAGCTGTCCTCCCCCAACTCGTCAATCTCTTCCAGTAGTGCTAGTAGTACTCCATCGCGTGATCCATCGACAAGCAGGCGAGAAAGTTATCGTATACTCGGTTTGCGGTGAGTGGTATGCCGAGCGACCGTGTGGGGTCGAGCCATGGAGGAGGGTGAGACACGAACACGACAGACCTGATTTAAACGTTGGTTTTGCTCGATGGTGTGATCCAATGAAATGAAACGTTGGTTTCTCCCTGTTTCCATTTTTTCTCCGGAAAAACGGAAACTTCCAACTCCATTTTCATTCCTATTCCAAGGTCGCCCCGTTACAACATTCCATCAAATACAAAGGAAAACTAACACGCATGCTGATGCATCTCAATGATTCAAAGATCATAGCCAATATTTACTTCACAACTAAAGAAAAAAGTTGTGAGAGCGTGTACGAAAGAAAAACTACCGATGGGGTCACTACGACTTAAACCCTAAACCCTAAACATGATTTAATTCCTGGCGCCGTAGAACTGTCAAGGAAAGACGGCCGGCACCCTCGGATCATACGATGCTTTTGTGCGTTCCACTAAAATCGAAGTGAGCATCCCTGATGGCAAAGATATTGAAGAAGTGCGATTAGAATAATAGTACTGGCACTAGTTCATGAGACATAAACTCATCACAAGTAGAAGCCGTAGAAGTAGAGAAAGATCAACATGGAGATGGAGCTACGGCGAAGGAGCAAGCCGCTCCAAAAGGAAGATGGACTACCTAGGACGCCGGGTCAGTAGCTAGAAGGGCGGTTAGGACGCGATCGCCCATACCGCGGTGACCCCGATTGGGACGCACCGATCGTGGGTTTTCCCTCGCCGATGTCGACCGTGTCACGCAGAACATTGTTCCTTCCCCACCGCGGGATCGTGCCCGCTGCTCTATGCTTGTGAAGAGAGCAACCTTAGCAAGCGTGCTTGTAGCTTAGGCCTCGTTAGTGTATATATAGTGGTTTTTTTTTCTTTCCATATCAACCATTTTATATAGCGTACGTGTCATTCAAGAGTGAAATGATGGTTGCTTCTTCCGACTAACTTGCTGTGTGATTTGACTGCTCCTTAGTGGCCCCTACACGTACTCCCCGTACGTGTATGCAACAGTCACACGTACACATTGACGCAAAAACACGCGCGACGCCCTAATGCATGCATGTCCGAGCACATGACGGAACACACACCACAAGAAATATGTCAACTTGTGACCAACACTATTGGTCACTGAATGGTCACTGTTTTCAATTTGTGACCTTTTTGTGACCAAAAACATGAGGTCAAAAGCTGGCGGTCGTAACCTGACTATAGCGACCTTCTCACAGAGAACGTCATAGACGTTTATGACCAAAATACGTGTACTGTGGTGTTTTGGTCACTAGCAACCTCCCCAGGCCACGTCGGATCCGACGTGGCAATCTGACATGGCAAATTTGCGACCGATTGAAATGGTCACTAGTAAGATTCAGCCCGGTCTGATTCATTGTTTTACGTAGGCCGAGCCCAATAATTCGGCCTTTTTGTTCCATAAGCTTCGTTCAGTGTTTTTGGGCCTTAGCCTTTCTACGGTCCATTTCTTTTTTGGGTCTCATCTATGTTTCTTTTGGGCCTCGGCCTTTTTTCAGTCAATTTCCTTAATTTTCAGCCTTTCCTGTGAATATTATTTGGTAAATGGACTTTCTGATGCCAAATACTACTAGGTCCCACTTCTCAGGTTCTAATTAACAACGGCCCAGGTTTCAACTTCCACAATTTGAAACAATTATTTCAATGAGAACAGTAAACAAGTGAAAATTATCAAAACACATGCCAATTAGCCAAAATACTACAAATATACTTCTCAGGTTGTCCCAGGTTAGAGCTCTTGTAATAGCATAATCTTTACATCATTCATTTCACCAAGATACTATGATACTACAAATATACTTCTGACTTCTTCACTTCCAGGCTAGAGCTCCTGTAAATGTTCGTAGAGGCTGAACGAAACAGCATCACCTTGTTGAGCAGCAGATCATTAGCATCATCCCAGGTTGGATCAGCTCAGCAGAGCATCCCTGGTCGTCGCCATGACTTGAGCAAAGAATATCTCAAAGTTGAATAACCAGATCCTCAGAGTGAGCAAAGAAGAATGATCCAAAGATTATCGCAATAGCAACAGCAGATCCGATTAGCAATAGTACAACATATAATATCAGCAACATTAACTACTCCAAATCAACAGAAACTACAGCATATCAGATCAACAGAAACTACATCAGATCAGATCAGATCTAAGTACAACACATAATATCAGCAACATTAACAACTCCAAATCAACAGCAACTACAGCAAATTAGATCAACAACTACTACAACAGATCAGATCAGATCAGATCAACAACTACTACTACAACAAGATCAACATCACCTACTATAGCAGATCAGATCAACACATTTGTTTGAATGGAGTAACTTGGAGAATCAGTACAACAGATCAGTAACTTAAGAGTACTCCAAAATGGATTTTGATCAGAACATGCATTCAAATAGAGATCATGAGCATGTTCACTGTGATATTGTACTCCAGTTACAATCTTATGAATATGCATTCAAATAGAGATCATGCAATCAAATGGAGTAGTTACAGTCTTAACTAAGAAGATCATGAGCATGTGCATGAGTAAAATGAGCATCAGCATGTGTTAACAAGATCATAAGGATGTGTATGAGTAAAATGAGCATGTGTAAAATGAGCATCAGTCTTCCTGCACCTCTCTGATGGCTCCCGTATATATTTCTTCTGATTGCAAGAGGAAGAACAGTTGCTTCAGTAACAGCGACACACATCAGCGACACACAAAACAACACATGGGAAACAATCAGTAAGATAAAATGCCACCTAAAGTTGGGATTATAATATGCTAACTCAGGCTAACCTGTTAAAGTGCATAGCCAAAGCATGCATAAGGAAAAGAAGAGAAGAATTATGAAATGGCCAAGATTTCATAAATTAAACACAACTACCTCTTTGGTCATTAGTCATTACACACTCAGAGTTGTTAAAACCACATGGGCAGCATGAATTTAGGCCATGGCAAAGTGGAAGCACATATTATCATTTTATAACCTAGGATTATTAATTTACAATTTTACACTAGAGAGCAAATTTTACACTAAAAAAGATCATCACACACTCCTGGCTGGTTATTCTCTATCATGCTATACTTCATAGGAAGTATTCTCTATCATGCTATACTTCATAGGAAGACATTTAAAGCTAATGCATGCATGAATCATCTAAAACACCACATACGGATCTGTGATGCATATGCCTATGGGAGTATGGTTGCAGTAGTGCACAAGGTATATAACGAATCCTACTATGTTCACTAGTTATGATCAGTGCTTAGCTCAAGAGCAGTCAACAGAATGTTGATATTGATAGCATATCTAGTTGGATTTGGATAATATCTCAAGCCTACAGAAGTGCTTATGAATGCCATACGACATTACTTGAGGTTGCTCAACCACTCAACCCTCTCGTTCCCCTGTAGTCCGACCAAACAAAGCAGCCATGAATACCAACCATAAGAAAAGCACGTTGAGAGCTGCACCCCAAGAAACTACTAGGTCTTCTGTAATCAAACGGACCTCAGAGAACTACATGTGAGAGTAATTTAAGCAAGCAATCCACTGGTGCTGTAACGAAGTCAGTAAGAGTTGCAGGTGGTCGTTACGTTGCGAGGAAGAAGAATGCGATGTTCTCCTTTTTGAGCTTCTCCTCGTACTCCTTGTCCTCGATGGCGTAGTCATCCTAAATCCCGACAAATCAATCATGTGAGCCGAGGGGAGGGGGAGGAGGAGGTTTAAGAAGAAGCAGCGTCAGCAGCGAGGTTCATACCAGATCGAGCACCTTGAAGACGGCCTTGTCGTAGCGCGCCTTGGCCTCCTTCGCGAGCGCCTGGCAGGAGAGCTTATTAGGCACCTTGCATAAGATAGACAGACGAGCGGGAGCAGCGCGGGGGAGGAGGAGCGTGCGCGTACCTTGGCAAATCCCTCGGCGGTGTCGGTCTCACAGATCAAAGAGAGGGCGACCACCGGCGGCGGCCGTCGGGTTGGGCTCTGGTCCTTCTTGGGCGGCGGCAGACGGCCACCACTATAGGATTGCGGCAAGGGGTGGGGGAGGGGAGGGTGGGAGGGGCTGCTAGGGTTGGCGGGGTGGTAGAGGGAGAGGTGCGCGTTGAGGGCATCGACGAGCTGTCGCGCAGTGCGCGACGACGCGAGGACGGCGGCCATGGTCGGAGGCGTGGGGGGAATGGGGAGGAGCCACTGCGGGGGGATCGTGCGCGAGCGGGAGAGGATGAGGGGGAGAGTGAGGCCAGCGGCGAGATTGGATCTGGGAGGGGATAGGGTTTGGGTGGTTGGACGGGATGAGGGGGGAGAAGGGGGCAGCGACGATGGATCTGGGGAGGCGATAGGGTTTGGGTGGTTGGGCTGCCCCGGGGGGGGGGGGTTCTTCTTCTTTCTTTCTATTTTTTCTTTAGATAAATAGGATGGATGGATGCCATGTCATCGATCCATGGCACAAACATTTCAACCAATAAGAACAAAGCTTATGTAATTGTGTTTTCCTATTTGTTTCTCTTGTATTTTTTGCATGAGGGTGCATTTTAAAATGGCATAATTTGTTCAAAATATATCATACTTTGCATCAGGGTGCATCTTGGAATGGCAAACAATGTTGCCTAAAGAATTTTTCATTTTATTTACACGGAAAATTCATTTTCCATTTTTCGAGTGTCCGAAAAGAGGTTTTTTTGTGAAGGATCTACCATATATATTTTATAAAATTGTACCAAATCAGTTTTCTAAAATACTAGGACATATTTAATGCATAATTTACCAAATGGTTGGGTGTAAAAAGTTTTGATCCACCTCTCGTGAAAAAGACAAATTCCCGCTGATTCAGTAGGAAGCGGGTCAAATTTGAACTGTAGCCACCTCGTAGTTTGCTCTTTATTTTTTCCAAAAATCCTTTCTAGGTACATAAGTATCTATTTAATCATAGAAACACCAAACAAATTCCAAGATTCAACAACTAGCTAGGAACGGTCTTTCCCGTCGTTTTGACCGCATTTTGAAACGGGCATAAAAAATTCAAAAAAATCAAAAAATTGGAAAACCTTCGCATTGTGTCATAATATGTGACCAAGTTTTCAGGGAAAATTATAAACTTATAATATGGCAATTCTTTTAAAAAAGTGTTCTCAGAAATGAGCTATCATGCGTGAAGATTCATGGCTATCAAGCCAAACGATCAATCTTATGGCCACATTCATGGCATAGTTTGTTAAAATGATCTCATATTGTGCACAATGGTGCATCTTGGAATTCCAAACAATGTAGCCTAAGGGAGTTTTTATTTTCTTTGCACGGAAAATTCATTTTCTATTTTTTGAGTGCCTGAAATGAGGTTTTTTGTGTGAAGGACCTACCAAATATTTGTTGCAAAATTTGACCAAATCATTTTTCTAAATACTAGACCATATTTAATGCACAATTCACCAAATTGTTAGGTGTAAAATTTTTTGATTCACCTCTGGTGAAAAAGACAAATTCCCGCCGATTCAGCTGGAAGCGGGTCAAATTTGAACTGCACCTGCCTCGTAGTTTGCTCTTTATTTTTTCCAAAAATCATTTCTAGGTACATAAGTATCTATTTAATCAGAGAAACATCAAAAGTTTTCCAAGATTCAACCACTAGCTAGGAACGGTCAAGCCCGCCATTTTTGACCGCATTTTGAAACGGGCATAAAAAATTCAAAAAAAAACAAAAAATTGGAAAACCTTCGTATTGTGTCATTATATGTGACCAAGTTTCCAGGAAAAATAATAAACTTGTAATAAGGAAATTATTTTAAAAAAGTGTTCTCAGAAATGAGCTATCATGCGTGAAGATTCATGGCTTTCAAGCCAAATGATCAATCTTATGGCCACATTCATGGCATAGTTTTTTCAAATGATCTTGTGCATAAGGGTGCATCTTGGAATTCCAAACAATGTTGCCTAAGGGAGTTTTCACTTTCATTGCACAAAAGAGCCATTTTCCATTTTCCGAGTGCCCCAAATGAGGTTTTTTTGTGAAGGACCTACCAAATAATTATTGCAAATTTATACCAAATCATTTTTCTAAAATACTAGGCCATATTTAATGCACAATTCACCAAATGGTTGGGTGTAAAAAGTTTTGATCCACCTCTTGTGAAAAAGACAAATTCCCGCCAATTCAGCTAGAAGCGGGTCAAATTTGAACTGTAGCTGCCACGTAGTTTGCTCTTTATTTTTTCCAAAAATCATTTCTAGGTACATAAGTATCTATTTAATCAGAGAAACATCAAAAGTTTTCCAAGATTCAACCACTAGCTAGGAATGGTCAACCCCGCCGTTTTGACCGCATTTTGAAACGGGGATAAAAAATTCAAAAAAATCAAAAAATTGGAAAACCTTCGTATTGTGTCATTATATGTGACCAAGTTTCCAAGAAAAATAATAAACTTGTAATATGGAAATTATTTTTAAAAAGTGTTCTCAGAAATGAGCTATCATGCGTGAAGTTCATGGCTTTCAAGTCAAATGATCAATCTTATGGCAACATTCATGGCATAGTTTGTTCAAATGATCTCATATTCTTCACAAGGGTGCATCTTGGAATGGCAAACAATGTTGCCTAAGAAAGTTTTCATTTTGTTTGCACAGAAAAATTCATTTTCCATTTTTCGAGTGCCTGAAATGAGTTTTTTTTATGAAGGACCTACCATATATTTGTTGCAAATTTCGACCAAATCAATTTTATAAAATACTAGGCCATACTTAATGCACAATTGACAAAATGGTTGGGTGTCAAAAGTTTTGATCCACCTCTGGTGAAAAAGAAAAATTCCTGCCGATTCTGCTAGAAGCGGGTCAAATTTGAACTGCAACTGCCTCGTAGTTTGCTATTTATTTTTTCCAAAAATCATTTCTAGTTACATAAGTAGCTATTTAATCATAAATACATGGTCTAGAGCGCGTAAACTCGCATGCCCGCCGCGTGGTCACCGCGTGACCATGGCGTTGCCATGTGTTCTGGGCTGCCTAGGCATGTATAGTGGGTTGGGCACTCCCTAGATAGGTGCTAGGAAGAAAATCACAACATAAGATTCTCACAAGGAGACCGATCGATGCTCAAACATGAATAAGCAGCCAAGTGTTTGATTAGCGGTACGGGAAATGCACATGGCTAATGGGCGTGAGTTTTGGCTGAGGATGATCAATTACTAAGAATACCGTCTTCACAAATTTTCAGCTCAAAAGGAGGAGCCTAGGTGGTACTAGCTTTGCAAAGTACCACACTGGATATAAATACAAATGTTGAAGCCGGGCTCAAAATAATGAATGGATTGAGCTGGCATTTGGTGGAGGATGGTTATTTGGGTAGAGGAAAGCACTGTAGAAAATGGATACCATTTGGACATGCCAAAGTGGTACTTCCTTCACAAAGTGTTTTTCTAAACATAATAGGAAAATAAATATTTTTGAACTACGCAAGGAAGGTTTTTTTTACATATTTGACGAAGATATGACCCAAAGAATTTATGAGATTTCTTTGGGAATTTTGGGAATGACAGAAATATAGGTTGGTTCACAACCTAGGGCAAAAACTGCCACATGGACATGACACATAGGCAAAACTGATGAGGTGGCGCCTAGTCATAGCAACCCACCACAATTTACAAGGTTATGACCATCTATATTGGTCACGATCAGCTAGAAATAAGGCAGCGGACCTGTGATATCTGCTTTATGACCATTTCATGTGAGGAAATTATGACCTTTCTGACCAAAATGGTCGTTATTGTTTAGGGATTGGAGCCCCCGAACAGTTTTTGACCAATTGGACTGAAATGGTCATAGATCTTTGACCAATTCTTCCATGTTCACTGACAGAAGGTCACTAGTTGACATATTTCTTGTAGTGCACGGTCACGCTAAGTGCTCAACCTACACGTGCATGCACACACATACTCTGTCAGGGTGAGCTAGTGACCGTATAAACACCGGAAAATATATATATTGAGCGCAATGAGCGTATTATGAAGTCCATCGACCGTATTTTTACAAATATACAGATGATGAGCAGGTATTTATCTCGTTTAAAATTAATCCATATTAACCGGAGAGGAGGCAGTATGGACTAGCATTACTGCGCGGTGGCTCGCAGGACAAGGAGAAACTTTTGACTAATGCAAGCTCTCCCTCGCTTAGGCGGTGGACATGCAACAGTTAATTTGGTGTCAGATTGCCAGAAGCATACACAATACTACTAGTGCTACTATTGTTCGACTTCCCGAATAGGCGAACAGCTAAGCGCAAAGTTTACTAGTACTAATACTACTAATATAGTCTATAAAGGTACGTACTATACTAGTACTAGGAACCGGATGGAGGAGCGTCTGCACTCTTATTATAATTTTAAAATGTGATAAAGCAATCTTCAACACATTTGGTTCTCCTCCAGGGTTCTCGCATGTGATAATGGAAGTTGATTGCATGGAACACTCGCCACAATTCTTGCTTAATTCTGGCTCATATCCTATTACAAATAGTAGCGCTCGGTAATATTTCCTCTTTTTTTTGTTATTCAGCATGTAAACAGGTCAGCAAACCTTGCGACGCATATTCGTGCGAACCGTGCTTTCTGCACTTTGAATGTGGCCGAGAGCTGCCTAGATGAAACACCTCGCTTCCTACTTGTTTTTTGCGGGGTACCTCATTTCCTAGTGACCAGTGTCTTGGCTGGTCGTCCTAAGAATGCTTATATATGAATAAAGCTCTCTCATTTACCCGCAAAAAAGATTAAGCCATATTAACCGGAAAGGAGGGAGTATGGACTAGCACTACTTTTTGGTGTGTCCCGTCAACTCGCAGAACGAGGAGAAGCTTGCAGGACAAGGTGAAGCTCGCTTACACCTTTTGACTAATGCAACCTACCCTCGGTGGACATGCATCAGTCCATTTGGTGTCAGATTGTCAGAGGCATACATTGTAGTATCCAACATGCGGAGTACCATCATTGTTCGACTTCACGAAGAGGCGAAGAGCCAAGCGCAGTAGTACGAGTAGTACTACTACTAGAACCACATGGTGGAGCATCTGTACTCTTATTGTTTTATCTCTGATGAAGTACACGTTTATTCCGGAGAAGGGCGGAAAACGGCAGCCCAACATGTAAGGGCATGTACAATGGTTGATAAGATAGTCTTATCTTAAGTCCTGCATGTAAATTAGAGATGACAAAAAACATGTACAATGGGTCATTTCTTAGACTTATTTTCAGTAATTAGCTGTTCCTAAAAACATGGTGAGACAAATTGTGCTAAGAGATCATCTCTTGTCTTCTCTTAAATAAGAGAAGACAAGCCTTGTCTTACGATTTCTCTCTCCCCACCTCACCATTTATCCTACATGGCACTCTTAAGATAGAACCACTGTACATGCCCTAATGAATGATATCGATCAACCAACCATGCTCGAATATATCTTGGCCTCCATGCGAGCCCGTCTGTGTGTTCTCGCTCCTCGTCTCTCTCAAGGAACGGCAGGTTGGCTCTTTGCCGTCAATTGAGATCGGTTTGCTCACACTCCTGTCCCACTTGTCAGTGATATGCCAAGAGGAGGTGCGTTGACCGACTGGCCATACGTGTACTTGGTTTTGAACCTTCATACTACTCCTCCCTCCATCATAGTTTACAGGGCGCGCTTCATTATGATGCATTTCTCTCAATGCATTTCCACCACCACAGAGACTTTAGACGCGTTTGGTTTAATGCTCAATTAATTAGGGCGTGGTAACTGTAATCAAGTCCACAATTTTCTCTCCATGTACTCTGTACTACTACGGAGTGGAGTAAGTGCATGCATGTGTGTACCCGGGGTGGAAGCACTGCATGCATGTGTGTATGCATTATTCCCCCTAGTAATAGACGCCGTGCTATAACTACCAATGCTGTTTTTCAGGCCGGTCGCCTTGGTCCCACAAATCTTTTTTATTCTTTACAAGCGCTCAGATAAACAAAGGATTCGGATGGAGTAGTATGAGCAGATTCAAAGAACATCGATTGATGGTTGCTTCTTGAGCTACTTACAAAGGGGAAAGGTGGGGCTTACGATTTGACCGCTCATTACTCACTATTAATGGGGCGCAACGACCGGGCTGAGTCTCCCATGCGGTTGTGCACTAGCCCCTCGGTTCATAAATATACTCCGGAGTATATTTGTCTTTCTAGAGATTTTAACGAGTGACTACTCAAATATTTGTCTTTTTAGAGATTTCAAATGGACTGGCACATACGAATGTATATACATATTATAGAGTGTAGATTCACTCATTTTGCTCCGTATGTAGTCACTTGTTGAAATCTCTAGAAAGATGAATAGAATATTTAGGAACGGAGGGAGTACACAACGAAGCAAAATGAGTGAATCTACACTCTAAAATATGCCACTTTGAAATTTGTAAAAAGACAAATATATAGGAACGAAGGAGTATAATTTTGTGCATGGCACATGGACCCGGATGATGAAGAGGCTTCTGGCAATGCTATCAAGCTTCCTTCATTTGTTTACATAATTGACGTACTATACAAACAATTTTCCAGCGAGACATGAAATTGTACAATGGTGTGAGCTTTCAGCTTCTGTTTCGCGTGTCTTGCCATCGATGCTCTTTCCGAAACGATAAAAAACTAACTTCCTTGGTAATTCATGTTTAATTATTAGCAGATCAGACCTAATAATTACATCACAACTGAAGACAGAGTTGTGAGAAGGTGTTAAATTAAAATTGATCCATGCTTTCATTGGCAGCAACGTCCCCCCCCCCCCCAGCTCTGTCTAAATCAACAAGGCATGTTGGGAAAAAAAGTAGCTGTCTGGAGCATGCAACATTCGATCATTTTGTGCGCTTCCACTAAAATAGAGCCGAGCGTCCCTGCTCCAAAGATATTAAGTGTGATTACGATAATAGAGGATTGCTGATGAAACAATAAACACATAAATAGAAGCCGGTCACCTTTGCAGTCTCTCTTAAGACTAACTAGTTGGAGAAGATTAGGCTTGGAGTTGGATGAGGAGGATAGAAAAAAACCAATCTCCCTTTGTGCAACAAGACTGAATGTAGACACGTTGCCTATGTGACATTTTAGTACAACTGCACAAAACACTCTTAAGAAAAAAGTGATTTGTGCAGTTCACCAAAAGGTCGCAATAGCAACGAGGTGAAATGGATAGCCCTGTTTGCAAAAGAGAGGTAGAAACGAAACAATTACTGGCCAATAAAAGTTGATGACACATGCAACGACAAAAAATAAGCATATTCCTTGCCCTAAGGGAAGATAACAACACGGTTGTGTTTGTCTAAAACGGTGTGAGGACGAGAATGCAATATGGAAAGTATGTTGGACGAGCTACGTTTTGGGCAAAGAACTATGGAAGATCCACACACAGCGACGTGGGAAGACGGGCAGTGGAGCAAGGCCGGAGGGGATACCTGGAGGTTGTTGGGATGTAACTAGGTGAGCGGCGGCGAGCGGAATCTGCGAGCAGATGGCGTAGGCCCTGCCACGCCGGAGCTTGGTCAGAGAGAACGGCGTGTACTGCAGATCGGGATGTGCTGCCTCGGCGCCGTCAAACGGAGAAACGATGCACTTCCTCCCTTTCCCCCGGCGGACGGGATGTGGCCGGATCAGTGACCAACAGTGAGAGAGAGAGAGAGAGAGAGGCCACCACACTCCGTTTCCCCCGGCGGACAGGATGCGGCCGGATCAGTGACCAACGGTGAGAGAGAGAGAGAGGCCACTGCAGCCTTGTGTGAGATACTCTGAAGAGCGACAAACCAGGCACGCAAGGCTCCATTGTATATAGTGAGCGGACTACCTTTTTCTCCATAAAAATTGTTTTATATTCTGTGTACATGCCATTGAGCGCTATAACTTTATTTAAAAATAACGCAGCCACGCGTCAAGTGAAACTTTGTTTCGTGCAGGCGTGGTACACGACCTCCCTAGGTAAACAACCGCTACAGGCATTCAAATTAGCACGTGGGCTGCCATTTCGGAAAGAAATGAGCTCCACCGTGTACCCGCGCGGGTGTGGCTGGGCATGAAGCGTGAGTACATGCACAGTGCACCTATTCTCTTCTTGTATACGTACAATACCTATGTGGGGTTGTGTGAGAGATATACAAACCTAGATAGATATAGTGTGTGATTTCTTGAGAGTTTTTTTGGGGGGGGGGGTCAATTAAAAAATGTAACATATGCAATGTGTGTGAAATAGAGTCCTGGATATAACATATATATAGAGGGGGCGATCCACGAGAAGAGAGTGGAGGTAGCATCGGCTTGAGGTGTCCATAGAATCGAAAAGAGGGATGATGTGAGTGTGTGTGCGTGCGCGATCGATAAAGAGTGCCATCGAATTTGTGTGTACCCACGTCAAAGATATAGAGTGGCTGGCCTACTGGAACGTGAGAGGGGACATGTGTAGTTTGTCTCTGTGGCATGGATACCTACCTGCAGCGCTCGACTATCAGTGTGTGGTGGGGGGAGAGGGAGGCCCAAATAACTATAGAGGTACAATGGCTGGTATATGTGTGGAGGAGGAGAGAGACCTACCTCATGTATTAAGGAGATCGATCTGCCTCATGTATTAAGGGAGATCGATCGGCATCCATGCATATGTGCAGGAGCGGAATAAGGTTGGGAGAGAGACAGAGCTAGAGTGTTGGAGGGGGTTGTAGTGGAGTTGCTTCTAACAAATGGTGGGATAGGCTTGCTAGACAAACGGAGGGCACGCCCGCAATATCAATAAGAGAGGAGATGGCTGCTTGTTGTCTGTGCACGTGCATGTGAGAGACGGGTCAGGAGGCATGCACGAATGATGAGGGGGGATGATGTGGTTGTGGTAAGCAGACATAACTACATAGGAAGATCAATCGCCCTTTGTTAGAGAAAGGAGAGACATAACTTGTGAGGTACGTCGATCGATGGGGGGTAGTTAAAGTCGATCCAGGTATATGTTGGGAGATCGATTGGTATACATGCATGTGTGTGTTAGAAGCAAACGAGGCACGAGGAGAAGGATAGAGAGAGAGGGATGCATGTAGGAGGTGGTACGAGAGGCATACTATATCGAAAGGGAGGAGGTAAAGTAGTACAAGAATGATGAAAAGAGTGGTGGGAGTGAGGCATGGATGGTGACAAGAGAAGAGGGAAGCTTGTGTTTGTGCCAGGCACACCTGGCTAGAGAGGCATATCGATTGATGTGTGCCATAAAGAAGGAGCTGGGGGCCTACACACACCGTGGGTGAACGACCTAAAGTGAAAAGACGAATTTGCGCGATGGAGCTAGAGAATGCTGAGGGAGGGTGAGAGGGATGCGGGCGTGTGCATGCACAAGAGAAAGTTAGCGCTAGCTACAAAGATAAGAGGGTTGTGTGGGTGTAAAAGACGAATAGAGATCATATATACTTCATTATAAAAAGCGAAGTTGGATATTTGAAGAATTTATCATAGTGTTTTAAACCGACACATGTGTGAATATATATAACGGTGATACACATGGTGTGTTTATGAACATGTTATACTACATTTAATATATTTTATCTCTACTCTTATAAAAACGGAGTTGTTGATGATGGTGTGCCTGCCATCCTGCATTATAGGTCGTCCGATTTATATCTGGCGGATAGAAAGGAAACTATGATGGTTGAAGTTGGCAACAATCATGATTGTAGATTCTTATTTAAATAGAGAAACGGATTCAAATTTAGTTCGAATTGCAGCAGTAGTATAGACATTTGGAATGCACTAAAATGTTGGTATGAGTAGGTTACATGCATTATACAGCAAGCGAAAAAATTTAATCGGACATAACATGGATTCATAGTCCCTCCTTCCATCTATATAGGGCGTAATGAGATTTTTAAGACCGCCTTTGACTATTGACAAGATTAATAGTACATGACATGCACAATGTGAAAATTATATAATCGAAAGAACCTTTCACAGACGAAGTCAACGGTGTGCTTTGTGTAAGTTGCATGTCATATATCATTGCTCTAATATTTGGTCAAAGTTAGCATCGAAAAATGCATTAGGCCCTCAATAGATGGAAGGAGGGAGTAGCTTTGAATAGCATTTGTATAGTAAAATGGGGCAAGACTCTCTCTTTGTGTGGTGTGAATATTTTTATTTTTTTCATTTTCTTTTTGGTTGAGGGAAGTGCGAATTGAATTGGTACGTACAAGTACAATATTACTACATGTTAGGCTTGTCCCTGAAATCCAACCCGCGTCTTGTTATATCCCGAAAATTCAGATATCGTGCTCCATAAACTGGCACCTTCACAACCCGCGCCTTGCTATCCCGAAATTACAACGTGCGTGAAAACTCCCTCCAGCTGCCAAATCCCGACACGCAAAATCCCGCTTCTAACCCTGAGCTGAAAGGGCCACTAGTTCAAATCGATGGGGGGGGGGTACTTTTGTAACACACCCTACATTTTGGACAAGCGCGTCCCTAAGTCATGCTTCACCTCCCCCCCATCGCCCCCTTTTCGCCATTCGAAATCCCAGGCCGCCATAACCTCTCCGCTCCAGCCGCGAAACCCCACCCTCCTCCGTCCGCCACGTCACCGCTGCCCAGCCGGAGCCTCTTCCCTGACGATGTCATCCAATGCAACAGCTCGGCGTCCCTCATCCACCTCCCCGGATGAGGATTCGTCGTCCATCTCGCCGTCCCACCGGTTCAGCTGCACCGTCCTCCACCTCCAAGGAGCTGCTCCGATGATCGCCTCGTCTATTGCGGCTGCTCCATCCCCACAGCGCCGCCTTAACCTGCTCCACCGGAACCGCAGCATCTGCACCGACTCCTCGGACGAAGCTGAGGCCTACTCGGCGCCACCAAAGAGGTTGTACACTCATCGCATCGCACCTTCTCCTTAACTCGACCTCCCGGCGCCGACGATGCTCCATCCCGCACCCCCATGGAGCGGCTACCTTGAAGCCGGCGCTGCGGGCGACATCTCCACGGCGGCTCTCCCCTAGTGCGAGGCCCCTTTGGTGGCGGCGTCCATACCAGCCGGATCTGCTGCTGCTGCTCTGGCTCTCGCTCGCTCACTCGCGCTGCTGCTGCTCTGGCTCTCGCTCGATTGCTCACTCGCCCAGCTGCTGCTATTGGTCCCCCCCTCACTCGTGCTGCTGCTCTGCTCCGATTAAGCCACACTTCATGATCAATCGACTTGTGGGTCACCAATTTTCAGGGTTGGGGCTCATGAAGTAAAGGAAGAACCACTGCAGGCGGGGACGGGCTTGCGGAGAGGTACCCCACTATCTATCTTAGGGTTCAGGGTGTGGGGGGGGGGGGCCTAGAGGGCTGGCCGGGGCGGCGGCGGCGAGTTGTTTCGAGACGGCGAGGCGGCGCTGGGATCGGCGGTTCGGCCGGTGGTGGCTGGCGGCTCAGGGGGGTGCAGGTTGAAGATGAACTGCAGACCCTCCCTAAACTACATGTCAGGTGCCTCTCTGCTACCATTGTGTTCAATTTCGACAGTAGCATTCTGATTCCACAGTAAATTTCAGTTTCGACAGTTAAGTTCAGAGTCAACATTTTTTACCTCATCTGTTGTAGTCAGGTGGTTTTTGGTGATGTTAATTTTACATCCATTTTACATCATCTATTGGAGATGCTATTAGAATCCCACTTGAGATTGACGATGTCTGTCTTGTGCTGCTTCAGCCTTGACATCTTACGGCTCACCGGAGCTGCTCCAACGATAGAATGATCCATCACAGCAGAGTAGTGCCCTGGATGCCGTCTACAGATTCCTTAGATCTTCCTCCACACCTCCGACAGCCACCTCTGCCTCAACTGCTTCAGCGACCAACCCAATGATGCTGAGGTCGACACGGATACGGCAAAGAGGTTGTACACTTGTTGCATCACTTATTACTATACAGTCACGTCGATCCATTAGGGCTATTTTGGTTCAAAGGAAAACATCGATCCACTAGTTGTTACCATCACTCTAAATTTCTGTATGCTCTCCTTGCATAATCTCACCATATTTTTTTCGTATGCATGTCAGATATTGTACATAGTCATGCTGAACATGTAGAGAAAAAGAGAAGAGTTTTGTGCGCCAATACAATGTCATGCAGACATCACTCCATGGTGGGTTCAATGGCAAACCCTCCCCACCCGTCTCCAGATTGTAATCTAGAGGAAGATATCTGTTCTGAGGCGTATTCAGACGCCGCTAACCACTCCTATTTACCCCAAGGTGTTTGCTCTACCTTGACATGATTATGTTAGTCATATCATGCATATGTTGCCTTGCAGTGCCTACTTTTGACATCATATATGTCATCTGCTTAGTTTAGACATTTCTGTAATGCCACCTATTTAGTTTCTATATCATATATGGGAATTATGCAGTCTCCTGTCTTTTAGCCAGCCATAATATATGTGAAATGTGCAATGCCATCCTGTTTAACCAGGCATCATATATTTGAATGATATCTTGCCCATCCTTTTCTTCATTACATTTCCATTTGTCGATAATGTTTGTACATTAAACTACTCTTCCTGTGAATCAGCCATTTGGTGGGAGATGGAAAAATCTGGAGTGAAAACAAGGCCTTCAAAGCAGACAGTGCTACCTGTCAAAGCAGATCTCTTATTGGGTCCCGATAGCTCCTCAGAGATGGATTCAGAGGCAGATGACCAGTCCTATTCCCCACCGAGGTGTATGCTCTAACTTGGCATGCTTATATCGCTCATATCATGCATACGGTGTCTTGCATTGCATAGTTTAGACATCATATACACAATATTCAACACAATGTTCTTAGTTCGTACATCATATCGAATGCCCTCTGTTTAGCATATAAATCACATATGTGAATTAAATGATGCGATCTTGATTACTTAGATAACATGTAGGTGAATTATGTCATGCATCATGTTTAGTTATTCATCATATCTTTGAATTATGTTATGCTATGCTATCCAGTTTAGATAGACATCATATATGTGAAATTATGTCATGCTATCCGCTTTAGTTAGAAAATATACATGTCAACTATTTCATGCCCTCTTTTTCCACACTATCTATTGCATCTGTCTCCCATACAATGTCTCAGACATTCAACTATGTTTCCTGCTTATCAGCCATTTGAATTGGAGCGGTGATGCCAGATTCAGCGGAATAAAACACGGTCTTCAAATAAAACAGTGCTACCCTTGGTGGAGATAGCACCCGGTTGTACATGCACAAGAACCAGCGCTACCACACATAACCCAAACTCTCGCAGATTGTACCCCTATCATGCGATGGACAGAGAACCACTTTACCTAATCTAACCCCAACCCCACCCCGATAGTAACCTAGTTCATGTTAACACAAAGACCATCTCCACCACAGAGCTCCCAAACAAGAGCAGTTAGTAAGGCAGCTCCAAGGCCCAAAGGGCCAAGATTATCACGGCGAACCCTAACTCCACCAGCTAGTACGCCTATTCATGTGGAGGAAGCACAACCAGCCAATCGTAGTTTAGCATCTATCGCATTTGATGTTGGTAAATCGATGTCCGTATCTTCCCATCTTGGAAATATTATAATCAAGATGAAGGAAAATGCCGTTGCGTGTGTTTGTCCAGAGTTATGTGTAAGTAATGTTATTCATGGCAATTACTTTGCTTCGTCCCATACATCCTACCTCCATGATGGTTATAATACGTAAAAATTTCCCATTTTCTCTATAGAGAAGGACCGATTTGGAAACTCGGGATGAGGTAACCTGTGCTAATACCTCTGCTATCTTCAAGAATGCTAGGTGGCAATGTCGGAATTACCCAAGAAAACGTGCTTCACCGCAAAGAAACTCATCAAATTCCCTTACGCTCACGAGACACATTTATCGGACGATGATCGGGAACGCTTTGTTCAGATCGGTCCCAACCAAGAATGTGGTAAGGTCTATGAGCTCATTTTCTATTTTTAAGTATTTTATTCTTGTGTCTTACTGTACTCTGTTCATGTATAACAAGTGCCTAAACATGAAGAACAACTGTTCTAATTTAAGATTCCATTGCTATCATAGTTCAAAAAAACGCTAGGCTTTAATTGTGCGTTTTGCCACCGCCTTGCGCTTTACTGACCAAAGCGCATGCTTATGCGCAGTTATGCACAGATTATGCGTAGTTATGCGCAATGCGTTTTGCCAACGCCTAGAGCCTAGGAGCGCTTAAGCGCTCGCTTAGGCGCGCCTTTTTTAACTATGATTGCTTTGCTCTTGTATCACTGTATTTACTCATATAAACTTATTTTTAAATTGAAGGATCCAATCGAAACTCCAATGGCACAGCAGGTATGTTCACGCATGTTTCTTTAACAGGTTTCACTACAAAAAAAAGACACATCCGTGAAATTTTGGCCGAACGAAATTTTTTCTGTCATACATATGACACTTCTATGACGATAATTGTGACAAAACCCGGTATCATCATAGATGTGGTGGGCTCCTACTTCTATGACAAAAAATCATGACAGAAAATGGGCTTTTCGTCTTAGGTGGGCCGGAGACGCAGCTGCATGACATTCTTTGGGCCGTCCATGACGGAAAAAACCGTGGTAGAAGCGAGGGGGAGGAAAATTTCGGGGAGTTGCCGGTTATGGTGGGAGAGTGATGCACGTTTCTCTCATACAGGTACGCGCGTGTGTGCGAGGTGTTGGCTCTAATTGAAGCCGAGCGAGGCATTGGGATCTAACTAAACCCGAGCGATTGCACTGCAGGCTACGCGTTACTGAACCCGAGGGATTGATCGATGGCTGTTAACTGAACCCGATGGAGCGATTCTTCGCCATCGCCGCTAATCAAGCTAATCGATTGATGAACAATGAGCGCTATGGGGGATTGATGAACAAAGGAGCGGTGGTGTTGCCTCTGGATGAACAGGAACCCGTGGTGTGGAGGGCTGGATGAACAGTAGACGGTGGAGGGGTGGCCGTGGAGGGGTGGTTGAACAGGACCTCGTGGTGTGGAAGGCTGGATAAACCGTAGACGGTGGAGGGGTGCCCGTGGAGGGGTGGTTGAACAGTAGCCGGTGGAGTAGCGCGCGTTGGAGGCTGGATGAACAGGAGCCCGTGGAGGCTGGAGGAGGTCGACGGTGAAGATGAACAGATCCCGTGGAGTCCTGCTTTGCGACGCCACACCCTCCCCCTGCTTCACCGCTGCACTCCAACACAAGTCCGCTTTGTCCGCTTTTATGGTATGCCACACCCTCCGCATCAACAGACCCTGCTTGACCGTAGGAGGTCCGCTTCTCCGCTTTTGCGGCACGCCACACCCTCCCAATCAACAGACCTCGCTTCGACCGTAGGAGGTCTGCTTCCTCCGCTTTGGCGGCACGCCAGCCCTCTCGATCAACAGACCTGTTTGAATGTGGACGGTCGAACACAAGGCCGCTTCTCCGCCAGCGGTACGATAGGCCTCGTTTCCATCGCCTGTTCCGTCCAAGCCCTCCCGATGAACATGACCACGCATTCCATTCTGACCCAGCCGGTTGGCTCCCCATGAACACAACGACGACGTTGTTTCTCCGTTTCGACCCAGCCATGTACATATGCGCGATAGGCATTAGAGACCCTGCCCGTATGTACGTGACGCGGCCGTCAGATATCTTTCTTGCACCTCGCCACAGACGACGCGTGTACATGCTACGCGCGCGCCTCTACATCGACCAAGATGTACGCATACGTCGCGACTGCAATGACAACGCCACGTGCGCTTCGACCGGTGGGTCCCGACCGCCGACACTTCCTTGCGTGCGAAGATGTAGCTGGTGGGTCCCGGCAGTCAGGGGGGCGAATCGTTTTTTTTTGCCCGGACGCACTTCCTTGCGTGCGAAGATGTAGCTGGTGGGTCCCAGCAGTCAGGGGGCGAATCGTTTTTTTGCCCGGATGCACTTCCTTGCGTGCGAAGGTGTAGTTGGTGGGTCCCAATAGTCAGGGGGAAAATGTTTTTTAACAAAATATGGTGGCCCGTCCGGTGGGTCCCCGCTGTCAGGTGGAGGAATAATTATTTTGTGCGTAATAAGGAGGCACTTCCTTGCTGCGGCCATGGACCCAGTTGTCAGCCTCTCCACGTACAGTCCACGTTCGATGGAAGCCGTTCCTTGACCACGTTGACCACGCTGCGCTGAGAGCACCAGGGCGGTGGACGATGGCGAGGCCTAGGACGGGGACGACACGGAGACGGGGAAGACGCGGTAGTGGATGCCCACGCGTAGAGGAGTACGAGGATTCACTGGTTCGCTGCGGTGTGAGGCTGCCGTCGCCGCAGAATAACAGGGGGTGTGGGTGAGTAGAGGGATGGCCTGGCCACCGGTGGGAGTAGTAGGGGGAGGTGAGGCCTCCGCCGCATCGCAGCCGGCCATGGGAGGCAGGAGCACGAGGCAGGACCAGCGCTGGTTTGGGTGCCTGGAGCAAGAAGACCAGAGGTTGAAGAAGCAGTATGGCCGTTGGATGGACATCGTACAGTCACTGAAGCTAGAATCGTGCATATTGACTAAGTTGACAAAGCCCTCCGTCCCCGTCAACTTAGTAGGCCCACAAGTCAGCCTCGCCACTATATTTGGGTCCCAGCTAACGGGGGAGTATTCATTTTTTGCGTAATAAGGAGGCACTTCCTTGCGTTTAAGATATAACTGTGGGTCTGAGCCGCCGAGCCGGCCAAGGGGAGGAGGGAGCAGTGCAGTCCGCCGGCGCTTGTTTGAGCGGCCGAGCAGAAGAGCAGAGATTGAAGAAGACGACGGCCGTTGGATGGCCATCCAACATCCTTTGCTAAAGGCCAACCTTTTTAGGAAAGCCTCAAATCTGTGGAAAACAAAGATACAACCCATCTACCATTATTTTTAATAATTTACAGCCCATTTGCTAATTCTTAAGGTTTTTTTTGGAGCCCATATTCTTTTTGTTTGCATTACAGCCCATATTGTGGCCACGGTTAAAAACTTATACGAAATTTTGCATATTTCAAAAGGTCCAAACTGTTTTTAATCCCGAAATTTTGTCTCACATTCAAACTGATTTCAAAAATGAATGTATATCAATATAAAACCCAACAAATTCTCCACGATAAAAATTAATGTAATTTAAAATCTCAAATAAAAAAGATATTTGAAACTAATCGCCGTTTGATGTGTTTTAAAATGTACAGCCCATTTCTCGTTCTCGATGGGCCATTTTCTCGCCAAATTAATGAAAGCTCTCCTCGTCTTGAAAGATTTGCAGCCCAACAGGCCTGACAAAGCGACTGACTTGGCAAATCACAAAAATACTGGGTTGTGTCCGTGGACCCAGCTGTTAGCCTCTACACATACAGTACTCTCCCGATGGAATGTCGTTGACCACATTGACCATGCCGCGCCGAGAGCACCAAGGCGGTGGATGACGGCGAGGCCTAGGAAGGGGACGACGCGGAGCCAGGAAAGATGCGGCAGTGGATGCCCACGTGGAGAGGAGTACTAGGGTTCACTGGTTCGGCTGCGGTGTGAGGCTGCCGTCGCCGCAGGGCCTGGCTAGCGGTGGGAGTAGTAGGGGGCGATGAGGCCTCAACGGCAGCACAGCCGACCACTAGAGGCAGGAGCAGGCGGTCTTCCCGGCGCTGGTTTGGGCGGCCATTGCAAGAAGAGCAGCGATTGAAGAAGCAGCAGGACCGTTCGATTTAAATCTAACGGTTACTGCAGCTAGAATCATTTGTTGACTAAGTTGACAAGCCCTGCGTACACGTCAACGTAGTAGGTCAGCCTCCCAACCGGTGCGCCCTAGATGTCAGTGGGAGGAAAAGGCAGTTGATTGCGTGCGGCCAGGCCAGCGGAGGGAGTAGGGTGGCCGAGGAAGCCTGCGCGGCATCACAGCGGGCCACAAGAGGAGGGAGCAGGCAGTCCCGCCGGCGCTAGTTTAGGCGGCTGGAGCAGGAAGATCAGAGATTGAAGAAGCACGGCGGCTAGAATCGTGTGTTCACTGACAAAGCCATGCGTAAACAAGTCAGCCTCGAAATCTGTGGCGTGTACAGCCCATTTGCTATTATTTTTATAATTTTTACTCATTTTCTAATTCATATGGAATTTATTGTAGCCCATTTTCCATTTTTAGAATTGCCGGCCATTATTTGGTCAGTACCAGGGTCAAACAATTAACTAAATATGTGGGAAATTTTTGCTGGGGAACGAAATATTCTTAATCCAAAAATTAATAGCCATACTAAAACAAATTTAAAAATAAGTTAGTACTATGTCATGTTAAATCAAATGAAATACGTATAAGATATCAGTGAAGAACAAAATAAAAAAAAATTAATATCCCATTTGCTCGTCTTGAAAGATTTGCAACCCAGTAATTCGGAGAAAACAAATATGCCTAGCTTGGGTATTCTTCAAAAAGAAATACTGGGCTACCTATTTTCCCAAAGAACTGGTGCATGAGTATTTAGCTTTATTTATTTATTTACTTATTTATGTTTAGGGGACCATGAGCATGTACCTGGGCCGGATTCATGTGAGAGCTTCCCTTCCAGTTAATTATGGGCTTCTCTATTGGGCCTTCATCAGTGGGCTGCATGTTATCAACAAGTGGAAAATGTGTTCCATACGAAAAATAGTATGAGCTACGTACGGTACGGGGCACTAAAGGATCGAACCGTGCAACGACTTCCAAAACATTGTATTTGTCGTTCTAACAACACATTTATATTCAACCAACAGATGAAATATACTACTGATTGTACATTGAAAACAATAGCAGCAACAACCAGTATCGGGGTGCAATGTAGTAGTAAGCAGCCGTAAGAGTGAAGACGCAGCTCTCTCTTCCAGACCAAACATCAGCCATCATTACAAAAGGGCTACCAAAAAAGAACAAGTTTATGCATCAAACTAAATAGAGATCCTACTACACCAAGTGTACGATCTAACTAACTGCCTCGCTTAGACGTTACTATTTATTAAGTCGTGGAGATTGTCCGATGGCTTGAACCAGATGGGTGCTCGACAGGGAAACTCCACCAAATAGGTCGAAGTCCGATACTTGCGACCCTCTCTCCTACTTTGGGCTGCAGAGCGTGGCGGCACATATCGTGGTATGGTGCATGCAGAGACGCATGGTACATCGTGGTACACACAGTTTTGCTCGATGAACGAAACCGCGCTGCCATCATGATCCTTGCCGTCGGTTATCTCCTGGTTAATCGGATAATAAAGTCCGACAAACAGAGAGCATGTGCCAAGGCTACTTACCAGCCTCCAGTCAAAAAATCCTGAAGGCCCAGAGAAGCTGGGAACTTGCTCAAGGACTTTGCAGTGACTGTGATTGTATTTCGCGAAACAACACGTCTGGTACGTGCCAACAATCATCAATCTTTCGTCGTCGTCTGATCGAGCCAGGAACCACCTGCAACTGCCATGCCGCTTTTCTTTGAAAGGTTCTGGGATTAGGAAGGGTAGGGACACCAGGCGGCCTACAACATCATATCAAGTTGGAGTCAAATAAAAAAGGGCTCTTGATTTAGTCAATCTTAAGAACAACATGTTATGAGCATGAATATTTTTTCAATAAATGTTGACAGTAATATAAGCAAGCCATCATGATATCATAGGAAAGTAACATACTGCTGTAACAGCCGTTTGTAGCGATGACTGGAGTAGGCCATCAATACGTCCAGCCATAGAAGGAGTCGACAGCGTAAATGAAGCCCTTGTGTTCAATGGCATCAGAGAACCATGGAGGATGTCTGATCCTACGATGGACGTGCAGATTTATCCACTTACCGCAGTGACCTGTCAGATAGGCGAGACCGCGGTTGAAGAACGCAATTAGCCTAAAATCTTTATAATTCCCAGATCTTGTTGGCACTTGGCAGATTACAACCTTGAGCAAATCAAACTTGGTATCATGTTCGCCATCGAAGATTCCGAGTATTCGGGCATGGTGCCAAAGCAAAGGCAAAGGTTAATCGAAGGAAGGGGGATCAATCACCGGGTGTAGACCTCCACGAGCATCCAGCTGCCGCGACCGTCAACGAGAACCATCCAAGACGTGTTCATGCCGACCCAGTACATACCGTTAATGTAGCTGAGGCTGACGGGGATCGGATCGCAGTGAAGGGGGTTGATGCTCGCCACCCTACGATCGTTATGCTGCGTGTCATGCCGTTTCTGAAGATCAGGCGGCATCAGCAAGCAAGGAGATGGCTTAAAAAGCTCCATCCTGAGGGCTTTGAGTAAACGGTACAGCCCCGACGAGCACGCGGCGAGCGGCATGGTACTGAGATTGTCCACACGCGAAACAATGAGCTTGATTACCTCTGTGGGGAGCGAATTCCAGCCACTCTTTTGGCGGATGCTGCTCGGTTCTGCCATTGTTAGTGCTTGGGTTTCGGACGAGGGGGGGCACCTTAGCGGGGATGGAAGCTTGGACGAGATTATGTGCGGACAAAGATGGAGAAGCGAATATGTGATGCGGGAAGTGGACGGGTGATGATGACTACAACACGCCGCTTGACTTACAAGACACATACCAGCAACGTAGGGTCATATCGTTGCCAGACAACTTGCTTGAGTGATCACAGTACTGGTACTCCCTACAGTACCTACTACAGTACTATGCCCTAGCTTGCTAGAGTAGAGTAGTAGAGAAGGACTCTGCTCTACTACTAGCACCTATATTCTAATCTAAAATAGTTACAAACTTCGATGCCCGATCGTGGAACGACAATGAACCGTGCTCAAAGACAGTGTCTATGTGGTGTTTGGACTTATATCCAAAAAAATTAGCAAGATGACAGTGCATTACATGACACACCATCATCACCAACTCGGTTTTCTATAAGAGTAGATATATATAGATAGAGACTAGGGAGTACTAGTAAGGACACCATCTACTGCTTCGTGTGCTACTCCTGCGCTCCATTCGGCGGCCGCAACGTCCCCCCTACAGCCACTCCCACCTGCGCTCCATTCGGCGGGCGCTGTTGAAATATGGGGAGCGCACTCTCGCGACTGCTGGCAGCCACGACTTCACCGACGACGACTTCTTTCCCAACCTTGGCAACCTCTTCCTCAACGACATGGGTGACAACCTCAACGCCAACGGTGCCGCTCCTGTTGCACCGTATGTGTTTTTGTCCTTCCTGTTCGAAATCGTGGTAGAATTCATGTTTCTACTCTGTATCCTACTACTATGCTAGTCCACATGATTAGTTTCATTTCTGTTATAGCCGTCATGATTTGTTTTGCGCTTATTCAGATTAAATCTCGTAGTAACTTGCTCACATATTCAACTGGTGCAACGTCCCCTACAGCCACTCCCGTTTCATGGACGGCTTGGTCGATGCCTCCAAGGAGCCCTTCGTCCAGTGCTATGAGTGCCCGATGCCGTTTTGTGGCTCGCCGGCGTACATGGTGCATCATCTCACGGATGCGTGCAGCGGTCACTGCTGGCCCTTGGCGGAGAACATCAAGTACGACACGTGCTACCGGTTCACCATGCCGGAGTCGCTGGAGGATCACCGCCGCCTGCTAGTCTCGGAGGAGGACAGCAGCGTCTTCCTCTTGATCGTGGGCACCGGCGAGGCCCGCACAGGCCGCCGCCCCGTCTTTGTAGCGTGCGTCAGGGGCGTCGCCGCTAACGCTGACACTGACACGAGGCAGATGTACGGGTGCAAGGTCAATATTACTACCCCTCCGGGTCACGTGGGCGGCGAAACCGGCCTCATCGGACAGACTTGGAATCTGAGGAGCTGGGACTATCCCGCCAATGTGGACTTGGAAAACCCATGGCATCCGTTCTATCCTTTACCCGCCGACTCGGTGCACGGGGACTCCAAGGAGGTTCACCTGGACATACGCATTATCAAGTGCACTTAGAAAACATGTAGTGTGTGTGTGTGGGCGCTTATGGCGCGTGTCTTTGCCGCTTTTGATTCTGTAAGCTTGTCGTTAAACTTGAGTGGCTTTCGCCGTAGTCCTTCCTTTGAACTGCTCCTCTCAGTGAGCTGATGTAATACACTTTGGGTTTCATTTGATAATGGAACCGGGGAGGAGCCTCCCTGTTCTTCTAAAAAAATACGCATTATCAAGTTAAATGTTGATCATTAGTCTTCGCTCAATGTAATCCGCTGTCTAAGCATGTCGAGACTTCCATGCAGGATCTTGCTCTATTGGAGTATCGCGCATGAATAAAAGTGTATCCGTTTATGGTTTAGTCTAGAATCTTCCATGTATGAATTTTTACTACAAGATCGGTGAAAGACTTACGATGAACCATTTCTTACATCTCCTCCGCCCCTTGCAAGTCATCCCGATTTAATCCTCCGCCTAGGTGTATAAGGGCATGGTTAATATTACTTAATAGTATAGCCAACTGTTGACTATAAGAAAGTGCCATGTCATCTGTAGCCAACATATATAACAATCGATACTCAAAAACTAATTCTTAAAGATCATTTCCTGCAAAGCACAATAAGTGTTATTTCTTCACAAGTTTTGGATGCAGGTTGAACAGTTGAACGCTTTTGTTTGCAAAAGATACCTTTTTATCTATTTCACCCGGATGTTTGTGAGCTCTAGAGATGAGATAATATCCAAAAACCTATCGATACCATACACATGAGATGACCCCCACATCCTTTGTCAAAATAAACAACTCCCCGATCAATGCATTTCACTCTTCGGTGCAACGCACGAGCACCTTACTACTATAGATTAGTACGACCAAAAATTGAACTAACATTACATATAGTACGATAAATACTGATGCATGTCACCTAAAATTATATCATTCAAAACTATATTCAAATACGAATCCAACGGTATAGTTTTTGTTGACATGCACTAACATTTTGTCAGTTAAATCTTCAGTCAAATTCAATGGGGGACTAATAAACCATGACCTATGTAGTACAAGTGTAGAGGGCGGCGCTGCACAAGAGTCTCACCTCTCACCCCGCTTGTGGCGCGGCAGTAAAGCCATCACATCACAAAACCCAATCACTCCCAGTAATAAATGGCCTGGTAAAATAAACGGACAAGCAACCATCACATCCCTCCGTATTTTTTGCATTTCATCTCTCTGCATTTACTTTCTCCGGTTCATCTCCCACGCTCGATCCGTAGCTACTACTCCTAGGGCCAGTTCTTTTGGCGGCTTCCCCAGCTTTTCCCACAAGATTTGTCAAAGTGGAGAGTAACAATAAGGCGCCTCACTCGTTTATTTGGGCTTCTAAACTACTACTTCGTCCTGGTTTATTCCTCACCATTGTAATTTGTGCTAAATTTTGACGAAAGATTTAACTGATAAAATGTTACTCAAAACGCTTAGGCGCGGTGCATCTAGGTGTGTAAGTCATCTTACAAAAACCAAATAATCCGAAAACACTTAGGCGCGGTGCATTAACTTCTACCTCATTTCTTGTTTCTTGACATATCAACCAATAAGAGATAAAGAGTGTGCATGCTTTTAATTACTTGAGATATCAAACACGGCATGCAGTGGTTATTTCATTGCATGCAATACTATTAATTAGCAAATACTACCTCTGTCCGAGTTTATTGGTCCCCATTGTATTTCGTGCAAAATTTGACCATAGATTAAACTAAGAAAATGTTCACGCATGTCACCAAACATTATATTTTTCAAAACTATGTTCAAATACGAATCCAATGAGATAATTTTTCTTGACATGTATTAACATTTTGTTAGTTAAATCTTTAGTCAAAATTTGGCACAAACTATAAAAGGGACCTACAAACCAGGACGGAGGTAGTAAACATTAACGTTTCTCGTTTTCTCCTCCTCCTTGGTCATGGTGCACAGAGAAATAACCACAGAGAAGGAAGCTAAAAGTAAACAATCAAACGAGCATTTTTGCATTTGTTTTGCATTGAATCGTTTCACAAGCTTGACTAGTGTTGTTTTTCCACTTTTACAAAAACCACATCGTGATGTTCAAACGTGCATTTGCACGTACATAAGTAATAGTAGTTCTCCCTCCGTCTAGGTGTACAAGTCTTCCCTCCTTCTTGGTCACCGTGCACAACCAAAGATGACTTATTGACCTGGATGGAGGGAGTAGCACAGTCTGCAAGCATATATCGAGAGAGACGTGTAGTCCGATAGTATATAGTAAAGTTTGTGCTATATGCACGTACTTGCAAAATGCATAATAATACACAACGTTTCCAAACTTTCCCTTTTATATACTTAATTAAGGACGCTAAAAATTCCTAAACGTTCGGGATTTATCATTTGCGTCCCAAAACTAATGAGATCGCCTTACGAAACAAAAATTATACTCCTCCTTAAAGCCACGGCGCTCGCAGGAGCGCTTGTGGCGCGCCACGAGTGCCCTGGTGTGCGGCCGTTTCCCAGCGTGCCGACACAACGCCTCTTCCTCAGCCTCGCAATTCGCGAGGTGATGATTGGCGGCTTGTCGGTGCGCAAGCGCGATCTCACCGGTGTGGTGATCCGGCGCCAACAGGTACTCCTCCTGGTTGGAAGCTGCACTCAGGGCGTCGGCACGGGCGTCCTCCGCCACCCTCATGGCCCTCGCACGAGCCTTCAGCCAAAGAACCAATTGCTTGACTCTCTCGGACGCGACATAGATCTCCCAGAAAGCTTGTTGCATGGTGCGCTTCTCTTCCTCGGCCTTCTTCTCCGCCTCTATTTTGGCGCGCTCTGCTGGAGGCAAAGCCTCCCACAAGGCGACATCCATTTCTTTCCAAAGCTCCTCAAGGCTGGGGGGCTCAGCGGGCGGCGCGGCGTTCTCCTCGTAGCGGGAGCCGACACGTCCTCCAACGCGCGTGCCAGCGAGATTGAGAATGCCGACGCGTCCACCTCGACGCGTCGCGGTGAGGAACGGAACACCGACGCGTCCTCCTCGACTAGGGGCGGCGACGAACGGAACGGCGACGCGTCGCGTCGCGGCAAGGGGCGGGACACCGACGAGTACTCCTCGACTATTGGCCGCAAGGAACAGAACAGCGACGCGTCGTGCAGCAACAAGGAGCGGAACGCCGACGTGTCCTCCTCGACTAGTGGCGGCGAGGAACGGAAAGGCGACGCGTGACTGTCCGTGCGGTGCAGCGAGGGGCTCCTAGGGCTTGGGAGGTAGATGCCATGGTGGTCGACATGAGAGGGAGGGGGAGGAGATAGCGATGAACGTGAACGTGAGGGGGAGGAGATAGCAATGTTGTGGGAGGCGCAGTATTTATAGCAAGCAATGGGACACCTACGTAAGATATGGATCGAAGCTGCTTCGATTTAATCAGCGGTTCAGCTCGTCCACTAACATGTGGGCCAAGACACCTTTGGGCCCGTATGTCGCTGACCCAATGCACCGGGTTAAGTAAAAGCTACGTGGGCATATTTGTTGGAGTAAATTACGGGGGAGCGAAGGGGTGGAAATATTGCTGGTCACAACGGATTGGACGAGCGTGGGGGAGGAGAGTCATGCATGTAGATTTTTTCACACGGGGTGGAGTGGTGGGACCGCCGGAGGGAGAAGGAGAGTTTGGCAAGCATATTGTTTCCACACATGGAGAGGAAAAGATTTGGAGATGAACGGGCTTCCTGCATGTATGGGGAATGGTGCATAATAAGTCATCTTGCATGCCGGGCTAGGTATAGTCTCAAGTCATTAAAAACATACACGCACCACACATGTTCATATTTCAAGGTGCACTAAATTATTGCATGTGATGATTAAGGCTGGCCATCATGGTGGTATCTTAGCTGGTACACGGGAATAGCAAACATGCTGATGTGGCAAAGAATTAAAGAAGAGAGGGGGGTGAGACTAACTAGTGTGCATGCATGCATTGGTAAACACATTTTTTGTGAAGAACGACAGCATTAGTTGTTTTGCAGACTTCAAAAACTTTTCCACCGCCTGTACTATCTTGCTAAGAGTAGGTGAAATTTTTGAGTCGAGCCCTTTAAACTAGAAGGGAGGTAGTGGTACTCTAATAGCTAGGTGTGTAAGTCATCTTACGAAAACTAAATAATCCCAAAACACGTAGGCACGGCGCGTTAACTTCTACCTCGTTCCTTGTTTCTTGACATATCAACCAATAAGAGATGAGGGTGTGCATGCTTTTAATGACCTGAGACTATCAAACATGACATGCAGTGGTTAGTTCATTGCATGCAATACTACTTAATTAGCAAATAAACATTAATGTCTCTCGTTTTCCCCTCCTCGTTGGTCACGTTGCACAGCCTAAGATGACTTACTCACCTAGATGGAGGGAGTATCAACATTCACAATGTCAAATCAATATTTTTACACTCATTATAAAATGTAGTTCTTATACTCATTATAATTAGTATTGTAGATATTGATATTTTTAGTATAAATTTGGTCGTGGGATTTCATTGATGCCTGTCAAAGCGTGGAGGAAGCGGAGCTTAGGGCTTGCATTGCCGGTCTCTACATAGGTATTTCTCTTCATAATCCTATTTGAGAGACTGATCGCGCTTTTGTGGTAGCGTCTCTTGCATCGGGGGACTATGACAGGTCTGCTATGCGTGACCTGAAGATGAAAGCATTGAGCATCTCGAAGTTGATCAACAATCTTCAATTGTCAAAGATTAGTCGTTCAGCCAATAAGGTGGCACACTTAATCGCTAAGTATAGCTTTGACAATAGATTAGATGGTATTCTTGTAAATAACGTACCGCCCTGTGTGGTGAATATTGTATCGAATGAGTGTACTAGTGTGGCTGGTTAATTAATATAAGGTGGTGTTTAAAAAAGTATATATTTGGTCAAACACTTTGCAAACGGTTGACGGGAGTAGAAAGGACCAGAGGGAGTATCATGCATGCGGAGTAGGCAAAAAATTGCTCATTTTTAGCCGGTCGAAGTCTCAAAGGGCGCGACCGCGCGAGGGAGGCGAAGGTTGTGGGAGGCGCGATGGTTGACGGAATTAAGTGAAGTTACATCCACGCGCCGGCATGGCGTGCGAACAGGCAAAAGCTATACCCTCAGGCCTACGATATGGGTCTAGTAGACATGACATCTAGTGGGTTCCGCATAGTTCTCGAGAACTCTTTGGGGGCTTGCAGCCATTTATCCATCGGGCAAGCCAGCAACCCCACGACGTTCGCACGCCCTACTCGTCCCCGTCCTACCTCACAACAGTTCACTCCCAGTCGTCCCGTCCTTTCACATTAGTTCGCTCCCAGTTTTTGCGGGGTACAACAGTTTAATGTCTCCTAACCCTCCTCCAAAACCCATGGCCTCCCAAATCTCCATGGTCGCCGCTGAGTACCAGGTTAGAGCCATCACCGGCGATTAGTTCATCGTCATCTACACACGTGGATCCGCGACGGTGAAAGCATGGCTTGCTTGCTTCCTACGCATGTTCAATAGTTCAACGGATGAGTGGGTCGCTGGGCTAGATGTTGAGTACACCACAGTCGTGGGATGAGAGAAGGATCTAAAGGATGAAGAGAGGAAGAAGCCCGCCGTGATCCAGGTTTGCATACATAACGTTTGCTTGGTCTACCACATATGCCATGCCGATGTTGAGTGCCAGGATTTTAAGAACTTCCTAAAGGACAAAAGAGTGAAACTCGTTACTATAGGCTTTAAGAACGACAAAGAAGTCCTGCGTCGGATGGGTCTCGTTGTAGGCCAGCCCTTCGATCTCCAGAAGGCAAGCCTGGTGTCCTCCACTCAACCTTTAATGCTGACCCTGGCAGCAGCCATGATTGATCCTTCGTACGCTAAACTGAAGAAACCTCATCACGAGTTTTATCATGCATGGGAGTCGAAGACATTAGATGAAGATCACATCCTGTACGCAGCAATGGATGCCTACCTTTGTTTAAATATCTACATGGGTTGGATGAAGAAGCAGAGCCCAGTGTCCGATTCAAGCAAAGAAGCGTCGGCGAAGAGGAAGAGGAAGAGGGACAAGGACAAAGTCAAGGACGTGGACTCGGACTCCGAGTAGGTGGCAGTGCCATCGCTCATGCAGGTTCTACTACAGTGTCAAGCTGACTAGTTGCTTAGTTTATTTTCAAGGGTGTGTTGTGCTGAGGCCCTAGTAGAACTATGTTTATGTTCTTTCTCGTTATTTGAACTGTTTAGTACGTAGAGTAGTACTAGTACTATGTATTACTACTTTTCTTCTTGCAGTTGGTACTACTGCTCGTACCTTCGTGTTCCCACTGTACTTAATACGCTTGTACTAGTAGTATAATTTGGGTCAGTCGATTTGTGAAAGAAGTTCGACGGAGCGAAGGAAGAAGACGGCAGAAGACGTGGAAGAAGCCCTTCTAGCCATCCATGTTGCATCTTCAGATTGACCCAATTGGCTCCTTCAGATTGCAGGATCCACGTGGCATTCAAGGTCTCGAAGGTAGATTCCGCGTCCGCACCCGGTTTGCGGGCTCAACGCGCGCACAACCGGCTTCCACCACGACAGCCACCATGCGCGCCTTCTCGGCGCGGGCGGAGACGACAATGACATGCTAGTTCCTCCTCGCCGGTGTGCTGGAGCACGCGCTCATCCTCCTCTTTGTATGCTGCATGCATAGACACGGCTCCACCAGCTGTTCGCGTGCTTGGTAGCGCGGCGGCATGGCGAGGAGGGACTGCAGATGATGTGAGCGGGCAAGCCTTCGGCTTCATGGCACAGGGATGGCGGCGACACGGCGGTGATGGCCGAGAAATTGTTGGCCGGAGCAGGCGGGCGCTGGCATGCGCAACGGCGGCGGTGGCATATTGATGAGTGCGCGTATGGGAGCTTACTTTAGTTTTATATGAGGTTGGTCAAACTTAAAATAAAACCGTACTAGTACACGTAAACATTAGACTTAGGCAGCGCTGTTATTATATTTTTTTTGAAGTTAGTACCACAGCCACGATACGGAAACCTGTGCAAGCGCGTGAACCGCGGCCGTGTGGTTGATCAAACGGTGTGTAACTGTGTCGCGCTCGAAGGACATCCACCGAACCTTTTTGTGTGTGTGAAAACAATCCTCGAATATTACTCAACTTTTTTCCTGGGAAAGTTCTTGACGCTGCAATATTTCCATATATTTGAATTTAGCTCTAGTTTGTGTTTATTTGGATTTGGACGTTTTAGGTGCGCCCTAGTTTTTTTAATACTTATTTTGTGTGTGTGACTGAGAGAGAACGTGTGTATGTGTCCATATGTGTGTTGTGGCGGAAGGGCAATGTGGAGACGGTGTGCGTGTGATACAGACATAGAGAGGTGTGAATGTGCAAACGATCATGCATGAGTGAGATATAGACGGATGCCGATACGTTGTGTATACATGAGAGAACGGTCTTCTAGTTCACTTGTGTGTGTGTGTGAGAGAGAGAGAGGGAGAGAGAGAGGAGCATCCATAACACAACAACCATCTCTCTCGATTTGTCCGTCCCTCGCACGATCGCATGCAACATATGCATCAACGCGCCCATTTTGACACCCTCACTCGGCCCCTGCCCACCTAAGGGCTCGCGCAATCTCTTCGTGAATACCCATTTCTCTCCTTAGGTTTGTTTTCGCTCAATATCTCTCTCTCTCTCTCACACACACACACACACACACGCAACACAACACACACACACACACTCCCCCGAGCACACAATTCATCCCCATCCAAGGTTATACGGCGACCACTCTCGCTTGTGCTTCTTTGCACCCCAACATGCACAACACCTCAATCTTCAAAGAGGGCATCGAGCAGATCATAGACGGCGACCACACCGCGCTAGAGAATGCGGGGTCATTTGGAAGCAGGGTGATGTGACGACGGCTGACTGACTCCTCCCCCCCACCCTCTCTCTCTCTTGCACAAAATTACCAATCCCTCTCTCCCCCGCACAAAAATGTCAATCCCTCAACTCATGAGATCCTTCCCATCTTGTCCATGTTTTTCCATCTCTCTCATCAAACATGTTGTCTCTTCTCCTTCCACGTATACAGAATCACGTATAGTACATGTCTCCATCTTTCTCACAGACCTAACTTCTTCCTCTCTCTTCCTCTCTCTCTCTCTCTGTGTCTTGTTAGGTTTGTCTCCTACTCTCTCGTCCACATATATACAATCTTTCCCGCCCTATCTGCTCCATCTTCAAAAGCTCTCTCTGCACGTTTCATTCACACAATGGGATATGTCAAAATGTTGCTTCTATAATGGCTGATGGAGAGTTTTGGTTGTTTTTGTTGCATCCTACAAAGTAATAACTATGAAATGCATTTAGATTCTCATTTGACTGGGACTATGTGAGTTTGAGCATGTTGTGAAGTACTATAGACCTTGTATACATCTTGGGATTCGACAATGATTGTAACTATTGAATTGTATAGACCATTACATTCGAAGTCAATAGCCTATTATATTTATTACACAATTTCAACAAATGATTAGTTCACTACAAACTAAGAAAACAAATGTGTACTCCCTCCATTTTTATTTAAGTCCACATATTAGCATTGGTCAAAGTCAAGTTTTGTAAACTCTCAGAAAGCTTATAACAAAAAATATTAAAATATACAATAACAAATAAATACCATTAGATTCATTATTGAATGTACTTCCACATCATACATATTTCTAATGGTAAATGTTTATATTTTTATATAAACTTGGTCAAACTTTAGGAAGTTTGACTTCGGTCAAACCTAATATGCAGAGTTTACTACTACTACTCGCTAGTTGCTCCGAATCACTCAACACTCCACACGGGGAGTCCAGTGTCACAAAATTTTGAGGTCGGCGGAAAATCTCCCGCGACCCTGATTCGAGCAAAGGAAGTTACCATCATAGCCTTCGAACAGGCCTACGACGACGCTTGGTAGGGGCTGTTTTCAGACTCTCAGTTCACCCTACCCAGCCAACCCCACCCCAAAGACCCAAAGTAGTACACCGAATACTCCCCATTTTCTATCCCCACCACAAAATAGACTTCTCCACGGCACCGCAGCCTTCGTGCTCCTCCCTTTACATTGGCGCTCGTCCCACCAGAGCGATCCGCCTCATCGACGACCTCAGATGCCGCCTCGAGCCGGTCCACCATCGCTGTCGTGACGGAGCCTCTTCCCCGCATCATCTTCCACGGTCTCGGATCGCTTCGAAGCCGACGCTAAGCGCAGAAGTACCACCGCTAGGACAATGAACTCGACTCCGTTGCCGACCATGACTCATAGAGGCCGCCGACCATCGTTCTCCTCCTCGATTGGTAATGTGTATTGAATCACTTAGCAAGACATATGCAGTTCCAATTTTGTTCATACCTACCCTTCAATCTTCCCGGGTGCTATTGTTCCCGTAAAAGTAATTGGTTATAGCCCATCGTCCAACGTAATATCAGCTTCTAATTGTGCGTCGCTCTGTATCGCCTGTGCTTGGTAGGTTTTTCATCTGCCACCAGCAATGTGCCAAATGATGGAAAGGTTTTTAGAACTAGCAAGATGCCCATGCGTTGCACGCATCAAGATGCATTTGTATGAGTAGTTTATCTTGTGGGAGAAAAGGATGAATGAGGGAAGGCCTTATTTGCAAATCTGGAGAGGGGTATGGGTATCTTTTTGCAAAATTCCCATTTGTTTCCTTCCTATCTGTCAGATATAAATTGGACGGCCTATATTGCAGGAAAGAAAAGTATAGAGAAAAAAGTAGACAGTAAAGGAAGTAGAGATAAATATTAAATATTAAATATTAAATAAATATAACCGAGAGAAGAGAGTAGAGATAGTAGAGTCGCGGAAAGGATCGCCAAGGGAAAAGCGGCCGGGCGTGCGCTAGTTTTGGCGCGCGGCGTCCGGCGCGCTTTATAAAATCCAACGCCCTCCCACCGCTCAGGTTTTGCCACCGCTCTGGCTCGCCACCGCTTCTCCCGCTGCTTTTTCACTCGCCGCAAGGCCACCATGCCGCCACACCGAAACTTGGGATACCATGGCGTCGCTGCCCTCCGGCGGCTTCTCTGCCGACATCCGGTTCCGCGGGATGCGACTTGGCCTCAGCAATTTCTACACCGCCACCGAGGCCGCCCGCGCGTACGACGCGGCGGCGTGGCGCCTCCGGTGGTCTCATAGAAGAATGAACTTCCCCAATGTGCCGACGCGGGAGCGGGCGCAGGAGCTCGCGCCTCTGCCGCGGCTTAGCACCGACGAGGATCGTCGCGACAACCAGAGGCGGGAGCACCGTCTCGGCATCGCCGAGATGGACGAGGAAGCCATTGCGCTGTGGCGCCAACACTTCCCGCAGGACATCATCAATGAGCGCGAGTTCTATGCGCAAAGGAGGGCGGAGAGGGATAAGAGGAGGGCGGAGAGGGACAAGAGGAGGGCGGAGCGAGCCGCCTATCGCGAGGACAAGCGTAGGCGAAAAGCGAACACTCAATTCAACATGAGGCTAGGAGCAGCGTCGCCCTGGGAATCCGACGACGATCGGTATCTTCACGCCTACAGTCAGACGTCGGAGGAGGGCAGCACCAAGGAGCAGTTGGACGACGAGGAGTAGTTGAATTATCTTTTTTGTATCTATCTATGCTGAGAACTATCCTCTACTCTCTAGTATCTACTTCTCGATCTCAAGATCAGAAATGCTTTTTAAAGCGCCGCTGCTATGCGATTCTGTTGGAGATGCTCTAACATGGCGATTTAGTGCTTTAATGTTGCCCACAAGATGCGCGAGTATTACTAGTAGTATTTTTCTTGCCATGTTGAGATTTTGAAACCATGAGTGTGAACATGCAGAGGAGCAATGAAGACCAAACACGGATATTCGGACATCTTCAAGGAGCGTGGCAAGTTAAAGAGGAGCTGCATCGAACTCAGAAACGAGCTTTGGTAAGTAACACCCTTTAATTACTTTCATTTAGCCTCGTGTTCTTTGATGTGTATATGTTGTAGTTTCGCTTTCTTAAGCGTGGTGTTCTTCGATGTGTAATAAGAAGAGTCTTAATCGCCCTAATGCTTTTGTTTTAACTTGATGTAGGAAGTGGGTGTTCTCACCGTAGTCTTTTTTATATTTCTTTTCCTTTTGAATTCACTTCTCCGAGTTCTTTTATCCGCTTCTACTAAATGGATCTAGGTTTCTCCGAGTATTGATCTAAAAAGAAGTAACTTCATGTCGATGCGCCCCATGAGGAGGGAAGTATGGTCAATCTCGAGATCACATTTCCAAAATGAGCCTGGATTACACACAAGGTGCCGCCTCCTAATGATGCCGGATTAGACACAAGGTGCAAATTCCCGATGATGCTGGATTACACACAAGCCGTGGAGTCGCCACTGTTCGTGTCCTCGTGGCATTAGTAAAGGATGAAAGAAAGCGCAAAGAGCCTTGAGAATGTAGCTGAGTTCTGAAGAAGCTTAAAAGAGCAATCAGATGCTCTCTTACCCAAGCCTAAGAAGAGATGGAAGAAGCTGAAATAAGCTAGCAGAGGCAGAGCAGGCTAGGCGCCTCCTCGCTATCTAAAACTGTTGCAAAATTTTCTTCATAATAGCTAGGTTCAAATGTTTATCCAACAAGATGCTCAGTGATGTCTCAGCATCTACCGATGTGGCACAAAATGTTTTTTTGGGTCATGTAATAACAACAATTACTTTCCAAACAATAATAGACGAAGCATTAGACATGGTATAGTTCACGCGCAAGCCCGACATTCCAAGTCCAACTTCCACATCAAACTCATGTTCACAGATATCTGCACATTCATACATAATGTCCACAAGCATGATACACTTCAAAGCCAAAAAAATGTGAGGAGAGTTATAAATAAAGAAAAACCTCTACTAGTTCCTGCTACCAGTGCGAGCACAAGAAGTCAAGACCATGCGTAAATTAATTATATTTTATTCATTTTTTGTGTTCTAAAATGCCTTCCGGCTCGCGGAAGGACGTGTTGCCGGCACACGCACGGATTCAATGAAGGCAGGCGGGGCAGTCTTAAGCTGGTTGCACGCGGCGAGGAGGCGTCCTCAGCCGGGCCTGCAGCGAGTGCAGCCCTCTTGGCCGACGCGCCGGTTCAATGTCTGCGCTATGAGAGGTCGCGTCCGTGTCAGAGCAACCACTCCCTCCAGTCCTTTTTTGGGTATAACAAAATCTCGTTTTCCATTCACATTTTACAAGTAAAATTCATGGACAAACTTTGACCCAAAGTACGATGGGGACTAGTAAACTAGAATGGAGGTAGTAGTTTTTTTTAATCAAAGAAGGGTTTCCCCTTTCGATTACTGAAAACCAGCATATAATCTAAACCATAGTATTTGCCCTAGAACTACCAGGTTCAACATCTCGTAACATAAACACATACAACCATACGCCAAGGAGGTACGTAGTACTATGAATTCCATTTTCGCTCCATACCAATCTTTCTAAAAACTACTTACTACTTATAACGTGCCATTTAAAATTGGAACTCTTAACCCCGCTAAAAAAACGATATTTTAAACGTGGCTACTCGGTCTGTGGCAACTGGCGAGCCACCGCGCTCCAAGTCATTCACCTGTGGTCCCGACCATCAACTCCTACAAAGGTGCTCCACCACATACCCGGTACCCGCGAATGCAGCAATCATGCACCTAGGGTTTTAGGGTTTATTTGTTAACGTCGCCTTTACGTAACACTCATGTGTGCGAGACAATGAAAGGTCGATCATGCGTGCGTCGCCTCTTCTCTTCGTATATGTACTCCACCGTTTGTCTGGTGTCCAAAAAATTATAATAACTACTAGCAATGTGCCAATGTGTTGCCACACGATCAAAGTAGTTTAATACATATTCACCGATTTGATAGAAAAAAAAGTCTAGTTTTGAAATACGTATATCACTAAAAATATGTTATGTTTCACTCAAAATATATTCCTTTGGTGGTTTTGATGAGATAAGGGAGGCATGTTGTTGGTTTCAAGATTCGAGAAGTGGTATATGTCTAATTTCTACTCTTACTACCAAGATGCCCGTGCGTTGCACGGAACATCAAAATCTCGTGGGAGAAAAGGATGAACGAGGGAAGGCCTTATCTGCAAATGTGGTGAAGAGTGTGGGTAAATTGCCATATTTTCCTTCCTATCCGCCAGATATAAATCGGACGACCTACATTGCCGGATGGCAGGCCCACCATCATCACCAACTCCATTTTTTATCCCTACTTTTATAAGAAAAGCATTGTCGGTGATGATCGTGTGCCTGCCATCCTGCAATATAGGCCGTCCGAAATGACAGAGCTTTTAGGAACATCAAGCCATCTTTCAGAGCATGGAGAAATGGATTCATTCATGATCTCACTCTGCTCTCTCATAGAATCAAACAGAAGCATAGAGAGGCCTCACTTAAATGCATTGATTTCCTTCCTCCTTGAGGGGACCTGCTTCTTTTGTATTTATGTATTTATTAGGTATAGTACACTTGTATAGCCTTCTTTAGTTGTTTCTTCCTCTTTTGTTTTTTCCTTTTCCTCACCTTGAGGAAACTTTGTATTGTTTCTGTTTCTTTTTCATTAATAAAATGCTGTGGGGTGCAAGCCCTGCAGTCTTAAAGATCAAAAAAATATAGGCCATCCGATCTATATCTGACGGATAGGAAGGAAACTATGGCAATTTTGCAAAAAGATACCCACACCCCTCTTCACATTTGCAAATAAGGTCTTCCCTCGTTCATCCTTTTCCCCCACAAGATAAACTACTCATACAAATGCATCTTGATGTTCCGTGCAACGCATGGCATCTTGCTAGTTGTTGCAAAAAGCCCATGTGTGTGTGAGAGAGAGGGAGAGTGGAGGGGGACGGAGTGCATGTGTGACAAAGACACAAGTAGTGTGTGTGCGATAGGTATCAGCTTAAAAATGAGGCGATAGTGTGTGTGTGTGTGCACGATCGAGAGGGCGTGTCTCAAGAAGAGAAGAAAAAGCTACATAGCTACAAGGAGTGAGAGAGACACAAGTATGCGATGGTGGAAGCATGAGTGTGCGGGTGTATAAACCTATCTAGAGGCTAGCTAGTCGATAAATGCTTGTGAGAGAAATACGAGTCGGGGTGCGAAAGCGAGAGTTTTGTGTGTGTGAGAGAGAGACGGTAGTCGGGAAGGGGGGTGGAAGCAGGAGTTGTGTGTGTGTGTCTGTGACAGAGAGAGAGAGAGGAGAAGGTAGTCGGGGTTGTCTGATCGGTGTCAGTCTGGGATGGAGATGAAAAGGAGACCGCAACAAATGTTGTGTCTAGGAGAGAGAGAGAGAGAGAGAGAGAGAGAGAGAGAGAGAGTAATTTTAGTGGTATGAGTCATATGTAGAGACATATAGGGTGTGTGAGAGAATCCCATAGAGAGAAAGACAAAGTGAAAGACGAGTGGAGACTATGTGTGTGGCAGTGAAAAAGAAAGCTTAGGTACCGAGTGATACCAGAGAACAGTAGAGACGTGAGAGATAATGAAAACCGTGTAATGTATAATGATAGGGAGAGTGTGACACTTCTCAAGGGAGACGTCGAGAGACCATGTTTGCGAGGATAGGAGAAACATGAAGTGAGCGTGCGGGTGAGGTGGAGAAAAGAGAGTGATGGCTACATGAAGGAGCATGCATGCGAGAGAGATGGGCGTGAAAGGAGTGAACAAAAAAGGGATTCAAATATTTAAATTCGAGATGATGATACATGTAATCCATACTCGAACCAAAATTGATCTATCAAACATGCATACTCATATGAATTCACGCACATCTATGTTATTTAATATGTAGATATTACTGATCCATACATTTTAGTAGAACATAATTTGGTTAAATTTTTTCGAATTCAACCTCAAGATTTCGAGATCGTTGTATTTGTAAATCATATTATACATATAAAGGAGCAGAATTCTTTTTGTGCTTTTGAAAGTATATATGTAAAAAAATGATGTATATAGAATGTAATTCCAATTGAAAATGGATCCCGCCCGAAAAAAATAGTAGAATACAAACGGGATTCGAATTGAGTTGGCACGATAAACATGCACTGTGCAAAATTTGAACGAAGCGGGAAAGTCGCAGAATCACCAAACCAAAATCATGAGATGGAAATCACTATCGCCATCCTGCTGCATAAAGCCTATATGCTGGATTTCTATAGGTTTCGATAGGGGTAGGTTTGTAATTTCACCCAAACATGACGTAACCGCCTCTCACCCGGATTCATACACGGTGGGCGCCAAAACATAGTGTGCCCTCGGCCGAAATCGACTCCCTCCCCGATTCATATTCATATACGGTGGGCGCCAAAAACAAACTCTCGTCGGCAAATATTCGGTGTATGCGAGATTACCGTCCTAACCCCAACCGACTAATGTTGCTGTGATGATCTAGAAATTTGAAACGGGGGCTAAGTTTGTAAATTTCCTCGCATTTGGGACAAGCGCGCCCTGACTACATGGTTCCCCCCATTCCTCTCTACCTCCCTTTTCCCCATTCATACTCCGTGGGCGCCAAAACACCCGCTCCACCCCACCCTCCTCCGTCCGCCACCCCATCCACCGCCGTCCTCCTCCACCATGCCGGAGCTGATACCCCGACGCCGCCGTCCATTACAAGAGATCGACCTCTCATCCACGCCTTGGACCGGATCCTTGCATCCCGCCCTCTCGCTTCATCCTCATTGCCGTCCACCTTGCCGGGCGCCGCCCACGACCGTCTCGCCCACCGCGCCCGCCGCCACCGCTTACCCTCCTAGATCTGCTTCCACGCCGCCGACAGCCATCGCTACCGCAGATCGCCAAATTCTCACCAGATGCATACACGGCGCCGCACCAGAGGCGGTACTCTTTCGGATTCTGCTCAACTTATTTATCGCAGCAAGAAAATAGATCGCCACTACTTTACTCTGATTTCTTGTCTTGGTTGTGAAGTTGCCTTTGTCCGGATTGCACCTTCAGATCCGCCATGGCACGGTCAACACTATACACCCAATGCTTATGGTTTTCCCCTTTTATATTCCACACTAGTTAAATCACAGTAGACTAAATTTCAAAATTGGGTCACCGATTTTTGAGCTCGCGGAGTTCGCAAAGCGATCCAAGGGGCTCGGGTGGTTGTGGGGCCTCGCCGAACGAAGAAAACTCGACGTGGGTGGGGTGTGGGGGTGGCGGAGGAACACAAAGGGTGAAGGCGATGGTCCCAAGAAAGCGCCCGCAAGCGTTGTTCTCAGATGGGAAGAATCACAGACGAGGAAGAAAAAGGGTTAGGAGACGTAGGATCTTCATCCAACCACCTGAAATGGTCGAGAGACAGCTGGGAGTTGCATTCTTAATGCGCTCCGGTTCATCATGTGTGGGCACTATGCAACCAACATTTTATTATCCAAAATCTTCTTGCTCTTCTTTACCATGTTCGATAGAGTTGTGACACAAAACGTAGGACCGACTCCAGCAGACTGTACCCATACTTCACTGGCCACACCACTAGCCCCACCACACAGGACCTGCACTCCAACAAATGGTATACCGATTTCATTTGCCATAGCACCAGCTGTACCACTGAAAAATCCCACTCCAGCAAAAAGTACAGCAAGTCCACCGGCTGAAGACCTGTCCCAACTGCAGAGACGGCCAATTCCTGCAGATTGGAACCACATTCCATTTATTCCCAGTTTAAAAGACAATGCTTTCAATGTTGTTAGGGACTACGTGCATATATTCCCATCATGGGAAGATTATTGTGAAGACAAACACCATTTTCACATCTTCCTGTCCAACTTACGTGTAAGTGCTATTATTCATGGTTATTATTTTCCTGTTTTATGCTGATTGAACACATCAATGATTTACATTACATTGTTGTAACTAGGCGAGGGTCAATCTGGATAGTCATGACGAGGAAAGCTTGCTTGTGCTTTTCAAGGAAGCATTGCAGCAGTATCGGTGTTACCTGAGGAAATCACACTTTGGTGGCAAATCTATAAACGAATTTCCGTGAAGTCTCCGTGCTAAATTTAGAAGATATTGAATGGAAAAACATTGTTATGCAATCGTCTCGCTCCTGTGATGAGGTACCGCTCTCAAATCACATGACAATTTGAACTTCTACTTTTCCGCATGTGCCTTACGGATCTTGTTTGCAGGAAATCTGCTGAAAGAAGAATTCCGGTTTGAAAAGAACGACAGGATATCGCAAATATGTTGCCCGCTGCTTTGCTCTTGTTAGTACCTGTTGTCCTGTATCACTGTACTTGCATACATACTTGGTTCACTATGTGACAGCAGTATGCATGATAGCTTGCTTATCAATTGTTCGCTCCAAATTCTTCAGTATCCAATGCCAATGTTTTTTAGCTCTGCATTGTTCTTGTAAGTACATGTTGTCCTTTATTAGTGTACTTATAATGACAGGTAGTTGTTCATGTACCATCACTCTGCAGCTTATTTTCCTTTGCCCTCCATTTTCTACACATCAGATCTATATTTACTCTTACCATAAGGTTGGTACTGAAGATTTTTAGCTGTGCATTGCTCTTGGCTGTACCTTTTGCCTATATTGCTGCACTTACATTTATAGCTACTTGGTTATGTACCATCACTCTTAATCTTATCTTAAATATTCTCAATTTTTTCGTATATTATCACATCTATATTTACTCTTAACAAAATGTAGAATAAAGGCAATGCTTATGAAGAAGATTCTGTGGTAAACTTCTTGAATTGCCCCCCATCAAGATGGACAAGGCCTTTATAGAGCCTCGTCTTCACCAATAATGTAAGTTTGTCCATCTCAAGCCTTCAAACTTTGTTGTATATATTTGGTTAGGCATGACTGCAACAACTGTTTATTTTTGGTGTTTGCATCAAATTGCATGTTTAAAGTTTATTATGTACTCCCTCCGTTCCAAAATAGATGACCCAATTTTGTACTGAAGTTAGTATAAAGTTGGGTCATCTATTTTACAGCGGAGAGAGTAGTTCATAAACAAAAGTTTGTCCTTTCTCAATTTAAGTTTTTCAGTTGTACAACCAAGTTCCTTATTCATACCATGTCAATTAAAGTATACAGAGCAAGTGATCTTCTTTTGCACTGCATGTATGCTTCTGTTCTTCATCCGTAATCCAGTGGTGTGGTGAACCTACCCACTACAAAGACAAAGGTCATATTCTCGCAATGTCTTAAATATGAACAATGTCATATCATTCTATTATCCTCCGTTCAAAATACTTGTCATTGAAATGGATGTATCTAGATGTATTTTAGTTCTAGACACATCCATTTTGATGACAAGTAATCCGAGACGGAGGGAGTATTATTTAAACCGCCTCTTTATTTGCCAATCTGAAATGGGATAAATTGACAAAGACACTAACCATTGATACTTATGAGTTCTTGATCTATAATCCAAAGGTGTCGTGAAGCTGCCAACTCCTTCACAATGTCATTTCCTGCCATGTCTTGACCTGAACAATACCATATTGTGTTAATGCAATTTTAAACTGTGTCACTTTATTCACAAGATGAAATGTGATAAATTGTCAAGACCGATACTTTTATGTGCAAAACTTGTCATGTGTCTGCTTGTTTATCTTTCGTGAGTGAGGAAGATTTAAGTGTTGAACAAGCGCAGCTCATCATCTTGCTCACCGCTTGCAATCGTAGCTCCCAAAGAGGGCTAACCTTTCTTGAACTCTATTGAAGTGTCACGGTTTTGTATATTATTTTGTCGGCGTGTTTATTTGCAATCGGTGGCGATCTTCGATGCCCAAAGGATCGTAATCTGCTTCGCTTGTGCTTTATTATCATAGTGGTCAACTTTGATGCCCAGTGGATGTAATATGCTGTAATTTCTTTATTGTATGGTCTAGGTTTTTTCTTATTCACGGTGCTGCAGTTATTTTACTGTCTTTGCAGTAAACCGGACAAACCATAAAATTACGGTACATAATCGGGCCGTCATGCAATCACGATGTAGGTTGGGCCTGAAACGTGCCGAACCGCTAAAGGGCCGGTAGCAGCCCGAAATGAACCCCGGCCCATGATTGTGCGAATCAAATCATGGGATTTTACAGGCCAGAATTGTCTCGGTCCTTCTTTGGCCCAATCATATATCGGCTGCGAGCAGGCCGGATGCAAACCGGACCGTAGTTAGGCCCAACTATATGACGGGCATTTAATAGGCCGAAATTAATATAGGGCCGAAATGTTAAACGGGTCCTTAAGAGGCCAAAACTAATGTCAGGCCAAATTACTAAGTGGGCCTCTAGCAAGTGGGCCCAAAAGCATAGTGTCCAGTTGACGGGCTGAAACTGATATGGGCCATAATTGAGCCCATAGCCTCTTAAAGGGCCGTACCTGATCTGGGCCATAATTTGGCCCAGAATGTGGTAGGATTTTAACGGGCCGGATCTCATATGGGCCACTATTAGGCCCGTAATGTGGCAGGCCATTAATGGACCGGATCAAATATGGGCCGGTATTTGGCCCAAAACATGGCAGCCAGTTAATGGGCCGGCCTACTAGGGTCCTCAAATTCTTGTGGGCCTACAGCTGGGCCGGCCCGTTAATGTCGGCGAAATCTCGTGGGCCTTTAGTCGGGCTGGCCCATTATGATCCACAAGAATCTTGTGGGCCTTTACCTAGGCCGGCCCATTATGGCAAACAAAAATCTTGTGGGCCTTTACCTGGGCCGGCCCATTATGGCCCGCGAAATCTTGTGGGCCGTTAGCTGGGCCCGCCCATTATGGCCCGCAAAATCTTGTGGGCCTTTAGCTGGGCCGGCCCATTATGGTCTGCAAAATCTTGTGGGCCTTTAGTTGGGCCGGCCCATTTAAACTTGATGGGCCGGTCCACGTGTCAACATATCATTGGCGCGTCTCGCCCATTGGATGAGTGACACCTGTGCCAGCGCGGACCTGACACGTGTCTCCTCCAACCAATGATGATTTTACACGTGGAAAATCCCCATTGGTCGGGGCTGTTAACGGGTTATCGGATCCAAAACCCGACCCGATAGCTTAACGGCGTTCCGTTACGGTGGATGCCACGTGTTGGTCACCCTTGACGAAAGCACTTCTGTGACACGCAATTTATCGTCATGGAAGTGGACACTTCCGTGATGATAATTTTGGTAATGTCATGGAACACTTCTACGACAGCACAGGTATGACTATCTTGATTCTGTCATAAATTTGTCATGGATGTACATGCATGACAAAAAATGCGACCTACTGTGACAAACATGTATCATCACGGAAGTGTATTTTTTTGTAGTGTTTGCTCTTATCAATAGCTCTGTTGATTTCAATTTCAATTGTGTATACAATTGACTTTCATATCATGCACATTACTAGCATCACAATAGAGCCAATAGTGTTGTTGTACATGTAGACCCGTGGTACCCATCTGAAATCTTGTTGTGCCGTGTAGTTTCCCATGCTTTCTATTCTTTCACTGCTGCTTTGTCTTGAACTGATATGATTTGAACCGTGTCTCTATTTTGATTTGGCAAGACAATGCAGTGACCATAGGACATAGATATATGTTTGTTTGATGCTTTTATTATGTACTAGTACTTGGCAATACAAGACTTGGTAGTTTAATCCTTTCCACCTTACTAATGAACTGGTTCACTGAAATGAGTTTCATATACTAGTACATGCTAAACTTGTTATGTGTCTGCTTATTTCTTCTTTTAGAATGCTGACATAATATTGGGGAAGAGTGCCTTATTAAGCAATGGTAAAGGAAGTAATGCGATAAGGTTCAGATAGTGGCACATCCTTGTTGGTCTCCAACAAAGTCGATAAAATAGCTAAGGAAGACTATCTTGAAGACAATGAGACAACCCCAAAGTCCTGCCTTGGTTTAGTGTTCGAAAGCATCGCCACTACCACATGCACAAGTTATTCAAACTCACTGTCTGAATCAGTTCGGTTTCTTGAGTCTCAACTACAAGCGGAAAGACATCGATCAGCTGTGCTGCGACAAGAAGCGGAAGGACTGCGGAAGTCCCTGGAGCATTCAGATGCATAGTTTCTCGTGCAACAACAAGCATTGGAGGATTTTAGCGCCAAACAAGACAAAGCTAATCAGCTTGCTAAACTTATTGCCAAAGATGGTCGATACCTGTATTAACGCTTCTTGAGCTCTCTCAAGTTGTTTGATTACACTCTTGTTTTGTGCGCGCTTATTTGCACCGTGGCCAATTTTGACGGCCGTATGTAATATGCTGCTTTGTTCCCTATATTTGCACTGGTGGCGAACTTTGATGCCCAGTGAATGTAATATGTGTAATAGCGGTAATAGGCTAGCCTTAATTGCGTTCTTATTTATTTCCTTATTGTCTTGTTTAGTTGTTTGCTTGTAGTCACTGCAGTTCTTTTTCTGTGTTTTTCTAGTCGCCACAATAGCCTCTTTTTGGTAACTAGGCCAAAATAATCATGGCAACACACGGACTGTTGTAACCATGGGCCTCCTGCAGGCCATATGATCCATGGGCCTTCGTACGGCCGTAGGATCCATTGGCCTTCTATACGGGCCGTAGGATCCATCGGCCTTCTATACGGGCCTTAGGGTCCATGGTCCTTCTATGGGCCATAGGGTCCATGGGTCTTCTATGGGACGTATGATCCATGGGCCTTCTACGGGCCGTACTATCCATGGGCCTCATACGGGCCGTAGGATCCATGGGCCTTCTACGGGGCGTATCATCATTTCGCCAATCGTGGGCTGTACTATTCATGGACCATAATGGGCCGTTAATAGGCTGTATTTGATAACTCTATGAAAACAGCCAAACGGTTTTTTTTTGACATGAAAACGGCCCAACGTATTAACGGTCCGCAAACGGGCCGACTGTAACGATGGGCTGAATTTGGCCCACAAGCAGAAAATGACAGTAACGGGCCATATGTAACCGAATGCTGCAAATGAGCCCAAGAATCAATGGGCCCTGAGAAGGCCGAAAGATAACTTGGGCAGGAAACGGCCTAATGGAGTAACGGGCCGTTAATGGGTATAAAGTGATACACTGTTCATTACGGGCCAGTTTCACCATGGGCCATTAATGGGCAAAGAGTTACAAAGGTCCTCATATATGCTGAAAGAAGTCATGGGCCACACATGGGCCGGAAGTTAAAACGGGTTGAATCATATTGGACGGCCCAGATGACGCTACTGGGCCTAATTCGGATAGGGCGTAACGGGCCCTGGGTTAGCGGGCTATAAATGGGCTATATGCGAACAGGCCGTTAACAGGCTTTCCGTGGGCCGGGCCGCCACCTTTTGACCAAGTCAAACGGGCCGGCCTTTTCACATGAATGGGCCTCTGTTGGGCCGTGCCACGTGTCGCCGTATCATAGGCGACTTCGGTCCAATGAACGGATGACATCTATCCTAGTGAGCCGACACGTGTTTCCTCCAGCCAACGATGATTTTACACATGGAAAATCCCCATTGGTCGGGGCTATTAATGGGTTATCGGAGCCAAAACCCGACCCGATAGCTTAACGGCGTTCCGTTACGGTGGATGCCACATGTCGGTCACCCATGACGAAAGCACTTCGGACGCCGCGATTTATCGTCATGGAAGTGGACACTTCGTGATGATAATTTTGGTAATGTCATGGAACACTTCTCTGACAAAGACAGTATGACTATCTTGATTCTGTCATAAATTTGTCATGGATGTACATGCATGACAAAAAACGCGACCTACTGTGACAAACACGTATCATCACGGAAGTGTATTTTTTTGTAGTGCTGGTACTTGGATTATCATGTGAATCTCATCGTGTTACTTTAATTTAATTTGTTGGGTTTAATGATGATGCTTAATTGGGATTGAGAGGATGTCTATCTTCTCAATGTTTAACGACCACCATGATAGTTAAATAAAATTTATTCCTATGCAGTAGGGAAAAATTGGCTTTATGCAAAAACTGTAACCATAGAGCTTTCCACCGGCCATATATGCATGTAGTATAGCATATTCCTCTTCATTATTCTCTATGTGTTACATTGCCAGCATATTCCATGTGCCGACCCGTTTTCGGGCTGCAACGTTCATGTTGCAGACTTTTCAGACGACGAGTAAGGTGCCTTAGGTCGTGGTTCTATACTCAGTGATGCCGTTGGAGTTGATGGACTCACTTATCTTCCAAGCCTTCCGTTGTTGCCATTATTAGATGGCCTTAAGCCATATTTATTGTAATAAGTTCTCTTTTGAGACATTCAATGTAATAAGTGTGTGATTGCTACTCTGTTATAAATCCTTCGAGTACTATGCGTGTCAGCATTACTGATCCAGGGATGACACTGATGCACAAACTTGAACGTCTGAGGTCTGGTCACTACAAGATGGTATCAGAGCACACGCTGACTGTAGGACACGACCACTAAGCTAAAGCCCTAGATCACTACTCACTCTTCTCATTTATGACTCCTCATCTTTTCTACTCTTTTAGGATGACAGATGCAAGGAACAAGTTCACGCAACCGGATGAAGATACACCCTTTGGACGCCACCTGAAGGAAGTCACTAGGTATCTGAACATCGGAGTACCAAGCTTCACCGGGACCTACATCGTGACTCTACCAGAAGAGGAGCATTGGATGATTAAAGTTCAAGTTCCAGGAAGGACGTTCATGCCCGTCACAGAGCCCATAGATTTTTCCTTTGATGCCCCAAGCTGGAGTCTAGGAAAGAGCATGGCAGCCCACATCACAATGGGGCGTATTGGAGAAGTTTACCACAAGGATCTCAAGGATACTATTGACCAGATTTGTGGGCACCGAGATGAACAATGGGAGATGATCAGTACCAGGAAGGATAGATCAATTGCAGCTTTCATCCAGGAGTTAAACCAGCACATTTGACGCCATGAGAACCAGATGTACGCAGGCATGATAGATCTGAAGAAGGCTATGACCAAGATCACAGAGTTGGAGGAAGAACTCAAGTCTACACGCGATGGATATGAGGAGGAAATAGCAACACTCGTGGAGAAGAACGATGATCTGAAGAAGAAGCTGAAGGTATTCATGGGATTCCCCACGACTGGAGGAGAAGACAATGATTGCATTTCTCCAGAGAACTACATCATCATCAACGACACCGACTCGGACCCAGACGATAGCGATGATGACTATGTTGATGAAGCTGGAGAGGATATCATGGAGTCTTCAACGGAGCAATTTTTCTAGTCGACTACCATAACAGTAGTAGTATTCCCCCACTTATCTAGTATAGTCCGAGCACTTTTGTAACGATGGTTAGACCGTTGTATGTCCTTGTTTGAATTGAATGAAGTGATATTGTTTGCATTTGTCTCATGTGCATATGGGTAGTGTTTTTCTCTCTAGACCTCATTCTATTCTGAATTATCATCTTTTCTAAACCCTCAGATGCCTCCGAGACGTGACAATGGATTTGCTTTCCCACCGGAGCTCACTCAGTTGATCCAGCAGCAGAATGCATTGATGTAATTACTAGTGCAGAATCAGAATCAGGGGAACAACAACAACAACAATCCACCACCTCCACCACCTGTTGATCACTTAAACCGTTTCCTTAGACTGAATCCACCGGTGTTCTCCAGTAGCACCGAGCCGATAGTTGCAGATGATTGGCTCCGCAAGACAGGAAGGGAGTTGACCACTGCAGGATGCATGGATGCGGAAAAGGTGCATTTTGCCGCACATCAGCTTGATGGACCCGCATCATCATGGTGGGAGAATTTCACAGCCACTTATCCTATCAACACTGTCACATGGGATCAGTTTCAGCAGAATTTCTGTACTGCCCATGTTTCAGCAGGAGCTATGGCCATGAGGAAGCATGAGTTTCTCAACAGATGCAGCTAAGCAGGAGAAGTTTCTGGAAGGACTGAATGATGAGCTGAGCATGCAGTTGATGGTAGCAACCTTCAACAACTACCAGGAGTTGGTAGATAGAGCTCTCATGATTGAAGGGAAGCAGCAGCATATTGACAACCGCAAGAGGAAGTATGGACAAGGGAAGTATAATTCTGGACCTCAGCAGAAGCCACATTTTACGCCGAAACTGGGAGGACATTTTCAGCATACCCATTGTCGGTGTCAAAATCGGCGGATCTCGGGTAGGGGGTCCCGAACTGTGCGTCTAGGCGGATGGTAACAGGAGACAAGGGACGTGATGTTTTTACCCTGGTTCGGGCCCTCTCGATGGAGGTAAAACCCTACTCCTGCTTGATTGATATTGATGATATGGGTAGTACAAGAGTGGATCTACCACGAGATCAAGGAGGCTAAACCCTAGAAGCTAGCCTATGGTATGATTGTTGTTCGTCCTATGGACTAAAACCCTCCGGTTTATATAGACACCGGAGAGGGCTAGGGTTACACAGAGTCGGTTACAATGGTAGGAGATCTACATATCCGTATTGCCAAGCTTGCCTTCCATGCCAAGGAAAGTCCCATCCAAACACGGGACGAAGTCTTCAATCTTGTATCTTCATAGTCTTGGAGTCCGGCCGATGATGATAGTTCGGCTATTCGACACCCCTAGTCCAGACTCCTCGGTAGCCCTCGAACCAGGCTTCAATGACGACGAGTCCGGCGCGCGATATTGTCTTCGGCATTGCAAGGCGGGTTCCTACTCCGAATAATTCATAGAAGATTGTGAACACCAGGATAGTGTCCGGCTCTGCAAAATAAATTCCGCGTACCACCGTAGAGAGAATAATATTTACACAAATTCAATTTGCTGACGTATTTTGTGGCGTGACGTCATACCACTACCAAGCCTTTACTTGAATCATTTTTATTCTACCACCTCAGCGCGTTTAGCGAAGCGGTTTCCTTGGCATGTCTTGTCGAAGCAGAGATCGTGTTCCCCTTATTCCGGGATTCCGATCAATACGGACATGGGTAACCCAACCGCACCATTGATTGTGGTGCTTGGGAGATAAGCGAGTTTTACCAGGCTGGTGGGGACGCATAGTTTTCGTCCGCCCATATATAAGGGGATAAGGATCCACCTCTTTTACTTACGCCTTCTTCCTCCTTTGCTTATCCATCTCCGCGCACTCGAGCTCCAGCGCCCAAGTCCGCACATCTCACCTCGACCTTCTCCAGCCATGTCCGGAGTGGGAGGCAAGTGGATGGCCTCCTCCGTTATGGAGGGGCACATAGCGAAGCTGCGCAGCGCTGGATATCTGTCCAGCGACATCGCGCATCAGCTCCCCGACGAGGGGCAGCTCATCCCCACCCCCAGGCCCCATGAGAGGGTGGTATTCCTTCCCCATTTCCTCCGCGGACTGGGATTCCCACTCCACCCCTTTGTCCGGGGCTCATGTACTACTACGGCCTGGATTTCCATGATCTGGCCCCGAATTTCATCCTCAATATCTTGGCGTTTATCGTCGTGTGCGAGGCCTTCCTCTGCATCTAGCCCCACTTCGGCTTGTGGCTAAAGACCTTCAATGTCAAGCCGGAGGTTGTGAAGGGCAGCCAAGCGGAGTGCGGAGGCGCCATGGTGGGCAAAATGCCCAACGTCATTTGGCTCGAGGGTGCCTTCGTGGAATCCATCGAAGGGTGGCAATCGGGGTGGTTCTACATCACCGAGCTGCGTGACCCTAAATGGGCAGCGGCCCCCGAATTCAGATCTGGCATCCCTATGCAGCTCACCTCCTCGAAACAGAAGGGCTTGCTATGGGGTAGTTCGAAGAGCCGACCGACTCGATCTGTCTCCAGACACTCGTGAACAAGAAGCTCAAGCTTGTCAACGTGATCCAGGTCATGCTCGTCCGCCGGATTCTCCCCTGCCAGCAACGGGACTTCAATTTGTGGGAGTTTGACACGGCATAGCACCAGACTTTGAACGGGCTCTTCGACAATACGTACGAAGCTTCCTGGAGGGTGCTGTTCAAGGGCGCCGAATCTCCCGCATCCGCTACCGAAGATCGCGGATTCAGCACGCAACGTCCGGCTGGCGAGGTAAGCTATGTTATCCTTTATGGGACACTTGCTTTTCATAGTTTGACTCTATGCGGGATCTAAACTCCCAATACCTTTAACAGGCCTGGCAGACGACGTCCGGACAGGTTAACTGTCCGGCTCCCCTTCCAGAGGACCCAGCGGATGCCCGTTTGACAGGGCTGCTGGTCCCGGCCCTTTACGTGGTGCCGGAGAAGAAGGCCAAGAAGAAGGCCACGGGAACCCGAAGGAGTTCCCGGCGTCAGGTGGTATCGGACTCATCGTCTGATGACTCCGAGGCGGACTCCTCCCACGAGGACGAGGAGGAGAAGAAAGTGGCCTCTACCCCAGCAGGGGGAGAGAATAAGAGAAAGGCCTCCCAAAGGAGGGAGGCCGAAGGGTCCAAGAAGGGAAGGACCCTTCCCCCGGACTGTTCCGCCAACATCGGTGACGGCGACGAGGAGTGGCCCTCAAGGGCCAAGCCCCTAGCGAGATCGTAAGTATCCGGACTCCTAGATGATTTACTATTTTTCTTTTTGTCACATAGTGTCTTTCTAATGCCGCATACAACCCTGTAGTCCGCCCAAGGACGATCTTCCCGCTTCGTCGAGCGGGTCCTTGGGCACGTTGGATATGGATTCCCTTCCGACCGCCTCCACCCCCGTGATGCTGACGATGCCGAGGTGGGGTCCCGGGAGGGGACCCACCAGGAGGAGGAGGCTCCGGAGGTGCCGCAGGGCAACCTCTCGGACTTTGCACGGACTCCACCGAACCTCTGTGGGTTCCGAGTTCGGCGGGCGCCCTTCGTAAGAAGGGCAAGATCAGACACCGGCGGCCTCCGTCCAACCGGGCGCCGGATAACTTGTTGAGGCGCCAACGGCGCTTCCATCAAGAAGAACACCGCCTTGTTGTTGGGGAACGTAGTAATTTCAAAAAAATTCCTATGCACATGCAAGATCATGGTGATGGTATAGCAACGAGAGGGGAGAGTGTTGTCCATGTACCCTCGTAGATCGTAAGTTGAAGCGTTAGCACAACGCGGTTGATGTAGTCGTACGTCTTCACGATCCGACCGATCCAAGCACCGAACGTACGGAGCGTCCGAGTTCAGCACACGTTCAGCTCGATGACGATCTCCGGCCTCCGATCCAGCAGAGCTCCGGAGATGAGTTCCACAAGACGACGGGCGTGGTGGCGATGATGATGTTCTACCGCGCAGGCTTCTCTTAAACTCCTGCACGATATGACCGAGGTGGAATATGGTGGAGGGGGCACCGTCTGTGCTAAGGAACGATCCGTAGATCAACTTGTGTGTCTATGGGTGCCCCCCCCCGTATATAAAGGAGCCAAGGGAGGAGGCGGCCGCCAAGGAGGGAGCTCCAGGGAGGAGTCCTACTCCCACCGGGAGTAGGACTCCCTTCCTTCCAAGTAGGAGTAGGAGAAGGGGGGAAAGAGGAGGAAGAGAGGAAGGAAAGGGGGCGCCGCCCCTTCCCTTATCCTATTCGGACTAGGAAGGGAGGCGCGCGCCCCCCCTCGCTCCTTCCTCTTCTCCTCGAGGCCCATGTAGGCCCAATAACGCCCCGGGGTTCCAGAACCTCCCTGTAGTCCCAGAAATGCCGATTTCACCCGGAACGATTCAGATGTCCAAATATAGGCTTCCAATATATCGATCTTTATGTATCGACCATTTCGAGACTCCTCGTCATGTCCGTGATCACATCTGGGACTCCGAACAAACTTCGGTACATCAAAACTTATAAACTCATAATAAAACTGTCATCGTAACGTTAAGCGTGTGGACCCTACGGGTTCAAGAACTATCTAGACATGACCTAGATCCATTCTCGGTCAATAACCAATAGCGGGACCTGGATGCCCATATTGGTTCCTACATATTCTACGAAGATCTTTATCGGTCAAACCGCATAACAACATACGTTGTTCCTTTGTCATCGATATGTTACTTGCCCGAGATCCGATCGTTGGTATCCAATACCTAGTTCAATCTCGTTACGCAAGTCTCTTTACTCGCTCGTAATGCATCATCCCGTAACCAACTCATTGGTCACATTGCTTGCAAGGCTTATAATGATGTGCATTACCGAGAGGGCCCAGAGATACCTCTCCGACGATCGGAGTGACAAAACCTAATCTCAAATACGCCAACTCAACATGTACCTTCGGAGACACCTGTAGTACTCTTTTATAATCACCCGATTACGCCAGACGTTTGGTAGTACCCAAAGTGTTCCTCCGGTAAATGGGAGTTGCATAATTCTCATAGTTACAGGAACACGTATAGGTCATGAAGAAAGCAATAGCAGTATACTAAACGATCAAGTGCTAGGCTAACGGAATGGGTCATGTCAATCACATCATTCTTCTAATGATGTGATCCCACTAATCAAATGAGAAAACATGTCTATGGTTAGGAAACATAACCATCTTTGATTAATGAGCTAGTCAAGTAGAGGCATACTAGTGACTATAGTTTTGTCTATGTATTCACACATGTATCATGTTTCCGGTTAATACAATTCTAGCATGAATAATAAAAATTTATCATGATATGAGGATATAAATAATAACTTTATTATTGCCTCTAGGGCATATTTTTCTTCAACTGTCATGAGTGCGGTGATTCAGAAGGTTCGGCTCACCAAGAACGGGCTGACCGAAGCCTGCAGCAGCCTTCTAACAGGCTTTGAGGTAAGAATTTTAAGATATGTAATATAATACCGCATAGACCGTAGCCCCTGATGCTCGGTTCGGTGTTCGGAAAGAAAAGCTGGACTGAGGATCTAAAAAGATATACGCAGGAGTCTAAAAAAAATATGTCAATATGGGATTGCAGGCTGCGCTGCTGACCTCTGCCGCACTGACTTCGGAGGTCAATGCTTTGAAGCAGAGCCTCGAGCGGTCCGAGAGCAAGCTCGGCTGTGCCAAGAAGCAGCTCGAGGACAAGGAAGGTGAGTAACACCGTATTAAAGTTGTACCTTACAGAAAAGGATTTGGTTGCAAGAGAAATAACAAGGATGACGTGGGTACTCCAGGGGCCACGGACGAGGTGGCGACCCTGAAGGAGGCGGTGTCCGCGGTCGAACGCAATGCGGCCGCGGAACGAGCCGAGCGAGAGAAGCAGGAGGCACGGGTGACGGAGGTACAGCAATAGCTCCAGGCTCTTCTGGAGAAGCACGAGAGTTTGGAGCGCGACTAAAAGACTCGAGAGTCCGAGCTTGCATCGGCTCTTGAGAGTGCCCAAGCCGCTAAGGCCGAAGCCCACAAGGCCCTCCAGGAAATCGAGGCGTTGAAGAAGATAGCGGTGGGTAAGGCATTTTTCATGCAAATCAAGCATGTGAATGTTAATTACCTATTACTTACCCGAATTCAGAGCTCTCTAGAGCGTTCGCAGATCTGCCCCGCAGCGTGTTCGATGCTGCCGCTTTCTATGAGGCCGAGGAGGGGAGCTCGACGGAGAAGGTCTTCGGTCTCAAGATGTTTGAGGCCAGACATCCGGTGCCCTTAGCGACCAGGTGAAGAAGCTGGTCGAGCTCCACAAGGTGGCCGAACAGGCCATGAAGGGCCTCATAGTTCGGCCAGGCCCAAGGAGGCCATGCATGGGAGCTACTTGCCTGGTGCGACGGCCGGTGGATCGTGTCCACAGGTTGAAGTCGCCAAGCACTCCGCCCCATTGAAGGTGCCCGTCGGGCCCTTGCCCGTGCGAAGGTGCACTGGGGCAGGATGGACGCTGAGAAGCTTGTGACGGACGCGCCACCGACAGGCAAGGAGTATCGTACGTCCGAAATGTATTATAAGAGTGTCCTGAAGGGTGCCCGCATGTTTGCGGATGAGTGCTCCAAAGATGTAATATTTGAGTAGACTCGCATTTTGTTATCCTGTGCGCTGAAAACTTTGTTCATATGCGCTAAGCAACGCTTGTTAATTTTAAATATTACCTTCTGTGCGGCCGTTTTATCAAATCTGAGAGATGGCAAGTCGTTGGCTTCAGCCCCCATGCCACGAGTGCTAGGGTGTTCGGGATAAACTTGAGCGCTCTTGTTCCCATTTTTGGGTCCATCTAGGGAGGCGCTCAACACAATGAACGAGGCAACCGGACTTATAATGCTTGAACACTCTCACTTAGCCATAGAATTCTATAATTTTAAATTTCGGCGAAGCCCCTAGTGTTCGGAAGACCGAGTTCGGGGTGTTGTCCACGCCTGGGCCGGACAAAGCCGGTTCCTCGCTCTAAGCGGCATAAGTCTTTAGGGACTCGAAAAAACCTCTCGAATAGCGACCAGCTCTCGCCTTATCATGACGGTCAGTTTTAGCTTTCTCCACTGAGGCGCTCGCCCAGCTCAACTGGGGTGCAATCACAGTGGTTCTCCTAGTGCTACCTTAGCCGATACAACGGAACGTAAGGTACCAAAACATGGGAGCCGGGCAAACCCAACTATTGACCCAAGACATGATTCGGAGCCGATGCATATAATGCTATAAGTTCGGGGTGCCGCACTTGTGAAAGTGTTCGAACTTATCACACCATAATGTGGGGAACTTAAGCCCCTGGTGTATTTTGCCGTACCAAAGTGTACGGATGCAACATGTCATAAATGAACATATGTATAAGAAAGAAATGCAATTATAAGCAAAAAGCGATGCATTGTTTATTCAAGAAATACTGCCATGAATGCAGAACGATACAAATAGTGCGGTAAGCAAGGGATGGGACTATTAAACATGTCCCCCTCCAGGGGTAGGCTGCGGAATGGTGTATAAAACAGATTTAATGCTCGTAATGGAGACCACCTAGATACTCGTCGTAGCCTTTCTCCTTCCCTGGCTGTTGCATCGTGAGTTCGGCAGGTCTCATCACGGACAGTATGCCCGTGAATGGAGTCCTGTGGGTAAGAAAAAGAAAAGGAAAAGAATGACACACTTGGGAGCCCCCGTGGTTAAGCCGCGATTCGGGCTGTCGTGGTTGTGCCCCTCCCCTATGCCCATGGTATCTCCAGAGCGTAATGATGTACGCCAGGGACCAGAGATTTCAATTTTACAAGGGCCGGGTTAGCCGGCGCCACGCTGCTTCTCGAAACGTGCTGTGGTCTTGTTGTAGGTTACTCCGGCGTGTTTAGTCAGGTCCGGCCGCCTAACGGCCGGACTCGAGAATTGCCTTAAGAGGCTGCTCAGACTTCGCCATGAGAGAGCATGTGTGTTCCTCCGCTGGGAGGAGCGCTCATGTTTCCGCTGACCATGATGACTCCTCGAGGGTCCGCATCTTGAGCTTGAGGTATGCGTGGTACGGCACCGCTGAACTTTGTAAACGCGTCCGTCCGAGCAGAGCATGATAGCCGCTGCGAACGGAACTATGTCAAGATCAACTCCTCGCTTCGAAGTTATCCGGGATCCAAGACCACTTCAAGTGTGACCGAGCTGTATAATTGGCCTCTACACCTGGTATGACGCCTTTGAAGGTCGCCTTTGTTGGTTTAATCCTTGAGGGTCTATGCCCATCTTGCGACCGTGTCCTGATAAAGTAGGTTCAGGCTGCTGCCGCCATCCATCAGGACTCTGGTGAGGTGAAATCCATCGACGATTGGGTCTAAAACCAATGCGGTGAATTCGCCGTGGCGGATACTGGTGGGATGGTCCCTTCGATCAAAAGTGATCGGGTAGGAGGACCATGGGTTGAACTTCGGGGCGGCTGGCTCCATCGCATATACGTTCCTGAGTGCACGCTTCCGCTCCCTCTTGGGTATGTGGGTTGCGTATATCATGTTTACCGTCCGCACTTGTGGGGGAAACCCTTCTGTCCTCTATTGTTCAGCGGTCGGGTCTCTTCCTCATCATCGCTATGCAGCCCCTTGTCATTGTTTTCGGCAATTAGCTTGCCTGCTGTTGAATACCCAACAGTCCCTCGTTGGTGTGATTAGCTGGCTTTTCGGGGGTGCCGTGTATCTGGCACGAGCGGTCGAGTATTCGGTCCAAATTGGACGAACCCGGAGTAGTTCTTTTGAATGACTTTTTCCGCTGAACGGGTTTGGAGCCTCTGAATCCGGCATTGACTACCGTATCTTCAGTGTTATCGCCGTTAACGCGGCGTTTGTTCTTGTTGCGAGGCGACCTGCCATTGTGGTCCTTGGTATCCGGACTGCCAGAATTTTTGCTAAGGTTGTTACTGCGGGCTAGCTAGCTGTCCTCTCCCGCGCAGAAGCGGGTCATGAGTGATGTGAGGGCTGCCATGGTTTTTGGCTTTTCCTGTCCTAGGTGCCGGGCAAGCCACTCGTCGTGGATGTTATGTTTGAAGGCTGCGAGGGCCTCTGCATCCGGACAGTCGACGATTTGATTTTTCTTTGTTAAGAACCGTGTCCAGAATTGTCTGGCCGGTTCGTCTGGCTGCTGAATTATGTGGCTTAGGTCATCGGCGTCTGGTGGTCGCACATATGTGCCCTGGAAGTTATCAAGGAATGCGGCTTCCAGGTCCTCCCAACACCCAATTGATTCTGCTGGCAAGCTGTTAAGCCAATGCCGAGCTGGACCTTTAAGCTTGAGTGGGAGATATTTGATGGCATGAAGATCGTCACCGCAGGCCATGTGGATATGAAGGAGATAGTCTTCGATCCGCATCATGGGTCTGTTGTGCCATCGTAGGATTCAATGTTCACAGTTTAAACCCTCACGGGATTTGATGATCCATTAGTTCATCTGTGAAGCATAGTGGGTGTGCGGCGCCTCTATATTGGGCTATATCATGACGTAGCTCAAGCGAGCTTTGTCTACTGTGTTCGGCCCGGCCGGAGTTGATGTATTCGGCGCGACGGTTGTCGTCGTGTATCATGGGGCGCCCACGCGATCCATAGATCGATCTTGATTGTCTTGCCTTATCCTCCAATATGTCTCGCAAGTCCGGCGCATTCCCCCGTGGCTTCGTACTTTTCGAGCGGTGCCGGGGTACGGTTCTAGTGGAGGGCCTAGAGGCCTCTCTGTCGCGACCATGAGGTGGTCGGTCAGCCGTATTGTGCGCTGGTGATGTAGGTTTATATGCCTCCTCCTCTAATCGGGAGAGCAGCTTGCGTTTGGGGTAGCTTTTGGAGGGGCGTTCGAGTTCATGCTCTTCGGCCGCAAGGACTTCAGTCCATCTGTCGGCTAGCAGGTCTTGATCAGCTCTAAGCTGTTGCTGCTTTTTCATAAGACTGTTCGCCGTGGCCATAAGCCTGCATTTAAAACGCTCTTGTTCGACGGGGTCCTCAGGCACGACGATTAAATGCGTCGTCGAGGCTTGCCTCGCCTCGGAGGGAGGCATGTAATTATCATCCTCTACCTCTTCGCTCGCCGCTCTCTCATGAGAGCTGGCTTCTCCGCCTCTGTGCTGAATCTTGCCGGAGGGGTTGTCTTCGCACCGCTCGGGGGTGTTATTGTCTCCGGTGCCGGAATCTCCATTCTTGCTGTGGCGGGATTTAGAGCAGCGCCGCTGACGACGGCGCTTGGGCTGTTTCTTGGAGGAGTCTTCCTCCGCTGCTTCCTCGCCATTCCCATCCTTTGGGATATCCACCATGTATATGTTGTATGACGAGGTGGTCTTCCAGTGCCCCGTAGGCGCTGGTTCTTGGTCATCTCCGGCATCGTCGTCCATACCATCGATGTCTTCGGAGTCGTAGTCTAGCATGTCAGCTAGATCGTCGACGGTGGCTACAAAGTGGGTGGTGGGTGGGCTTTCAATTTCTTCGTCGTCCGCGATACCAACCGCCCCGACCGTAGTCCGCCAGTCTCTCCGATAACGAGAGATACTTTAGCGATTCGTGATATCACCAAAAGGTGAGTGTTGAAAGATGTCCGCAGCGGTGAACTCCATGATCGGCGCCCAATCGGATTCGATTGGAGGCGCGGAGGTTCGAGTCCGGCGAGGAGTCCGCACCTCGAGTCACGAGCTTCACAAGGTACAAGGTCAAGATTCGGCCCATCGCCGTGGGGTTGCAGCCCGGGCGGTGTCTAGCCACCCATCCTCGACCTGCGCAATCGACCAATTAAGGGTCGGAGCGGACTCGTGTCTTGACCTCGTGGCACCGTCCGCAACAGAGCTAAATCATGCCCATCGTGACAAAGGGCGCGCTCGGATGTGGCTCGAATCCATCGAAGATCAAGTCTCCGCGGATGTCGATCGTGAAGTTCAGACTTCCAAATCGACTGATGGCGGGGCGTAGCTTAATCTGCTCCAGATGGCTGCGAAGGCCCGCATGCAAAGCCGCCAACACGAAGATCTGTCCGGGAGAAAAGTCTCACCACGACTGCGTCATTGGTGATGATCAAGGAGCCATCGGGCCTATATGCAACGCATGAGGAACTCTCAATGAAAGCACCAATGTCGGTGTCAAGACCGGCGGATCTCGGTAGGGGTTCGGAACTATGCGCCTAGGTGGATGGTAACAGAGACAAGGGACATGATGTTTTACCTGTGTTCGAGCCCTCTCGATGGAGGTAAAACCCTACTCCTGCTTGATTGATATTGATGATATGGGTAGTACAAGAGTGGATCTACTACGAGATCAAGGAGGCTAAACCCTAGAAGCTAGCCTATGGTATGATTGTTGTTCGTCCTATGGACTAAAACCCTCCGGTTTATATAGACACCGGAGAGGGCTAGGGTTACACAGATTGGTTACAATGGTAGGAGATCTACATATCCGTATTGCCAAGCTTGCCTTCCACGCCAAGGAAAGTCCCATCCGGACACGGGACGAAGTCTTCAATCTAGTATCTTCATAGTCTTGGAGTCCGGCCGATGATGATAGTTCGGCTATCCGGACACCCCCTAGTCCAGGACTCCCTCACCCATGGAGGAGGGAGTTCGCACAATCACAATGGCCCCAAGAATGGTAACGGGAATGGAGGAAGCAACGGCCAGAACCGTACCAACCCATCAACCTCAGCCAAGAGAGACCTGAGCCAAGTCACTTGCTATAAGTGTGAGAAGACTGGACATTATGCCAATGAATGTCCTGAAGCCCAGAATGGAAATGGCAATGGAAGCTCTGCGAAGAAGCCGAACCCTTTCAATAGGGGACAGGTGAACCACGTTAACGTGGAGGAGGTTGAAGCCCAGCCAGATGCAGTAATAGATAAGTTTTTGGTTAAGTCATTTACTGCACTCGTTCTTTTTGATACTGGTGCATTGCATTCATACATATCAAGGGGATTTGTGGATAAGTATAAACTTACAACCCAAGCCCTTAGGTCACCCATGTTAGTAACCTCGCCTGGAGCAGAGTATATGGCTAGTTTATGGTGTGATTGGTTACCATTAAGGATTGGTAACTACGTGTTTCCCTCGGACCTAATAGTATTGGAATTGCAAGGATTGGATGTGATGTTAGGCATGGATTGGTTATCGAAGTATGGAGGGAACATTGAATGCGCCAGTAAGTCGATTTTGCTTACCACCCCAGAAGGAAGAAAGATCAAGTATGTATCCTGGCATGTACCGAAGAGGACTCAAGTAAATTCCTTATCATGAGTTGAACAGGAGGAAGTACCCGTGGCGAAGGATTTCACTGATGTATTTCCAGAGGAGTTGTCGGGCATGCCAACGGATAGAGACATTGTGTTTTTGATTGAGCTTTTGCCAGGCACAGGGCCAATATCTAAGAGACCATACAGGATGCCCGCAAAAGATTTGGAGGAGATTAAGAAGCAGATTGAGGAGTTACTGGATAAAGGCTATATTCGCCCAAGTTCTTCACCTTGGGGATCGCCAGTGCTTCTAGTGGAGAAGAAGGATGGATCATTAAGGATGGTTGTTGATTATCGAGGACCGAATGAAGTGACCATCAAGAACAAGTACCCCTTGCCGATGATCAACGATTTGTTTGACTGATTGCAAGGAGCTAAGGTATTTTCTAAGGTCGATTTGCGATCAGCATACCATCAGTTGAAGATTCGAGAGCAGGATATACCTAAGATGGCTTTTACCACCAGGTATGAGCTGTACGAGTATACCGTTATGTCATTTGGTCTGACTAACACACCTGCATATTTCATGAATATGATGAACAAGGTGTTTATGCAGTTTCTGGATAAGTTCGTCGTAGTGTTCATTGATGATATTTTGGTCTACTCAAAGAATGAAGAGGAGCATAAGGAGCATTTGCGTTTGGTACTTGAGAAGCTCAGAGAACATCAGCTATACGCCAAGTTCTGCAAATGTGAGTTTTGGTTGAAGGAAATTGGATTCCTCGGACACGTTATATCCGGAGAAGGAATAGCAGTAGACCCCACCAAAGTTGTCACTGTGACAAATTGGGAAGCCCCAACAACAGTTGGAGAGATCCGGAGTTTTCTTGGACTCGCAGGATACTACCGAAGGTTCATTGAGAATTTCTCGAAAATTGCGAAGCCCATGACGGAGTTGTTGAAGAAGGATACCAAGTTCAAATGGACTGAAGAATGTGAGGCTAGTTTCCAGGAGTTGAAGAAACATTTGGTTACATCGCCAGTGTTGATTCTGCCAGATCAGCGCAAGGATTATGAGGTGTATTGCAATGCTTCCCGTCGAGCACTTGGAGCAGTGCTTATGCAGGAGGGAAGAGTTGTTTCGTATGCCCCACGACAGCTTAAGCCCCATGAGTTAAATTATGCTACACATGATTTGGAGTTAGCAGCCGTAGTGCATGCATTGAAGACTTGGAGACATTTTCTCATTGGAAACCATTGTGAGGTGTACACGGATCACAAGAGTTTGAAGTATATTTTCACGTAGAAGGAGTTGAATCTCAGGCAAAGGAGATGGTTGGAGCTCATCAAGGATCATGATATGAGACTGCATTATCACCCCGAAAAGGCTATCGTAGTAGCCAATGCGTTGAGCCGCAAGAGCCATGTCAACACACTCTTGACCGGAGAGTTACCGAAGGAGTTAGCCGAGGACCTTCGTGAGCTATGTTTGGAGATAGTTCCGAGAGGCTATGTGGAAGCATTGGAGATTCTATCTACCTTGATGGATAAGATCAGAGAAGCTCAGAAGACTGACAAGGAGATTGCCTCTATAAAGGAGAAGATGAGCAAAGGAAAAGCTAAAGGATTTCGTGAGGATGAGCACGGTACCTTATGGTTTGATGACCGCGTTTATGTGCCTAATGACCCAGTGATCAGGAAGTTGATTCTGCAAGAGGCCCAAGATTCACCGTATTCGATTCACCCAGGAAATACCAAGATGTATTTGCATTTGAAGGACACTTTCTGGTGGACCGGAATGAAGAAGGATATTGCGGAATATGTAGCAGTTTGTGATGTATGTCAGAGAGTGAAGGCAGAGCATCAGAAGCCAGCAGGATTGTTACAGCCATTGTTGATACCCGAATAGAAGTGGGATAATCTAGGCATGGATTTTATCACTGGATTGCCCAGGACTCGTTCGGGCTATGACTCGATTTGGGTTGTAGTTGATCGTTTGATGAAGGTAGCTCATTTCATCCCCGTGAAGACCACTTACACCAGTGCTAAGTTGGCAAAGATATACATGACCAAGATCGTATGTCTGCATGGAGTTCCGAGGAGCATTATATCAGATAGAGGAACCCAGTTTACCTCGAAGTTCTGGAATCAGTTGCACGAAACTTTGGGTACCAGGCTAGAGTTCAGTATAGCCTTTCATCCGGAGACAGATGGACAGACCGAGAGAGTCAATCAGATTTTAGAGGATATGCTAAGAGCTTGTGCGCTAGATTATGGATCTAGTTGGGACGATAATTTCCCATATGTAGAGTTTTCTTACAACAATAGTTATCAATCTAGTTTGAAGATGGCCCGTTTCGAAGCCCTGTACGGATGGAGGTGCAGGACCCCATTGTCGTGGGATGAAGTTGGAGACCGCCAGTTGTTTGGACCAGATCTGATTAAGGAGTCTGAACAGAAGGTGAAGTTGATTCGCGATAGGCTCAAGGTAGCCCAGTCCAGGCAGAAGAGCTATGCAGATTCAAAATGCAAGGAGAAAGCTTACGAAGTCGGAGACAAAGTTTATCTTCGTGTATCTCCACTTCGTGGAGTTAAGTGCTTTGGAGTTAAGGGAAAGTTAGCGCCACATTTTGTAGGACAATACAAAGTTTTGGAGCGTAAGGGAGAAATTGCTTACAAGTTGGAATTGCCCGAAGGATTTTCAGGAGTTCACGATGTGTTCCACATTTCCCAGTTGAAGAAGTTCCATGCAGAGATGGCTAATATACCGCTGAGAGATACAGTTCAGCTGGAAGCGATTCAGCTGGATACTGATTTAACCTACGAGGAGAAACCAGTCAAAATTCTTGAGTATGCCAGCCGAGTCCCCCGCAGCAAGGTTATCAAGTTTTGCAAAGTTCAGTGGAGCCACCATACCGAGGATGAAGCCACCTGGGAGCGAGAGGAAGATCTGCTGAAGGACCACCCTCACCTATTTTCTAGCCAACCCGAATCTCGAGGGCAAGATTCATCTTAAGGGGGGTAGGTTTGTAACATCCCAAATTTTCAATTTGGAATGTTATACACTAGATCATCATTGCATATCATATTTTATTGCTTTTGGGTTGATCCTAGAAATTCTACGCAACTAAAGGACCTTCGGAGAGAGCTGGGGATTTCATTATTTTCATATTTCAGTTTTTCTCAAATTTTGAAAATAGGATCATTTGATTTTATTTATTTTATCTTCAATTATTTCTATTATAAAAATATGAGAGAGGGAATAAAATGACTTTCCCAAAAATAAACAAATATTGAGGATTTAATAAAAAATCAAATAAGATTTTATTTTGGAGTTTCGCTATTTTATTTGAATTTAGGAAAAAATGCACGTTTTTCAAAACTGCATTTTAGGGCCAAGAAAATGTTCATCTCGTTCTAAGTATTTTATTCAGACAGTGAAAATTTGTTTTGGAATTTTTAGATTTTTTATTTATTTTTCTAGAATTTTTTTCTGTTCGGCGGAATTGTTTAAAAAAATCAGCGCCCGACTGGGCCGAGGCCCAGCCGAGCCGGCCCGTCTTCCCCGCGCTGCCGTCTCCCGCCAAGAGAACGCACCGCCGCCGCCGCAGACCCGAGTCCGACTGGACTCCTCCGCCATTGCCCCTCCCCAAGCCACCCCCTCTTAAATACCCCTTCCCGCCGCCTCACCCGTCTCGCCCACTGCCATTGAACCCGCCCACCCGAGCACAGCCGTCGTCGCCGCCCCGCCAAAAACCTGCCGCAGCCGCTGAACCCCCCGCCGCCGCCGCGCAGCCCGCCGCCCGTCGCCCACCGGGAGGTATGCACTGCCGCCATTGTGGGTCGGTTTAAAAAAAACGATCCGGTTTTTTTAGAAACCCTAGGTTTTTTTTAGATCAGTTTTTTCCAGTTTATTCATTTAGCGAGCGTTCGCTCGTTCGTTCATTTTAATGGACGAGTTCACCGTTTAGTTTCAGTTAACAAACGCCCATTCGTTAAACTGTTCGTCAGTTTTTCTTTTTCTCGGATTTTCCGCGATTATTCCAGATCGTGATTCCTGGTCCAATTTTCGTTCTAGTATAACTTTTCGCTCGTTTATCGGAATCAGGCGATTCAAGCGCCTAGTGTTTCGTCTCGAACCCCTCTTTCCGTTTAACCAACTTGAACAAGTATTTTCTTCTGTAAAATTTGACTTAGGTCCAGATTAATAAACGAAGCTTGTTTCTTTCGCCGTTTGTGTTTCGTTGTTTCGTTTGATTTGTTTCCTTTTGCAAACCGGAGTTCTTAAGTTGAACTTTCTGGTTAGATCTCTTATTTGAAGTTTTACTTGTGCATTAGATGAGTGCTTATTGTATGCTTGTTTGTTTGTGATAGAGTACCCGGAGTGCGCCGCTTGCTACCTCGTTTTTCTAGGTTTCACGGATCATCAGCAAGGCAAGTAACACTTTGATCATACCTCTTTCATACCCAGTTTTATTGCATTAGATCAATCCTCAAACATTGCATGATTAGGATCTAATTAAATTGTGGGTTTTGGCAATTAGTTGAGGTAGTACCTATTACCTGTTTTATTATCAAACCCTTGGTAGTTACTTCTACGTTTGCTTATATTGCTATGCTATGCTAGTAGACGTGGATTGGGTGAGTGTATCCATGATAGATGTGAGATTGTTATTTAATGGTTTACTTAAGGTGGCAACTTAAACACACATCTGGGTGGATTGAGGCACCTGGGTATTCCAGCGATTGCCTGTTTGACTTTATGGACCGCCACCCAGGCTCAAAGGGATCATGAGATTTTTCATGCTAGAAACTTCCGTATGCAGCCACAAGCTATACTATGGGCTCTAGAATAGTTGATTAAGTTGTGTGAACTCTTACAGTGGTAGACTAGCAGAAGTATGGGATGTAGGTTGGTACTGTCTACCCGATCGTAAGGTGCAAATGCTTCTGAAAGACTATGTCTCGGTCATCCGTTTCTCAAACACCATGTAGTGCGAGAAATCCAACGGGAAAAAGTGCGCAAACCTCTACAGAGTTGCAGAGTGTATAAACTAATCATGGTTAGCCGTGTCCCCGGTTACGGACATCTTGAGTATCTAGTACTTGGATTATCGTGTGAATCTCATCATGTTACTTTAATTTAATTTGCTGGGTTTAATGATGATGCTTAATTGGGATTGAGAGGATGTCTATCTTCTCAATGTTTAACAACCACCATGATAGTTAAATAAAATTTATTCCTATGTAGTAGGGAAAAATTGGCTTTATGCAAAAACTATAACCATAGAGCTTTCCACCAGCCATATATGCATGTAGTATAGCATATCTCTATTCATTATTCTCTATGTGTTACATTGCCAGCATATTCCATGTGCTGACCCATTTTCGGGCTACAACTTTCATGTTGCAGACTTTTCAGACGATGAGTAAGGTGCCTTAGGTCGTGGTTCTATACTCAGTGATGTCGTTGGAGTTGATGGACTCACTTATCTTCCAAGCCTTTCGCCGTTATCGTTATTAGATGGCCTTAAGCCATATTTATTGTAATAAGTTCTCTTTTGAGACATTCGATGTAATAAGTGTGTGATTGCTACTCTGTTATAAATCCTTCGAGTATTGTGCGTGTCAGCATTACTGATCCAGGGATGATACTGATGCACAGAGACTTGACCGTCTGAGGTCTGGTCGCTACACCCTCGCCATCACTGGAGCCATCCTCTGTAAGCCCCCACCCCTCCTCTCTCTCTCTATCATGCATAGCACAAACATTTGACACGGAACTAGCTAGCTAGGTTAACTAGTTTAATTAGGTTAATTATCTAGGTTCACTTGGTTAACTAGCTAGATTTACTAACTAGGTTAACTAGCTAGGTTAATTAGGTTCATTAAGTTAACTAGCTAGGTTAATTAGGTTGGCTAGGTTAGAGCAAAATTTTAGTTAGGGCAGTAGGTTTAACTAGGGCAGTAGGGTTTAGAGCAAAAATTTAGTTAGAGTAGTAGGGTTTAACTAGGGAAGTAGGGTTTAATTATGGTTTTTGTTTTCTTAGATGTTTTTTTAAAGAACAAAATGAAGAAAATGTGTGCAGCAATGCTGCGAGTAGTATATAGTGGTACTAGTAGATGTTAATTAGGTTAGGGTAGTAGTGGTACTAGTAGATGTTAATTAGATGGTTTTTTAGTTAGGGCATTAGGGTTTTACTAGGTTAATTAGTTTAGTTGTGCTGCTAGGTTAATTATTTTTTACTAGGTTAATTAGGTTACTAGGTTAATTAGGTGAAGTTAAATGAATGACCTAAATGAATGAAGTTAGTAGTTAACTGATTTTTTTATTTCATCGTTATAGAACACTAAAGTTAACTGAATTTTGTTCTATTAGCAGTTAACTGAATTTTCTTCCAACTTAGTTTTTGAATTAGATGTTAATTAGGGCAGTAGGGTTTAGTTTAGAGAAAAAATTCAGTATAAAAATATAAATTTACCAGTGCTGCAAGTCTACTAGGTGCTTAAGTTTTACTGATTTTTTATTATGAAATTTTTTTTGGATAAAATTTGAATGGAGTTCTAGGGTTCATAATTTGAAATTTAGGACAGAAATTGAGTTCTATGCTTAATAATTTATACTAGGACATAAATTTTATTAGGACAACAATTTAGGACAGAAATATGTAAGGGTTCTAGGTTTCTAGGGTTCATCCATCTATATTTGGTTTTTGAATTGAGTTTGAGAGAGCATGAGATTTGTGTACATTTTCTTGAAGTGTCAAACACTAGGAGATGCAAATTTGAAGTGGTCATGTTATATGCAAATTCCTCAATAGTGTTTGCTCATGTTTATCTACTGTGGTAGTTGCTCATGTCCTATCATATGCAACATTGAAGTGGTTCGATTGTGCCCAGGTGGCCTTTTGTTGTTTGCAGGGAATGAAGCTGAGTGGCCTATGGTTTGCCGGAATGTTGATTCATTTCCATTCCAGCAAATTTCAGGTGCACGATTTTTCCACTTTGTAGCAAAGGTCATGCCGAAATATTCTAAGAATTTCAGCATGACTTGTGCTACAAACTAGGACATACCGAGTGCCTGGAATTTGCTGCACCGGAAATGAATCAACATTCATGCAAAACATTGGACTTTTTTATGTCATTATTTAATTTATTAGGTCTAGAATTAATTGACTAGATTTAATTGTAGGAAACATGGCTAGCAACGATGAAGGATAGGGTTCTGGTGATTGCAACGTCTACGAGGCAGCAGACACTTATTTGAACCTTCTCGATGAGCAACGGTTGTTGCAGGGCCCATATGTCACATCCTAGACTGAAGAGACCAGCGCCGAGACTCGTGCTGAGGCCCAGACTGGCACCAAGACCGGCACCGAGACCGCTACTGAGACTAGCGAAGCAGGTATAGAACCGAAACCGAAGAAGATACGATGCCCAAACCAGCTCATCACTACGAGACTGGTGGTCATGGAGGTGGACTCCGGCAATTTTGAGCCAACATTGCCCGCGGAAGCACGCATGTGCTACAGCAATCAAATAGGTTGCATCCTATGGGCAACCACCACCATCAACGATGAGAAACTAAAGAAGATACCAGATATGGAGCACTCCCTCCTAAGGAAGCTGCACTAGGTATTCTTGTTCCCGGGCCGGTATGAAATCAAATATAGTGATCCAGATAAACACCCGGCAATGAATAAGATAAACATACGTGCAATGGGCAAGTTTAGTGGCGCGTTGTCCGCCTGGAAAGTAAGGGTGAAAGCAAGGATCATCAACAAAAAGGAACCCTACTCCGAGATTGTAAAGGATAATCTGATAACCCACAAGTGTAGGGGATCGCAACAACTTTCGAGGGTAAAGTATTCAACCCAAATTTATTGATTCAACACAAGGGGAGCCAAAGAATATTCTTAAGTATTAGTAGTTGAGTTGTCAATTCAACAACACCTGGATAACTTAATATCTGCAACAAAGTATTTAGTATTAACATAGTATGATAGTAAAGGTAATAGTGGCAAAGTAAAGATAAGAGTTTTGTAGTAATTGTAACAGTAGCAACGGAAAAGTAAATAAGCGAAACACAAGATGTGAAAAGCTCATAGGCATTGGATCGCTGATGGATAATTATGTCGGATGTGATTCCTCATGTAATAGCTATAACATAGGGTGACACAGAACTAGCTCCAGTTCATCAATGTAATGTAGGCATGTATTCCGTATATAGTCATACGTGCTTATGGAAAAGAACTTGCATGACATCTTTTGTCCTACCCTCCCGTGGCAGCGGGGTCCTAGTGGAAACTAAGGGATATTAAGGCCTCCTTTTAATAGAGAACCGGAACAAAGCATTAGCACATAGTGAATACTTGAACTCCTCAAACTACGGTCATCACCGAGAAGTATCCCGATTATTGTCACTTCGGGGTTGTCGGATCATAACACATAATAGGTGACTATAGACTTGCAAGATAGGATCAAGAACACGCATATATTCATGAAAACATAATAGGTCCAGATCTGAAATCATGGCACTCGGGCCCTAGTGACAAGCATTAAGCATAGCAAAGTCATAGCAACATCAATCTCAGAACACAGTGGATACTAGGGATCAAACCCTAACAAAACTAACTTGATTAGATGGTAAATCTCATCCAACCCATCACCGTCCAGCAAGCCTATGATAGAATTACTCATGCACGACGGTGAGCATCATGAAATCGGTGATGGAGGATGGTTGATGATGACGACGACGACGAATCCCCCTCTTCGGAGCCCCGAACGGACTCCAGAACAACCCTCCCAAGAGAGATTAGGGCTTGGCGGCGGCTCCGTATCATAAAACGCGATGAAACTTTCGCTCTGATTTTTTCTCCGAGAAACGGAATATATGGAGTTGGAGTTGAGGTCGGTGGAGCCTCAGGGGGCCCACGAGATAGGGGGCGCGCCCAAGGGGGGTGGGCGTGCCCCTCACCCTCATGGACAGGGTGTGGGCCCCCTGGTCTTGATTCTTTCGCCAGTATTTTTTATAGTTTCCAAAACTAGTCTCCGTGGATTTTCAGGTCATTCCGAGAACTTTTGTTTTCTACACATAAAACAACATCATGGCAGTTCTGCTGAAAACAGCGTCAGTCCGGGTTAGTTTCATTCAAATCATGCAAGTTAGATTCCAAAAAAAGGGTAAAAGTGTTTGGAAAAGTAGATACGTTGGAGACGTATCAACTCCCCCAAGCTTAAACCTTTGCTTGTCCTCAAGCAACTCAGTTGATAAACTGAAAGTGATAAAGAAAAACTTCTACAAACTCTATTTGCTCTTGTTGTTGTAAACATGTAAAGCCAGTATTCAAGTTTCAGCAAGTATTATGAACTAACCATACTCACAATAACACTTAGGTCTCATAATTACTCATATCAATGGCATAACCAGCTAGTGAGCCATAATAATAAAACTCGGATGACAACACTTTCTCAAAACAATCATAACATGATATAGCAAAATGGTATCTTGCTAGCCCATTCTGAGACCGCAAAACATAAATGAAGAGCACCTTTAAAGATCAAGGACTGATTAAACATTGTAATTCATGGTAAAAGAGATCCAGTCAAGTCATACCCAATATAAACCAATAGTAATGAATGCAAATGACAATGTGCTCTCCAGCGGGTGCTTTTTAATAAGAAGGTGATGACTCAACATAAAAGTAAATAGATAGGCCTTTCACAGAGGGAGGCAGGGACTTATAGAGGTGCCAGAGCTCGATTTTAAAATCGAGATTGAATAACATTTTGAGTGGCATACTTTCACTGGCAATGCAACAACTATGAGATGGCTGTATCTTCCGTTCTACATGCCTTATAGGCAGTTCCCAAATAGAATGGTAAAAGTTTATACTCCCCCACCACCAACAAGTATCAATCCATGGCTTGCTCGAAACAACGAGTGCCTCCAACTAACAACATCCCTGGGGGAGTTTTGTTTAATTATATTGATTTGCTTTGATCTTTTTGGATCACGGGACTGGGCATCCCGGTTATCGGCCCTTTCTCGTGAATGAGGAGCGGAGTCCACTCCTCTTGAGAATAACCCACCTAGCATGGAAGATATAGGCAGACCTAGTTGAAACATGAGCTGCTCGAGCATACAAAAAAGAATTTCATTTGAATGTTTGGAGTTTGGCACATACAAATTTACTTGGAACGGCAGGTAAGTACCGCATATAGTAAGGTATATGGTGGACTCATTGGAATAACTTTGGGGTTTAAGGAGTTTGGATGCACAAGCAGATTCCCGCTTAGTGCAATGAAGGCTAGCGTAAGACCGGAAGCGACCAACTAAGAGAGCGACAACAGTCATAAACATGCATTAATATTAATTCACACCGAGTACAAGCATGAGTAGGATATAATCTACGATGAACATAAATATCATGAAGGCTATGTTGATTAGTTTCAACTACATGCGTGAACATGTGCCAAGTCGAGTCACTCAATTCATTCAAAGGAGGATACCATCCCATCATACCACATCATAATCATTTTAATAGCATGTTGGCACGCAAGGTAAACCATTATAACTCATACCTAATCAAGCATGACACAAGCAACTATAATCTCTAAATGTCATTGCAAATATGTTTACCTCATAATAAGCTGAATCAGGAACGATGAACTCATTATATTTACAAAAAACAAGATAGGTCGAGTTCATACCAGCTTTTCTCATCTCAATCAGTCCATCATATATCGTCATTATTGCCATTCACTTGCACGACCGAACGATGTGTATAATAATAATAGTGCATGTGCATTGGACTAAGCTGGAATCTGCAAGCATTCAACTCAAGAGAGAAAACAAAATAATATGGGCTCTGAGTTAAATAAATAATCATGCATATGAAAGCCATTAAGCAATTTCAATATGGTCTTCTACTCTTGACCCCCAAAGAAAAGAAAAGAAAATAAAACTATTTACACGGGAAAGCTCCCAACAAGTAAGAAGAAGAACGAGAAATTGTTTTGGGTTTTCATTTTAATTTCTACTACAAGCATGGAAATTAAACTAACTAATTTTTTTGGTTTTTCTTAGGGTTTATCAAACACACAAGAAGAAAGCGTGAAAAAGAAATTAAACTAGCATGGATAATACAATGAAAGAGTATGAGCATCGACAACTGGAATAGTGTGTGAACATGAATGTAAAGTCGGTGAGAAATACGTACTCCCCCAAGCTTAGGCTTTTGGCCTAATTTGGTCTAATGCCAAGGGTAGCCTGGCTGATATCCGTAGTTGTAACTGGGGTCGTACTGAGATGCAGCAGCAAATGCCTCCTGAGCTGCGGCATGTTGGTGAGCCGCCTCCGCTCTCCCCTCGTGTTCAGCTGCTTCCTCCCTGGTAACAACATATCTTCCTTTTGCCTGGTAATCAAAAAGGAGAGGAGAAGGAAGAGTAACATGGACAGAGCTATGTCTGTCAAAGATTAGTCGATAATGGAGGAATTGTTCATTCCTCCTAAGAAAATGATGTTTGACCATAGCGTCATAATCTAAATAAGCAGGAGGCAACGTCATATCACCCTCTCATGGGGCTATACCAAGATAATTAGCCACACGGGTCGCATAAATTCCTCCAAATAAATCCCCAGCCCTACCATTATTATGCAACCTACGTGCAACTATTGCCCCCAAGTTATAATCTTTATAACCTAACACGGCACTCTTGAGGATACAAAGATAAGGGACACACATATGACATGATTCATCTTTACCGTTAATGCATCTACCAATGAAGAGGGCAAAATAATGTATAGCAGGAAAATGAATGCTCCCTATGGTAGCTTGTGTTATGTCCCTAGACTCTCCCACCGTAATACTAGCAAGAAAATCTCTAAATTCAGATTTGTGGGGATCATTATTATTACCCCACTGCGGAAGTTTGCAAGAAGTTCTAAAATCCTCTAAGTCCATGGTATAAGATGTATCATAGATATCAAATAGGACACTCGGAGAATTACGTGTACATTTATATTTAAACCATCACACAAATGAATCAGTCAATTGATAGTACTGAGGACACTTATCTTGTAATAAATCCTCCAAATCAGCATTACGCACATACGCGTCAAATTCCTCATTAAAGCCTGCTTCGACCATAAAACTGTCGGATGGCCACTCACAAGCTCGTACTTCTGCGTCCCTTGGTAGTTCATCGTCTTGCTCACGCACAGCAATCCTGGGCCCTTTCTTTACTAAGGAACCACCTTGGTACATTCTCCTAGACATAATTCTTTTTCTGAAAAATTTCTGAAATTTTAGTAACTTCAAAATGAAAGTGAATAAAACTAAACAAGATTGGTAGCAACTACTCCTACAAGTGCCTAGAGCCTATATCATGCACTAGAATTACTTGGGACCTCATAAATTTAACATGCAAGCTCAAGAACAGGGTCACCAATGCAGCAAAAATTTGCACTGAATAAAGCACTAGAACAAAAACTAATTGGACCAATGGAGGAGTCACATACCAAGCAACAATCCCCCAAAGCAGTTTTGTGAATGGAGCTTTGAGCAAAGAGATCGAAAATCACAGCAAAATGAGCTAGAACTCGTGCTTGAGCTGGATGGGGATTTTTTTTGGGAAGAAGATGGAGTGTGTGGGTGCTGGCATAAGTGGAGGGGGGCCACCATGGGCCCACGAGATAGGGGGGCGCCCAGGGGGTGTGGGCGCGCCCTCCACCCTCGTGGCCAGGTGCTTGCCCCTCCTGCAGTGTTTTCAGTGCCTAATATCCTCAAATATTCCATAAAAATCATACTAAATTTGCAGGGCATTTGGAGCACTTTTATTTTTGGGATATTTTTTATTGCACAGATAATTCAGAAAACAGAAAGATAATACTATTTTTTTCTTTATTTAATCTAAATAACAGAAAGTAAAAAGAGGGTACAAAAGGTTGCGCCTTCTAGTTTCATCCATCTCTTGATCATCAAAATTAATCCACTAACAAGGTTGATCAAGTCTTGTTAACAAACTCATTCTGAATAACACGGAACCGGAGAAACTTCGAATAACACTAGGTTACCTCAACAGGGATATGAACATCCCCAACAATAATAATATCATATTTTTTCTTGACAGTAGGAAGAGGAAATTCAAAACCTCCAATAATTATAGTTGGAACTTTGCCAATAGAATTGATGCTATGAACTTGAGATTGTTTCCTCGGAAAGTGTACCGTATGCTCATTACCATTAACATGAAAAGTGACATTGCCTTTGTTGCAATCAATAACAACCCCTACAGTATTCAAAAAGGTTCTACCAAGGATAATAGACATACTATCGTCCTCGGGAATATCAAGAATAACAAAGTCCGTTAAGATAGTGACATTTGCAACCACAATAGGCACATCCTCACAAATACCGACAGGTATGGCAGTTGATTTGTCAGCCATTTGCAAAGATATTTCAGTAGGTGTCAACTTATTCAATTCAAGTCTACGAAATAAAGAGAGAGGCATAACACTAACACCGGCTCCAAGATCACATAAAGAAGTTTTAACATAGTTTCTTTTAATGGAGCATGGTATAGTTGGTACCCCTGGATCTCCAAGTTTCTTTGGTATTCCACCCTTAAAAGTATAATTAGCAACCATGGTGGAAATTTCAGCTTCCGGTATCTTTCTTTTGTTTGTAATGATATCCTTCATATACTTAGCATAAGGATTTACTTTAAGCATATCAGTTAAGCGCATACGTAAGAAGATAGGTCTAATCATTTCAGCGAAGCGCTCAAAATCCTCATCATCCTTTGTCTTGGATGGTTTAGGAGGAAAGGGCATGGGTTTCTGAACCCATGATTCTCTTTCTCTACCGTGCTTCCTAGCAACAAAATCTCTCTTATCATAACGTTGGTTCTTTGATTGTGGGTTATCAAGATCAACAGTAGCTTCAATCTCTACATCATTGTTTTTGCTAGGTTGAGCATCAACATGAACATTATCTTTCACATTATCACTAGGTTCATGTTCATCACCTGATTGTGTTTCAGCATCAGAAACAGAAATACCATTGGGATTCTCAGGTGTGTCCACAACAAGTTCACTAGAAGCATGCAAAGTCCTATCATTTTACTTTTTCTTCTTTTTAGAAGAACTAGGTGCCTCTAAACTATTTCTCTGAGAATCTTGCTCGATTCTCTTAGGGTGGCCTTCAGGATACAAAGGTTCCTGAGTCATTCTACCAGTTCTAGTAGCCACTCTAACAGCAAAGTCATTTTTATTATTTAATTCATCAAGAAAATCATTTTAAGCTTTAAGTACTTGCCCAGCTTGAGTAGCAGCCATAGAAGCATATTTGCTAATGAGTTTAAGTTCACCTTTAACTCTAGCCATATAATCACTCAAGCGTCCTATCTCGAAAGCATTATTCTTTAATTCTCTACCAGCATAAGCATTAAAACTTTCTAGTCTAGCCATAAAGTCATCAAATTCATTTAAGCATGGGCTAGAAAATTTAGTAGAGAGAATTTCAACTTTTTCATATCTATAGAGAGGAATTTACCTTTACTACCTGTGTCGGGTTATCAAGACAATGTGGTTCTTCAACAGGCGGTATATTAAGACCATGTATTTCTTCAATAGGAGGTAAATTCTTAACATCTTCAGCTTTAATACCTTTTTCTTTCATTGATTTCTTTGCCTCTTGCATATCTTTAGGACTGAGAAATAAAGCGCCCCTCTTCTTCGGAGTGGGTTTAGGGATAGGCTCAGGAGTTGGCTCACTTGTTTTAGGAATTGCCTCAGGAAATGGCTCAGGGAGAGTCCAATTATTTTCATTAGTCAACATATTATTCAATAGTAATTCAGCTTCGTCGACTGTTCTTTCCCCTGAAAATATAACCAGCACAACTATCCAAGTAGTCCTTGGAAGCATCGGTTAGTCCATTATAAAAGATATCAAGTATTTCATTTTTCTTAAGAGGCAAAGCATTAAGTAATCGGAGAAGCCTCCCCCAAGATTGTGGGAGACTCTCTTCTTTGATCTGCACAAAATTATATATTTCCCGCAAGGCAGCTTGTTTGTTATGAGCAGGGAAATATTTAGCAGAGAAGTAATAAATCATATCCTGAGGACTACGGACACAACCAGGATCAAGAGAATTAAACCAAGTCTTAGCATCACCCTTTAATGAGAACGGAAATATCTTAAGGATAGAATAATAGCGAGACTTCTCATCATTAGTAAACAGGGTGGCTATATCATTCAACTTGGTAAGATGTGCCACAACAGTTTCAGATTCAAGGCCATAAAGAGGATCTGATTCAACCAAAGTAATAATTTCAGGATCAACAGAGAATTCATATTCCTTATTAGTAACACAGATAGGTGAAGTAGTAAAAGCAGGGTCAGGTTTCATTCTAGCATTAAGAGATTGCTGCTTCCATTTAGCTAATAGCTTTTTAAGATCATATCTATCTTTACAAGCAAAGATAGCTCTAGCAGCTTCCTCTTCCATAACATAACCCTCAGGAACAATAGGTAATTCATAATTAGGGGGAGAACTTTCATCATCACTATTATCAATAATAGCATCTTCAATAATTTCATTATCTCTAGCCCTAGCAAGTTGTTCATCAAGAAATTCACCTAATGGCAAAGTAGTATCACGCACATAAGTAGTTTCATCATAAGTATCATGCATAGCAGAAGTGCCATCATTAATAACATGCGACATATCAGAATTCATAGCAGTAGCAGGTTTAGGTGTCGCAAGATTACTCAAAACAGAAGGAGAATCTAGTGCAGAGCTAGATGGCAGTTCCTTACCTCCCCTCGTAGTTGAGGGATAAATCGTAGTTTTAGTGTCTTTCAAGTTCTTCATACTGATCAACAGATATAAATCCCAAGTGACTCAGAGAATAGAGCTATGCTCCCCGGCAATGGCGCCAGAAGTTAGTCTTGATAACCCACAAGTGTAGGGGATCACAACAGCTTTCGAGGGTAAAGTATTCAACCCAAATTTATTGATTCGACACAAGGGGAGCCAAAGAATATTCTTAAGTATTAGCAGTTGAGTTGTCAATTCAACCACACCTGGATAACTTAATATCTGCAACAAAGTATTTAGTATTAAGATAGTATGATAGTAAAGGTAATAGTGGCAGAAGTAAAGATAATAGTTTTGTAGTAATTGTAACAGTAGCAACGTAAAAGTAAATAAGCGTAAAACAAGATGTGAAAAGCTCGTAGGCATTGGATCAGTGATGGATAATTATGTCAGATGTGATTCCTCATGTAATAGCTATAACATAGGGTGTCACAGAACTAGCTCCAGTTCATCAATGTAATGTAGGCATGTATTCCGTATATAGTCATACGTGCTTATGGAAAAGAACTTGCATGACATCTTTTGTCCTACCCTCCCGTGGCAGCGGGGTCCTAGTGGAAACTAAGGGATATTAAGGCCTCCTTTTAATAGAGAACCGAAACAAAGCATTAGCACATAGTGAATACATGAACTCCTCAAACTACGGTAATCACCGAGAAGTATCCCGATTATTGTCACTTCGGGGTTGTCAGATCATAACACATAATAGGTGACTATAGACTTGCAAGATAGGATCAAAAACACACATATATTCATGAAAACATAATAGGTTCAGATTTGAAATCATGGCACTCAGGCCCTAGTGACAAGCATTAAGCAAAGAAAAGTCATAGCAACATCAATCTCAAAACATTTTTTTCACGTAATAAGGAGGCAAATGCTTGAGTGCGGCCAGGGACCATGGGGTCCCTACTATCAGACTCTCCACGTCCATCCCTATTCCGATGGTTGTTGTTTGTTGACCACGTCGAGCACGTCGCACCTAGAGCACCAATGTTGTGGACGATGGCTAGGCCTAGGAATGGGATGACCTAGAGCCAGTGAAGACACAGTAGTGGATGCCCACATTGAGGAGAGTATGATGGTTGACTAGTTCGACTACGGCGTGGGGCTGTCGTCGCTAGAGAATAAAAGGAGGTGCGGGTGGGTAGAGGGATGGCCTAGCCAACGAAGGGAGTAGGGTGGGCCGGTGAAGCCTGCGCGACATCACAGCCGGCTGTGCGAGGAGGGAGCAGGCAGTCCCGCCGACGCTGGTTTAGGTGGCTGGAGTATGAAGATCAGAGGTTGAAGAAGCACGATGGCCGTTGGATGGACATCCAAGAGTGACTGCTGCTAGACCTTGTGTTCACTATAACTTGACAAAGCCTTGCGTAAACAAGTCAGCCTCGAAATGTCTAGCGTGTACATCCAATTTGCTATTATTTTTATAATTTACAACCCATTTGCTAATTCATATGGAATTTATTGCAACCCATTTTTAATTTTTAGAATTGTTGTCCATTTTCTCGTCAGGACCAGGGTTAAAAATTAGAACTACAAAATATGTGAGTTTAAAATATTCGCATATTTTTGATGGGGTACGAAACATAATTCATCCCAAAATTAGGACCATATTAAAACTTGTTTAAATATATATTAATATTATGTTAAAATTCAATGAGATAAAAATCTCAGTGAAGAACAAAAACATAAAAGGGAAAGGAATTGCCCATTTGCTAAACTAAGTATATTAGGCATAACAAGAATTTCATTCTCGTAGAGTAAATAATTGTATTTTGCTTGAGTTATTTTTTTAAGGGAAAGAAGGAAAAGGCAGATTCAAAATCATTTTTCTTTGGACTTTCCCAAACACAAAATAACTCCTTGTATTCGCACCCTCAAATGATAGTGGAATAAATTCTACTTTCATATAATATCTTAATAGAATTCCATGACCAGTGCATTTTTGTTCTATATTATCCACATGTGTAGAATACTATACACACACACACACACACACACACACACACACATATATATATATATATATATATATATATATATATATATATATATATATATATATAAACAAACACTATTCTGATCACGGGATCAGAATAATAGTCTGATCACAACTTGAACTGCCGGTGTAACGCACCTGAACTTTCCTCAGGGTTGAACTTCAGCTAAAAAGTGTCCAAATGGGGCTTGCAATTTACCGTTGGAAAGCTATGGACACCAATATCATGATCCAAGTTAAATTTTTGGCAAAATGTAAGCAGTTTAAGGGCAGTTTTAAAAACCATTTTTTCTTCATACAAAAAACGTGAATCGTATTTTTGATCGCATTTTTAAACATTTATCGGAATGAGGTAAATAATGTAGCGTTGGAAAGCTGCTGCAAAACCGCTCCTTTGACATGTTGAAAGTTTTCTCTAATTCCCTATGGATAAAGAGTAATTTTGAAAATCATAAAATTTCGCAAACCAAACAGCCGAGTTTGTATTTTCAATGTAATTTCTAAATGGCTAATCCATTTGAGACAAATAATATGGCATTGGAAAGATTGTGAAAATGCGCTACTTTTTCATGTTAAAAGTTTTTTCTAATTTGGAACGGTTTAAAAGTAATTCAAAAAACGGTAAAAGTTCCACCGAGGTTGTATTTTCGAGATAATTTTTTAACCGTATGGCCGAATGCAACAAATAATATGGCGTTGGAGAGCTTGAGAAAATGCAAAACTTTTTTGTATATATTGTTTCTCCTAATTCCTTATAATTTTAGTTCAAATTGGAAAATGGCTAAAAACGTATTTTTGGCACAATTTCTACACACATTAACGAAATGGGGCAAATAATATACCGTTGAAAAGCTACGGAAAATGCGAAACTTTTTTATGTTGATGATTTTCTCTGATTCTTAGGCGTTTTCATGTAATTGCAAAAATGGCGAGATCATTCGTTCTGCCTTTATCGCGAAACCGATTCTTCGAACGTGCATTGCGTGAAGAACCTGAACTTCTCGGCATGTGTACTTGAACTTCACTCTGTTTTTCACGTGCTTTTTTTCTCGTATATCTCTATCCACTGCTCCTAGCTCTCCATCCACTCACGGGAATTGAGCAAGTGATATACCGATGGAAAGCTGCTATAAACACGCAACTTTCCCGTGTTGATCATTTTTTCATGCTCGCAACGATTTTAAAAGTTTTTCATCTGAAATTCATTCAGCGTAGTAGTTGAACTTCATGTTGTTTTCACGTTGAACTTCAGTGACGTATTTTTGTTTGTACGCGCGCCTGAACTTTTGTAACGTATTTTTGTTTGCAACCGTGCCTTCTACCGTGAGTTTTTCTGGTTAGTCGTGTTCCATGTGATGTAAGTGTAATCTTCAAACGATTTTTAGCAACTAAATACTCATTTTAGATAGAAATCTCGCTCATAGGCAGATTTTGCACTCGGGTCGTGAAGAACTCGGGTTTTTTGCGATTTTACTGCCTGAGTTGTTCGACCTGAACCTCCCCCTGTGCTAGGTTGAACTTCCCGCAACATTGCCCAAATAGGGCTTGCTATATACCATTGGAAAGCTATGGACATGAGTATCATGACCCATGTTAAATTTTTCGCAAAATGTAAGCGGTTTAAGAGCAGTTTTGAAAACCGTTTTTTCTTCACACAAAAAACGTGAATCGTAATTTCGATCGCATTTCTAAACCGTTTATCGGAATGAGGCACGTAATATGACTTTGGAAAGCTGCTGCAAAACCGCTCCTTCCACGTGTTGAAAGTTTTCTCTAATTCCCTACGGCTAAAGAGTAATTTAGAAAATCATAAAATTTCACAAACCGAACAGCCGAGTTCGTATTTTCGATGTCATTTCTAAACGGCTAAACCATTTGAGTCACATGATATGGCGTTGGAGATCTTATGAAAATGCGCTAGTTTTTCATGTAGAAAGTTTTTTCTAGTTTTGAACGGTTTAAAAGTGATTTAGAAAATGGTACAAGTTTCACCGAGTTTGTATTTTCGATCTATTTTTTTAACTGTATGTCCGAATGCAGAAAATGATATGGCCTTCGAAAGCTTGAGGAAATGTGAAACTTTTTTGTATCTATTATTTCTCCCAATTCTTTATGGTTTTAAGTCAGTTTCAAATATGGCAAAAATCGTATTTTTGCCGTATTTTGTACAAACTTTAACGGAATGACGCAAATAATATACCGTTGAAAAGCTACGGAAAATGCGAAACTTTTTCATGTTGACAGTTTTCTCTGATTCCCAACCGTTTTCAAGTAATTTCAAAAGGCGAGATCATTTGTTCTGCCTTTATCGCGAAACAGATTCACCAAAAATGCATCGCGTGAAGTACCTGAACTTCTCAGTATGAAACCTTGAACTTCACTCTGTTTTTCACGTGCTTTTTTTGACCGTAGCTCTCCATCCACTCAGCGAAACATTCACCGGAATTGAGAAAGTGTCATACTAGTGGAAAGCTACTGTGAGCACGCAACTTTCCCGTGTTGACCATTTTTTCATACTCGCGGCGGTTTTAAAAGTTTTTCATGTGAAATTCATTCTACGTACTAGTTGAACTTCCTACTGTTTTCACGTTGAACTTCTGTGACGTATTTTCGTTTGTAATTTTCTCATCCATTCGTCAGTGTAACACAAATGATATTCTTTTTGTAGAAATCTCTCTCACAATAAATTTTTTAACCTTCTCCAAGTGAGGACGTGAACTTATAACAACAAAAAAATTAGTGTTTGCTTCTTTATTCTTTTTTAATACAAATGCACACCCGTGTAGTACGTGAACTTCTGCCAGTTATCAATCTGAACTTCTCTCGGTTACGTGAAAATATTTGAGTTTTTTATGAATTTTTAATCTGATTTTTCTTAATTTTTTTATGAATTTTGAAGCGCTCTATTTTTAAAAGTTGAACTTCTTGTTATTTGAACTTCTTCTTTTCATTCTTTAATAACGAGGAAAACCATAGTTTTCTATAATTATCGAACTTCTCCATCTTTTTAATATGGACTTCCTGGGTTTTTTCTTAATCTTTTTTATGAAATTTTGAAGCGCTCTATTTTTTAAAAAAAAGTTGAACTTCTTGTTATTTAATTTTTGAACTTCTTGTTTTCCATTCTTTAAAAACGAGGGAAATCTGAGTTTTCTATAATCATCAAACTTCTCCATCTTTCTAATTTGGACTTCCTAGTTTTATTTCTTTTAGTAACGAAAAAAACCTACTTTTTGATAGACATCGAGCTCGTTCGTTAAATTTGAACTTCTAGGTTATTTTAACAGAACTTCTTCATTATTTCAAATAGAACTTATTGGTCTTATTCTTTAGTAAACGAAAAAAAATGAGTTTTCAAATAAATATCAAACTGCTCTTCTTTTAAAAATTGAACTTCTTGGTTTTATTATTTAGTAACAGCAAAAAACTATTTTTTTAATATGCATTGAACTACTTCATTTTTTAGAACTGAACTTCTTGGTTTTTATCTTTACTACTGGGGAAAATTGCCCAAAATGACATTGTTTTTTTTGAACTTCTGAATCCTAGGTTTTAATATACTTTGAACTTCTGTGTTATTTAAATCTAAACTTCATATTTTTTATTTTTGAGTAAAGTTTTTGTTTTTGATTTTTAAATAAACATGATTTTGACTTTTTTTATTTTTGATCTTCATGGTCGATTCTTTTAATTCCTTTTTTAATGTCAACTTCTTCATTTTATTATTTAGTAACGAGAAAACATCTAAGTTTTTTTAGCCTTTGAACTTCTCTCTTATTTTACTTTGAACTTCTTAGTGAAAAATATGGTTTTAAATAAGCAAACAATATTCTAGGTTTTTACCTTTGAACTTCTAGGTTTTTTGACCTTCTCGGTTATTTCAAATTGAACTTCTAGGAAGACCATCTTATAAAAGAAATGGGTGGCAACACACTATGGGCTTCCCAAGTTTACTAAATTGGTTTCACTTTTATCTAAAAACTTGGTTTAGTGGTGATTTTCCTTCTCTGTTAGTAGTAGTAGGACCACACATTTCACCAAACATGCTAGTTACTAGAGAGAGAAAACATGCATGCGCAAGGAGCAATGTGGGTTGCAAACATTCTGCCCAATTTTTTTCCAGAAAACCACAATCGTTTGGCCGGAGCACCAACTGCTGCTTTTTTCATATAATGAACTCATGTTTTTTATTATCATTTAGAACTATGCAAATATACACAATAGAAGTTTTTCCTTTAACTATGCAAGTACGCAATTTTTTTCCTGTTTTGGGGTTACATCAAGCAAGCACATGCGTGTATCTCTGAAACATGGAAACATCACTGGTTCACAAAGAGTGAGGGAGAGATAGATTCTCCTGAATCAACAACATCAGTTCAATTTCAACAAATTTGAGAGTTCAGACCATCGGTTGCAAAAGTAGGTGCCGACCCCTCTCTTTTTTGCCGATGTAGGTTGTCGAGGATCCAGGCATCAACGGAGAGAGGACGCTGGCGCTGTAGTGGATAACCACGGGAACATCAGAGGAGCACGGGCGACCTCAGGGAGGCGGAGCCGGTGCCGGCGTTGTGGAAGAAGGACGAAGCGACGCGCAGAGGAAGATGAAGGGAGATCAGTGCACGGCGGCTGAGGCGGGGCTTGTGGCCGGGGGTGGTGGATGGGAAGGGCGAGGCCGGTACCTCGTGCGCGACCCTCGACGGTGTGACGCCCGGATAATTAGGCTATAGTAATCCCGCGTTAACGATGCCACGTCACCTCGGTTACAGTTGCTAATCTCGCGCTAGTTTGAAATCGATTCGAATTCAAATTCAAATTCTAGCAAATAATAAAAGTTTTCAAATAATAAAACTAAAATGTTCGGAGTGAGCCAAATGATGCATAATTAGTAATGTTCGAGCAACCACATTGTTACAAAAGGTTTTGATGCAATTAGGTAATTAAAACAATAGTTAAAACAATTAAATAAATACATATTGGATTTTGTTAAATATTAAACTATTTTGTTTTTGGTAAATAATTGTTGTGGCAGTAGTATAAATTATAAATGCAGGTTTAGGTACTAGTGGTAATTTTTATAAAACACAAACTTAGAGGAAACTAAAAATAAATAGAAAAGAATAATAACTAAAAAGAAAAGAACAAAACTGAAAACAAAATAAAAGAGGAGGACCCCCCTGGCCAACTGGGCCAGACGACCCAGCTGGCCAGCCCATCTGGCCCTAACCGGCCCACCCCATCCTACCTTATCCCCCACTACCCCGAAACCCTAACCCGTCGCCCCCCCACTTCCCCCACTCCCTCTCGCTTCACCCTCCCGATCCGATCTGGATCGGGCGACGACCCCGACGACCGCGCCCTGTCCGCTGCCCCTCGAGGGCCTCCTCGACTCGCCGGACCGCTCCGCCATCGTCGGAGTCCTTCCCCACCGGCCTGCTTCTTCCCCATCGCGTGTCATCCCCATCATCCACCTCGCCGGACTCCATCGTCACCGTCCTCCACCTCGTCTCCTCCTCGCCGGACCACCCCGCGCACGCTACCCGGACCCTACGGCCCCAGTGAGCGCCTCCCCCCTCTCCTCTCGCTCTCCCTCGCGCAGCTCACGCGCCTCGTCGTGCCCGTCGCGTCAACGCCGTGCTACCTACCCGAGTACTGCTGTAGCTGGTGTCGGCCACGGCCTCCCCTGCGCGCGCCTGGCCGTGGTCGCCAACGCCCGCGGCCTCGCCCCCGTTGGCCATCCTACCCTCACTCGCTCACCCCCTCCCCGCGCCATGCCCCGCTACGCCTCTGACCTCGCTGACTTCGCCGGCCGCTGGCGCCCGACCATGGCCATAGCCCCCACTACCGCGTCGTTGTTCCTCCTGCTCTCACTCCGCCACGATCGCCTCTACCACGACCTCGCGTCCACTGCGCCATCGCCGTGAGCCCGCCTCCCAGCCCTGCCGCCCGGTGTCGCGGCGCCGTCGCGCGCCAAGACCGCTTCGGGCTCGTGCCTGTTCGGGCGCCCCGCCCCGTTGCTCGCCCGTAACCGCTAAGGCCCCCCTGGCCCAATGACAAACAGGCCCCAGCGCCTCAGAACGTTTTAGAAAAAAAGGAATTTAAAATATAAATATAATAAATAAAATATTAATTAATTAATTAGTTAAGTAATTAATTAACTTAATTAATTCTGATTAGATTAGCCTAATTAACTAACTAAACTAATTAACTATTGTTAATTAGCTAATAGTGTATGACATGCGGGACCCACACGTCAGTTTGACCCAGTCAACGTCTTGTTGACTGCTGACGTCATGATGACGTCAGCATGCACTATTCTGGATAATGTTGATTTAAATTAATTAAATAAATTCTAGAAAATGATTAAATCTTTAGAAAATCATGTAAAATAATCCGTAACTCGGATGAAAATACTTTCTACATGAAAGTTGCTCAGAACGACGAGACGAATCCGGATACGCAGCCCGTTCGTCCGCCACACATCCCTAGCATAGCAAACATGGAACTTTCCCCCTCCGGTCCGTCTGTCCGAAAGCGCGAAACACCGGGAATACTTTCCCGGATGTTCTCCCCTCGCCGGTATCACCTACCATTACGTTAGGTCACCCCTAGCACCGCATATTGCCGCGTCTTGCTTCGTTTTACATTTGATTGCTCTGTTATTTATTGTGTTCCCCCTCCGTTACTTCTTTCCGGTAGACTCTGAGACCGGTGCCGATGTCCGTGTGTTCGACTACACCGAAGACGACCCCTTCTACTTGCCAGAGAAGCCAGGCAAGCCCCCCCCTTGATCACCAGATATCGCCTATTCTTCTCCATACTGCTTGCATTAGAGTAGTGTAGCATGTTACTGTTTGGTTACTCCTATTCTGTCGCATAGCCTATCATTGTTGCTACAGTCATTGATACCTTACCCGCAATCCTAAATGCTTAGTATAGGATGCTAGTTTATCACCATTGGCCCTACATTCTTGTCAGTCTGCCTTGCTATACTATTGGGCCGTGATCACTCGGGAGGTGATCACGGGTATATGCTATGCATACATACATATTATAGATGGTGACTAAAGTCGGGTCCGCTCGAAGAGTACCCGCGAGTGATTCACGGATTGGGGGCTGAAAGGACCTTTGTCCCGACGGCCCTCTGTGTGGATCTTTGTGGCGGAGCGACAGGGCAGGTTGAGACCACCTAGGCGAGAGGTGGGCCTGGCCCTGATCGGCGTCCGCGGTTGCTTCATAATAACACACTTAACGAGATCTCAGTATTTGATCTGAGTCTGGCCATTTGGTCTATATGCACTAACCATCTACGCAGGAGTAGTTATGGGTATCCCGGCATCGTGGTATCAGCCGAAGCCTTCGTGATGTCAGCGACTGAGTGGCGCACGCCGGATTGGACTGGAACGCCACTAGGCTAGGTCTGCTTCGGCGCGTTATAGCGTCGCGAGGTGTGCTTTCGAGGCGATGGGCCCGCACCCTGCGCTTAGGTTTAGACCAGCGTGCTGACCTCTCTGTCGTGCCTAGGTGGGGCTGCGACGTGTTGATCTTCCACGGCCGGGCATGACCCAGAAAAGTGTGTCCGGCCAAATGGGATCAAGCGCGTTGGGTTATGTGGTGCACCCTGCAGGAAGTTAATCTATTGAATAGTCGTGTCCCTCGGTAAAGGGCGACCGTGGTTGTACCTTGACCTTATGATAACTAGAAGCGAATACTTATTAAAACACACCCTTCCGGTGCGGATACAACCCGGTGATCGCTCTCTAACAGGCGGCGAGGAGAGGATCGCCGGGTAGGATTATGCTATGCGATGCTACTTGGAGGACTTCAATCGCTCTCTTCTACATGTCAGAAGACGGAGGCTGCGAGCGTAGTCTTCGGCGGATTAGCTATCCCCTCTTATTACGGCATTCGCAGCTTCACCCATCGATATGGCCCTTTACACATATACCCATGCATATGTAGTGTAGCTCCTTGCTTGCAGTACTTTGGATGAGTACTCACGGTTGCTTTCTCCCCTTTTCCCTTTCCTTTCTTTACGGTTGTCGCAACCAGATCTTTGAGTCCAGAGGCGACGCCACCGTCGACGGCGACTCCTACTACCGGAGGTGCCTACTACTACGCAGCCTCACGCGACAACAAGGAGTAGTTAGGAGGATCCTGCGGGAGGCTGCGCCTCTTCGATCTGTATCCCGTTTGTGCTAGCCATCTTAAGGCAAAATTGTTTAACTTATGTCCGTACTCGAGATATTGTTGCTTCCACGACTTCGTCTATGATCGAGCACTTGTATTCGAGCCCTCGAGGCCCCTGGCTTGTATTATGATGCTTGTATGACTTATTTATGTTTTAGAGTTGTGTTGTGATATCTTCCCGTGAGTCCCTGATCTTGATCGTACATGTTTGCGTGCATGATTAGTGTATGATTGAATCGGGGCGTCACAAGTTGGTATCAGAGCCGACTGCCTGTAGGAACCCCCCTTCCAAACTCCTTGGCCGAAGTTGAGTCTAGTCATTGCAAAACTTTTACTAACATGGTTGTGCGGCCCATGGGCCCACGTCGCCATTGGGTGGTATTAGGATCTTTTACTCCTCGTCTATACTCTGGGACTCTAATCTCTCTTCTATTCGGGTTAAATGAATTTTGCTAACTCAAACATTAGGATCTCGTGATCATTTCCACCCAGAGAGCCCCTTGTTCGATGACTTTCTTTGCACTGTAAGATTACGAAGATACTCTCTGATGTTTTCCCGAGACCCTTGTGCCCTTCGCCCTTGCAACCCCTTCCATCGATAAATCCTTATGGATAAATACTTACACATGTCCTTCTTACTTTCATTCCCAGCTGCTCTTGTTATTACAAGATGCATCGGATTATTCTTCAACTTTTAATAATCTCTTCAGCCGCCGCCTTACAGATCTTGCCACATGAATACCCCTACGGATAAATTCCTCGCATTTATCGAGTATCCGTTCATTCCCAGTTGTTCATGTGTTTTGCAAAAGACTTCAAAATACCATTCGATCTTCCGAAAATGCTGAGGAGCCTATTGCTCTTGAAATTCTTGTTTGCTAGCATTATGATTAATCCCATAAGTCTGGTAATCTTTTTGGCATCCTTTGTCATTATCATTTTGAGTCCATTGATCCAATATGTTGCGAATGCTCGCAATCCTCAATCAGATCCTATGATTCATCATTCCCAGTCAGATATCATTTTGAACAGGAGCTGGTTCTCGACCAATCATGTTGTCATCGAATGTACCCCTAAGCCTACTCAACTTATCCATCCTTAATCAGAGCGTTTGCTTCTGATCCCTTGATTTGAAAATCATAATTCCTTTGTTAGTTAATCGTTGGATTATTCAGATGTTCTATAAACCGATGCATTTGCATTCTTTCTTCCTCTGGTTGGGTACCGATACTCACATAAGCTTCGGTGTGTATCGTTAGATCCATTGTTGAATTATCATCCGACAGTGTCCTTCGTATACAAAAACCTCGAGAAGTTCTTTCCCTGATGCATAAGGCCATTGGAAAATCCTATTCTCTGATTTGGCCAACCATGCCCTGCTTTCGAGTTGGTGATATTTTCTCTTGAAGCTTGTGGTATAAGTTTCTACGATGACCCGATGGGTTGAAGCTATGCCTTCCTTAATCTGTGTGAACCCGAAAGTTTTCCAAGGTTCATACTCCTCTGGTAATTCACCAGGTAGGTCTTTGCACTCAAATCATTTTTGTGAGTAGTGAATGAAAAGGTTATGCATTGAAGAAGTGGGAGTCGACCTTGAACTTTGTGTTCATGCCCATGGACACGATGTAGATCTTATCATGGAAGCTTCTCTTAAATTAATTATCCCCTTGGTATAAGTTCATCTTATATCTGGGATTTGATCTTTTACAATCGTGGTTTCGGCCATGTTCTCCCTTTAAATACCATTTCTCGGACAAGTTGAAGTACTTGTCTTCTGCAGATCATTGCACCTGTCCAACCTTTACTTTGATCTACCGTCGAGTATTACACTTTGGTATCTCAAGAATATCACTGAATTGCATAACTTTGTATGGGTTCTCCATCAACTGTTATTTCTCACCGATTCCAATTTTCCTGGGTTCTGGGTTGTCGTCAACCAAGAACACTGATAAGTGAATCACTTCCTCACTCTGATTCAATAACTCTAAATAATCTTTGTTGCTTATGAGTTTATTAATCCTTCAAGTCATTCCTAGCCTGATCGGCTGTATCATTATCGTGCAACTTTTAACAGTGCTACCTGGTCCTCTTCCCAGAGCATAAATTTTGACGATGAGCTAAGCTTACGTCGATCTTTCCTCATCATATCATTTTGCTTTGGACAACAAGCTTGCTTTGGAGTTTGTATCCTATCCGTGGTTCCAATAACCTTTCGCTTCATCATTCGTTTGACTTGATGTCATCGTCGATCAATTACATCTTCGTGTAACCTCTCGACAAATGTGTCGTGATCATCATCAACCTTATGAGCTCTTCCAGGATATCAAGCGGATTCATGATGAGAAATACCATCCTTGCCTTGATGATTTGTGTTATCATCAACCACTTTACTGCCTTCCCTCCAACACAAACTTATTCGTGTTTTGTGTTATACCTTGAGTTCCTTGCTACCCAACACTGTTCTTCTTTACCTTGGAATATTACCACCTTTTATGTCAAGAATGTCGTGGGAATTTCACCACCTCTTAAGAATTCTTGGTATGGTGATACTTCTCACCATCACCATTCTTTCTTGGGTCCTCGTGTTGATTCCAACTAGGGTACCAACAAGTGAGCGGCGCTGTTTGGATTCCGCCCTTCTAGCAACCCTATTGATTCGAAGTTAATGGTCGGCCGTTCATTCTTAGACTATTGATTATTGGATCACCATTCCGACGTTGGTTGTGCAACCCAGCCCATATTTCGGGTGCACCTTTCAACCAATGTTTAATTGTGTATGTTTTCCTCGAGCATACATCATTATACCATTTGATCTGACAAATGTTATCTCCTTGTTCACATAATTGTGGAAATCCATCTTTTGTTAATCTCGATGAATTGTCGTTGATTCCATCAGCCACCTCCTCATCCTCTCGTTGGTTTACCGATGAACTCTTGTTTTGGAACTGGCTTCCATGGTTCATCTCCCGAGAATCTTCAATGTCATCTCGTCAATTTGTATCGCACCTTTTCTCCTCAAGCATCATGAGTTTGAGGTATCCTAACACCGATTAGATCTGAATCTCGGTCAGATATGATGGTTGGAACATTTTTCCAAGAGTTATAACACTGGTCTTTTATGACCCGGTAAGGTGATGGCATGCCCAAAGACACCGGCGGATGACTGCCGTTATAGTTTCCTTATTAGCAAGGTTATCCATTCTTCCATGAGGAAATTGTAAGACTTATTCTACAAGTTGTTCCTGATGGATCCTTCCTGTATCCAAAGTCTGACCTTTTCTTGAAGGCCATGTCAATACTATCTCGAAGCATGTCTGTGGTACTCCGATTTTCAACAAGAACATTTGAAGTCCAATGCTAAATGTTTCCTGCTCAATTATCCAAACACCGCTGTATGGGTAATGTCATGAAATTCCTCTCCCCTTACATAAATGGTTTTCTACTTTCTATCCTGTCATGGATATCATGCTCTGTTTGTCCTTGGGAAGGAAATACCCCTGAAATATGTGTAATCACAATTTTCCTTTCCATTGTTCTGTTTAATCTGATAATCATGTTCTCCTTTCCATTCTTTTGTTTAACCTTTCCTGAATCTGACTTAACTAAGCAGAGATAATTCCCTGCTTAGGTAGGCACCTTGTTGTACCATTATGTCTGTAAGATCCTGTTACTATTGTTGATGACATTCCGGTAACCATCGATGGGTGATAACTTTGCCAATTGGTTCGCCTTGTTCAACAAGCAGGAAAATTGCTCTCTTCGTTCCCCGTCCTTGGTACCGACATTGTTGCCGACATAACTGACAGGCTATCCTCTGACATGCCTTGCTTACATGATTGTGCAAGACATCACCGCCTTTCCAACTTTGAACCCACATGGTGGGCCCATAACCCACAGGTCCACATGATCGAAACCTGACTCACCTCTACACCTCTTGTTCCCAAGGTTGTTCCTCGCACGTGGTCTCATAAGTAATTCACGAGCCACCTTTGGAGAGACCATCAATTCTGGTACCAGACATAATATTTATTCCCGTTGCTTTAAACCCCATTTCAGGCATCGAACGTTTGTCTGCCCGCTTGAAACTTCACATGATACCTCCTTATTTTGCTCTCGATATTTTCTTAAGTTTAAATTTGAGAGTTACTTCCGCCATCTTCCTTGATGTTATCGACCAGATAGTCGACCTTGCAGAGGTCCGTACTCCCGGAATACCCACCCTTTATTCTTCCGTAAGTACGATGGAGTTCCCGAAGAAAAGAATGTCGACTTCATCATGATGACTTGAAGCATAGGAATGAAGTCATCAACGCTATGGATCGACCACTTCCAGAAGAGCAACCAAGACCGACAAGATCCACTAGATTTTCCGTAACCAAAACCTTTCCCCCTTTCACTACCTCCTAAATCTCGGGACGAGATTTCATGTAGTGGAGGAGATTTGTGACGCCCGGATAATTAGGCTACAGTAATCCCGCGTTAACGATGCCACGTCACCTCGGTTACAGTTGCTAATCTCGCGCTAGTTTGAAATCGATTCGAATTCAAATTCAAATTCTAGCAAATAATAAAAGTTTTCAAATAATAAAACTAAAATGTTCGGAGTGAGCCAAATGATGCATAATTAGTAATGGTGGAGCAACCACATTGTTACAAAAGGTTTTGATGCAATAGGTAATTAAAACAATAGTTAAAACAATTAAATAAATACATATTGGATTTTGTTAAATATTAAACTATTTTGTTTTTGGTAAATAATTGTTGTGGCAGTAGTATAAATTATAAATGCAGGTTTAGATACTAGTGGTAATTTTTATAAAACACAAACTTAGAGGAAACTAAAAATAAATAGAAAAGAATAATAACTAAAAAGAAAAGAACAAAAGTGAAAACAAAATAAAAGAGGACTCCTCGGCCTCAGCACTCGGCGTCGCGTCTTGGCGCTTGCGCGCCTGAAGACCTCGGGCTCGCGCCGATGCAGGCGCCCGCCCGTTGCTCGCTCGTAACCGCTAAGGCCCCCCTGGCCCAATGACAAACGGGCCCAGCGCCTCAGAACGGTTTTATAAAAAAGGAATTTAAAATATAAATATAATAAATAAAATATTAATTAATTAATTAATTAATTAATTAATTAACTTAATTAATTCTGATTAGATTAGCCTAATTAACTAACTAAACTAATTAACTATTGTTAATTAGCTAATAGTGTATGACATGCGGGACCCACACGTCAGTTTGACCCAGTCAATGTCTTGTTGACTACTGACGTCATGATGACGTCAGCATGCACTATTCTGGATAATGTTGATTTAAATTAATTAAATAAATTCTAGAAAATGATTAAATCTTTAGAAAATCACGTAAAAAATCCGTAACTCGGATGAAAATACTTTCTACATGAAAGTTGCTCAGAACGACGAGACGAATCCGGATACGCAGCCCGTTAAATCGCCACACATCCCTAGCATAGCAAACATGGAACTTTCCCCCTCCGGTCCGTCTGTCCGAAAGCGCGAAACACCGGGAATACTTTCCCGGATGTTCCCCCCTCGCCGGTATCACCTACCATTACGTTAGGTCACCCCTAGCACCGCATATTGCCGCATCTTGCTTCGTTTTACATTTGATTGCTCTGTTATTTATTGTGTTCCCCCTCCGTTACTTCTTTCCGGTAGACTCTGAGACCGGTGCCAATGTCCGTGTGTTCGACTACACCGAAGACGACCCCTTCTACTTGCCAGTGCAACCAGGCAAGCCCAGCCGCCCCCTTGATCACCAGATATCGCCTATTCTTCTCCAAACTGCTTGCATTAGAGTAGTGTAGCATGTTACTGTTCGGTTACTCCTATTCTGTTTCATAGCCTGTCATTGTTGCTACAGTCATTGATACCTTACCCGCAATCCTAAATGCTTAGTATAGGATGCTAGTTTATCACCATTGGCCCTACATTCTTGTCAGTCTGCCTTGCTATACTATTGGGCCGTGATCACTCGGGAGGTGATCACGGGTATATGCTATGCATACATACATATTACAGATGGTGACTAAAGTCGGGTCCGCTCGAAGAGTACCCGTGAGTGATTCACGGATTGGGGGCTGAAAGGACCTTTGTCCCGACGGCCCTCTATGTGGATCTTTGTGGCGGAGCGACAGGGTAGGTTGAGACCACCTAGGCGAGAGGTGGGCCTGGCCCTGATCGGCGTCCGCGGTTGCTTCATAATAACACGCTTAACGAGATCTTGGTATTTGATCTGAGTCTGGCCATTTGGTCTATACGCACTAACCAGCTACGCGGGAGTAGTTATGGGTATCCCAAATGCCGTGGTATCACCAAGCCTTCGTGGCGTCGGCCGATCGAGTGGCGCGCGGATTGGACTGAACGCCACTAGGCTAGGTCTGCTTCGGCGCGTTCTACAACGCAGTGTGTGCTCAAGGCGATGGGCCCAGACCCTTGCGCGCTTAGGTTTAGACCGGCGTGCTGACCTATCTGTTGTGCCTAGGTGGGGCTGCGACGTGTTGATCTTCCGCGGCCGGGCATGACCCAGAAAAGTGTGTCCGGCCAAATGGGATCAAGCGTGTTGGGTTATGTGGTGCACCCCTGCAGGGAAGTTAATCTATTCGAATAGCCATATCCCTCGGTAAAAGGACGACCCGGAGTTGTACCTTGACATTATGATAACTAGAACTGGATACTTATTAAAACACACCCTTCCAAGTGCGAGATACAACCCGGTGATCGCTCTCTAACAGGGCGATGAGGAGAGGATCGCCGGGTAGGATTATGCTATCGATGCTACTTGGAGGACTTCAATCTGCTCTCTTCTACATGCTTTGCAAGACGGAGGCTGCGAGCGTAGTCTTGACGTGATTAGCTATCCTCCTCTTATTACGGCATTCTGCAGCTTCACCCAATCGATATGGCCCTTTACACATATACCCATGCATATGTAGTGTAGCTCCTTGCTTGCAGTACTTTGGATGAGTACTCACGGTTGCTTTCTCCCCTTTTCCCCTTTCCTTTCTTTACGGTTGTCGCAACCAGATGTTTGGAATCTAGGAGCGAGACGCCACCGTCGACGGCGACTCCTACTACCGGAGGTGCCTACTACTACGTGCAGCCCGGCCGACAACGACAAGGAGTAGTTAGGAGGATCGAGCAGGAGGCATGCGCCTCTTCGATCTGTATCCCAGTTTGTGCTAGCCTTCTTAAGGCAAAATTGTTTAACTTATGTCTGTACTCAGATATTGTTGCTTCCAATGACTCGTCTATGATCGAGCACCTGTATTCGAGCCCTCGAGGCCCCTGGCTTGTATTATGATGCTTGTATGACTTATTTATGTTTTAGAGTTGTGTTGTGATATCTTCCCGTGTGTCCCTGATCTTGATCGTACACGTTTGCGTGCATGATTAGTGTACGATTGAATCAGGGGCGTCACAGCCGGTGGGTGCTGCTGACGTCCGCGGTGGCGTGCGGAGGGGCTGGTGGGGTTACCCGGGCGGCGAGGCGGTGGGATTATGCGGCGGCGCGATGGGGAAAGCTGGCAGCGGCGCGATTGAGAAGGCTGGGCGACAGCCCGATGGGGAAGGCAGGCCAACGCGGCGGCCGGATCCGGGAGTATGGCGGCGATTGCGGGGCGATGGCGGTGGAGGGGGTCCCCGGGGAGGGTGCGCAGCGGCAGAGTTCTCCGGGGAGGCCGCTGGGCGTGGGGGTCTGGGGAGGGCGCGGAAACTGCGTGGGGATCGGCGGCGAGGGATCCGAGGATGTGGGAGGTTGCAAGGGATGGGGGATCTGGCTGGTTGCGGGGTGGGTGGGGTGGGGGGATGCGTTTTTTTTTCTTTTTTTCTCGCGCCAGCTGCACCGGTTCGGGAGGATCTCGCGCGCGCCCTTATAGGTCCGATCGTGATCCAAATAACTATTCTGATCCCAGGATCAGAATAGTGCTACTATGTGTGTGTGTGTGTGTGTGTGTGTGTGTGTGTGTGTGTGTGTGTGTGTGTGTGTGTGGAAATTGCAGCCCATTTCATATTACTTTTAAGATTTACTGGCCATATTCTGGCTAGGCCAGAATGCAGCCCTCCTCGTCTTGAAAGATTTGCAGCACAGTAAGTCGGAGAAAACAAATAAGCCTAAGTTGGGTATTCTTCAAAAAGAAATGGTGGGCTACCTATTTTCTCAAAGAAAAAATTGATGGTTGGTCATGTTGTTAGACGGGCTACAGAGACCGCACAACCCAATTTATACCCTGCTGTGTCTAAACAAATCCAAAAAAATGCTCTGTCTGAACTATGAAAAAATACTAATAGAGCTACTGGATCCTAGGTGTCAGTTGCTCCTTGTGCAATTCTGTCGTTAAGTGACTATACATTGACAATGATGTGGGTCCCAGATATCAGCAAGGTGGATTAGAGTAAAAAAATCGAGCGGTGCATCTGATTAGTAAAGAGGCACTTGCTTGCGTTCGGGAGTGGATCTGGTGGGTCCCTATATTCATACTCACAACTACAATCCTCTCCCGATTCACTATGTTGACAAGGCCGGACGGCAACGCTGCTGCGAGTGCACCAAGGCAGAGGACGATGGCGAGGCGGCGGAAGGGAATGAACAGGAGCCAGGCAAGATGTGGCAATGTGGCCGTACTCGGAGGGGAGTATGAGGGTTCACTAGTTATGTACTCGGGGGGGCTGCCGTCGCCACAACCAGCCATGGAAGGCGGGAATAGGCGCTCCCACCAGTGCAGGTTTCATTTTGGCGGCTGGATCAGTCAGACCCAAAAACTCATTATGATGGTTATAAGATTTTTTTTATAAAGCTACAACTTATTGTAAAATACCGAGGAGCACCTTTTTCTCCTTGAGGTGTGAAGCCCAGCACATTCAAAAGCCCTAGGATAAAGTGGTGTCGCCAATGTGTTGTGCTGGATTGGGCATTCATATCGAAAATTAGTAATGAGACGGAACTATTTATCGTAGGAAAAAAACTTGGTTTCTTAAAAAACTTGTGGTACCTGGAATTGAAACAATCCCTAAAATAAACAAATGCTACGGGAAAAATATGATCTTTACTACAATTTTCCGCTAAAATTTGTTAGATGTTGACCACGTTGAAAAGGATTGCATGGGCGTCAAGCTGGTAGGGACCCGATAACAGTCCGCTGGTTGCAGGAAGAAAATGGTGGGAGAAAAAATACTGGTCGCTATCTTTGCTGAAGTATAATATCGACTGAATGTAACGAAACCCTCATAGGAAATAATATCCTGCTATTAAAATATTACTTTTCAAATCATAAATTTAAAGAACCTTTTTTTAGGGTAAAGAACTTGTGCATAAGCATATACCTTTATTTATTTAACTATATTTAGTGGACCATGAGCATGTTCTTGGGCCGGATTCATCTGAGAGGCTAAGAGCCTCCCTTCCAGTAAATTATGTGCTTCTCTATTGAGCCCCAGTCACTAGGTTGCATGTGATCGACAGGTGGAAAATTTGTTCCATACCAAAAAATATTATGCGCTACATACGGGGCAGTAAAGGATCGGACCGTGCAAAGACTTCCCAAACATTGTGTTTATCGTTCTAACAACACATTTGTTCAACCAACAGACGGAATATATTACTGATTGTACATTGAAAACAATAGTAGCAGCAACCAGGGCTGGGGGTGCAACAGAAGCAGTAAGGAGGCCAACTTAAAAAAAGTAAGCAGGCCAACTTAAAAAAAGTAAGCAGGCCAGAAGAGTAAAGACGCAACTTTCTCTTCCAAACCAAACATCAGCCAACATTACAAAAGGCCTACCAAAAAAGAACAAGTGTATGCATCAAACAAAATAAAGACCCTACTACACCAAGTGTACGCGTCTAACTAACTCGCTCAGTTAGACGTTACTATTTATTAAGCTATGGAGATTGGATGATGGCTTGAACCAGATGGGTGCCTGACGGGGGAAACTCCAGCCAGCAGGTCGAAGTCTGATACTTGCGACCCTTTCTCGTACTTTGGGCTGCAGAGCGTGGCGGCACATATCAGGGTATGGTGCATGGAGAGACGCATGGTACACTGTGTACACACATTTTTGCCTAATGAACGAAACCGCGATGCCATCATGATCCTTGCCGTCAGTTATCTCTTGGTTAATCAGATAATTTAGTTCAAGAAACAGAGCGCGTGTGCTGAGGCTACTTAGCGGCCCCCAGTCAATAACTCCTGAAGGCTTGGAGAAGCTGGGATCCTGCTCAAAGACCATGCAGTGACTCTGATTGTATTCCACGAAACAACACGTCCGGTACGTGTGAACGATCATCAATCATTCACTGTCATGTGAGTGAGCCAGGAACCACCTGCAGCTGCCATGCCGCTTTTCTTTGAAAGGTTCTGGGATTAGGAAGGGTAGCGACACTAGGCGGCCTACAACATCATATCAAGTTGGAGTCAAATAAAAAAGGGCTCGTACTATAGTCAATCTTAAGAACAACATGTTATGAGCATGAATATATTTTTAGTTAATGTTGATAGTAATATAAGCAAGCCATCATGATATCACAGGACAATAACATACTACTGTAATAGCCCTTTGTAGCGATTACTGGAGTAGGCCAGCAATACTTCCAGCCATAGAAGGAGTCCACAACGTAAATTAAGCCCTTGTGTTCAATGCCATCAGAGAGCCACGGAGGATGTATGATCCTGCGATGGACGTGCAGATTTATCCACTTACCGCAGTGACCTATCAGATAGGCGAGACCGTGGTTGAAGAATGCAATTAGCCTAAAGACTTTATAATTCGCACATCTTGTGGGCACTTGGCAGATTATAACCTTGAGCAAATCAAACTTGGTATCATCTTGGCTACTGTAAGATTCCGAGTATTCTGGGACGCAGTGCCAAAGCAGTGCAGTGCTAATCAAAGGAAGGGGGATCAATCGCCGAGTGTAGAACTCCACGAGCATCCACCTGCCATGACCTTTGCCGAGCACCATCCAAGACGTGTCCATGCCGACCTAGTACATACCATTAATGTAGTTGAGGGTGACGGGGATCGGATCGCATTCCAGGGGGTTGATGCTCACCACCCTACGATTGTTATGATGTGTGACATACCGTTTCTAAAGCTCAGGCGGCATCAGCAAGCATGGAGCTGGCTTAAAAAGCTCTGGCCTGAGGGCTTTGAGTAAACGATACAGCCCCGACGAGTACACGGCAAGCGGCATGGTACTGAGATTGTCCACACGAGAAACAATGAGTTTGATTACCGATGTTTGGAGCAAATTCTAGCCACTCCTTCGGCAGACGCTGCTCGGTTCTGCCATTGTTAGTTATTGGGTTTCGAAGGCAGGGGGAGGCGCCTAGCGGGGAAGCAAGATTGGACGATTATGTGCGGGTGAGGATGGAGAAGCCAATATGTGCTGCGGGAAGTGGACATGTGAAGATGACAATGTAGCAGCAGCATGCTGCTTGACTTGCGAGACACATGCCAACAGCGTAGGGTCATATCGATGCCACACAACTTGAGTGATCACAATACTAGTACAATAAACTAGAGTACCTACTACTATGCCCGAGTAGTATAGTGGAGTAGGACTCTGCTCTACTAGCACCGCATGAGTAGTATATTGTAAATAGTTACAAACTTCATTGCCCGAGCGTGGAACGACTAAGGACCGCCATCGGTGCTAATGCCAATCCCCAGCAAACATTCGCTGGGAGACATGGCAGTTACAAACGCCCACATCGCAGTTATAGTACATGTGTAAGGGCGGCAGTTTTGTCAAATACTATGGCTTAAAAAAGGCCACTGTCGGATGGAAATCGGACGGTTATGTGGGCATTTGCCAGGATTGGGCTTGTGGCGAACAATCGCAAGATATCATTACTAAGAAAAAAGTTAAAACACCAGGGGCTAGAACTTGCACTGGGTGGCCACTAACAGTGATACTAATATAGTAGTAAAATGGCCAGAGAACGTGTCTACGTGGTGTTTGGAATTATATGCAAACTAGTAAAAAGAAACGGAGGGAGTACTAGTAAGTACACCATCTATCGCTACATGTGCTACCCATGCTCTCCATGCGGCGGGCTCAATGTCCCCTATAGCCACTCCTATTTCATGGAAGGCCCGGTAAATGTCTGCAAGGTGCCCTGCGTCTACAAGAGTTTCGGCCACGAGAGGTATGTCGACCAGCACTCGGTGGCGGAGCATAGGTCTAGATGCGTGCACGCGCCTTGCTACTGCTATGAGTGCACGCCGCCATTTGAGGGCTCACTGGCGAGCCTCGCGCATCACCTCACGGCACCTTCTGGCAATCACTCCTGGCCCACGGTGAACATCCAGTACAAGATGTGCTACCCGTTTGCCGTGCTGGAGTCGCTGGAGGATCACCGTCGCCTGCTAGTTACGGAGGAGGACGGCAACGTCTTCCTCTTGGCAATGGGCACTGGCAAGGGTCGCGCAGGCCGACGCCCCATCTGTGTCGTGTGTGTCAGGGGCAACACCGCTGACGCTGGCATGAGGCCACTGTACAGGTGCATGCTCACTGTTGCTGGCCTCTGGCGTACAAGGGTGACCTCGGCACCACGCTCACGCTGAATGGGACTGTGGCAAGCTACTCCATTCCCAACAATGTGGACATGGAAGAGGGCAGGTTTCATACGATTTTCACCGCAAGATGATGCACGGGGACTCCAAGGAGGTTCACCTGGGCATATGCATTACCAAGTTAATTGTTCATCATTAGTCTTCGCTGAATGTAAGCTGCTGCCTAAGCATGTGGACACTTCTTATTTAGTATAGAACCTTCCATGCATGATCTTGCTCTATTAGAGTATCACGCTTGAATAAAAGTGTATCCATTTATGGTTTAGTCTAGAATCTTCCATGTATGCTTTTGCTCCATTAGAGTTCTCGCTTGCCATTTATCAGATTAATGTGAACTTTTACAAATGGTGAAAGAATTATATGAACCATTTCTTACAACGCATATATCTTTTTCAGAGAATTTCAACCAACTGCCACAACACTATCTTTGCATATTCATGAATTTAGCCTTGAGGTCCATATATATAATGTGTCATATACATGTATTGGACCATTATGCAGCTAAGGTTTTTGTTTTGCAAAGGGTAATATGTAAGTGTTAGTTGTTTGTTACTAACATTATGTTGTAACGATATCTCAAAAGTCACGTGGAAAGAACGTGCAACGCACTAGTAAAAAGTTGAGCTGGTGATGACCGTGTGCCGGCTATGCTTCACTTACAACCGTTCGATTTACATCCGACGCATCTGAGACAAACTATGTCAGTTTTGCAAAAGAACCCCGTACTCCACTCTTCATTAGTAGATAACTCCCTACATCTCACGTTCAGCCATCTCTCCCTCTCGCCTCATCTAACCATCTCAGGAAAATATAATAAGGATCTGGAGAGGTCGCTGCTTTCGGTGCCCGTCTGCCCCCAACTCGTCTCATGCCTTCTCTCAGGCTGCATTTCCAAACACCACCACGACCCCTCCAACTCGCCATCTCCTCTACCCCCCTTCCAAGTCATCCTGATTTACATTCATGGTGGTCTAGAAAAAATAAACAAAATCGATACTCAAAAAATAATGCTTAAAGATCATTTCTTGCAAAGCATAATAAGTGTTATTTCTTCAAAAGTTTTGGATGCTGGTTGAACAGTTGAACGATTTTGTTTGCAAAAGATATTTTTTATCTATTTAGTCTACATTTACTAATCACCTGGATGCTTGTGAGATCTAGAGAAGAAATAATATCCGAAGAAACCTATCTATATTTGCTACACATGAGATGACCCCCACATACTTTTTCAAAATAAACAACTCCCCAATCAATGCATTTCACTGTTTCGTGCAATGCACAGGCATCTTAATATATATAGTACTACCTCCGTCCTGGTTTGTTGGTCCCCATTGTAATCTGTGCCAGATTTTGATCTTAAATTTAACTAACAAAATGCTCATGCATGTCACCAATAATTATATCATTGAAAATTATGTTCAAATATGAATCCAATGATATAGTTTTTGTTGACATGCACTAACATTTTGTCAGTTAAATCTTCAGTCAAAATACATGGGGGACTAATAAACCACGACGGAGGCAGTACTAGTGTAGAGGGCGGCACTGCAAGGGAGTCTCACCCCACTCATGGCGCGGCAGTAAAGTTGTCATATCACAAAACCCCACCACTCCCAGTAATAAGTGGGCTGGTAAAATAAACGGACAAGCAACCATCACATCCTTCTGCCTTTTTTGCATTTCATCTCTCTGCATTCATCTCGCACACTCGATCCCTAACTATTGAGATTGTCCGCACACGGCGATCTCTGCATTCATCTCAAATACCATGGCTTCAAAAAAGGCCACCGTCCGATGGAAATCTGACGGTTATGTGGGCATTTGCTAGGATTGGGCTCGTGGTGAACAATCGCCAAATATCATTACTAAGAGAAAATATTAAAACACCAGGGGCTAGAACTTGCACCGACTGGCCACTAGTACCCACTTAGTAGCAAGGATTAAAAGAGATCAACCAATGCATGTAACAGTTCCTACTCATTTATTGGTCATCCATGCATACACTATAATTAATGCAGATTAAAGTTTGAGTAATTTTTGTAAAGTGCGGTGCTACACAGACCATACCTTTGTGCATGATTAGTGGACGATGGCAACAGCATTCGTTGGATAGTAGTGTTTAACTAATCTTCAATGTTCAAGGAAGTCATCATTGAAATATCACGCATGCAGTCGTTCGTAGAGTAGTTTCATTTTGTAAACTAGTACGAGATATATTCCTCCACTCACCAACTATCTTGGTTGATGAGATTTCATATTTAAGCCCTACAAACCGGAAAGGAGGGAGTAGTTACAAAATGGTACTACTGTACTACGTAGTCCGTGTTTCTGAAGAGGTGGGGGTGAAGACAACCCTCTCCCCAAGACGGGGAGCGGGTACTCGTTGGTGAAGATCCGGCACTCGAGTGTTGATCTCAGTGAAGGAAATATGCCCTAGAGGCAATAATAAAGTTATTATTTATTTCCTCATATCATGATAAATGTTTATTATTCATGCTAGAATTGTATTAACCGGAAACATGAAACATGTGTGAATACATAGACAAACATAATGTCACTAGTATGCCTCTACTTGACTAGCTCATTAATCAAAGATGGTTATGTTTCCTAGCCATAGACATGTGTTGTCATTTGATTAATAGGATCACATCATTAGGAGAATGGTTTGATTGACTTGACCCATTCCGTTAGCCTAGCACTTGATCGTTTAGTATGTTGCTATTGCTTTCTTCATGACTTATACAAAGTTCCTACAACTATGAGATTATGCAACTCCCATTTACTGGAGGAACACTTTGTGTGCTACCAAACGTCACAACATAACTGGGTGATTATAAAGGAGCTCTACAGGTGTCTCCGAAGGTACATGTTGGGTTGGCGTATTTCGAGATTAGGATTTGTCACTCCGATTGTCGGATAGGTATCTCTGGGCCCTCTCGGTAATGCACATCACTATAAGCCTTGCAAGCAATGTAGCTAATGAGTTAGTTACGGAATGATGCATTACGTAATGAGTAAAGAGACTTGCTGGTAACGAGGTTGAACTAGGTATTGGATACCGATGATCGAATCTCGGGCAAGTAACATACCGATGACAAAGGGACAACGTATGTTGTTATGCGGTTTGACCGATAAAGATCTTTGTAGAATATGTAGGAGCCAATATGAGCATCCAAGTTCCGCTATTGGTTATTGACCGGGAACAGTTCTAGGTCATGTCTACATAGTTCTCGAACCTGTAGGGTCCGCACGCTTAACGTTACGATGACAGTTTTATTATGAGTTTATAAGTTTTGATGTACCGAAGATTGTTCAGAGTCCCGGATGTGATCATGGACATGACGAGGAGTCTCGAAATGGTCGAGACATAAAGATTGATATATTGGACGACTATATTCGGACACCGGAAGTGTTCCGGGTGATTTTGGAGAAAACCGGAGTGCCGGAGGCTTACCGGAACCCCCCCCCCCCCGGGAAGTAATGGGCCTTGTTGGGCCCTAGTGGAGAGAGAGAGGGGCCGGCCAGGGCAAGAGGCGCGCCCCCTCCCCTTGAGTCCGAATAGGACAAGGAAAGGGGGCGGCGCCCACCTTGCCTTTCCCCTCTCCCACTCCTTCCTTCCACCTCCCTCTTGGACTAGGAAAGGGAGGGGCAAACCTACTTGGAGTAGGTTTCCCTCTCCTAGGGCGCGCCACCCCCTTGGCCGGCCCCCTCCTCCTCCCCCCTTTATATACGGAGGAGGGGGCACCTCTAGACACATAAGTTGATCTTCGTGATCGTTCCTTAGCCGTGTGCGGTGCTCCCCTCGACCATATTCCACCACGGTCATTTCGTTGCGGTGCTTAGGCGAACTTGACGAACTATCGTTGTGGTTTTGATGCGTAGGTAAGAACAGTTCTTGCTCAGCCCGTAGCAGCCACGTAAAATTTGCAACAACAAAGTAGAGGACGTCTAACTTGTTTTTGCAGGGCATGTTGTGATGTGATATTGTCAAGACATGATGCTATATTTTATTATATGAGATGATCATGTTTTGTAACCAAAGTTATCGGAAACTGGCAGGAGCCATATGGTTGTCGCTTTATTGTATGAAATGCAAATGCCCTGTAATTGCTTTACTTTATCACTAAGCGGTAGCGATAGTCGTAGAAGCAATAGATGGCATAACGACAACGATGCTACGATGGAGATCAAGGTGTCGCTACCGGTGGCGATGGTGATCACGACGGTGCTTGAGATGGAGATCACAAGCACAAGATGATGATGGCCATATCATATCACTTATATTGATTGCATGTGATGTTTATCCTTTATGCATCTTATCTTGCTTTGATTGACGGTAGCATTTTAAGATGATCTCTCACTAAAATTATCAAGAAGTGTTCTCCACGAGTATGCACCATTGTGAAAGTTCTTCGTCTTTGAGACACCACGTGATGATCGGGTGTGATAGGCTCTACGTTCAAATACAACGGGTGCAAAACAGTTGCACACGCGGAATACTCAGGTTAAACATGATGAGCCTAGCATATACAGGTATGGCCTCAGAACATGGAGACCGAAAGGTCGAACGTGAATCATATACTAGATATGATCAACATAGTGATGTTCACCATTGAAACTACTCCATCTGACGTGATGATCGGACATGGTTTTGTTGATTTGGATCACGTGATCACTTAGATGACTAGAGAGATGTCTGTCTAAGTGGGAGTTCTTAAGTAATATGATTAGTTGAACTTAAATTTATCATGAACTTAGTACCTGATAGTATTTTGCTTGTCTATGTTTGTTGTAGATAGATGGCTCGTGCTATTGTTCCACTGAAATTTAATGTGTTCCTTGAGAAAGCAAAGTTGAAAGATGATGGTAGCAATTACACGGACTGGGTCCGTAACCTGAGGATTATCCTCATTGCTGCACAGAAGAATTACGTCCTGGAAGCACCGCTGGGTGCCAGGCCTGCTGCTGATGCAACTGACGACGTTAAGAACGTCTGGCAGAGCAAAGCTGATGACTTCTCGATAGTTCAATGTGCCATGCTTTACGGCTTGGAACCGGGTCTTCAACGATGTTTTGAACATCATGGAGCATATGAGATGTTCCAGTAGTTGAAGTTAATATTTCAAGCAAATGCCCGGATTGAGAGATATGAAGTCTCCAATAAGTTCTATAGCTATAAGATGGAGGAGAATAGTTACGTCGGTGAACACATACTCAAAATGTGCAGGTATAATAATCACTTGATTCAACCGAGAGTTAATCTTCACGATGATAGTGTCATTGACAAAATTCTTCAATCACTGCCACCAAGCTACAAGAGCTTCGTGATGAACTATAATATGCAAGGGATGGACAAGACTATTCCCGAGCTCTTCGCAATGCTAAAAGCTGAGGAGGTAGAAATCAAGAAGGAGCATCAAGTGTTGATGGTTAATAAGACCACCAGTTTCAAGAAAAAGGGCAAAGGGAAGAAGAAGGGGAACTTCAAGAAGAATAGCAAACAAGTTGCTGCTCAAGAGAAGAAACCCAAGTCTGGACCTAAGCCTGAGACTGAGTGCTTCTAATGCAAGCAGACTGGTCACTGGAAGCGGAACTGCCCCAAGTATTTGGCGGATAAGAAGGATGGCAAAGTGAACAAAGGTATATGTGATATACATGTTATTGATGTGTACCTTACTAATGCTCGCAGTAGTACCTGGTGAAGGAAATATGCCCTAGAGGCAATAATAAAGTTATTATTTATTTCCTCATATCATGATAAATGTTTATTATTCATGCTAGAACTGTATTAACCCGAAACATAATACATGTGTGAATACATAGACAAAACTATTGTCACTAGTATGCCTCTACTTGACTAGCTCAGTAATCAAAGATGGTTATGTTTCCTGACCATAGACATGTGTTGTCATTTGATTAGTGGGATCACATCATTAGAAGAATGATGTGATTGACATGACCCATTCTGTTAGCCTAGCACTTGATCGTTTAGTATACTGCTATTGCTTTCTTCATGACTTATACAAAGTTCCTGCAACTATGAGATTGTGCAACTCCGTTTACGGAAGAACACTTTGTGTGCTACCAAACGTCACAACGTAATCGGGTGATTATAAAGGTGCTCTCTGGTGTTTCCAAGGTACATGTTGAGTTGGCATAATTCGAGATTAGGATTTGTCACTCCGATTGTCGGAGAGGTATCTCTAGGCCCTCTCGGTAATACTCATCACCTAAGCCTTGCAAGCATGTAACTAATGAGTTAGTTATGAGATGACGTATTCTGAGCGAGTAAAGAGACTTGCGGTAATGAGATTGAACTAGGTATTGGATACCGATGATCAAATCTCGGGCAAGTAACATACCGATGACAAAGGGAACAAAGTATGTTGTTATGCGGTTTGACCGATAAAGATCTTCGTAGAATATGTACGAACCAATATGGGCATCCAGGTCCCGCTATTGGTTATTGACCGGAGACATGTCTCGGTCATGTCTACATTGTTCTCGAACCGTAGGGTCCGCACGCTTAAGGTTTCGATGACAGTTATATTGGCCTTAGTGGAAGGGAGGGAGAAGGAGCAAGGGAGGGGGCACCCCCCCCAAGCCCAATCTGAATTGGGAGGGGACCCGGCCCCCCCTTTCCTTCTCTCCTCCCCCCTCTTCCTTCCTTCTCCTACTCCGAATAGGAAAGGGGGGGGGCAAACCTACTTGGAGTAGGATTGCCCCCGAGCCTTGCCCCCCTGGGCCGGCCTCCTCCTCCCTCCCTCCTTTATATACGGGGTAGGGGCACCCTAGACACACAAGTTGATCATTGAGATCGTTCCTTAGCCGTGTGCGCCCCCCCTCCACGATATTACACCTCGGTCATATTGTAGTGGTGCTTAGGCGAAGCCTGCGCGACAGAGAACATCAAGATCGTCACCACGCCATCATGCCGACGGAACTCCTCCCCGCCTCTGCTGGATCGGAGATCGGGGTGTGTCATCGAGCTGTCGTGTGTCAAGAACTTCGGAGGTGCCGAGTAACGGTGCTTGGATCGGTTGGACCGGGAGGACGTCGACTACTTCCTCTATGTTGCGTCAACGCTTCGCTTGGTCTCACGAGGGTGCGTAGACAATACTCTCCCTCTCATTGCTATGCATCACCATGATCTTGCGTGTGCGTAGGAATTTTTTGAAATTACTACGTTCCCCAACAAAGGCATCCGAGCCTAGGTTTTATGCGTTGATGTTATATGCACGAGTAGAACACAAGTGAGTTGTGGACGATATAAGTCATCTGCCTACCAAAGATGTCATACTTTGGTTCAGCGGTATTGTGAGATGAAGCGGCCCGACCGACATTACAGCGTGACGCTTACGCGAGACTGGTTTCACCGTTACGAGCACTCGTGCTTAAAGGTGGCTGGCGGGTGTCTGTCTCTCTCACTTTAGTTGAACCGAGTGTGGCTACGCCCGGTCCTTGTGAAGGTTAAAACGGAGTCTATTTGACAAACTATCGTTGTGGTTTTGATCCGTAGGTAAGAACGGTTCTTGCTAAGCCCGTAGCAGCCACGTAAAATTTGCAACAACAAAGTAGAGGACGTCTAACTTGTTTTTGCAGGGCATATTGTGATGTGATATGGTCAAGACGTGATGCTATATTTTATTGTATGAGATGATCATGTTTTGTAACCGAAGTTATCGGCAACTAGCAGGAGCCATATGGTTGTCGCTTTATTGTATGAAATGCAAATGCCCTGTAATTGCTTTACTTTATCACTAAGCGGTAGCGATAGTCGTAGAAGCAATAGACGGCGTAATGACAATGATGCTACGATGGAGAACAAGGTGTCGCGCCGGTGACGATGGTGATCACGACGGTGCTTCGGAGATGGAGATCACAAGCACAAGATGATGATGGCCATATCATATCACTTATATTGATTGCATGTGATGTTTATACTTTATGCATCTTATCTTGCTTTGATTGACGGTAGCATTTTAAGATGATCTCTCACTAAAATTATCAAGAAGTGTTCTCCCTGAGTATGCACCGTTGCCAAAGTTCGTCGTGCCGAGACACCACGTGATGATCAGGTGTGATAAGCTCTACGTCCATCTACAACGGGTGCAAGCCAGTTTTGCACACGCGGAATACTTAGGTTAAACTTGACGAGCCTAGCATATGCAGATATGGCCTCGGAACACGGAGACTGAAAGGTCGAGCGTGAATCATATAGTAGATATGATCAACATATTGATCTTCACCATTGAAAACTACTCCATCTCACGTGATGATCGGTTATGGTTTAGTTGATTTGGATCACGTGATCACTTAGATGACTAGAGAGATGTTTGTCTAAGTGGGAGTTCTTAAGTAATATGATTAATTGAACTTAAATTTATCATGAACTTAGTACCTGATAGTATTTTGCTTGTCTATGTTTGTTTGTAGATAGATGGCTCGTGTTGTTGTTCCGTTGAATTTTAATGCGTTCCTTGAGAAAGCAAAGTTGAAAGATGATGGTAGCAATTACACGGATTGGGTCCGTAACTCGAGGATTATCCTCATTGCTGCACGTAAGAGTTACGCCCCGAAGCACCGCTGGGTGCCGAACTGCTTGCTGATGCTGGCGACGACGTTAAGAACGTCTGGCGAGCAAAGTCGATGACTACTCTATAGTTCGATGTGCCATGCTTTAGGGCTTAGAACCGGGTCTTCAACGACGTTTTGAGCGTCATGGAGCATATGAGATGTTCCAGAGTTGAAGTTAATATTTCAAGCAAATGCCCGGATTGAGAGATATGAAGTCTCCAATAAGTTCTATAGCTGCAAGATGGAGGAGAATAGTTACGTCGGTGAACACATACTCGTAATGTGCGGGTATAACAATCACTTGATTCAACCGGGAGTTAATCTTCCGATGATAGTGTCATTGATGTAATTCTTCAATCACGCCACCAAGCTACAAAAGCTTCGTGATGAACTATAATATGCAAGGGATGAACAAGACTATTCGAGCTCTTCGCGATCTTTGAAAGCATGGAGGTAGAAATCAGAAGGAGCATCAAGTGTTGATGGTCAACAAGACCACTAGTTTCAAGAAAAGGGCAAAGGGAAGAAGAAGGGAACTTCAAAAGAACGGCAAACAAGTTGCTGCTCAAGAGAAGAAACCCAAGTCTAGACCTAAGCCATAAACCGAGTGCTTCTCTTGCAAGCGCATCGACACTAGAAGCGGAACTGCCCCAAGTATTTGGCGGATAAGGATGGCAAAGTAAACAAAGGTATATGTGATATACATGTTATTGATGTGTACCTAACTAGAGCTCGTAGTAGCACACGGGTATTTGATCTTGGTTCATTGCTAATATTTGCAACTCAAACAAGGACTACTGGAATAAGCGAGCACCGCCAAGGACGAGGTGACGATGCGCGTGGGAAACGGTTCCAAAGTCGATGTGATCGCCGTCGGCACGCTACCTCTACATCTAACATCGGGATTAGTTTTAGACCTGAATAATTGTTATTTGGTGCCTGCGTTGAGCATGAACATTATATCTGGATCTTGTTTGATGCGAGACGGTTATTCATTTAAATCAGAGAATAATGGTTGTTCTATTTATGTGAGTAATATCTTTTATGGACATGCACCCTTGAAGAGTGGTCTATTTTTATTGAATCTTGATAGTAGTGATACACATATTCATAATGTTGAAGCCAAAAAATGCAGAGTTGATAATGATAGTGCAACTTATTTGTGGCACTTGCCGTTTGGGTCATATCGATGTAAAACGCATGAAGAAACTCCATCTTGATGGACTTCGGAATCACTTGATTATGAATCACTTGGTACTTGCGAACCGTGCCTCATGGGCAAGATGACTAAAACACCGTTCTCCGGTACTATGGAGAGAGCAACAGATTTGTTGGAAATCATACATACAGATGTATGTGGTCCGATGAATGTTGAGGCTCGTGGCGGATATCGTTATTTTCTCACCTTCACAGATGATTTAAGCAGATGTGGGTATATCTACTTAATGAAGCACAAGTCTGAAACATTTGAATCTTGGAGGTGAATATTTGAGTTTCTCACCTTCACAGAAAATTAAGTTTCTACGATCTGATCGTGGAGGTGAATATTTGAGTTACGAGTTTGGTCTACATTTGAAACAATGCGGAATAGTTTCGCAACTTACGCCACCCGGAACACCACAGCGTAATGGTGTGTCCGAACGTCGTAATCGTACTTTACTTGATATGGTGCGATCTATGATGTCTCTTACAGATTTACCGCTATCATTTTGGGGTTATGCTTTAGAGACGGCCGCATTCACGTTAAATAGGGCACCATCAAAATCCGTTGAGACGACGCCTTATGAACTGTGGTTTGGCAAGAAACCAAAGTTGTCGTTTCTTAAAGTTTGGGGTTGCGATGCTTATGTGAAGAAACTTCAACCAGATAAGCTCGAACCCAAATCGGAGAAATGTGTCTTCATAGGATACCCAAAAGAGACTGTTGGGTACACCTTCTATCACAGATCCGAAGGCAAGACATTCGTTGCTAAAAATGGATCCTTTCTAGAGAAGGAGTTTCTCTCGAAAGAAGTGAGTGGGACGAAAGTAGAAATTGATGAGATAACTGTATCTACTCCCTTATTGGAAGGTAGTTCATCACGAGAACCGGTTCCCGTGACAACTACACCAACTAGTGCGGAAGCTAATGATATTGATCATGAAACTTCAGATCAAGTTTCTACTGAACCTCGTAGGTCTACCAGAGTAAGATCTACACCAGAGTGGTACGGTAATCCTATTCTGGAAGTCATGTTACTTGACCATGATGAACCTACGAACTATGAGGAAGCGATGATGAGCTGAGATTCCGCAAAATGGCTGGAGGCCATGAAATCTGAGATAGGATCCATGTATGAAAACAAACTATGGACTTTGGTTGACTTGCCCGATGATCAGCAAGCCATTGAGAATAAATGGATCTTTAAGAAGAAGACCGACGCGATGGTAATGTTCTCGTCTATAAAGCTCGACTTGTTGCGAAAGGTTTCGACAAGTTCAAGGGTTGACTACGATGAGACTTTCTCACCCGTAGCGATGCTTAAGTCTGTCCGAATCATGTTAGCTATTGCTGCATTTCATGATTATGAAATTTGGCAAATGGATGTCAAGACTGCATTCTTGAATGGATTTCTAGAAGAAGAGTTGTATATGATGCAGCCGAAGGTTTTGTTGATCCAAAAGGTCTTGACAAAGTGTGCAAGCTCCAGCGTTCCATTTATGGACTGGTGCAAGCATCTCGGAGTTGGAATAAGCGTTTTGATAGTGTGATCAAGGCATATGGTTTTATCTGAGACTTTTGGAGAAGCTTTGTATTTACAAGAAAGTGAGTGGGAGCTCAGTAGCATTTCTAGTTTTATATGTTGATGACATATTATTAATTGGAAATGATATAGAATTTCTGGATAGCATAAAGGGATACTTGAATAAAAGTTTTTCGATGAAAGACCTCGGTGAAGCTGTTTACATATTAGGCATCAAGATCTATAGAGATAGATCAAGACGCTTAATAGGACTTTCACAAAGCACATACCTTGACAAAATTTTGAAAAAGTTCAAAATGGATCGAGCAAAGAAAGGATTCTTGCACGTGCTACAAGGTGTGAAGTTGAGTCAAACTCAATGCCCGACCACAGCAGAAGATAGAGAGAAAATGAAAATGTTCCTATGCTTCAGCCATAGGCTCTATCATGTATGCAATGATGTGTACCAGACCGACGTATGCTTAGCAATAAGCTTAGCAGAAGGTACCAAAGTAATCCAGAGTGGATCATCGACAGCGGTCAAGAACATCTGAAATACCTAAAAGGACTAAGGATATGTTTCTCGTATATGGAGGTGACAAAGAGCTAGTCGTAAATGGTTACGTCGATGCAAGCTTTGACACCGATCCGGACGATTCTAAATCGCAAACCGGATCGTGTTTATATTAAGCGGTGGAGCTGTAAGTTGGTGCAGTTCTAAACAAAGCGTCGTGGCGGGATCTACATGTGAAGCGGAGTACATAGCTACTTACAAGCAGCAAATGAAGGAGTGCGGATGAAGGAGTTCATTTCCGATCTAGGTGTAATACCTAGTGCATCGGGACCAATGAAGATCTTCTGTGACAATCTTGGTGCAATTGCTTTAGCAAAGGAATCCAGATTTCACAAGAGGACCAAGCACATCAAGAGACGCTTCAATTCCATTCGGGACCAAGTCCAAGTGGGAGACATAGAGATTTGCAAGATACATACGGATCTGAATGTTGCGACCCATTGACTAAGCCTCTCTCACGAGCAAAACATGATCAGCACCAAGACTCCATGGGTGTTAGAATCATTACTATGTAATCTAGATTATTGACTCTAGTGCAAGTGGGAGACTGAAGGAAATATGCCCTAGAGGCAATAATAAAGTTATTATTTATTTCCTCATATCATGATAAATGTTTATTATTCATGCTAGAATTGTATTAACCGGAAACATAATACATCTGTGAATACATAGACAAAACTATAGTCACTAGTATGCCTCTACTTGACTAGCTCATTAATCAAAGATGGTTATGTTTCCTCACCATAGACATGTGTTGTCATTTGATTAGTGGGATCACATCATTAGAACAATGATGTGATTGACATGACCCATTCTGTTAGCCTAGCACTTGATCGTTTAGTATATTGCTATTGCTTTCTTCATGACTTATACAAAGTTCCTGCAACTATGAGATTGTGCAACTCCGTTTACGGAAGAACACTTTGTGTGCTACCAAACGTCACAGCGTAATCGGGTGATTATAAAGGTGCTCTCTGGTGTTTCCGAAGGTACATGTTGAGTTGGCATAATTCGAGATTAGGATTTGTCACTCCGATTGTCGGAGAGGTATCTCTGGCCCTCTCGGTAATACTCATCACCTAAGCCTTGCAAGCATGTAACTAATGGGTTAGTTATGAGATGACGTATTCTGAGCGAGTAAAGAGACTTGCGGTAACGAGATTGAACTAGGTATTGGATACCGACGATCAAATCTCGGGCAAGTAACATACCGATGACAAAGGAACAAAGTATGTTGTTATACGGTTTAACCGATAAAGATCTTCGTAGAATATGTAGGAACCAATATGGGCATCCAGGTCCCGCTATTGGTTATTGACGGAGACATGTCTCGGTCATGTCTACATGTTCTTGAACCGTAGGGTCCGCACGCTTAAGGTTTCGATGATAGTTATATTATGAGTTTATGTATTTTGATGTACCAAGGTTGTTGAGTCCGGATGTGATCACGGACATGACGAGGAGTCTCGAAATGGTCGAGACATAAATATTGATATATTGGACGGATATATTTGGACACCGGAAAGGTTCCGAGAGAGTTTGGGAATATACCGGAGCTCTGGGAGGTTACCGGAACCCCCCGGTAAGTATATGGGCCTTATTGGGCCTTAGTGGAAGGGAGGGAGAAGGAGCAAGGGAGGGGGCTCCCCCCCCCAAGCCCAATCCAAATTGGGAGGGGGGCCGGCCCCCCCTTTCCTTCTCTCCTCCCCCCTCTTCCTTCTTTCTCCTACTCCGAATAGGAAAGGGGGGGGGCAAACCTACTTGGAGTAGGATTGCCCCCCTAGGGCGCGCCACCCCTTGGGTTGGCCTCCTCCTCCCTTCCTCCTTTCTATACGGGGGTAGGGGGCACCCTAGACACACAAGTTGATCATTGAGATCGTTCCTTAGCCGTGTGCGGTGCCCTCCTCCACGATATTACACCTCGGTCATATTGTAGCGGTGCTTAGGCGAAGCCTGCGACGAGAGAACATCAAGATCGTCCCACGCCATCGTCTTGTGGAACTCCTCCAGCGCCTCTGCTGGATCGAGATCGGGTTGCGTCATCGAGCTGTCGTGTGTCAAGAACTTCGGAGGTGCCGAGTAACGGTGCTTGGATCGGTTGGACCGGAGGACGTCGACTACTTCCTCTACGTTGCGTCAGCGCTTCGCTTCGGTCTCACGTGCGTAGACAATACTCTCCCCTCGTTGCTATGCATCACCATGATCTTGCGTGTGCGTAGGAAATTTTTTGAAATTACTACGTTCCCCAACACCTGGGTATTTGATACTGGTTCTGTGGCTAATATTTGCAACTCGAAGCATGGACTACGGATTAAGCGAAGATTGGCTAAGGACGAGGTGACGATGCGCGTGGGAAATGGTTCCAAAGTCGATGTGATCGCGGTCGGCACGCTACCTCTACATCTACCATCGAGATTACTTTTAGACCTAAATAATTGTTATTTGGTGCCAGCGTTGAGCATGAACATTATATATGGATCTTGTTGGATGTGAGACGGTTATTCATTTAAATCAGAGAATAATGGTTGTTCTATTTATGTCAGTAATATCTTTTATGGTCATGCACCCTTGAAGAGTGGTCTATTTTTATTGAATCTCGATAGTAGTGATACACATATTCATAATGTTGAAGCCAAAAGATACAGAGTTGATAATGATAGTGCAACTGATTTGTGGCACTGCCGTTTAGGTCATATCGGTGTAAAGCGCATGAAGAAACTCCATACTGATGGACTTTTGGAATCACTTGATCATGATAAATGTTTATTATTCATCCTAGAATTGTATTAACCGGAAACATGATACATGTGTGAATACATAGACAAACATAATGTCACTAGTATGCCTCTACTTGACTAGCTCATTAATCAAAGATGGTTATGTTTCCTAGCCATAGACATGTGTTGTCATTTGATTAACGGGATCACATCATTACAAGAATGGTGTGATTGACTTGACCCATTTCGTTAGCCTAGCACTTGATTGTTTAGTATGTTACTATTGCTTTCTTCATGACTTATATAAAGTTCCTACAACTATGAGATTATGCAACTCCCGTTTACCGGAGGAACACTTTGTGTGCTACCAAACGTCACAACGTAATTGGGTGATTATAAAGGAGCTCTACAGGTGTCTCCAAAGGTACATGTTGGGTTGGCGTATTTCGAGATTAGGATTTGTCACTCCGATTGTCGGAGAGGTATCTCTAGGCCCTCTCGGTAATGTACATCACTATAAGCCTTGCAAGCAATGTAGCTAATGAGTTAGTTACGGAATGATGCATTACGTAACGAGTAAATAGACTTGCCGGTAATGAGATTGAACTAGGTATTGGATACCGACGATCGAATCTCGGGCAAGTAACATACCGATGACAAAGGGAACAACGTATGTTGTTATGCGGTTTGACCGATAAAGATCTTTGTAGAATATGTAGGAGCCAATATGAGCATCCAGGTTCCGCTATTGGTTATTGACCGGGAACAGTTCTAGGTCATGTCTACATAGTTCTCGAACCCGTAGGGTCCGCACGCTTAACGTTACGATGACAGTTTTATTAAGAGTATATAAGTTTTGATGTACCTAAGATTGTTCGGAATCCCGGATGTGATCACGGACATGACGAGGAGTCTCGAAATGGTCGAGACATAAAGACTGATATATTGGACGACTATATTCGGACACCGGAAGTGTTCTGGGTGATTTCGGAGAAAACCGGAGTGGGAGGTTACCGAACCTCCACGAACTAATGGGCCTTGCTGCGCCCTAGTGGAGAGAGAGAGGGGCCAGCCAGGGCAAGAGGCGTGCCCCTCCCCTTGAGTCCGAATAGGACAAGGAAAGGGGGGGGGCGGCGCCCCCCTTGCCTTTCCCCTCTCCCACTCCTTCCTTCCCCCTCCCTCTTGGACTAGGAAAGGGAGGGGCAAACCTACTTGGAGTAGGTTTCCCTCTCCTAGGGCGCGCCACCCCCTTGGCCGGCCCCCTCCTCCTCTCCCCCTTTATATACGGAGCAGGGGGCACCTCTAGACACATAAGTTGATCTTTGTGATCGCTCCTTAGCCGTGTGTGGTGCCCCCCTCCACCATATTCCACCTCGGTCATATCATTGCGGTGCTTAGGCGAAGCCCTGTGTCGGTAGAACATCATCATTGTCACCACGCCATCGTCTTGTGGAACTCATCCCCGACACCTGCTTTGGATCGGTCCGGGATCGTCATCGAGTGAGCGTGTCTGAACTCGGAGGTGCCGTACGTTCGGTACTTGGATCTGTCGGATCATGAAGACGTACGACTACATCAACCGCGTTGCCATAACGCTTCCGCTTACGGTCTACGAGGGTACGTGGACAACACTCTCCCCTCTCGTTGCTGTGCATCACCATGATCTTGCGTGTGCGTAGGAATTTTTTTGAAATTACTACGTTCCCCAACACTCAGTGGGGATATACCCCGCGCTGTGTAGCTCTAAGATTGTGCCCTCCATGGCGGAGAAGCCGGCCTAGTGTCCCTTGAGGGTGGCCTCTGTCATTGCTAGGGACGGAGGTGGAGAAGCGCTAAGGGAGCAAAATGAGTTCGGGACTGGATCTGGGCGTTGGAGCTCGAGAGGCAGCAAGCAGGAAGGAAGGGGAGCATAATTTTTTTGTCACTATCCCTTTGCTCTTATATAGGCTGATAAAAAGGCCAAGAGTCCCACCGGCCGTGTCGTTGAAATCGCCATTGCCCATAAAAAGATGCCATTATACGTATAGGGAAAAAAATCTTAATGATATCCCTTAAAACCGGGCATGATCTCCATTTTGATGGGACGTGCCAATAAGAGGATTGCCTTGGGCCACGATTTGAGTGCGCAGTAACTGCCTACCTAGTCATGGGTGGTGCTATTTTGATCAAGTTGCCAAGCTAGAAGCACTGTTCACACCTACACGGCAGACCTTCAAGGCTAAGTAACCTCACATCTTCGGACACTGAGCGGGTTCGGTCAGGTCCTGTTCGAGGGACACCATTCCTTCGAGGAGTGGTACATGATGGCTTTAAATAAATAAAAGTATCTTGAATTATCAAAAAGGGGGAACTCGTCTGTCGAGCCAAGGACTTCGGATCCGAAGTTGTTATAATCGAATAAGTTGTCCTCGGCGTAGAAGACCAGTTCAGGGGCTACTGACAGTTTCCTGGACTAGGGATGCCAACCTAGTCGGCCCATAGTATGGGCATGTAGGCCCTCATTCTCATTCGGGTGGACTCTAGAAGCTGCACGCCTAGACGTGATCAAGACTGCATCTACCGAAGAGTTGGCGTATACTCCAAGACATCTCGTGCCGCCTCCATACGTTTCCCTGGATACCGACCATGTAACCCTAGATGCCCTACCTAGCGTGTATATAAGCCAGAGGGTTTGGCCTGTAGAGGGAATCCAATCACAATTACATGCACCTAGCCCCAGGGTTAGATCTCTCCTTACGATCTCGAGGTAGATCAAGCTTGTACTCGATACATCATCATCAATACAATCAAAGCAGGACGCATGGTATTACCTCTTCGAGAGGGACCGAACCTGGGTAAAAATTGCCTCCTTCGTCCTTGTTACCATCGATCCGAGATCCATAGCTCGGGAACCCCTACCCCGAGGTCTGTCGGTTTTACCACCTACATAGGTGAACATAATTTCAAATGAACTGTGGAGTTGCCAATACATTCAATGTATTGACCCTAGTGGCTGCAACGTATCATTTGCAGGTGACGACTATGAGGAGTGACTTACGTAGGCTTATGTGCCTCCACTCGACACGCTTCCCCGTGGTGTTAGTGGAGCTTACCAAGACATCTACCTTAGATTTGCTTTCATTTCCGCTTGTTATGAACTCTGTTAGCTTATGGTAAGATTATGTGTTTGACAAGCCTGTAGCTAGAGTCTGTAAAACTATTTGCTTTCTGTATCATGCAACGCAATAAAGGACGCATCTGTGTATGATACAACATCGGTACCGTGTATGCCGACGATTCGATCCAGGGGTTGGCATAGAAACACACGGAGACCGTATGCCCGAAAAGATGGGTCGTGACAGGAGCACAAACTTACTGCCGGAAGGCATACACGTAAACTCGCAGGGGAGCACCACCACCACCACCACCCTACCACATCTGCTAGAAAATGGGGGAAAGCATCTCTCGTCCGTACCTACTTCAGTCGTCGTCGGCCACCACCGATCCCGCACCCGTCCTCGTCGCCATCGCGGTGGGTATGCCCTGGTCGCCCAAAGCCCTGCACCGACATCGCCCTCCCAAATCCAGCCACTGTCGCTCCTCCCAGCCACATGAGCCACCGCCACTGCGGGATCTAACCCCTCTTCGGTTCATAAAAAAGGCAGTTGCAGGTCATGGCATCGTCAATCATTATCCTCCCCAGCAGATCATGGGTGATGCAGGTGGGATCGTGTGCCACCTGGAGGGAAAAGATTCGTCTTTCTCACGTCCTTGATTTCAGCATATTTCCAACCCAGGGTAATGCTACATGCACAACAATACATTACCACGCATACATGTATACTCCACAATGTGGTAGTAGTACATTTTTTTTCTTTGCAGTTTTTCCCATATAATTATGTTGTCACAATTTTCAATAGACAAATTCAAGGTCCAACTCAAAAGAACTGTATTACATGTCTTCAAGGAAATCATGTATTTACGAACAAGTAAACAGATGCTTTATATGGCCCATCGTCTAGTTTTTGTATTGTAGGAGAAGAATGTTCATCTTGCCGTATGATACTTCCTTTGAATTTTTAAAAAGGTTTGCATTTTTTTATCGCGTACCAAGGTTGTTTCAAGCGCACCAATCATGTAAGTGTGCACCCAATTGACTCAACTTGTAATTCGACCAAATGACCATGAGCCTTGCTTTTGAAGAAAGAGAAAAAAAGTTTAAGTGCCTTGTTTTTAGATATTATTTTTTAATTGAATATCATATATGGTTAATTACGTACAAATAGTGATGCCATTTTAAATCAAGAGTCATACGGTATATGGAACTAAACATATACATGAGCGTCTACCATTACTGATGAGGACATTCCTACCATTGTTACACACATAGTCTTTGCCGCTACACATGTACAAGTACCAGAAAAAAAAGGCCACTAGAGCTCTCGCACGCCAATTAGATTACCTGATACTTCTGTTTCTAGAGACCACATCCAATGCTCATTAGAAATATGATGTTTTCCCAAATTGGATGTGTTTGAATTGCTTAGGAATGAAGGGCCTATAATGGACAAGAGAGATTGGCATTGGAGCATGATCAAGCATGAAGCCGGAGAAAAAGGGGTGAAATGTGTTTCTTGATGCAAAGTATTAGCATGTGTCAGCTATTTGTAGAACAAAAATATGGTGAAATGCATGCATATGCCACCTTACATACGTGTTACACATAAAGGGGTGACGAAAGAAGTGACACGACACGTATATAGTCAGTACCGCACACACAAGATCCCACGTATTTATAGAGTTAGGTGGCAGGCATGCATGCCCTCACGAACAAAGAGAGGGTCGAGGATGAATCCAACTATATATGCAGGTTGCTCACGCTTTTGACTTTACATTAGCATCCATCTTCTACATGTCATGCTAACTTGGATTTATAGCCCAAGGATATTGCTCGGTGTTTGTATATATGTATAACGCGTGAGCGACAAATGAGTAATTAGTACATCATGCATTGCATATCTTTATATATATATACCGCTAATGTTTCAACCATATACACATTTATGGAGGCGGTTGGATAGATAGAGTGACACGCTATGTTTGCATTGATGCATGTACAACTTTATTAGAACCAATTGAATCGAAATATTTATTCAATGGTTCGCAGATAAATTGGACACTCACAACCAGCACAAAATTTAACTAGAAAATCGGCACCTACAAATATTGCATTAACGAGTCAATAGTCGTGTTGCATAAAATGACACGTGCCATTTGCCACAATAGAACATACACTGTTTGTCTTTGAGATATGATCAAATATTTTAGTTCATTGCACATCTTTTATTGCTAGTATATATACTGAAATCAATGGCACATACTTATCATGTTTTTGGTTCAATAATGTTAGTAGGTACTATCATTTGTTCGTTTTGATGTGCTAAATTCAAAGATAGAGTGAAATATATGCATGGATGGTATTTTTGTGCACGACTCCAACCCTTACTGTGAAATCTCATGTAAAAAGTAAATACATATGTATATGCTGGACATGATTTCCTTTGTTCCGGTAGTACAAACAGTCTGTGACCGTATCAATTCTCCACTTCAACTCCCTGCCCCCATATATATATATATTTCTAAGATGCATTTCCATGTGAAAAGAAATGCCATCCTGCCCATACATTAACTTAAGCAGGGAAAGAATAATGCAGGTGGTTAACTTAATTAATCACCCAGATTTTTTTGCCTAATCATTAAAAAGGGCCACATGGCCATTTATTACCTGGAAAGGGAGGGATTAACCCACAACATGCCAATGTATGGCCATTTTTATACTCCTCTTCCTTCTCCACGCACAGGCGCTTCTCCAACCGAAACGCATGACACATGGGTCAAGCAAAGTCACGGGCCCACAGCTCAGTGGCGCCCGCGTGCGGTGCACATCGTCGCTTTTGGCTGGGCGAGTGGTGATGGGGGGTCCGCGTTAATCGCCGGGCACGTTCTGCACCTCTTTCGCTCTCCGCGCGGGCCCACAGCACAGCTGTTATACCTTTTTCTCACTCCTTCTTCTCACTCCTCGTCCTACCTTTTTTTTCTCTCTCTCTCCCGTTTCTCTAACTAATTTTGTTCTCTCATGCATAAATCTTTTCCTTCCCCTGGAAGGTTAAATTTATGTTTTTTTGTTTGCGAAAATACCCCTGCTGAAAGAGAAAAAAAAACTTGCTGTAACAGTCGCTTCTAACCCTCCTAATTAGCTTGATCGAAATTGTTGTGATAACAGAGGTGGAGTAGTTAGCAGAAATACAGGTGTAAAGTTACTGGTAGCTAAGAAAGGTTAATCCGGCGGATAACATATGACCTATTAAGATAGATATATTGTATGGGGAAGGGAAATGAGTAAGATCACCACAGAATCCAACATATTCCTCCATGGGGATTGAGGTAGGGGAGTTTTGTAGAGGGGTATTTGTGCTCCCCTCCCTTTCATTACAAGCCTCCCTCTCTTTCTCTCTCCTCCCTCTACATGCTGCTCACATGTTTTCTCTCTCTCTCTACCATACCATTGCCCGGCAGGCAGGCAGGCAGGCACTCCTCTCCCTCTCCTCCGTCCTTTGGGTTTTTAACTAGCAGGAGAGGGAGGGAGGGAGGTAAAGCCACCCTGACAGCGCAGCATCTCCTTTGTTTTATCTCCCACATCATCCCCCTCATCATCGTCTGCACACAACAAACACCCCTCTCTCCTCTCGCTCTACTCAACATTTCACTTCTCTCTCAACCCCCTCCCTCTCTTTCTCTCTCTCCTTCACAGCTATCATATTCTCATCCCCTCTCTCTCCTCCAATCCACCCTATTATTTATTGCAGGCTTACTGAAGGTATCTTAATTCTTTTTTCCTCTCTCTTCTTCCTCCTCCCCTCTCCCTTGCAGAGGGTATTTTTCTTGTGCCAGGCTTCCTTCCTGTACTAGAGCTCCTCTATTCCTCTTCTTCTTCTTCTTCTTCCCTGACCTGCCTACCACCTCATCTCCGTTTCTTTCCCTTTTCCCCCGCTCTCCTTCTCTCTCTCTGTGCTCTTTCTGGTTGTCCTGGCCTCCCATCTTTTTCACTTCCCTCTCATGTACTGATCATTCCATCACCTCCATTCCCTATGCCCCTCTGGTAACGCTTTGCCGGCGACGTGCACCCAGTGTGTACTAGCATGCAGCAGCAGCAGCAGCAACCGCAGCATCAGGGTGGAGGCCCGGGACAGCAGTTCGGCCTGCATCCCCCAGAGATGCCGCCATTCTCGCCGTCCAGGACCACCGCCCAGCAGCGGATCTCGATGGCCGAGGCGCCCTCGCCCATCAGCAGCCGCCCGCCGCCGCCTGGGCCGCCGCCGCAGCAGCTCAACAACGAGCTAGCAGGTGCCGGCGCTGTGGGCTTCGACGAAGAGGCGCTCGCGGCCGGCGAGGAAGGTTTGGGCGGCGGCGCTGGAGGAAACCGGTGGCCGCGGCAGGAGACCCTGGCGCTGCTCAAGATCCGGTCGGACATGGACGCCGCCTTCCGGGACGCCACCCTCAAGGGCCCACTCTGGGAAGAGGTCTCCAGGTAAATTACAACCCACTCGAATTGACCTCCGCCCGCCAGGCAATTGCGCACGCCGTCGCCGGCATCGCCGCCCCTGGAGGCCGGAAATTGTCGTCGCCGTAATGCCGCATGAAATCTCGGCGGCGGCGTGGTGTGATTTCCGTCAGCCGTGGCTGTTTAATTACCGGCTAAAAAACACTTCTTTTTACACTTTTGCCTTAACTATGCTTCACGAGCACAGTGACTTTTTTTCCATTTTAAAATCATATCGCTCTCCTTCCCCACCTTTCCCTGATTTTTTTTGTCCAACCATCTCTTCGACATGAGAGGTACTAGTAGCAAGCTTCAGATCCGGCTGGGGGCATCAATCCCAGAGAAGCTGTCTTTTACTCTGGCCCTCTGAATTTCTGCAAACAAAAGCTGGATTTTGATTCCCGATTTAATCTATTTTGCATTCTTCTTGGGATTTGCCATTCTTGCTAGTAGTAGTGCTGCATGTATGCATATGCCTTTCTTTATCTTTTGCATTTGGGGTGCCCAAATCGAGTAAAATTCTACCAGTACATGCATGCAGCTTTTGTGTGAGGGTTACGGTTTACTTGCATGATGTGTGAGTTCGTAACTCGTATGTGCGCGATTGTGGTTGTAGCGTAGAGCTCCATTGACGAGGTTCTTTTCTTTTGTGCTGTTGATGCTCATGATGATTGGTGTTGGTGGTGGTTGGCAGGAAGCTGGCCGAGGAGGGGTACAGGCGGAACGCCAAGAAGTGCAAGGAGAAGTTCGAGAACGTTCACAAGTACTACAAGCGCACCAAGGACAGCCGCGCCGGCCGCAACGACGGCAAGACGTACCGCTTCTTCCGACAGCTCGAGGCGATGCAAAGCACGGCGGCTCCGATGGCATCGGCCCCGCCGCCAGCGACAGCCGTTGGAGTGCCTGGGGTGGTGGGACCCACGGCCGTACGCCCCCTCGCCGAGCCGCCGCCTGTTGGTGCCGCGGCTGCCGCTACGGCTGGCCTGCCGACGCCGGTGGTAGTGGGCAACTTGAGCTTCTCAACGTCCAACACGGAGGAGTACTCGGACGAGGACGACTCCGACGACGAGGGCACCGACGACATGGGCGGCGGCGCGGACGAGCGAGGGAAGAGGAAGAGGACGTCGTCGGAAGGTGGCGCCGCGGCTGGTTCTGGCGGCGAGGCCGGGAGCGGCAAGATGATGAGGTTCTTCGAGGGGCTGATGAAGCAGGTGATGGAGCGTCAGGAGGCGATGCAGCAGCGGTTCCTGGAGGCCATCGAGAAGCGGGAGCAGGACCGCATGATCCGCGAGGAGGCGTGGCGGAGGCAGGAGATGGCGCGCCTGGCGCGCGAGCAGGAGATCCTCGGGCAGGAGCGCGCCATGGCTGCTACCCGCGACGCCGCTGTGCTCTCCTTCATACAGAAGATCACCGGGCAGACCATCCCCATGCCGTCCATCGCCGCGCAGGCCATTACATTCATGCCACCGCCGCCGCCTTCGCAGCCTCACGCCACGCCCATAGCATACTCCGCCGCGCCAGTTCCTGCACGACCGTCGTCTTCGCAGCCACCTGCCACGCACTCGCCGCCTCAACCTCAACCCTCGCCACGGCAGCAGAAGCCGCCAACAATGCCGCCCGTGACGCCGCAGCCGCACAAGTCGCCGGCTCCAGCGACGCCACAGCTCAAGCAGCAAGCGCCGGTCGTAAATTCAAGCTGCATGGACATCGTCGTGGCGCCCTCCGAAGCGCCGCACGACTCGTCGGGGTACGACGGGTCCGGTGGCGGCAGCGGACCGGCATCGTCGCGGTGGCCCAAGACGGAGGTGCACGCACTGATCCAACTGCGGAGCAACCTGGACATGAGGTACCAAGAGGCCGGGCCGAAGGGACCGCTCTGGGAAGAGATCTCCGCCGGCATGCGGCGGATGGGCTACAACCGGAGCTCCAAGCGGTGCAAGGAGAAGTGGGAGAACATCAACAAGTACTTCAAGAAGGTGAAGGAGAGCAACAAGAAGCGGCCCGAGGACTCCAAGACGTGCCCCTACTTCCACCAGCTCGAGGCGCTCTACCGCAACAAGGCGGCGCTCGGCTCCCCCTCCGGCGCTGGCGGCGCACTGGCTTTGCCGCCGCCCGCAGAGCATGCCAATGCAGCTCCCCAGGAGCGCATCGAGGCGTTCACCGTTGCGGCGCCGATCTCGCAGACGGCTCCGCAGCAGCCACCTGTGGCCAAGAACGACGCTAGCAACGCCGGGAACGGCAACGGTAATGGCGGCGGCGTGTCGGCAGGAGTCTCCGGGGGAGCGCAAAGGCTGGCGGCGAGCAACGGCGGCAGCAGGTTCGTCTTCAGCGAAGCAGGCGGCGACGCGACGGCGAAAAAGGTAATTAAGCTAGAAAATATGTGCATTCTGGGTGTGGCCATAGCCATTTGGCACGTACATGTGGTACCCTGCTGTTCGTTTCTTCCGTGATCCAATGCTGATTGCATAACACTGCGCATTTAAAGCCAGAAGGCATTATGAAGGAGACGACGATGGAGCAGAGGCAGCCGCAGCCGCAGCCGCAGGCGGCGCAGCAGGCGGCGATCAACAGCTACAACCGTACGGGCGGCGGCGGCGCCGAGAGCGACAACATGGACGAGGACGACGAGGACGAGGACGACTCCGAGGATGAGGACGAGGAGGACGACCTCGACGGCAACAAAACGCAGTACAAGATCCAGTTCCAAGGGCAGCAACAACATCAGAATCAGCATCAACAGCACCACAACAACGTTGTCAGGCCGAACGCCACCTCGTCCGGCGGCGGCAACCCGCCTGGCGCTGCCGCTCCCAGCGCGCCGGCGGCTGCAACGACGACAGCCGGATCGTTCCTGGGCATGGTCCAGTAGATCTATCCACCCATCACCCCGGTGACTAGCTCTCTCTCCCCATACCCCCCAATCAATTCCATCGGTGGCTTTCTACCTTCTCTTTCTCTCTTTCTTGTACCATTTGTATCTACCTACCTGTCGCGTCTTCCATCCCCGTCCATATATCTCGGCACCTCCAAACCTAAAGCTCAAGAGCTCTCTCCTCCTCCACCATGCTCCAGCACCCCTCATATGCACATGCACGTAGCAACGACGACATGTCCATGTCAGAATCATTCGCCTGCATGCATGCATATGCATGCGCATTGTCGTCGTCGTCGACGTTGCTACTCCGATCCGATATACACCTTCCCTCTCCATGTCCCGTTCAAGATACAAGCTACTGGCCGCTGCATCCGTTTCTTGATTCGTTGCTGTGTTAATTACAGTGTTACAGTAAAAAAATGGTGGTCTGGTTATTTATTGATTTGTCGTGGTGATTAATAAGAACCCTTCTTGCCGGAGGGCTTCACTGAGAGGTTAATTACTACTACATCGGGGTGGTAAAAACCCCCGGTAATAAGATCGATCCAGCTCGCGCGCGGTTAAAATGAAGAGAAGAGCGTGTGCTTGTTACTTTCGTCAATTTGGTGCATACGGCTACTGGCCTACAGTATGGTACTGTACCTGTACGTGCTGCAATGGAACGGTGAAAATGAAAAGGATCGACGGTACTGGCCTGCAGGCCATGAGGAAGAAGGTACTGGAGCATATGCGGATTTTTTTCTTTTCTTTTGATTCTCTATATTTTTTTTCTTCAAAATTACCGAAATTGTCCATTATGTATTACCGAGTTTTTCTTCTTCTTACCAACTGTTTTTACTGAACTATTACAGTTATACTTGTGACATACTATATCCTATATTCTTGCTGTTCTTGCACCAGCATTCTTCTGAGTATATATGAACTCCATCACTGCATGCCTACTGTGTTTTCTGTATTTTAATGGCTAGAGGCAGATGCAGGATAAAGTTACATGTTCACCTCTGATTATACTCTAGATCTGATGCCTAAATTATTGTATGCTTATTCTGGTTTTAGATCCCTCAAGGATCTCTCTTCCAAATATTATTACTACAATGCCATGGTTAGTACGAACCCTTGGGATGTAGTAGTCCTCACATGCATGCCAACCTACATTACCATACTATATGAAATGTAATAGAAAGAGGAGTCACACAAATAGTTTCTCTACAGCTACAAATATGTACCGTAAGCAAGCTAGAAACGACCGTGATATTACAATCACCTAAGATAAAAACATACATGAGCAGTCTTGCATTGTTATTCAACACCTAAGTATAACTCCGTTGTTATTCTACAATCTATGGAATACATGAGCGGCCTCTTGCGCTCCTGTCACATTTATGGATTCCGTATTAGAATATGAAATTAATAATTCTACTTAAACCATCAATGGTGTGAAAAAGATAGATTCAATGATTTGCTTGACCTAATTCAATACATTGCAACACACCAATTTACGGGTTAGAGGGAAGAAGAGAACAAACATCATAGTCCAATGCCAAGTATTAAAGTACAAATTATGCTACAAGACACAAAGAAGTTGTTCAGTAGCAAGATATATAAAAGAACAATATGTGGCAAAAAGGCGTTGAGTCTGCTGCAGCCACCAACACAACTGAGGCCATGGCCACTGCCACCTCTAGGAGAAGCTACCCATGCCATCAATGGTAGCATTCTTACTCGATCATTGGTAGGTGTTGAAATATGTATGGAATATGTGTGTGTATGTGTCTAGCCTATCAACTTATGTCTAGTCACTTGTATATAATAGTCCCGAGCTACAAGTGTTTGAATCAAACACCTAGCCCTCAACTAATTACAAGTCCGGTTGTTGCTCGACACATACACACACGTATTTGACCCATATAACAACTTTGTGAATATATCCTAGCCATCTTGAAGCCTTCATTCATGAACCTTTGTGTGTACCTTGAACTTAAACTATTAGTCATGAGCTCCATTGCTATTTTCTTGACAACCGTTACAACTGGAGTCATGTGATGCAATAGGTTAGACACAAATCATCAAGCGATTCTACGATGTCGATTTAGTACTACATGCGGAGGAGCGTCCATTCATCCTTTGGGGAGTAGGTGAGATTGCCAACCCTCATTAACAAATATCGGTGTAGTGTTGTGATTGCCTGTCCTAAGATAATTGACCACACCTCGGATTTCTAACATGGGTTTGTCACAAGTATGTGTATGGCCTTCTAGGAGCCGGGAATGGAATTGTTTGCTACATTGACAAGTACATCCCTTTTTTGTGTCATTGTCCACCGTTGTAAACTCAATTCTCCCCCTTGCGGGACTTAGGATCGCTGCCAAAGTTGTTTAAATCCAAGGTTTTGAAGCCGAACTCTTTGGCAATATCACAAATCATAGGAATACAATTGTTAGGGTTGTAAAATGATAAATTCTACTTGCTAGAATCATAGAACAAAGCTATACAAAATCATAGCACTAGTCAAATTAATTTGAATCTTGTAGAATCACACAATGGAATCAAGATTCACACAACCTTGATTGTTGGTTTGGCTTGCTCACTCCAAGAAGCATGTATATGAATTTTGAGGAGAAAGACAAAGGATTGGAGGTGAGGATGGGTTTTTTGTGTGGAAAAGGAGGTGACCTACTACCTCTGCATCATTGCGATGCACACACAACCAACTTTATTATGTATCAACCATCTATCCTAAAAAGAAAAAGAAAACACAAAGAAGACCATATGCAAAATCGGTCAATAACAACAATACATGAGTAACATGACTACAGTCTACAGACATAACCTAGATATTTGAAGGCTACGAGGGTACATGTCTTTGTTTGAAGAGTATTTTGTTGGGCCAAATGAATTGCCACCAATGGAGCGATATAAATTTTTTATTACACCCATGAGTATTAATGTTGGGGCGGAGTTATGAACTCAGCAAAAATGCCGGCTATTTGAGATGTGTTTTTCCTTCAAAATGATTCCGAATTCGGATTAGGGATGTCTTTGATCCCATTCTAACATTGCGGAGGAAACAAATTCTAGAGAAGAATCCTCTCACCAAATCACGCACTTGATACACTCCCGGTGGCGCTTCAAAATGGTACTGCTTGGGCGTGGTGGAGATGCCCTATTTTTGGCTGCCTCGGAGTTAGCGCCAGGGTGTCGATAGAATACTGATCCATTTGGCAAGCATACAAAATTAGTTTGGGGTCAGGGCTGGCAGCGGCGGCAGCAGCTGGGGATCCGTATAGAAACGGTTGAAGCGCGTGGGGTGGCGTGCCCTGCCATAAAAAGTTAGAAAGATAGGGGCGCTGTGGGATTGATGCCTCCTGTTTAATTGTTGGGAGAAGGTGGTGGAGGTTGCAGCTGCAGCTGCAGCTGCAAGCGAGCGGGCGCACCGCACATGCATCGCTTTTCTACTGCTACTACTGCCTTTTAAAATTATTTATTTAGTTATATTTGCTTAAACAAGGTGAGAATTCTTATACGTATGTTTTGACTACTGGGAAGAAACGGAGTGGACTCGGTTTGGAAAACATCTCTCTTTCCTTGGCTTGGGCAATTGGCATGAGAAGGGAGGGCCGGCTCTACTTTGTTCTGGCTGCACTGCAGGCTGAATGATGCACATGGGAAGGCCGGGAAAAAAAAGGGTGCGAAATTAGGGCTCTGGCATGCGCAGAGGAGCCCACGCTGCAATCTTGTACCCTTTTGTTTTGCGCCCTTTTCTTCTTTTCACCACTGGCATTTACTCGCCATCTTTTACCTTGTCTATGCTACGCGAGTACGTACTACTCCCTCCGTTCCCAAATACTTGTCTTTATAGGCATTTCAAATGGACTCAACATACGGATGTATGTAGACATATTTTAAAGTGTAGATTCACTCATTTTGCGCCGTATGTAGTCACTTGTTGAAATCTCTAGAAAGACAAGTATTTAGGAACGGAGGGAGTAGTAAATAACACATGCTATGCTGCGCCCAAAGAAAAAAGAAGTAAACTCATGCATCAGTGAGCAGCTAGAGAGGACCAATTAAATTGCATGCCAACAAATGTTGTTTGTTCATGAGGTTTACCTTTTCTACAAACAGTTTGAGTAGTACTAGTAGTAACACACATGCATCAATGCACATGGTTTTACAGCGGTAAGAAAAGGCTAGCCGATCCAACGTTAAAGGCACTGCACGGAGGCATTCAAAGTCCAGTAAAAAACACCCTTTTTCTTACCTGCTTTGGTACAGTAATTATCTGCAGCACGGCGGTACGCACACACTGAGAAGTTTTTTTTTGGAAGGATGCTCACACAGACTAAGCAGTTGTGTATGACAAAGGCAAGCTCGTACCAGAAAAAAAAGTCCATCGCATGCAGCTGTAGATGCAGAGCGGCCGGCTGCAGAAGATTCTTTTGGTGTGTGAGAGTAGAGTAGGTTTTTACAAAATGTTGTCCAGGTAAACGATGCGTAATGTACAGGGTAAAAGGGTAAAAAGGAGAAAGATGGAAGAAAAGGCACAGTGCATGAATTCTCATGCTCGGCAGCATGTGCGGTGACTCCGCGCTTCACGAGACGCTGTTACCTGAGGGTGGGACAGTACTGAAAAACCTCAAGAAACTTCGCTAGGTCAACACCCGGTGCTACACAGGATATTTTGTTTCACCTTTTTTTCCCTAAAATGAATGCAAACAAGTTCTGGGTTTTCATTTCAACCATAATTTTTTTTACAAAGAAAGGACGATAATTATATGCCTTGGCGCGTGTTAATATATACTCCCTCCGCCCCAAAATAAGTATCTCAACTTTATACTAATTTTAGCACACAGTTATATTAACGTTGGGACAATTATTTTGGGACGGAGGGAGTAGTGCAGTAGAAGACACATCAACAATTAGAGGAAATTGTTTTTTTCTACAACCAGTGTTTACCTCCGATAGTATAATTCAAAAGCTAGTACAAGCATTTTGCCAAGTGCAGTCGCGCGGTTAATGGATTATTTGCAGCTACCTGGTGCAGCAAGCATCATCACATGCCTCCTCATATATATGCATGCAACACTTCATGTCACTCTGCAGTGCATTATCTGTCTGCTTGCCCATTTCTGTTAGTGTGATGGTTAAGTACATGATGGAGAGCATCGGGCCACTACGTCAGCAGGCGGGAAAAGTAACGACCCTCATGTCCAGCATGTACGGACGATTGTCGTTCGCGCTCAGGCGCATGTCTCAAGATACTGGTAACTCGGGGATCCACTAGCACCACGGAGTTGTACCATTCCACAAACCAGAGTTTTTTTCTCTCTCTCTCTCTTTTTTTTAACCGACCATATACCATACACGCTCTCACCGTCGTTGGTTTGAAATTCACGTCGTGCTTTCTAGTTCAGCATTATTTGTCTTATTTCAAAGTATTATGTAATATTCTATCCCCCCCAAAAAAAGGTTTTGTTTTTTCCTCTTGTTTTAAACTGTTGATTTTTTTGCCCATGAACCAAATAGTCCATGTCTAAATCTTTTTTTTTTGACCATGTATAAATCTTATAGACTTATCATCTGGAGTTTCATGATATATGGTGGGAAGTATAATACTACCTCCGTCCGGAAATACTTGTCATCAAAATGAATAAAAGGAGATGTATCTAGATGTATATTAGTTCTAGATACATTCTTTTTATCCATTTTGATGACAAGTATTTTTGGACGGAGAGAGTACTCACCTAGGAAGCGTAGGAGAGTTGTACGGCCGGTCCTGAGTTTTGGGGCTAGCGGCAAAACTAAAAGTCAGGGGCCAGTAATACTAGTAGGGGTTGCGTGCTTTGCACGCATGGAACTATGCGATTACTTATGTGCATTTAATTTGTTATGAATTTCCAAAAAAAAACATAGATTTTTGAAAGGATGACAAGCATGAGATGGGTCGACCGGTGAGCCGACGTTGAGTGATGACACAATGTGGAGTGGATTGGCCTCTGGCTGGAGGTGCTCGACCGTGTGGTTTAGCCACGCGTGCGCATGCACGTCTCGCAGCGGGAGACCAGAGTCCAAAGAGCGGAGTTCTTCGATGTCGGAGTATGTGTCGCTCGCGACACACAAGTTCACGATCGGAGTGATAGGCCCCGGTGGAATGTCTCAATAAGAAATAAGGGATCTTAGAGATCTCACTACTCCTATAAAGGATCTTGTATTACCCGCCTCCTAGGGACATTCCAGCTCGCGCGCGTTATCCGCCCTGTCTTATCCGTGTGCGCCTCGCTTCACTGCCTGCCTAGTGCCCTACCTAACTTTCAATCGGGCACGGGCGTTGAGCCGGCGTCCTCGAGAGTCCCTGATGTTGGAAATATGAGCAATTTATCGAATGATTTTATTAACAGAAATACTAGATAAAGCATGACTAATATAGCAGAGATAAAACAAGTCATGCGATCTGATAGAGAGAAGGTAAATAGCATATGCATATATGAACTGTAAACAAACATATCTAGGGCAAACACTAGAACAAGGAACTGTGACAGGACCTCTAACAGGAAAAACAAGAACACATACGGGACAACAGCAGGAGCAGAAACACTGGACTTGGGGTCGACATCCTCGCCAGCCATGTCATCGAAGAGGTTGTCAACGTCGGGGAAGAAGTCGTCGTTCGGGAAGTGGTCATCGGTATCCGTGATGAACCGGTCAGTAGTCGTGTAGAGCGCTCCCCAAAAACCTTATCACCCTTCTCCCGTACAGGACTCAAAGAGGTGCGGTTTCGGAGGCCTACTGTCCCGACCTGCGGTGCATGCTGCAAGCCGGGATGGGGAAGATCGTAGCAGCAGCGCAGTGCTCAAGAACTTTGTGGCGAGAGGAAGAGGATCTTCTGGTGTGTATCTCTGAGAGGAGCGACCTCCCTTTTATAGGCATAGGAGAGAGAGACGAGAGGGGAGCGACGGAAGGTGAAACAAAGAGACGGAGATGAAGCGAATAGCCAGCAGCCGAAGGGCTGCACCGTTCGCATTCAAACTCCACTATCGCAAAAAAAAAATCTTTTCAGCGTCCGTGTGACCTTTTGGTATACCCGTCATGCGTGGCAAAAATTTAGACACCGGCTAGGCTCATTCCCGCAACCCGCAACGCGTCGTGACGAGGCATGACATGGCGTGGCGAGGCGGGCGGCGGAGGAGGAGTGCGCGTGGATGTCCCTCTTGTTCTCATGCTCATACAAGTGGGAAAGAACCTCCCTTATAAGGAGGTCCAACTCCCACTAAACTAGCAATGTGGGACTAAACTTTAGTAGTATCCCTTGCCTTGCATCAATGGGCTAAGTGGGCCTCTAGGATTTATTAGGAATTTCTGAAATAGTTATTGGGCTGTCCCAAAATAGACTAAATTCCAGCAATCCCCCACCAGATCCCAGAGGAACACAAGAATTGCCTTTGGTTCCAAAACACTGTGTTATATACCGGTACTGCAGTGGAGACTGTTAAGTCAAACTTCCACCTAGAACTCTATGCTACACTAGTAAGCAACTTGAAAAGTGGACTGGGCCTTGAACTGCAAGTTTTCTGCGAATCTAGCTTCAAACAAAGCCTTGATCAATACAGGGCTACCGTGGGTCTTCCCCGCGGGTGGAGCTTATGCGTCATACTCCAAGACCTTTCATGAGTTTACTAGAGAGAACCCTAGTCTCATAGATTGTGACGTTTAACAATCAGACTCATATAGGTGTGTTCTTCAAAAGATCTTCTGCAGGACAACATCTCTGCTTAAAAGAGCCACTTAGAACATATTAATATATATATATATACATCAACCTGCCATGCAGATTAGGAGAGTATTGCATCTTCATGGAGTGGTATTATTAATAGTAAGGATACTCTCTTCTCAGTTGACCAACAGCTTGTCTTCCACATCTAATTCACGGGATCTCCGATCATAAAGAATAGGTTACCACTATGAAGAACTCATATTGTGGGTCTCATACCCATCTCCGTCGATGCATTATCAATCACATTACGTGATAGACCCTTAGTAAAAGGATCTGCCAGATTTTTAGATGTTTGGATATAATCCAATGCAATAACTTTAGAGTTTCTCATTTTCCTGACAGGATTTAACCTTCTCTGAACGTGTCTTGATGACTTCATGTTATCATTTGAGCTGCTCACTTTCGTGATCACAGTTTGATTGTCGCAGTTCATAAGGATACCCGGTACATGTTTCTCAACAACCGGCAAGTCATTCAAGAGACGGCGAAGTCAATCTGCTTCGACCGTAGTTGTATCTAGTGATGTGAGTTCTGCTTCCATTGTTGACCTCGTTAAGATGGTCTACTTTCAAGACTTCCAAGAAATAGCGCCACCTCCATGAGTGAATACATATCCGCTCGTGGCCTTTATATCATCAGCATCTGAGATCCAATTTGAGTCACTATACACTTCAAGCAACTTTGGGTGCCTAGTGTAGTGAATTCCATAATTCAGAGTGCCATTTAAATAATGCAAAACTCTCTCTAGAGCTATCTAATGCACATCTCCTGGTTTTGAGACAAACCGGCTCAGTTTGCTAACAACAAAAGAGATGTTAGGTCTTGTAGCACTGGTTAAATACATAAGCGAGCCAATAATCTAAGAATATTTCAATTGGCCTCTAGCAATTCTTCGATTCTTTTGAAGCAACATGCTAGCATCATATGGTGTTGGAGAGGGCTTGCAGTCACTGTAGCCAAAGTGACTCAAGATCTTTTCCATATAGTGAGATTGAAGCAATGTAATCCCACCATCATCGTCTCTCAACAACTTGATGTTCAGAATGACATCAACCACTCCTAAATCCTTCATCTGAAAGCAACGAGATAGGAAATCCTTGACCTCCTTAATAACCTTCAGATTTGTTCCGAAAATGAGTATGTCATCAACATACAAGCAAAGGATAACTCCCTCGCCCCCACCATGGCGATACTATACACATTTATCAGCTTCCTTTACAACAAAGCCTGTGGCTGCTAAAGTTCTTTCAAACTTCTCATGCCACTGCTTGGGTTCTTGCTTAAGTTCATACAAAGACTTCAGCAACTTGCACACTTTTCCTTCCTGACCATCTACTACAAACCCATCTGGTTGTTCCATATAAATTTCCTCTTCCGACTCTCCATTTAGGAAAGCAGTCTTAACATCCATTTGATGAACGAGAAGACCATGTGAGGTAGCTAGTGAAAGTAGTACTTGAATAGTGGTCAGTCGCGCCACAGGTGAGTAAGTATCAAAGAAGTCTTCACCTTCCTTTTGGGTATAACCCTTAGCCACGAGCCGTGCCATGTACTTCTCAATAGTACCATCAGGCCTAAGTTTCTTCTTGAATACCCATTTCCACCCTATAGGTTTGCACCCATAAGGACGATCAGTTATCTCCCAAGTTTCATTTGCCAAGATGGAATCCATCTCACAACGGGCCGCTTCCTTCCAGTAGTTAGCATCTTCTGATGCATAGGCCTTTGAAATAGAGCTGGGAGTGTCATATATTAGATAGACAAGAAAATCATCACCAAAGGACTTTGCAGTCCTCTGTCTCTTGCTCCTGTAGGAGCTTCATTGTTCTCCTCCACAGGATTTTCAAAGTGTTCCATAGAAATGGCAAGTTCAATAATTGTAATTGGTTCCTGATTCGATGAACTAGGCATCTCCTGATTAGATGAGGTAGCCATATCCTTCATGGGAAAGATATCTTCAAAGAAAGTTGCATCATTCGACTCCATGATCGTACCGACATGCATGTCAGGTACCTCAGATTTTACAACCAAGAATCTATAACCAATGCTATGAAAAGCATATCCCAGGAAAACACAATCCACAATCTTTGGTCCTAGCTTGCGCTTCTTTGGAATTGGCACATTGACTTTCGCCAAACAACCCCAGGTTCGTAGATAAGAGAGTTTTAACCTTTTCTTCTCCCATTCCTCGAATGGAGTAATCTCTTTGTTCTTTGTGGGAACTCAGTTTAGGACATGACATGCCGTCAATATTGCCTCCCCCACCATGCCTTGGAGAGACCCGATGTGTCTAACATGGTGTTAACCAAATCATTTAGAGTACGATTCTTTTTTTGGCCACCCCATTTGATTGAGGTGAATAGGGAGGCGTCCTCTCATGGATTATACCATGTTCCGCACAAAAGGAATCAAATTCATTTGAGAAATACTCTCCACCATGATCGTACCTAAGCCTCTTGATCTTTCGATCAAGTTGGTTTTTCGCTTCAGCTTTATAGATCTTGAAATAGTTCAAAGCCTCATCCTTAGATTTTAGAAGATACACATGACAATATCTAATGGAGTCATCAATCAACGTCATAAAATACTTCTTTCCACCTTTTGTCAACACACCATTCATTTCACAAAGATCTGAATGTATGAGCTCTAGTGGTGCAAGATTTCTTGTTTCCGCGGTCGCATGAGAATTACGAGGTTTCTTAGCTTGCACACACACTTGACACTTAGATCCCTTGATAGTAGTGAAACTAGGGATTAAGTTCAATTTGGCTAGAAGCGACATGCAACCAAAATTAACATGACAGAGACGCGAATGCCACACACTTGATTCACTATGGTTGCAAACATGATTAACAACTTTATTGCAAACATCTAACAAGGATAAACGAAACAAGCCTCCTGACTCATAGCCTTTACCAACAAACATTCCATACTTGGATATTACAAATTTATTCGACTCAAAGACAAGCTTGTAGCTATCTCTACATAGAAGAGATCCGCTATCAAGATTTTTATTGATGGACGGGACATAATGCACGTTCTTCAGCCACACGATCTTCCCTGAAGTAAACTTCAGATTGACCATGCCAACACCCGAACAGAAGCACTTGAACCGTTGCCCATCATCAAGGTGGAAGTCCCTGCGGTCTGATAAGACGAAAACATGGAAATATCACTGCATACATGCATATTAGCACCCGTGTCAATCAACCAATCAGGAGAATGGCATACTAAAAGAATAGTGGGAAATATACCATACCCAACTTCCTTCATGTCAGTGTCTCCAATGAGAACATTAGCGATCTTGCCGCCTTTCCCAAGATGACGCTTGTCATAGCGATTAGGGCAACTAGGAGCCCAATGATCAGGATCTCCACACACATGACAAACACCTTTCTTCTTGTCATTCTTCTTCTTGAAGTTCATGTGCTGTACAACCTTGTTCTTCCCATCAAACTTTGCTTTACCATCAAACTTTCCCTTGTTCTTGAACTTGTGGGGCTGGAAGTTTTTCTTCTGTACCAGATTGGCACTAGATCCTCCCTCAATACCTTGAGCACGTGTGTCCTTTGCTCTCGCCTTTTCTTCCACATCAAGAGTACCAATGAGATCCGAAACGGAAAAATCCTGCCTCTTGTGCTTCAGTAAGGTAGAAAAGTTCCTCCACGAAGGAGGAAGCTTGGTGATGATACCTCCGGCAACAAACCTGCCCAGCAGCCATACAATTGAAGTGATCAAGTTTTCTAGCAAACGACTATATCTCATGAGCTTGCTCAACCACGGAGCGCTCTTGAGTCATCCTGTAATCATAGAATTTCTCCATGATGTATAGCTTAGTGCCAGCATCGGAGACCCCAAACATGGCCTCGAGTGTGTCCCACATATATTTTCCATTGTCAATTGATGCATAAGCATCAACTATGTTCTCACCAAGAACACTCAAGAGAGCAGCCTTAAACAGGGTATCCATTTTCTGAAAAGCTTGTTCCTCTTGAGGATCAAGAACTCCTTTAGGTTTGCCTAGAGTGGCATCATAGCAGCTCATAGTCGGAAACCATAAGACTGCTCTCACGCACCTACTCTTATAGTGGATACCCTCAAACATAGGAGGCCTCATGGTTGCAGCAAAACCACTTGGGGTAAATTCCCTATAATAAGGTTTTTGGATTGTTGGAAATAGGAGCAATTTACGAAATGATTTTATTACAGAAATACTAGATAAAGCATGACTAATATAGCAGAGATAAAACAATTCATGCGATCTGAAAGAGAGAAGGTAAATAGCATGTGCATATATGAGCTGTAACCAGACATATCTAGGGCAAACACTAGAACAAAGAACTGTGGCAGGACCTCTAACAGGAAAAACAAGAACACGTACGGGACAACAGCAGGAGCAGAAACACTGGACTTGGGGTCGACATCCTCACCAACCATATCGTCGAAGAGGTTGTCAACGTCGGGGGAGAAGTCGTCGTTGGAGAAGTGGTCATCGATGTCCGTGATGAACCGGTCAGTAGTCGCGCAGAGCGCTCCCCAAAAACCTTATCACCCTTATACCGTACAGGACTTAAAGAGCTGCGGTTTCATAGGCCTACTGTCTTGACCTACGGTGCATGCCGCAAGCTAGGATGGCGAAGATTGTAACAGCAGCGCAGTGCTCAGGAACTTTGTGGCGAGAGAAAGAGGATCTTCTGGTGTGTATCTCTGAGAGGAGTGACCTTCCTTTTATAGGCACAGGAGAGAGAGACGAGAGGGCAGCGACAGAAGGTGAAACGAAGAGACAAAGATGAAGCAAACAGCAAACAGCCGAAGGGCTACACCATTCGCATTCAAACTCCACTATCGCAAACTTTTCAGCGTCCGTGTGACCTTTTGTATACCCGTCGTGCGTGGCAAAAATTTAGACATCGGCTCGGCTCTTTCCCGCAACCTGTGGTGCGTCGTGACGAGGGGTGGTGTGGCGAGGTGGGCAGTGGAGGAGGAGCGCGCATGGATGTCCCTCTTGTTCTCATGCTCATACAAGTGGGGAAAGAACCTCCCTTATAAGGAGGTCCAACTCCCACTAAACTAGCAATGTGGGACTAAACTTTAGTAGTATCCCTTGCCTTGCACGAATGGGATAAGTGAGCTCTAGGATTTATTAGGAATTTTTGAAATAGTTATTGGGTTGTCCCAAAATAGACTAAATTCCAGCACCAATGTGTGGGACATGGCCGTGCCCGAGGCCCAAGCATCCGACGGCCGTTGACCTCGGACTGCGTGTGTGGGGTTGTGAGGGACCTACCTAGCCGCCTTTGCTTTGCGTGTGGGTGCGTAGGTGGGGTTGTGGGTTTCCCACGAAACGTAAAAGAAGCAGAAAATATGAATTGGCACTGGGCACTAAATTAATAGGTTAGTCCAGAAAAATAATACAAATTTGTGCAAAAAGTATATAAAATGATAACGTAATAGCATGAAACAATCAGAAAGAGCAGATACATTTGAGACGTATCAGTGTCTTCTGCAATGATTACTTCTTACAATCCGATCGCCATGTGTGAGTAATTCGGTAAGGCATAGGGCTGAGGCATAGCCTTGTAACCTGATGTATTTGTGTGAGGAATTGATGGAATGACTTTGAATGAACGTCATGTATGTGTGAAATAAAGTTGTACCATAGTTGTCTCTTGTCTCTCGCGTTCTTAGACCCTTCTGCTACTTGTGAGCTGTGTTGAGATTTCCCCCAAAGAGGAAGGGTGAAACAATAGTAGCAGATAGTATTTTCCTCAGTAGAGAACCAAGGTTATGAAACCAATAGGAGATCCACACAAACAACCGTCGCTAGTAACTACACACACATGAGCAAATACTTGCACCCAACACAAACAAGATCCCCTTGTACCCGTTAATTGCAACGATCAAATCCGATAGTAGGTGATAGATAAATTGAAAATTAAAATAAAAGTAAATAAATTGCAGCGAGGTATTTTTGGTTTTAGCAATATGATTAAAACAGGCCCAAGGGACATAGTTTTCACTAGAGGCATCTCTCTCATAAAAATAGCATATGGTGGGTAGACAAATTAATATTGGGCAATTGATAGAAAAACGCATAGTTATGACATTATTCATTGCATGATCGTGTATATAGGCATTACATCTATGACAAGTAGACCGACTCATGCCTGCATATAGTAGTATTACTCCACCTCTTGACCGCTATACAGGATGCATCTTAAGGTATTAAGTTCATAGCAAACAGAGTAATGCTTGAAGCATGATGTCATAATGGAGATAGAATAAAATCAAGCAATATGATTAAACCCCATCATTTCCCCCTTAGTAGCACAATACAAATACGTGCCTTGCTACCCTTCTGTCATGAGGTGAGGACACCGCAAGATTGAACCTACTACTATGCACCACTTCCACTGAAGATCTAGTCTTCAACTTGGCCAAAGAAAACTTATATATTGGAAAACATTACATAGCTATAACAATCATGATAATAAGTTCATAAATGACTCAATTACTTTCAGTGAATAATCTGATCATAAACCCACAATTCATTGGATCCCAACAAACGCATCAAAAAAGAAGGTTACATCGAATAGAACTCCGAGGAGAACATTGTATTGAAGCTCAGAGAGAGGGAGAGAGAGAGGGCCATCTAGCTAATCAATATGGGCCCATAGGTCATGTGGCAACTACTCACACATCATCGAAGGTGGAGCAAGGTTGATGTAGAAGCGTTCCGTGATCGATTCCCCCTCCGGCAGAGTACCCGCAAAGGCCTCCAGATGGGATCGTGGAAGAACAGAGACTTGTGGCGGCGGAAAAATTCTTTCATTGGTGCTTCTTGGGTTTTCCCAATATTAGAGAATCTATAGCGCTAAAATTAGGTCAGACCGCGCCACAAGGGGCCCACAAGACATCAAGGCGCACCCTGTTGTCTTTCCATCTCCTTGTAGGTCTTCTGGTCCTCTCCTAAAGTTTCTAGAGTCTCTTATGTCTAATAAAAAATCATCAAAAAGTTTCGTCGTGTTTGGACTCCGTTTGGTATAGATTTCCTGTAAAACCAAAAACAAGCAGAAAGTAGCAACTGGCACTAGGCACTAGGTTAATAGATTAGTTCCCAAAATAATATAAAGTTGCATATGAAGTATATAAGATTGATAATATAATAGCATGAAACAATAGAAAATTATAGATGCGTTGGAGACGTATCAGCATTCCCAAACTTAATTCCTACTCGTCCTCGAGTAGGTAAATGATAAAAACATATTTTATTATGTTGAATGCTACCTAGCATGTTTATCATGTAATCTTTTTATGATATGAATATTAAGAAACTATGATGCAATTGATATGAACATCATAATATCCATGAATACAAGAACATAATCATTACTTCTTCAAAATATACGATGCTTAACAAATGTTGTCCCTACTCACTAAATTAAGTAAGAATGGCATGACTCCATCTTCCTAACATAAGTATAAATCATGAGCACCCCGGTGTCAAACCAAGCAATTGTATCACACATTTTCTCGCTTCAGCATTTCCAACTTCACTCAATACATGAGGTGAGCCATGGACTTAGCACTACATGTGGAATAGAATATGTTGGTAGGCATATAAGGGAAGACAAAAGTGGAGAAAGTCTAGCATCAACTCGGCGGATCGTTAGGCAATGAAGAGGCCTTTCAATCGATATCAACATGAGGTGTAGGGATTACCATGCAACAGATGCACTAGAGCTATAAGTGTATGAAAGCTGACTACTGAAACTAAGTGGGTGTGCATCCAACTTGCTTTCTCATGAATACCACAAGCATTTTGAGGAAGCCCATCATCGGAATATACAAGCCAAGTTCTATAATGTAAAATTCCCACTAGTATATGAAAATGAAAAATCAGGAGACTCTCTATATGGAGAACATGGTGCTACTTTTGAAGCACAAGTGTGGTAAAAGGATAGTAGCATTGTCCCTTCTCTCTTTTTATCTCGTTTTTCTTTTTTTTCTCTTTTTAGAACAATATCATGAACCTCATCCCCACTATTTGGAGGACTCGTTACTCTCCATCATTATTTACCTCACTGGGACAATGATCTAGTAATGATGATCATCACACTTCTTTTTACATACTATCGATAAACTAAAACAATATGACTATATGAATGTCTTTGGCAGTGTACTAGGATGTGCAATGATCTAGCGTAACATGTATAACAATGATGAACGGTGGTTCTGCCATGAATATCATGTCAGCTCTATATGATCATGCAGAGCAATATGATGATGAACTCATAAGTCATATGACGGAACGGGTGGAGGTTTCAAAGCAATATATCTCGGAATGGCTATGGAAATGCCATGATAGGTAGGTATGGTGGCTATTTTGAGGAAGGATATATGCGGCTTATGTGTGATAGAGCATATTATATTACGGGGTTTGGATGCACCGGCGAAGTTTACACTGACTCTAAAGGTGAGAAAGGGCAATGCGTGGTACCGAAGAGGCTAGCAATATGTGGATAGGCGGGAGTGCCGTATTAGTCCATGAACTCACGTTAGTCATAAAGAACTCATATACTTATTGTGAAAGTTTTATTAGCCCTTGAAGCAAAGTACTTCTGGGAAGCATAGTGAAAACAAAAAAAATCGCACCTACGATCACCCAAGATCAATATGAAGATGCATAAAGGGTTGAGATCATGATCACTACCGTCACCGAGTTGCAACGGAAGAAGAACATGTCGGTGTAGATCGTACTTGGAGTCCCTCCAACCATCGATGAACGATCCCTCGTACTACCCATGAATAGTCCCTTGAACCGAAGACCGAAAGCATGTCCTCTCTACTTGGTTGCAAGCGTGTAGCCCTCACGATCCGGCAGCGCTTTGCCGTCCAGAGCAAATTATCGGCGATGAATTAGAGGGAGGAGATTTCAAACACACATGGCTTCTAATTATGAGGATAAAAGGATTAGACTAGCTCTAATTAGTCAACTAGGACCAACTAGAACTAGAAAAACCAGAGGAGTCTCCAAAACTTGTATGAACAAAACAACACAAATCCTCATATATATAGGATAGAGTGGAGGGGGAGGGCTACCACCAAGGGGGAAAGTTTCCCCCTTGGTGCATCGGCCAGGAAGGAGGAGTCCAACTCCTCCCCCTCTCCCAATTCGGACTCCTTCCTTAGGGAAGGATGCACTTTCCCACTAGGGCCTTTTTGGCCCAAGTTGCCTTCAACCTCTTGGCCTTTTTAGGCCCGCTGATATTTAAATTAAATATAAAATGTTCCAAAAATTCCTAGGCCATAATATATATATATATATATATATATATATTAACATCTCCAAAAACTTTTTCCACCTATATATATTTATCGGTAATACCCGGTATTACCCGATACTCACCGAAAGCCTTGCGGGTGACCCCGAAACGCTTCCAGGTCCTCTCGGAACTATTATGAATATTCATGAAATAATTCCAAAAATATATTCTCATGACTCCCATCGTACTAAAAATCAGCAGATCTTGATTGCCTTAAGCTTGCGACCCCGTAGGTTCGGTAACTTACAGACATGGACAAAACAGTTCGTTCAGTGAGCGACAGCGAGACCATGGACGTCCATATTGGTCCATGTGAGTACATGAATGATATTTGAGTGAACCTTTGGTTAGCATGTGATGTTCCCTTTTCTTTCGGTACTTCACAAAACCCATCACGCATCGGTATCCTCCTGAGTCATCACCATGCTCACTATACTGAAATCCTCATTACCGGTTTTGTTCTTCTTTTTTATTACTGTGTTACGGCATCCGCGTGACAAAGTCACCTATGTTTGGCCAGACAATGATTGATGCCATCACATGGGGAGGGCCCTAAGAATATCCCTCCATTGTCGGAGGAGCAAATCCCACTCTCGAGCTATCCAGCCACTTGTCAAACTTTCCGGTGAACCTGTAAGTTGTCATTATGATCACCGTGTTACAGGTGACATTTGAGCAACCTCAAAGCTCATCATATGGTAAGAAGTGACCACGATACTCTCAAGGTCTAAGGATAAATATCACACGTTAACAGTCTATGTTATTACAATGTAATACAGATGATATTAATTCAATTCACAACAAACAAGTTTGGGTAAGTTCAATATGATCATTCTTCCAACATCATAATCTCAATGTTGTTTTAGGACTATGTTACACTTAACAATATCCTAAGATCCGGAAAACATGATCACCAACAACACTTGAGCTAGTCCTAAAAGGAAGACCAGGAACCTTTTATTTAACTATTTATCATTCCACACGTGCATATGAGTTTTCCACTGTATCCCATATTCCAGAATCATAGCAGTTATAGCATATAATATAAACTCTTTAATTATGAATATGGAAATATAATAATACAAATATTATTGCCTCTAGGGAATATTTCCAATAGTATCCCACTTGCACTAGCGTCAATAATCTATTTTACATAGTCTCTTTAACACCTATGGCTATCCGTTGTTGCTCATGCTTTGCTTGTGGTAGAGCCTTCGTCATTGGGTCTGACACATTCAAATCCGTGTGAATCTGCACATAGCAATTCTCAACATATTGTCGGACAACGTGATATTTTCGTTCAATGTGTCAGGTCTTCATATGTGATCTTGGTTCCTTTGCTTGAGCAACGGCTTCACTATTATCACAATAGAGAGCCATTGGATTCATCACACTTGGGACAACACCAATTTCTTCAAGAAACTTCTTGATCCAAAACGCCTGCTTTGAAGCTTCCGAAGCCGCAATATATCCTACTCCTATCGTAGAATCCGCAAAAGTGTTTTCTTTGAAACTCTTCCAAACAACCGCACCACCATCAGTGTGAAAACATAACCTGATTGAGATTTATAATCATCTATATCTGTCATGAAGCTAGCATCAGTGTAACCATTTACAACGAGTTCTTCACCCCCTCCATAAACTAGGAGCATGTCTTTTGTTCTTTGGAGGTACTTAAGAATATTCTTACATGTTGTCCAGTGAGCCAATCTTGGATCACTCTGGTATCTGCTACTAACACTTACACTACTACAGGATGCTAATAACGCGACACTACAATCAGAGACCCTTTGACGAAACTGTGTGCGATGCATTAATCGTAAACGGTGATGTAAAAAACCTGTCAAAAAAGATGCAAAATGTTTGCGATGAATGATACATCAAAAACGGTTCAGATTTTAGTTGCGTGTGCGATGATGGGCATACGGTTGATCCGTACGAACTGTTTGCGATGAGACAGAACAACAAAAACGGGCAACTAGATCAAGGTGTGTGCGATATACGGCATACAGTTTGCTCCGATGAACCATTTGTGATGATTGAGGTGAACACAAATGATTCGGCGTAACAAGATGTGTGTAATACCTGGCAAACAGGCCGGTAATCAGAATTGTGTGCGATCATTATAGACAGCCCATACAGTCCTTTTTTGTGAATTGTGTGCTCATCAGGGCGCACAAATCAACAAACCAACATGTGGGCGATAATGGAGAAGATTTCTGTCGAATACATATTACTATCCGTCTGCGATGAGATTGACAGGATAAACAGAGATAACAAATTAATATGAGCGAATGGAAACAGAGATATATACAGTCTGCTTAATTTAGTCCTTCTTCTTGTTGTTGTTGGATGGCCCCGCGACATCGTCTTGGAGAGAACGCTTCTTGCCGCTGACCGTTGGCTTTTCATCACCGCCGCCACCGTCATCATCGTTGCTGTCGCCGTCCTCCTCCTCCTCGTTCGACCATTCCTCCTCCTCATCATCATCGTCCTCTTTTTCATCCTTAGACGGCTCCTCGTCCATCTGGTTGTTGTTTGACGACTCCAGAGGCCGCGTCCCTTCCATGAACCAGACATAATCGAGGTCTGGGCTCGACGCCGGGCTCATGGAAGACGAGCAGGATGATTCTGATATTGACCTATCATTGGGCGCTAGACTCTCGGCGAATCTGTCGTCCTCCTGTGCCGCCGACATGGATGCAGAGTGTGTCCGGTGTGTAGCGACTGCCGGGACAATGAAGATGGTGGACACTTAAGAGGGGTATGCAGAGAAGAGGGACTGCCAATTAAAGTGGGGTTTTGTTTTGCGGGGGGGGGGGGGTGAGTGGGTGGGTGGGAATTGAAGAGGGGGTTGACGTATTATCTATCCGCTGATGTAATCAACCGCAATTATTTGTACCCAGTGGCTCCAAATTCCCGGGGTTGCGCAGGACTCCTATTGGCTATTTGGCTGGTTTCCTTTTTCAAGGCAAAAACAAGGAACGAGTTTTGGAATTATGCATCGGTACCGGTACGAACGTAGTAGGACAGTTGGCAAGCAATACATTGAGCTCTTCTTATTGATAAAGCCAGTAATAATCAAACTAGAAAGGAAAAGAAAAGAGACAAAGAAAAATATCTGCACGAATCTTCGTGTAACATCAATGGCATAGGACCTAGATGTGCATTACTTAGAGCACAACTAGATGTGCTTTAGCAATACTATCAAACAAAACCCCTAATCGTCAGTGCAACCAGCGCATAGAACATGGCTAATGCGACAACCACAACTACACATGCTAGATCCTTCTTGTCTCTTGCTTTCATCTGTTGCCTGTGATTGATTCTTTCTTGCTCCATCGTACTGATTGTACATTCTAGATCAGCCAATTTCTTCTTCAGCTTTACGTTATCTTCTGCGAGCTTGGTGATAACACTCCGAGCCCTGCCATGCCATTCTTCATCCAGCCAGTTAACAAAGGCACAAGCCTAATATCCTTGCCAATGTTAAATAGTATTCAGTATGAGCGGTGGAATTAACTCAAGTAAAATGATGAACTTAGCACTAACCTCTAAGGGGCGACTAAGAAACCGCCTGCCAATGTCGAATCCCTCCGTGCATACACGTCGGGCGAGAGTGTGCCCGTGCACACAACTCAGCTTTTGGTACTTCTCGGTGGCGCAAAACTGGTCGAACTCGTCGTGTTGGAGTCTGAGTCATGCTTGGATCTGGCGGCAGATCGCTTTCCTGGGGGGGGGGCATTCAGGACGGATTCAGCAAGGAGCTACTTTGGACATGCTAAAAAAGACTGGGATAGATTGGAACCTGACAGGACGATTCGGATCCGTAGTACACCTGCCTTTTGATGACCTTAGGCTAGTGCTCGGCGATGACCACCGTCGTGGGGGCGGTACGAGTAGGAGCAGACGCATCGAAACCATCAGCACGACTCGTCCACATTCCCCCAATGTCAGCTCCATGCGAGGGAATTTGGAGGCTATGTAGGGATTTGGGGGAAATGGGGAAACTGTGGGGATAAGCTAACGGATGGGAACTACTTATGGCACTATGTGTTGGAGTATACGACACACTGTTTATACATGTCGTTTGTGTTAGGTATTACAACGTCACACACGATTTCCGCACCAAACCGTGTGAGAAGACAATGTAGGTGAGACACGGTTGTCGTTACATAACCGTATGTGATGTACTAGCCTGTACATATAATTGAGTTACAGTGATACTGTCATGGAATTGTCATGGCAGATGCCCTAGCGTGAGGAATTAGGTGTGGAGCCATCACAACGTAGTTAGCTTGAAGGGGTTAAAACAGCCAAGGGACACAGAGAGTTTTACCCAGGTTCGGCCCCTCGCAACGAGGTAAAGGCCTACTCCTTATTTAGGTTGTATTGCTTGGGTCTCGATTACTAGGGAGCGAATATGCTTGACCTAGTTCTCGACTTGTTGTTTTTCTTCCCCTAACCCACTGTCGGGTCACCCCTTTATATAGATAGGATGATGCCCGGCGGCTTACAGAGTCCCGGCCGGCTCATACATAACGTGTCCGTCTTGGTGACAGAACTAATCATTCCTTAACATACAAGTTAAACATATGGCAGTTTATGCCTGTGGGCCTCAAGTCTCCTCCGGGTCTTGGGCCTTCAGTAAGCTTGCTTCATGAACTGCCATCTTCAACATCTTCTTGGGCCTTCTCATTATGAACCGCCAGTGGTATGACCCGGGCCCTCCTGGGTGGGTCATACCCAATAGTTATATCCCCAACATTAGGCCTAGGTTGGTGTGAACTTGTTCATATCAATCTTCAATGCTTGACTTAGAAAAAATCCTTCACCATCAGTCCTTATGAAATCTTGTAACCCTCCATGACGTCAGCTCTCAGAATGGTGCTAACCCGCCTTGATGTCATCTCGTATTAATATCACACGAGGCCCAAATCTCAATATACCTTCACTTTTAATGAACCTCCCGAAAATCGAGGCATCTACGCTGTCACATAATCATTTTTCAGCCTCCTCGATTCCTGCACATGCCATCCATCCACTACCTTATAAATAGGGATAGGGGTCCTTTTCATTTCCCCCCCTTGCATCCTCGTCTTGATCCTCTTCTTTGCAACACCGCACGCGCCCGAGCTCCGCCGCCGTCGACCTCGCGACCTGCCTCAACCTCGGCCGCTGCATCAACCTGAACGCACCAGAGCTCCTCCGCGCGCCTCCGATATCCAACAGCCCTGGTAAGCTCTTCTTTTTCCCTCATCATAGATCCCATTAGGGTTTGTTCAAGTTCATCAGACTTCATCTCCATTCATCTCTGTCCCTCCTTAAATCCTATAGTTTTCAATCCAAGCATAGTACCAACCTTGTGCGGTAGCCATTTAGCACTTGTTTTTGATATTTGAACGCCTCCCTTCCATAGGAAATCTCATCCGAGCACATGAACTGTTCTGCTCCCACCACTTAGGTTAGAAATTTTCTTCATTATCTGAACTGCTGTAGATCCAAAATTATGGCACCGATATGTGAAAACTATTTGTCCAACACTTAGCAATTCTTCACTCATAGATCTGAAATTGATAGCTGTGTCGACGGCTTAACTGATAAACCATAACCCGCCAGGTACCATTAGTCCCCTCTTAAGCCGCCCATAGATTTCTTTGCATAACTTCAACACTATCCCCCGGCTTAACACACTGCATGTTTACAGTCCTTCAACACTATCCGTTGCTTTGAACCAATGACCGGCTTAACAACATAATCTTAAACCGGCAAAGGTTTCTTTTCAGATGATCATCAACAATGACTAAGACCTTCACTTCATGCAACTGGGTAGCATCTCGGGTCACCGAGGAAGATGTAAACAATTTTGTTGAAACTGGCATCTTAGCCAAGAAAGACAACATCCACTAGAGGGTCCCAGGCACCAAAATCCTCCTGAGCCCAAGGAAGGAGAAGTAATCATTTTTACTGATCATATGATCCTGGGGTTTACCCCGCCCGACTCAAAGTTCTTTCAAGATGTGCTACAATTCTTCCAACTCCATCCTCAAGACATTGGACCCAATTTTGTCTCCAACATTTGCAACTTCCAAGTCTTTTGCGAAGCTTATCTTCAAGAGGAGCCCACTGTCGAACTGTTCAGGGAATTTTATTATTTGAACTGGCAGACGGAGTTCACCAACGGGCCCAGCTTAGAACTATGCGCATTTTGAATTCAGAAACGGAAAGAAGCCACCTTCCCATATGCCAAGCCACCCAGTCATCCCAAGGACTGGAACCAGACTTGATTCTATTGCCAAGATACATCTCCAGAGGGTGAGAATCCCCTACCCGGTTACCGTCAACACTGGCTCAGCAACACACATCAGCTCCCATAGCGGATCAGCACGAAGGAACGAGCCAAGTATGTGCCCATTTTTTCAAAGATCAAAGCCTTCATGGCTAACGACTTAACCGACATCGACCTTGTTCAGTGCTGGGTCTCCTGGAGGATTCTGCCCTTAAGCCGCCGCCCCGGCTTAATGTGCGAGTACACCGGCAATTTGAAAGATCCACAACGCCAGTGTGAAATGCAATTATCTGACGTAGAAATCAATGACATGACCAAGGCTTTATTGAATGAAAGCCTCGCCAAGTGCAGCAAAACCAGACTTAGTCCTTTCTGCACCTTCAACCAGCCGCCAGTTGTAAGTGTTCCACACAATTTTTTCAGTTGAATCATGTTTTCATTAATACTGTTCTCTTATAATCATCTGACTTCCATAGGACGATTCTCCTTTTTCGAAGAAGAAGCTGTACGACAAGCCAACCAAGAAGACCCGAACCAAGACCAAGGCTAACAAAAAGCCTGCCAAGAAGAAGACCTACCCCATCGAGTTACTGGACTTGGATGATGATGAGTCATAGGTAACTCCATTCTCTTGGCTCATTTTTGGTACATATCATTGACAATGACTATTATCAGGATGAAGCGGAAGCGAGACGTGCGGGTGACGAAGAGGTAATTGTTCTTTCCTCTGGCTTAGAATCTCTGCCAAAATAGAAAACTCGACAAGCAAGCCGGAAAGTAAGGTTTTCTCATCCTTTGGCTTATTTGGATCCCAACTTTATTTTGAAGAAGTTGCAACATGAAGCTCGCCGCACAACCCAGAACAGCGGAGGGGAGATCCTTTCCTCCGGCTTACCAAACACTCCATCTCCCCACAAGCATCGTCCAGAGGTCTCAACAATTTCCGACTTAACTTATTCCAAGGCCGGTCTTTTTCGACGGCCTCTTAATCCTTCCGACTCAAATCATCCGGGAACATCTCATTCCTCCTCTGGCGACTCAACAGGGACTCATGTCACAGTCTTCAGGACCGTGTCTGGGTAAGAATATTAAATCTCTGCTTTCAATCATGTACTCAGTTGTTGTGTTACCCTCATCTTGTGTTTCATTCACAGAGCTATGGCAAAGCCCATCAAGAAAATGAAGGTGACATAAACCACTGAAAACCCTTCTGAGCCGGAGTAGCAGTCAACAGAGACCTCACACCATGCCCCTGAAGCCACAGCCGATGAACTGCCACTGGATGAACACAACATTTCCATAGATCAAATGGACGTTGACCCAGCTACCACAAAGCCGCCAAGTCCCATCAAGCCTACTGAAGAGAAGGCTGATGATGTTATCATCACTGGGCTTGGCTATAAATCACCAGGCAATCCCACTGTCTTGTCAAAGCATAGCGCCAAGGAAGAAATATCCATTGCTGACAAAGGCAAGTGGTCAGTGAATTTGGAGAGCTATGCTCACTATAGTGCTCAAGAAATCCACTCCGGCTACTTGAACCGCCTGCACACAACCACGATTTTAAGGTCGGCTTAGTGAACTTGATGAAGGAGCATTTTGAGGTAAACACTACAGCTCTCTTCATATGAACATACTTTATCAGCCGCCAAGTCTACATGATATGATAGAACTGAATGTACTGTAGACCTTTAAATAGCCTTGTAGACACTGGCGGAGCTATGTTAGGGCCAAACTAGGCCATGGCCCGCCCATGTTTTCTGTAAAAATACAATTCTGTAGGTAAGCCCAACCCATGTACTGCAACACAGGTCCGTAGCACCAGCCCAGCTATAGCCCATGTTCAATCTGGCCCGCCCATAATTCTGCTTGTAGCTCCGCCACTGCTTGTAGAACAAATCTAGTAGCCCCCAAGGGCCAGCTTATACTTTCAAGATAACTCGGGACTTCAAATAGTAGTCCTTCAACTTTGCATTAGTTGCCCCTAAGGGCCGGCTTAAACTGTCAAGATCAGCTAGGTCTCATTACCATAGTTGTTCATAAATCTTAGTATATAGCCCCCATGAATCGGCTATCGTCACAATAATATAGCCGGGTCATCATAAAAATTGTCTTAAAAAAAAGAGCAATGTGCATTAGCCCCCAAGTGCCAAGTGTAATACTTGTATTGTGCTTGGGACTTTTTTAAATAAGATGATTGTAACCCCGCCTATTGTTTGCATCCTGCAGGTTGAACTCAATGTGAAAGAATCCCAAGTCGCCGATCTTCAAGAGAATATCAAGTCTCAGCAATCTGAAACCTCTAAGGCCAAATCAGAATTGACCACCGCCTTGGTAGAGATGGAGAAGCTGAAGAAGAACTTCAAGGCTGACCAGGCAGGCTGGGATTATGAGAAAACAACTCCGTTAAAGAGAGCAGAAGTAGCACTTAAGCCGGTAGCTAAAGAGCTTGCTGGTTTGAAACATCAAGTAAACACCATGACTGCTGCCATCTTCGGTAAGTAACTTCATCTCAATTTGTTACTACCAATGTATTGTAAGCATCATTCATCCGGCTTATAGATTTACTTGGTAATGCAGGCTCCAGGATCGCCCATCTCGGCTCAGATATGAGGAAGAAGCTAAAAGCTGTCTGTACTCTAATAGAGCAATTATATATTGGTGTGCAACAAGCTATCTTTTCAGCCTCGCATAAGAAGCAACCGCCAACCCTCATCAAGGACATGCTGGAGAAGTTATTTCTGCTGCCCCAATAGGTTGAAGATCTTAAACGGTCAGTTGCAAGAGCCGGTGCAATCACTCCACTAACCCGGGCCAAGGCGTGGCAAGCAGATCTTGACCCGGAGGACTTGGCCAATGGCTGCCCCAGTGTAAAGGAGGACGGGTCTCCCTTTAGTGCTGAGGACTTTGATTCAATAGCAAGAGAAATGCATCCTTTACCAAGCAAGTTAGCTAAAGATACCGACCTGTCCCATTATCAGGCAGTTTATGATGCTGACAGCAAGAAGGTCAAAGCGCCAATCCATGAGTCCCATGACCTTACTCCTCCAATTCGTAAGCACACTTTTGCCCCTGACATTGACCCGTCAACACTTGTTAGTGACGAGGTTGTATTCAAAGCTTTGACTGGGATCAACTGGGCAACATCTGACTTCCAGCCAATGGGTGAAGAGGAGGACGATGAGCCAGTGCTAGATGACCCGGAACCTTCAACTCGCCAAGGCCAAGACCAGTAATCCGAAGGCCGGCTTAACATATGCCAACTAAGATACTTCCTCAAAACACTTATTCTTTTGGGCCATGTGATGCCTTGTAATAGGCTAGTTGGAAAACAATGACCTCCCATGCCATCGCGCGTGTTGACTTGCATAACACTTATGAGCCGCTTGATCTTAGTTCATGATCCATTGTTTATACTCATAACCATTACCAACCATGCTGATCATGTTGTCATAAACCCTGCATACAAATAGAGCACAACTGCCTTGGCGATTTACCCCAAGGCGGGTCGTAATACCCCACAAAAAACATTGGTGACTGTAACGTCCATAACTAGGGCCGGTTTTCCAAAACCTCATAGAATCATAACAAAAATAAATATCATACCTGTGATATTTATGTATATTGCCGACTCATCATGCCATATGCAGTAAGGGTAACAGCCCTGTCATAGAGCGCGGCGCTCTGTGCAATTTATTCATACTACCGGCTACAACGCCATAGACAGCAAAAGGGTAACATCCCAAATCTTTAGAGTACATGACTCCAAACATATGATCATCATACACTGGTGACTTAACGTCAAAAGCCAGGCCGGGTTGACAAAACACTGGATATTATCAAATAAAGATCAAGGAATCATGGCCTGAATCATCTTTCAACCATATATCAATACAGCACAAACAGAAATCACTAAAAAAGATTCAAAGTCAATAAAAAACAGAAAACCAAGGCATTCAAAGGCTGCCAAGCCTCAACATCAATTGTTATTCAAGGGCTGCACAGCCCTTGAGTTACTCCTTAATTCAAACCTGTAAACCGGGCCTCTCGTGACCAATCGCCATTTTAACTTTGATGAGTTCAGGGTCTTTATAAGATTGACTGTCAAGAGTACGACGAGTCATGCGAGGATTACCTGGTCGGAGTGGCAAACATACAAAGGCAGGATAACCCAGATTTTTGGTGAATACACCTGGCGTCCAAGCCTATTACGAGGAACAACAAAGCTCTGTTCAATTAACAAGGAGCCCCCAAGTAATATTTTGATCCAGGCGTACAAGCCGGACTAGTAGGGTAATCATAGCTATGCTCAATGTGCAGGAAGCCCCCAAGTATTTTGTAATCAAGGCATACAAGCCGGATCAAAGGGTAGTCATAGCTATGCTCAATGAGCAGGAAGCCCCCAAGTGACCTTATGAAGTAACAATAAAGACTCAGATCTTTAGAAATGAAGCGACAGAGGCCCTGAATCAGGGATGCCGACTTTATTATACTAATCATAATATATACATTGGTGAAAGTATGTACATCACAAGAGTCGGTGGCTCAGGTGTAATAAGGCCGAAGATGAGCAATGTTCCACGGCCAGTGGGTCTCCTCCTACGACATGCATGAGTCCTTGTGGTCTCGAACATCGATAAGGTTGGATGACCCGTTGTTCAGATTTTTGCTAACCACAAAATGTCCTTCCCAATGTGGGGATAACTTATGCATGTCAGTTTGATCCTGGATGAGCCGGAGCACCAAATCTCCTTGAAAGTTCCTGGTTTTAACCCGGCGACTGTGATAACGACACAGATCTTGCTGGTAAATCGCCGAACGAGCCGCCGCAAGGTCACACTCTTCATCCAAAACGTCAATAGCATCATTATGTGCTTTCTCATTATCAGCTTCAACATAAGCCGCCACACGGGGTGAGTTTTGACGTATGTCACTAGGGAGAACCGTCTCTGCTCCATAAACCATGAAGAAAGGCGTGTAACTCGTAGATTTTTTGGGGGTGGTATTGATACTCCAAAGCACTAAGGGCAATTCTTCCACCCAACAACCCGGCATCCTCTAGAAAGGGACTATGAGCCGGGGTTTGATACCTCTCAAGATTTCTTGATTGGCTCTTTCAGCTTGACCATTAGACTCGGGGTGAGCCATCGACGATACATCAAACCAGATATGTTCTTGTTGACAGAACTCCTTCATTGCACCCTTAGACAGATTAGTACCATTATCAGTAATGATACTATGAGCGTATCCAAAATGAAAGATCACCTTTTTGATGAACTTAACCACCGTTGCTGCATCACATTTGCTGACCGGCTCAGCTTCCACCCACTTTGTAAACTTGTCAACAACTACCAGGAGATGCGTCTTTTTGTCCTTGGACCTTTTAAAAGGCCCAACCATATCCAGCCCCCAGACTGCAAACGACTGAGTAATTGGAATCATCCTCAACTCTTGAGCCGACACATAAGCTCGTCTTGAAAATTTCTAACAGCCATCACATTTACTGACTAGATCTTCCACATTAACATGAGTCGTCAGCCAATAAAACCCATGACAGAAAGCTTTAGCAACTAGGGATTTAGAGCCGGCATGATGGCTACAATCTCCTTCATGAATCTCCCTTAGAATTTGACGGCCCTCCTCAGGAGAGATGCATCGTTGAAACACCCTTGTAATGCTGCATCTGTGTAGCTCATCATTGACAATAGTCATTGACTTAGACCTCAGGTAACTCGCCCTGGGTCATATAAGCAAAATATGGAATATTCCAATCAGGAACAACATGGAGAGCCGCCACCAACTGTGCCTCCGGGTCAGGAATTGCAAGATCCTCCTCTGTAGGCAATTTAACTGATGGGTTATGCAAAACATCGAGGAAAACATTAGGGGGAACTGGCTTACGCTGAGATTCCAGCTGGCTTAAAGCATCAGCAGCTTCATTTTTCCTGTGATCAACATGCTCCACTTGATAACCTTTGAAATGACCAGCACTGGTATCAACCTCTTGGCGATAAGCCGCCATGAGTGGATCCTTTGAATCCCAAGTTCCTGACACTTGCCGAGCCACCAAGTCTAAGTCGCCTAAACACCTCACCCGGCTTAGATTCATCTCTTTAGCCATCTGAAGACCATGGAGTAAGGCTTCATACTCAGCTGCATTGTTAGTACGAGGGAACATTAACATTAAAGCATTTTAACAAAATTTATCATCTCGTGGGGAAGTCAATATAACTCTAGCCGTCGAGCCTTCCAATTGCCTGGATCCATCAAAATGAATAGTCCAATATGTGTTATCTGGCTTATCCTCAGGCATCTGCAGTTCTGTCCAATCATTGATGAAGTACACAAGTGCTTGAGATTTTATAGCTGTCCGAGGCATATACTTCAAGCCATGGGGTCCAAGCTCAATGGCCCACTTAGCTACCTGACCTGTGGCTTCTCTGTTTTTAATAATATCCCCAAGGGAGCAGAACTAACCACAGTTATGCGATGACCAAGGAAATATTGCTTCAACTTGCGGCTAGACATGAACACGCAATACACCAATTTCTGCCAATGTGGGTGAGGGAGTCTAGGATTAAGGGGTCCTCGGACGGCCAGACTATTAACATGGGCCAGACTGTCTGGCTATGAATGTAGCAACCCGACCCGAATGGGTCAAGTCTCTGTGCTTAAGTGTCATCCCTGGATCGGTATGCTGACACACACAGTACTCGAGGATTTATAACAGAGGTAAATCACATGTATAAAATAACGTAAAACTATTACCTCAATCCAAATAGCGGAAGTAACAAGGTTGTGGATTCCCATCAACACCAACGGCAAAGTTGAGTGTAGAAATCGTAACCCTAACGTATCACTTACTCGTCGTAAGATATCCTGCAACATGAGACGTTGCAGCCACAAAGGGTCAGTACATTGAATGTATTGGCAAATTCACACCATAGAGCAATGATGAACAATAGCTATCACTACATGCATATTTGGCTGGTGGAAAACTCTAAGTTTATAATGTTTTTGCGAAAAGCCAATTTTTCCCTACTACAAAGGAATAAATTTATTTAACTATCATGGTGGTTGTTAAACATTGAGAATGGTTGACAGCATTCTCAATCCCAATTAAGCATCATCATTAAAACCCAACAATATTAATTAAAGTAACATGATGAGATTCACATGATAATCCAAGTACTAGATACTCAAAACGTCCATAACCGGGGACACGGCTAATCATGATTAGTTTGTACACTCTGCAGAGGTTTGCGCACTTTTCCCCACATGACTCGATCTCCTCCGTTTGATTTGTCGCACTACATGGTGTTTGAGAAACGGATGACCGAGACATAGTCTTTCAGAAGTGCTTGCACCTCACGTAATGGGTAGACCGTACCAACCTACAACCCCTACATCAGCTAGTCTACCACTGTAAGAGTTCGCACGACTTAGTCAACTATGCTAGAGCCCATAGTAGCATGTGGCTGCACACGGAAGTTTCTAGTATGAATAATCTCATGATCCCTTTGAGCCTGGGTGGCGGTCCGAAGAAAAACAGGCAAATCCTGGAAACCAGGTACCTCAATCCACCCAGATGTGTGTTTAAGTTCCCACCTTAAGTAAACCCTTAATTAACAAACTCACCTCTATCATGGATACACTCACCCAATCCACGTCTACTAGCATAGCATGGCATAATAAGCAAACGTAGAAGTAACTCCGAAGGGTTGATAATAAAACATGTAATAGGTACTGAAGGAAATATGCCCTAGAGGCAATAATAATGTTATTATTTATTTCGTCATACCATGATAAATGTTTATTATTCATGCTAGAATTGTATTAACTGGAAACATGATACATGTGAGAATACATAGACAAAACTATAGTCAGTAGTATGCCTCTACTTGACTAGCTCATTAATCAAAGATGGTTATGTTTCCTAACCATAGACATGTGTTGTCATTTGATTAGTGGGATCACATCATTAGAAGAATGATTTGATTGACATGACCCATTCCGTTAGCCTAGCACTTGATCGTCTAGTATACTGCTATTGCTTTCTTCATGACTTATACATGTTCCTGTAACTATGAGAATTATGCAACTCCCATTTACCGGAGGAACACTTTGGGTACTACCAAATGTCACAACGTAACTGGGTGATTATAAAGGAGTACTACAGGTGTCTCCGAAGGTACATGTTGAGTTGGCGTATTTCGAGATTAGGTTTTGTCACTCCGATCATCGGAGAGGTATCTCTAAGCCCTCTCGGTAATGCACATCATTATAAGCCTTGCAAGCAATGTGACCAATGAGTTGGTTGCGGGATGATGCATTACAGAACGAGTAAAGAGACTTGCCGGGAACAAGATTGAACTAGGTATTGGATACCGACGATCAAATCTCGGGCAAGTAACATACCGATGACGAAGGGAACAACGTATGTTGTTATGCGGTTTGACCGGTCAAGATCTTCGTAGAATATGTAGGAACCAATATGGGCATCCAGGTCCTGCTATTGGTTATTGACCGAGAATAGTTCTAGGTCATGTCTACATAGTTCTCGAACCCGTAGGGTCCGCACGCTTAACGTTACGATGACAGTTTTATTATGAGTTTATAAGTTTTGATGTACCGAAGTTTGTTAAGAGTCCCGAATGTGATCACGGACATGACGAGGAGTCTTGAAATGATCGAGACATAAAGATTGATATATTGGACAACTATATTCGGACACCGGAAGTGTTCCGGGTGATTTCAGAGAAAACCGGAGTGCCGGGGGGGTTACCGGAACCCCCCGGGAGAGTATTGGGCCTTATGGGCCTTAGGGAAAGGAGAGAGGGCGGCCAAGATGGGCCGCACGCCTCCCCCTCCGGTCTGAATTGACTAGGAGGGGGCGCCTTCCTTCCCCCCTCTCCCTTCCTTCCCCTCCTAGTAGGAGTAGGAAGGAGGAGTCCTACTCCTACTAGGAGCAGGACTCCTCCTCCTTGGCGCGCCCAAGGGGCGGCCGCCTCCCCCTTGCTCCTTTATATACGGGGCGGGGGCACCCATAGACACACAAGTTGATCTACGGATCGCTTCCTTAGCCGTGTCGGTGCCCCTCCACCATATTCCACCTCGGTCATATCGTCATGGAGTTTAGGCGAAGCCTGCGTCGATAGAACATCATCATCGCCACCACGCCAGTTGACGGGAACTCATCTCCGAGCTCGCTAGATCGGAGGCCGGAGATCGCCATCGAGCTGAACGTGTGCTGAACTCGGAGGCTCCGTGACGCTCGGTGCTTGGATCGGTCGGATCGTGAAGACGACGACTACATCAACCGCGTTGTGCTAACGCTTCGCTTCACGGTCTCACGAGGGTACGTGGACTAACACTCTCCCTCTCGTTGCTATATCATCACCATGATCTTGCGTGTGCGTAGGAAATTTTAGAAATTACTACGCTCCCCAACAAAGGCATCCGAGCCTAGGTTTTATGCGCTTGATGTTATATGCACGAGTAGAACCCAAGTGAGTTGTGGGCGATACAAGTCATACCGCTTACCAAAGATGTCATACTTTGGTTCGGCGGTATTGTGAGATGAAGCGGCTGGACCGACATTACGCGACGCTTACGCGAGACCGGTTTCACTGCTACGAGCGCCATGCTTAAAGGTGGCTGGCGGGTGTCTGCTCTCTCACTTTAGCTGAATCGAGTGTGGCTACGCTTTGGTCCTTGCGAAGGTTAAAACAGCACCAACTTGACGAACTATCGTTGTGGTTTTTGATGCATAGGTAAGAACGATTCTTGCTAAGCCCGTATCAGCCACGTAAAATTTGCAACAACAAAGTAGAGGACGTCTAACTTGTTTTTGCAGGGCATATTGTGATGTGATATGGTCAAGACGTGATGCTATATTTTATTGTATGAGATGATCAGGTTTTGTAACCAAAGTTATCGGCAATCGCAGAGCCATATGGTTGTCGCTTATTGTATGAAATGCAACGCATGTAATTGCTTTACTTTATCACTAAGCATGAGCGATAGTCGAGAAGCAATAGATGGCGAACGACAACGATGCTACGATGGAGATCAAGGTGTCGCGCCCGGTGACGATGGTGATCATGACGGTGCTTCGAAGATGGAGATCACAAAGCACAAGATGATGATGGACATATCATATCACTTATATTGATTGCATGTGATGTTTATCCTTTATGCATCTTATCTTGCTTTGATTGACGGTAGCATTTTAAGATGATCTCTCACTAATTATCAAGAAGTGTTCTCCCGAGTATGCACCGCTATAAAGTTCTTCATCCCGAGACACCACATGATGATCGGGTGTGATAGGCTCTACGTTCAAATACAACGGGTGCAAAACAGTTGCACATGCGGAATACTCAGGTTATACTTGACGAGCCTAGCATATACAGATATGGCCTCGAAACACAGAGACCGAAAGGTCGAACGTGAATCATATAGTGGATATGATCAACATAGTGATGTTCACCATTGAAACTACTCCATCTCACGTGATGATCGGACATGGTTTAGTTGATTTGGATCACGTGATCACTTAAATGACTAGAGAGATGTCTGTCTAAGTGGGAGTTCTTAAGTAATATGATTAATTGAACTTACATTTATCATGAACTTAGTACCTGATAGTATTTTGCTTGTCTATGTTTGTTTGTAGATAGATGGCTCGTGCTGTTGTTCCGTTGAATTTTAATGCGTTCCTTGAGAAAGCAAAGTTGAAAGATGATGGTAGCAATTACATGGATCGGGTCCGAACACGAGGATTATCCTCATTGCTGCATGTAAAAGTTACGCCCCGAAGCACCGCTGGGTGCCAGCCTGCTACTAATGCAACCGACGATGTTAAGAACGTCTGGCGAGCAAAGTCGATGACTACTCGATAGTTCATGTGCCATGCTTTACGGCTTAGAACCGGGTCTTCAACGACGTTTTGAACGTCATGGAGCATATGAGATGTTCCAGAGTTGAAGTTAATATTTCAAGCAAATGCCCGGATTGAGAGATATGAAATTCCAATAAGTACTATAGCTGCAAGATGGAGGAGAATAGTTCGTCGGTGAACACATACTCAAAATGTCCGGGTATAATAATCACTTGATTCAACCGGGAGTTAATCTTCCGATGATAGTGTCATTGATGAATTCTCCAATCATCGCCACCAAGCTACAAGAGCTTCGTGATGAACTATAATATGCAAGGGATGAACAAGACTATTCCCGAGCTCTTCGCAATGCTAAAAGTTGCGGAGGTAGAAATCAAGAAGGAGCATTAAGTGTTGATGGTTAACAAGACCACCAGTTTCAAGAAAAAGGGCAAAGGGAAGAAGAAGGGGAACTTCAAAAGGAACAGCAAGCAAGTTGCTGCTCAAGAGAAGAAACCCAAGTCCGGACCTAAGCCTGGCCGAGTGCTTCTATCGCAAGCAGCCGACACCGAAGCGGAACTGCCCCAAGTATTTGGCGGATAAGAAGGATGGCAAAGTGAACAAAGGTATATGTGATATACATGTTATTGATGTGTACCTTACTAATGCTCGCAGAGCACTGGTATTTGATATCGTTACATTGCTAATATTTGCAACTCAAACAGGACTACGGATTGCCGAAGATTAGCTAAGGACGAGGTGACGATCGCGCGGGAAATGGTTCCAAAGTCGATGTGATCGCGGTCGGCACGCTACCTCTACATCTACCATTGGGATTAGTTTTAGACCTAAATAATTGTTATTTGGTGCCGCGTTGAGCATGAACATTATATCTGGATCTTGTTTGATGTGAGGCGGTTATTCATTTAAATCGAGAGAATAATGGTTGTTCTATTTATATGAGTAATATCTTTATGGTCATGCACCCTTGAAGAGTGGTCTATTCTTATTGAATCTCGATAGTAGTGATACACATGCTCATAGTGTGGAAACCAAAAGATGCAGAGTTGATAACGATAGTGCAACTTATTTGTGGCATCGCCGCTTGGGTCATATCGGTGTAAAGCGCATGAAGAAACTCCATACCGATGGGCTTTTGGAATCACTTGATTATGAATCGCTTGGTACTTGCGAACCGTGCCTTATGGGCAAGATGACTAAAACGCCGTTCTCCTAACAATGGAGCGAGCAACTGATTTGTTGGAAATCATACATACTGATGTTTGTGGTCCAATGAATGTTGAGGCTCGCGGCGGGTATCGTTATTTTCTCACCTTCACAGATGATTTGAGCAGATATGGGTATATCTACTTAATGAAACACAAGTCTGAAACATTTGAAAAGTTCAAAGAATTTCAAAGTGAAGTGGAAAATCATCGTAGCAAGGAAATAAAGTTTCTACGATCTGATCTCGAGCTGAACGTGTGCTGAACTCGGAGGCTCTGTATGTTCGGTGCTTGGATCGGTCGGATCGTGAAGACGTACGACTACATCAACCGTGTTGTGCTAACGCTCCCACTTACGGTCTACGAGGGTACGTGGACGAACACTCTCCCCTCTCATTGCTATATCATCACCATGATCTTGCGTGTGCGTAGGAATTTTTTTGAAATTACTACGTTCCCCAACAGGTACTACCTCAGCTACATCCCAAAACCCACATATTAATCAGATCCTAATCATGCAATTGTTTGAGGATTGATCTAATGCATAAAAACTGGGTAATAAGGGATATGATCAAAGTGTGAACTTGCCTGCAATGTTGATGAAGATGATTCGCACTCAAAACTCTTGATAGTTCTACTCGTCACACTCCGGTTAATCTATCGCAAGCAAGCAATAGTAACCACACATAAGCAATCACTCAAAAGAATCGAAGAGAAGAACTCGGAAAACTTCGGAAACAGGCAATTAACTCTTGTAACAGAAAAAATTTCTAACAGTACCAAAATTGGGTGTATTTGGCCTTATCAGAAAGTTTAGGTCAAGAGCTTTAATTTGCAAAAAGAATCAAATAAATCGGACTTATAAAACTTGAGTTGTGATCAAACGAAGTTCAAATACAAACTGTTTGAAATTCAAATTTTAAACTTTCAAAAACATGTTTAAGTTATTTTACTGGATAGAGGGGATCATAACAAAGAAGTGGGCATTGGTTTTGTTGGATTTGGATAAATGGTTGAAAAGTAGTGACCGTTTGAAGTCCAGGGGCTAAATTGTAAATAAAACATCTACAAAGAAGTCCCTGAATAAAACTAACAGAAAAAGAAAAAGGTCTATATAACGAGCGCTCGTTACAGAACTCTAACGAATGAAAAGTCGTTCGCTGAGTATACCTAACTAGTGAACGTTCGCAAAATAACTTAACCTAAAAAAATTAACCGCCTAATAATATAAAACCTATCTAAACTAGGAAAACCGGGCGGGTTTACGGGTTATACCGGCTCGGCGGTTTAGGCGGAGAAAACCGCCGGCGAAATGGGACGGCGAACGGCGGGCGGCTCCGGTGAACTCGGGGACGGCGGCTCCGGGCGTCGCGGGAGGCGGCGAAGAGCATGGGGAGGGGCGATGTGGAGCGGCGGTTGCGGTGGTGGCGTCGGCGGCGGCCGACGGCGACGAGGGCAGCGGCATGCTTTGCAAAGAACAGTAGCAGATCTGGCCGCGGCGGCGCGAGATGCGAGGGCGGCGGCTCAAGGCGTCGCGGGGCTCGAGGGGGCCCGGCTATTATGAAGGAGGGCGTCGCGGTGGCGTGCGGGAGGGGGCAGAGTGGCGGGGCGGCACCGGACTCCGGGAGGAGTCCTGCTCGGGGACGACGGGCGAGGTGGCGCGGTGCTGGGCCTTGGCCTGGCTGGAGCTGGGCCGGCCCAGTTCGGCGGAAGAAAGTTTTTTTTTAAACAAATTTTCAGAAAATAAAATAAAACCAAAATAAATAAATAAAATACTATATGCATATAATATATCAAAATTTTCAGAAAAAGATTTTCTACAACGTGGACATTTTTATTGAGTCAAATAAAATACACACAATATCAAATAAAACAGAGAGTGCTTCTGCTCTAGTAAAATCCAGTAAAAATCATTTTAAAAATACCAAAATTAATTCAAACTTATTTATCTCCAATTTTCTGATGTAGGGAATCATGTTACCCTATTTTCCATATATTTTATTTTTGGAGAAAATTAATTTGAATAAAACTCAAATAACTCCAAATGGATAAGTAAATCCAAAAGAACTTTGAATTTAATTCTTTGAAACTCCCAACTCATATTTCATATGTTTTGAAGAAGTCATTTTATCTTCGCTCGTGAAAATCATTGAGTTGCATAAAGTTTCTGGGTTGGAAATATTTTCCAAACGAAATTCAAATATTTTCAACACCCCTTGTCATTTAAATAAATGGAAGAAGTCATGTCATCTTCTCTCCAGGGTTTTGTGGTGAAAAGAATTTGAATTCACGGAGATTACGAATGCAAAATGAAAGTTTGGGAAAGTCCTTTTATTCCCTCTCATTTAACTTTCAAACAGTTTCGAATTTCACTCACTTTCAGTCAATCAGTCACACAACAATCAAACAAACAATCAATCTATCTATTTAATATAACATTCCAAAATTTAGAATTTTGGGATGTTACAATGAAGATACAAGACAACAGTCTTCTTCCCCTGTCCAGATGGGACTCTCCTTTGCGTGGATGGCAAGCTTGGTAATTCGGATATGTAGATTCCTTTCTCTGTAACCGACTTTGTATAACCCCAGTCCCCTCCAGTGTCTATATAAACCGGAGGGTTTAGTCCGTAGAGGCAATCATAATCACATAGGCTAGACTTCTAGGGTTTTAGCCATTACGATCCCGTGGTAGATCAACTCTTGTAATACTCATATTCATCAAGATCAAGCAAGCATAAAGTAAGGTATTACCTCCATAGAGAGGCCCCGAACCTGGGTAAACATCTGTCCCCCGCCTCGTGTTACCATCAGCCTTAGACGCACAGTTCGGGACCCCCTACCCGAGATCCACCGGTTTTGACACCGACATTGGTGCTTTCATTGAGAGGTCCACTGCATCATCATCAAAAGGCTTGATGGCTCCATCAATCATCTACAACAACGCAGTCCAGGGGGAGATTTTCCTCCCCAGACAGATCTTCGTATTCGGTAGCTTCGCACTGCGGGCCAACTCGCTTGGCCATCTAGAGCAGATCGACAGCTACGCCCCTGGCCACCAGGTCAGGTTTGGAAGCTTGAATTACGTGGCCAATATCCGCGGAGACTTGATCTTCAGCGGATTTGAGCCCATGATTGCCGCTACCTGTTGTCGGTGTCAAAACCGGCGGATCTCGGGTAGGGGGTCCCGAACTGTGCGTCTAAGGCTAATGGTAACAGGAGGCGGGGGACACAATGTTTACTCAGGTTCGGGCCCTCTCGATGGAGGTAATACCCTACTTCCTGCTTGATTGATCTTGATGATATGATTATTACAAGAGTTGATCTACCACGAGATCGTAGAGGCTAAACCTTAGAAGCTAGCCTATGATTATGATTGTTGTTGTCCTAGAGACTAAACCCTCCAGTTTATATAGATACTGGAGGGGGCTAGGGTTACATAGAGTCTGTTACAGAGAAGGAAATATACATATCCGGATTGCCAAGCTTGCCTTCCATGCAAAGGAGAGTCCCACCCGGACACGGGACAAAGTCTTCAATCTTGTATCTTCATAGTCCAATAGTTTGGCCAAAGTATATAGTTTGGCTGTCCGAGGACCCCCTAATCCAGGACTCCCTCAGTAGCCCCTGAACCAGGCTTCAATGACGATGAATCTGGCGCGTATATTGTCTTCGGCATTGCAAGGCGGGTTCCTTCTCCGAATACTCCATAGAAGATCTGGAATATGAGAATCGTGTCCGGCTCTGCAAAATAATTTCCACATACCACAGTAGAAAGCACAATATTCCACAAATCTAATCTGCTGACAACTTTTCATAGCGTGACATCACGCCGCCACCCGGTCATTATGAACCATTTTTCCCAGCCTGCCACTGCACATGTTGCGAGGCGGTTTTATTGGCATGTCTTGTCGAAGCAGAGATCGTGTTCCCCTTATCACGGGATTCTCATCAATACAGGTGTGAGTAACCCAACCGTTCTCGTTAGTATGACTCCTCGATTTTAGGCAAGTTCCAAACGGCCATGCGGAGGACGCTTGATATTCACCCTCTTTATAAAGGGGCCAAGGCCTGTCCTTTTCTTCCCACGCTCGATCCTTCCCTTCCCCCACCTCGAGTTCCAAAACCCAAGGCTTAGGCTAAGCACTTCGACCCTTCAACCATGTCCGGATCCAACCTTCAAGGCCGGTGGATGACCTCCTTTGTCACAGAGGAGGACATCAGGAAGCTTAGGGAGGCCATGTATCTCACCGCTGAAATCCCGCACAGGCTGCCTGCTCAAGGGCAGGTCGTCCCCACTCCTGAACCCAATGAGAGTGTCATATTTCTTTCCCACCTCCTCCGAGGGCTAGGCTTTAGTCTTGATCCCTTTGTTAGAGGGCTCATGTTCTATTACGGGCTAGATTTGCATGATCTAGCTCCAGATTCCATCCTTCACATCTCGTCATTTATCGTCGTGTGTGAGGCCTTCCTCCGCATCACCCCACACTTCGGCTTATGGCTCAAGACCTTCAATGTGAAGCCGAAGATGATCGACGGGCGACATGCGGAGTGCGGAGGCGCTGTAATAAGCAAAGGCGCCGACGCCCTATGGCCAAAGGGTTCCTTTCCGGAAGTGTCTGACTTATGGCAACATGAGTGGTTTTACATCACTGCTCCCCGAGGTACAAAGCGGGCGGCCGCCCCCGCCTTCCGCTCGGGCCCTCTGCCCCAACTAGCATCATGGGTCAACAACGGGCTGGACTAGGGGCCAGTTAATGACGTGCTGACATTGCAAAGCCGCATTCGATGTCTTCTCAAGAGGGATGTCAGTCTTGTCAAGGTAATGCAAGTAATGCTAGTTCGTCGGGTTCTGCCATGGCAATGTCGATATCTCCTATGTGGGATTTCAACCCGGAAGGACCGCGAACTATTCAACAATTCTTCGGCGTGATGCTCGAAGGGATGTATGGATTGTTCTTCAGATCACGAATAAAGTGTCCGGACACCATCGAGGATGTGGGCCTCAACTGCAACCGCCCAGATACCCAAGTAAGTAATTCCGCGACCGAACATGCCGTCTTTTTATTTGTCATAACATCATTCTGAAAAATTTCTCTCGGCCAGGACTGGATAAGAAAGGCGGAGAGGATTAGGTGTTCGGCCTCCCTCATGGGGCGGACGACCCCAAGGTGTCGTCACGGAGGTTTTCTCCTAATCCGCAAAGGCCAGAAGGTAACTCTTCGGCCGCCCGAAGTCCGGAGTATTCGGCTCCTAAGGAGAGCAAAAAAAAGAGTCCGAGATTGTCCGGTGCACAATCGGACACGCTGATGGGTCTTCTGGAGCAAGCGGCTATCTCAGAGGCACATTGTACCTTAATGGGTACGGTGGTTGAGAGGATTTTATCTGCCAAAAGCGGGTTGAATGAAGCTTTTACGAGCCTGTTAAGAGGCTTTGAGGTAAGAAAAGTAATATATATGTATTTTTGACGGTACCGCACATGCTAGGTGTGATCTGTATAAATAGTAGCCCCTGAGACTCTGGCTGCTGTCCAGAAGCGGCAAACAGAGGATCATAGTCCCAGGTAATGATCGCGCTGCTTTCATGTGATGGCGGCTGAGGGTCCGGCGGCTGGCCGGACTACTGATTTTGCCAAACTGAGGCGACAGCTTGACGTGGCGGATGCCGACATCGCGCTTGTGAACAAGCGGCTTGACGAGGCCCAGGGTATGTATTTTTGGGTGGTCAGCAAATATTAAGAGCAGCATGATGCTAGTATCTATAATATGCTATGACTGCAGATGGAGCTGCCGCCGTGGAGACCCTTCGGGCCGAACTTGCCTGAGTCAAGGAACAAGCCAGGTGAAGTGATGCGGCCGCCCTTGTACCGACCAGACCTTAGATAGTCACGTCTCTGTGCATCAGTGTCATCCCTGGATCAGTAATGCTGACACGCACAATACTGGAAGGACTTATAACAGAGTAGCAATCACACACCTATTACATCGAATGTCTCAAAAGAGAACTTATTACAATAAATATGGCTTAAGGCCATCTAATGACGATAACAGCGGAAGGCTTGGAAGATATGTGAGTCCATCAACTCCAACGACATCACTGAGTATAGAACCACGACCTAAGGCACCTTACTCATCGTCTGAAAAGTCTGCAACATGAACGTTGCAGCCCGAAAACGGGTCAACACATGGAATATGCTAGCAATGTAACACATAGAGAGTAATGAAAGAAATAATGCTATTCTACATGCATATATGGCTGGTGGAAACCTCTATGGTTACAGTTTTGCATAAAGCCAATTTTTCCCTACTGCAAAGGAATAAATTTTATATAACTATCATGGTAGTTGTTAAACATTGAGAAGATAGACATCCTCTAAATCCCAATTAAACATCATCATTAAACCCAACAAAATTAATTAAAGTAACATGACGAGATTCACATGATAATCCAGGTACTAGATACTCAAAATGTCCATAACCGGGGACACATCTAACCATGATTAGTTTATACACTCTGCAGAGGTTTGCGCACTTTTCCCCACAAGACTCGATCTCCTCCGTTGGATTTCTCGCACTACATGGTGTTTGAGAAACGGATGACCGAGACATAGTCTTTCAGAAGCGCTTGCACCTTACGATCGGGTAGAGAGTACCAACCTACATCCCCTGCATCTGCTAGTCTACCACTGTAAGAGTTCGCGCAACTTAATCAACTATGCTAGAGCCTATAGTAGCTTGTGGTTGCACACAGAAGTTTCTAGCATGAATAATCCTATGATCCCTTTGAGCCTGGGTGGCGCTCCATAAAGAAAAACATGCAATCGCTAGAACACCCAGGTGCCTCAATCCACCCAGATGTGTATTAAAGTTGCCACCTTAAATAAACCATTAATTTAACAATCTCACATCTGTCATGGATACACTCACCCAATCCATGTCTACTAGCATAGCATGGTATAATGAGAAAACGTAGAAGTAACTCCCAAGGGTTTGATAATAAAACAGGTAATAGGTACTACCTCATCTATTTCGCAAAACGCACAATTTAATTATATCCTAATCATGCAATGTTTGAGGATTGATCTGATGCAATAAAACTGGGTATTAAGGAGGTATGATCAAAGTGTTACTTGCCTTGCTGATGATCCGTGAAACCTAGAGATTCGAAGTAGCAAGCGATTCACTCCGGGTACTCTATCGCACACAGACAAGCATACAATAAGCACTCAACTAATGCACAGGTAAAACTCAAATAAGAGAACTAACCAGAAAGTTCAACTTAAGAACTCCGGTTTGCAAAAAAAAATCAAATCGAACGAAGCAACAAACGGCGAAAGAAACAAGCTTCGTTTACTAATCTGGACCTAAGTCAAATTTTACAGAAGCAAAAAATTGTTTGAGTTGGCTAAACAGAAAGAGGGTTTCGATACGAAACTCTAGGCGCTTGAATCGCCTGATTTCGATAAACGAGCGAAAAGTTATACTAGAACGAAAATCGGATCAGAAATCGCGATCAGAAATAATCGCGGAAAATCCGAGAAAAAGAAAAGCTGACGAACAATTTAACGAACAAACGTTCGCTAACTGAAACTAAACGGTGAACTCGTCCGTTAAAACGAACGAACGAGCGAACGCTCGCTAAATAAATAAACCAGAAAAAAAATAAACCGATCTAAAAAAATAAACATAGGGTTTCCTAAAAAAACGAATCAGTTTTCTTTAGAAAACCAGGGCGGCGGGCGGCTACCTCGGCTCGGGCTCCGGCGAGGTCCGCAGGCTCGGTCTTGGCGGCTGCGGTGGCGCGGCGCAAGGCGGCGGGGCGGCTCCGGCTTTGGGGCTCCAGGGGGCCCCGGGTCGGTATTTAAAGGGGGGAGGGGGCGATGGCTTGCGGGAGGGGCAAGGTGGTGCGGGGACAGAGTCTCTGTCGGACTCAGCGACAGTGGCGGCGGTCGCGGTCTCCTGGTAGGAGACGACGGCACAGGGAGGCGGGCCGGCTCGGCTGGGCCTCGGCCTAGTTGGGCGCGCGCGAGATTTCTTTAAAACAATTCCGCCGAACAGAAAATAAATCCTAGAAAAATAAATAAAAATCTAAAAATTCCAAAAAAAAATTCACCATCAAAATATAATATTTAGAACAAGATGAACATTTTCTTGGTCCTAAAATGAAATTTTGAAAAACGTGCAATTTTCCTAAATTCAAATAAAATAGCGAAAAACTCCAAAATAAAATCTTATTTGATTTTATTATTAAATCCTCAATATTTCTTTATTTTGGGAAAGTCATTTTATTCCCTCTCTCATATTTTACAATAGAAATAATTGAAGATAAAATAAATAGAATCAAATGATCCTATTTTCAAAATTTGAGAGAACTCAAATATGAAAATAACGAAATCCCCAACTCTCTCCGAGGGTCCTTGAGTTGCGTAGAATTTCTAGGATCAAGCCAAAAGCAAAAAAATATGATCTGCAATGATGATCTAGTGTATAACATTCCAAATTGAAAATTTGGGATGTTATAAACCTACCCCCCTTAAGATGAATCTCGCCCTCGAGATTCAGGTTGGCTAGAAAATAGGTGAGGTTGGTCCTTCAGCAGATCTTCCTCTCGCTCCCAGGTGGCTTCATCTTCGGTATGGTGGCTCCACTGAACTTTGCAAAACTTGATAACCTTGCTGCGGGTGACTCGGCTGGCATACTCAAGAATTTTGACTGGTTTCTCCTCATAGGTCAAATCACTATCCAACTGAATTGCTTCCAGCGGCACTGTATCTCTCAGCGGTATATCAGCCATCTCTGCGTGGCACTTCTTCAATTGGGAAACGTGGAACACATCGTGAACTCTTGATAATCCTTCAGGTAATTCCAACTTGTAGGCAACTTCTCCCATATGCTCCAAAACTTTGTATGTTCCTACAAAATGTGGCGCTAACTTTCCCTTAACTCCAAAGCGCTTAACTCCTCGAAGTGGAGATACACGAAGATAAACTCGGTCTCCGACTTTGTATGCTGTCTCCTTGCTTTTAGAATCCGCATAGCTCTATTGCCTGGACTGGGCTACCTTGAGCCTATCACGAATCAACTTCACCTTCTGTTCAAACTCCTTAATCAAATCTGGTCCAAACAACTGGCGGTCTCCAACTTCATCCCACGACAATGGGGTCCTGCACCTCCTTACGTACAAGGCTTCGAAAGGGGGCATCTTCAAACTGGATTGATAACTATTGTTGGAAGAGAACTCTGCATATGGCAAATTGTCGTCCCAACTAGATCCATAATCCAGCGCACAAGCTCTCAGCATATCCTCTAAGATCTGATTTACTCTCTCGGTCGGTCCATCTGTCTGCGAATGAAATGATGTACTGAACTCTAGCCTGGTACCCAAAGTTTCGTGCAACTGATTCCAGAACTTTGAGGTAAACTGGGTTCCTCTATCTGATACAATGCTCCTTGGAACTCCATGCAGACATACGATCCTGGTCATGTATATCTTTGCCAACTTAGCACTGGTGTAAGTGGTCTTCACGGGGATGAAATGAGCTACCTTCGTCAAACGATCAACTACAACCCAAATCGAGTCATAGCCTAAACGAGTCCTGGGCAATCCGTGATAAAATCCATGCCTAGTTTATCCCACTTTCATTCGGGTATCGGCAATGGCTGTAACAATCCTGCTGGCTTCTGATGCTCTGCCTTCACTCTCTGACATACATCACAAACTGCTACATACTCCGCAATATCCTTCTTCATTCTGTTCCACCAGAAAGTATCCTTCAAATCCAAATACATCTTGGTATTTCCTGGGTGAATCGAGTATGGTGAATCATGGGCCTCTTGCAGAATCAACTTCCTGATCTCCGGGTCATTAGGCACATAAACGCGGTCCTCAAACCATAAGGTATCGTGCTCATCCTCACGAAATCCTTTAGCTTTTCCTTTGCTCATTTTCTCCTTTATAGAGGCAATCTCCTTGTCAGTCTTCTGAGCTTCTCTGATCTTATCCATCAAAGTAGACTGAATCTCCAATGCTGCAACAAAGCCTCTCGAAACTATTTCCAAACATAGCTCGCGAAAGTCCTCGGCTAACTCCCTTGGTAACTCTCCGGTCATGAGTGTGTTGACATGGCTCTTGCGGCTTAACGCATCGGCTACTACGTTAGCTTTTTTGGGATGATAATGCAATCTCATGTCATAATCCTTGATGAGCTCCAACTATCTCCTCTGTCTGAGATTCAGCTTCTTCTGCGTGAAAATATACTTCAAACTCTTGTGATCTGTGTACACCTCACAATGATTTCCGATGAGGAAATGTCTCCAAGTCTTCAATGCATGCACTACGGCTGCTAACTCAATATCATGTGTAGCATAATTCAACTGATGGGGCTTAAGCTGTCCTGAGGCATACGAAACAACTCTTCCCTCCTGCATAAGCACTGCTTCAAGTCCTCGACGAGATGCGTCGCAATACACCTCATAATCCTTGCGCTGATCTCGCAGAATCAACATTGGCGATGTAACCAAACATTTCTTTAACTCCTGGAAACTGGCCTCACATTCTTCAGTCCATTTGAACTTGGTATCCTTCTTCAACAACTCCGTCATGGGCTTCGCAATTTTCCAGAAATTCTCAATGAACCTCTGGTAGTATCCTGCAAGTCCAAGAAACCTCCGGATCTCTCCAACTGACATGGGTGATTCCCAGTTTGTCACAGTGACAACCTTGGTGGGGTCTACTACTATTCCTTCTCCGGATATAACGTGTCCGAGGAATCCAACTTCCTTCAACCAAAAATCACATTTTTTGAACTTGGTGTACAACTGATGTTCCCTGAGCTTCTCAAGTACCAAACGCAAATGCTCCTTATGCTCCTCTTCATTCTTTGAGTAGACCAAAATATCATCAATGAACACCACGACGAACTTATCCAGAAACTCCATAAACACCTTGTTCATCATGTTCATGAAATATGCGGGTGCGTTAGTCAGTCCAAATGACATAACGGTATACTCGTATAGCCCATACCTGGTGGTAAAAGCCGTCTTAGGTATATCCTGCTCTCGGATCTTCAACTGGTGGTATCCTGATCGCAGATCGATCTTGGAAAATACCTTAGCTCCTTGCAATAAGTCAAATAGATCGTTGATCATCGGCAGTGGGTACTTGTTCTTGATGGTCACTTCATTCAATCCTCGATAATCCACAACCATCCTCAATGATCCATCCTTCTTCTCCACTAGAAGCACTGCCGATCCCCAAGGTGAAGAACTTGGGCGAATATAGCCTTTATCCAGTAACTCCTTAATCTGCTTCTTAATCTCCTCCAAATCTTTTGCGGACATCCTGTATGGTCTCTTAGATATTGGCCCTGTGCCTGGAAAAAGCTCAATCAAAAACACAATGTCTCTATCCGTTGGCATGCCCGACAACTCCTCTGGAAATACGTCAGGGAAATCCTTCACCACTGGTACTTCCTCTTGCACAACTCCTGATAAGGAATTTACTTGTGTCCTCTTCGGTACATGCCGGGATACATACTTGATCCTTCTTCCTTCTAGGGTGGTAAGAAAAATCGACTTACTGGCGCATTCAATGTTCCCTCCATACTTCGATAACCAATCCATGCCTAATATCACATCCAATCCTTGCGATTCCAATACTATTAGGTCCGAGGGAAACACGTAGTTACCAATCCTTAATGGTAACCGATCACACCATAAACTAGCCATATATTCTGCTCTAGGCGAGGTTACTAACATGGGTGACCTAAGGGCTTGGGTTGGCAATTTATACTTATCCACAAATCCCCTTGATATGTATGAATGCGATGCATCAGTATCAAAAAGAATGAGTACAGTAAATGACTCAACCAAAAACTTACCTCTTACTGCATCTGGCTGGGCTTCAACCTCCTCCACGTTAACGTGGTTCACCTGTCCCCTATTGAAAGGGTTCGGCTTCTAGACCTTCCATTGCCATTTCCATTCTGGGCTTCAGGACATTCATTGGCATAATGTCCAGTCTTCTGACACTTATAGCAAGTGACTTGGCTCAGGTCTCTCTTGGCTGGGGTTGATGGGTTGGTATGATTCTGGCCGTCACTTCCTCCATTCCCATGACCATTCTTGGGGCCACTATGATTATGCGAACTCCCTCCTCCATGGGTATGCTGAAAATGTCCTCCCGATTTCGGGGTAAAACGTGGCTTTTGCTGAGCTCCAGAATTGTACTTCCCTTGTCCATACTTCCTCTTGCGGTTTTCAATCTGCTGCTGCTTCCCTTCAATGATAAGAGCACGATCTACCAACTCCTGGTAGTTGTTGAAGGTTGCTACCATCAACTGCATGCTCAGCTCATCATTCAGCCCTTCCAGAAACTTCTCCTGCTTAGCTGCATCCGTAGCAATGTCATCTGGGGCATAACGTGCTAACTTACTAAAGTCATCCACATACTGGCCAACTGTCAATCCTCCTTGGTGCAAGTTGCGAAACTCACGCTTCTTCATGGCCATAGCTCCTGCTGAAACATGGGCAGTACGGAAAGCTTGCTGAAACTGATCCCATGTGACAGTGTCAATAGGATACGTGGCTGTGAAATTCTCCCACCATGATGCTGTGGGTCCATCAAGCTGATGTGCGGCAAAACGCACCTTTTCCGCATCTGTGCATCCTGCAGTGGTCAACTCCCTTCCTGTCTTGCGGAGCCAATCATCTGCAACTATCAGCTCGGTGCTACTGGAGAACACCGGTGGATTCAGTCTAAGGAAACGGGTTAAGTGATCAGCAGGTGGTGGTGGTGGTGGGTTGTTGTTGTTGTTGTTGTTGTTGTTGTTGTTGTTGTTGTTCCCCTGATTCTGATTCTGGACTAGTAACAACATCAACGCATTATGCTGTTGGCTCAACTGAGTGAGCTCCGGTGGGAAAGCAAATCCATTGTCACGTCTCAGAGGCATCTGAGGGTTTAGAAAAGATGAGAATTTAGAATAGAATGAGGTCTAGAGAGAAAACACTACCCATATGCACATGAGACAAATGCAAACAAAATCACTTCATTCAATTCAAACAAGGGCATACAATGGTCTAACTATCGTTATTAAAGTGCTCAGACTATACTAGGTACATGGGGGAATACTACTACTATTATGGTGGTCGACTAGAAAAACTGCTCTGTTGAAGATTCCATGATATCTGCTCCAGCTTCATCAACATAGTTATCATCGCTATCATCTGGGTCCGAGTCGGTGTCGTCGATGATGATGTAATTCTCTGGACAGGTGCAATCATCTTCTTCTCTCTAGTCGCGGGGAATCCCATGAATACTTTTAGTTTCTTCTTTAGATCATCATTCTTCTCCACGAGTGTTGCTATTTCCTCCTCATATCCATCGCGTGTAGACTTATGTTCTTCCTCCAATTCCGTGATCTTGGTCTTGGCCTTCTTCAGATCTATCATGCCTGCGCACATCTAGTTCTCCTGGCGTTGAATGTGCTGGTTTAACTCTTGGATGAAAGCTGCAATTGATCTACCCTTCCTGGTGCTGACCATCTCCCATTGCTCATCTCGGCGCCCACAAATCTGGTAAACGATATCTGTCGGTGTCAAAACCGGCGGATCTCGGGTAGGGGTCCCGAACTGTGCGTCTAGGCGGATGGTAACAGGAGACAGGGGACACGATGTTTTTACCCAGGTTCGAGCCCTCTCGGTGGAGGTAAAACCCTACTCCTGCTTGATTAATATTGATGATATGGGTAGTACAAGAGTAGATCTACCACGAGATCAATCAGGCCAAACCCTAGAGGCTAGCCTATGGTATGATTGTTGTTCGTCCTACGGACTAAAACCCTTCGGTTTATATAGGCACCGGAGAGGGTTAGGGTTACACAGAGTCGGTTACAATGGTAGGAGATCTACATATCCGTATTGCCAATCTTGCCTTCCACGCCAAGGAAAGTCCCATCCGGATATGGGACGTAGTCTTCAATCTAGTATCTTCATAGTCTTGGAGTCCGGCCAAAGATGGTAGTTCGGCTATCCGGACACCCCGTAGTCCAGGACTCCCTCAGTAGCCCCTGAACCAGGCTTCAATGACGACGAGTCCGGCGCACATATTGTCTTTGGCATTGCAAGGCGGGTTCCTCCTCCGAATACTTCATAGAAGATTTTGAACACAAGGATAGTGTCCGGCTCTGCAAAATAAATTCCACATACCACCGTAGAGAGAATAATGTTTACATAAGTTCAATCTGCTGATGCGTTTCGTGGCGTGACATCACACCACGGCCAAGCCTTTATACAAATTGTTTTTACTGTTCCACCTCAGCGCGTTTAGCGAAGCAGTTTCCTTGGCACGTCTTGTCAAAGCAGAGATCATGTCCCCTTATTCCGGGATTCTCATCAATACGGGCTTGGGTAACCCAACCGCGCCATTGATTACGGCGCTTGGGAGATAAGCGAGTTTTACCAGACTGGTGGGGACGCATAGTTTCGTCCGTCCATATAAGGGGATAAGGATCCACCTTTTTTACCTACGCCTTCTTCCTCCTTTGTGATGCGGAGCATCCCCCGTTCATCCCCATGTACACTCCGACTACTCTCCAAGCCCCAAGAGGACATATGACGAGACCTCGAACATACGCCATTGGACACAAGGTGAATTCACTCCTCTTCAAACCGTCACTTTCCACATGTGAGACATGGCTACTACCTCATGCCTGGACCTTGCATACACTCAGGTACAACCAAGATGACCATGGAGAATCCAAGGATCAAGGCCAAGCATGGAAGAGGAGAAGGAAGAAGAAGAATGGAGCAAGACAGGACTTGCCCGGATCATCCGGACACCCAGCCGGACGATCCGGACCGACCCCGGACGATCCGGACCGAGCCCGGACGATCCGGACGACCACCCGGACAATCCGGCTAATGTGCCCGAAGACACCCGAAGCTGCTCGACGAAGCCGGATCATCCGAACAGTCACCCGGATCATCCGGACCCCCGACACCCGGATCATCCGGACCCCGCCTGCGTGCGTGACTTGGGCCGAAGCCCGTGTACCCCTTCGCCCCTCACTTACCCCTTCGTGGCTTAGCACTATAAATAGACCTCCCCCTCCCCATTTTGAGGGTTAGCATTAGATTAGCTCATATTTGTGTGAGAGCCTTTGCTCATCCACTTGGATACTTCTCCTCGGAGATCACGACCTCTTCGGAGAAGATCCCCCAAGCGGATTCAAGACCCCTCTTTAGGGAAGAACATCAAGGCCTCCTCTCGGAGAAGAACGGTTCCTTTGTATCCTTACCTTTGTTGACTTTGGATCTCGTGTATCTCTTATGTGTGTGGTGATCTAGCACTTGTGTGATTGATTCCTTGTTGGTTGAGTGATTCTCTCTCGTTTTCCCCATGTTTTTTCTTTGTGCTTCCGCGTGTTCTTCGTGATTCCCCGTAGGATCCACTCCGAACGTGAAAGATCGACGCTATAGGGTTCCACCCTACATCATATGGTATCATGAGCCAGGTTGATCATGTTTTTGGAGCCGCTACCCCTCTTTTTCTAGCTTGATTTTGTTGTTTTCGTCCTAAATCCGAAAATCCCCACCAAAAATAGCCCCCAATTTTTTTTGTGATTTGTTGGTTTGATGATGTTTCGTTGATTTGGATCCGTAGATTTGCTTGGTTTCAAGTGGATCTAGCATTTCCCCAAGTTTCCCCACCTTCCATCCACGAAATCTCGTCAATTTTGACCCCAAAATCCCCAAATTCCGCCCAAAAATTCGTCCCCGAGAGGAAATCCCGAGCGGTTTGACCTGCCCGGATCCTCGGGACCTTCTCCCGGATCATCCGGACACCTCCCGGATCAGCTGGACCCTCTCCCGGACGTCCGGATACCCCACGCACCCAGAAAACAGAACCAGAGCTGACGAACCCGGATCATCCGGATGTACACCCGGATCATCCGGACCTCCTCCCGGATGTCCGGTTAACCCTGAAACTGACACGACTGAAATTTTGTTCTGGTCATAACTAATTCATCCAAACTCCGTTTTTGATGTTCTTTAGCTCGTTTTGAAGCTATTGACATCCCCCATCCCACAAAAATATCATCAACATCATTTGAATCCATCAAAGTTTCTGAAATTTGGAAAGTTTGCCTAGGCCCTCCACCATATCATCCGCATTACCACCACCGACTTCCGCAACCTAACCCATTTTGTTCCCCATTGCATATGTGGTTGTTTGAGTTGTGACTAGAGTCTCCTAAGGTGTTTCGGCTACTTAGGGACAATTGATTCTTCATCAACCACCACCACCACTTCCACATAGACGTGCCCACCATACACTTCCGCCACCCAAACTTAACCCAATTGTTGTTTGAGCTTGTTTGAGTTGTGGCTTGTGTCTCCTAAGGTGTTTCGGCTACTTAGGGACGGCAACTTCAACTCGGACACGTGTATAGCCCATCATCCCACTTCTGCATTGCCTAGTGCAACACCACCACCGCTTTCCGCTACCACCATTTTGATATCTGACGTTTGAGATTTTGAGTTCGCGGTTTTTCCGTTTCCTAAGGTGTTTCGGCTACTTAGGGACGAGACTCCATCATCTTGGTTTCTACATCAAGAACACCGCCACTCATCATCGCCAAGGATGGTAACCTCCATATCATCTTGGTATCGTGGTATCCCTCCATTGTATATTCCCCTTGCCAATGCATTGTTAACCCCTAGCCTTACTTTTGCGTTGCTTGCCTATCGAGACTAGCCATTTGAGTATTGCCGGCAACGTTAATTGTGCACATTAGTGATCATACTTACCATAGCATACATACCATATCATCGTGGTGCATATATTTCTATCATATCTTGTGTCACAAGTTTGTTCCCGCATATACACAATTGCTATGTTGGTTTGTGCATTGTGCAAAAGTGGCCATAGAAAAAAAATAAAAAAAATAAAGCTTTTAAGCAAAAGAGAGAGAGCAAAGAAGCTTGTAAGCAAGTGCCATAGCATCATACCATATTGCATATAAGATTGTCATATCCGATCATCTTGGATCATCTTGAGAGAAACACCGGGAACCATACATACATAGCATACTTGGGATAGAAGAATATCCATTTTGCATCTTATAGGTTGTCCACAAGTGTCGTATCCGCCTATTGAGCAATCGTGCTAGCGTCTCTCTTGAGTTGTGCAACACGAGCGTTTTCCGTGGATTCCACATTTTGTGCTCATTCCTTGGTTGCATGACCCCAATTATCTATCCGTGTGTGTGTTCCCGTGTGCCACATATTGCTATTGGTCTACTTGTTTCGCTTGCGAATTTGTGAATCTCTTTCAACATTATTGACTCTTGCTAACATTTTGCATTAAATTTTTGTGCCACTATCCTCACCGAGCTCCACCATAAGCTTTACTTGTGTAGGTGTGAGAGCCGACAAGGATTGGTACCAATAGTGCTATTTCATTGTCCGCATCTGAGTGAACTTGATTCATTGTCAACATCGGTCAAGGTACATTGGTATAAGTTCTTCTCTTTCTCCCACTCATATTTTCTCGAGTCTTGTGATGGATTGGCAAGGCATTTCCTCTCCGGTCTACGACAACAACGACGGCGTGAACAACTACATCAACAAAGCGTCTATCTTCGATCTACAACGACAAATGAAAGGCGCACAATCAAGATTGCAAGAGCGCATCGAGAACATCTCCATCGACATTTTCCACTCCGAAGCAAGGAATAGGGACTACATCGACACGAAGCTTTCCGCACATAAAGAGGAGCAAGATGCAAGGATGGAGGAGATTAGAGCCTTGATCAAGTCTACTTCCGCTTCATCATCTTCAAGGCGACGACATTCAAGCCACAAGTCCAAGTCCACATCTACATGGCGACCACCATCACATTCGTGATCAACATTGTCATGAAGGGCAAGTCACCTCCAAGCAACATGTGCATGACGACGACGAACGACATCTCCTAGGAGCTCAAGCACGACAACGACATCATCATCGTGAAGATGCTCCACAAGCGCAAGTGCACAAGTCCCAACAAGCCCTACCTCATGCCAAGTCCAAGCTTCAAGAGCACAAAAGAAGACCGCGAGACGAGCGCTACGGCTACACCAACCACTTTGGCATCTTTGCCAAGTGCTATCAAGGCATCTTCGCCTATGGACGTATGGCATCTTCGCCTACTTCCCACGAGTGCGCCTACAACGACTTCATCAAGTTCAAGGCGACTACCTACGAGCGAGGGTGACACTTCCATCTTCGGAAGCCCCTCAAGGAAGATGGTCGAGCATGGGAAACTCCCTTCGGTCATGGAGACGAGCTACGAGGTGCCACATCATATGGGCCTCCCACACCAAGACGGCGACAAGACGGTCGAGCAAGGGCCATTCCCTTGGACTACAGCGACGAGCACAAACCTCTTCAACAACATGAAGACGACGCCCACTTTGGACTCATACTCCGAGTCAAGCTACGCGACCGCACATGGAGACATTTGCACCAACATCTCTCCGACACCCACATATGTCGAGATGCCCCAAGTGCCATGTGAGGAGAGCCACCACCACATAAGTGACATGAGTGACTCCACCATATGTGACATTGAGAGCATTTCCTATGAGAGGATGAGTGTGACCACCACTAGCCCCACACATGAGAGCATGCCACACATCCTATGTGAGGTTGAGCGCCATGTGAGTGACTCCACCAGCCATATGAGTGAGAGCATCCTTGAGGGAGTGATTGAGCCACAACACTTAGAGAGTGAGGTAGTTGACACGACATGTGAGGCCACTATGATTTCTAACGACTTAACCTCTACTCCTAGTGTGTTTTCTTCTTTGGTGCTAGGTCTCCTACATGACGAGATGCCTACCATTCATGAGTCCATACCTCCTATGGAGACGACGATGGCCATTATGGACGACGATGCACCCCCCACATGGTTCCATCAAGATGAAGATGACAACGAGACGATCTTCAACACCTCACCTACAAGATATGAGCGACACTCCAAAGGTAACATAGGTGATGGTGATTCTCTTGTCCCACTAGTGGACTCTCTTGACGATGATTGCTCCCATGATGTTGACCCACCTATTCCCATGCTTCATGCTAGTGAGACTTCTTCATGCCTTGACTTACCTATTTATGATGAATATGATGATGAGCATGTTGAGTTGCCTAGTTGTGATGCTATGCTTCATAGGATATCATGTGAAAATTCTATTGGTCACTTCATGTTTGACAATCCATTGAACTTGTCATATGCTATGAGTGAGATCTCCCATATTGCATCCCTACAATCTCAACATAGTAACTATGCATGCCCCATTAAAATCAATCCCATTTGCACTTATGGCATAGATGACGAGATGATGGTCATTGGCTTTTGCTTCTCTTGTGATGATATTGCCATGCTTGCTTTACATGATTTACGCAATTCATCTAATATGTCATGCCATGATCACATTGTTCCAAATATGCATTGTTTTGGATGTTCTCAATACTCTCCACGTGATGTTTCTACTCTTGCTCATGAGGAGACCCCCATAGTTTCCTCATACATATTAGGAGATCTTGATGCATTTCATACTTTGCATCATTCCAATGATAGTGTACACCATATGCATTCCATGAATAACAATGCTCTAGATATTGCTCGTGATGCATTACACAATTTGAGTCTCCATTATGCTATACATCATAACAAACCTCTCATGAGGGATGACATGTTTCTATATCATGCATCTCATTTATTTGAGCGTTGGATATTTTGTGCTAACAAACACACACACGTGCGCATCATGATGGATGATGTGTACATCTACCACGCACACACAATTTTCCCTTTGTCTTTGTTTTGTGTAGGTACTCACGTATACTCGTCAACCTCTCAATCCCAAGAGTTGACAAAACGAGCTCTTGAGAGCAACGATGCTTTGGGATCCCGTGGACTATGCTTACCACCGTTCTCTTCGCGCATCGACTACGCGCATCTCTTCTACTTGGCTCTCACACGGCTACGGGCCATTTACCACTTGTCACCTTATGCTCATTTTACCGTGTTGACTTTGCATGCTATGCTTGCTTCTATGCCTTTGCCATGCAATTGTGACCCTTGCTTGCATCTACCCATGATTCACCATTATGCTACTTCTATGTGTATTTGCATGCTTGGTGGAGATCCTTGTTGCTTTTGCCATGTTTATCATGTGCCCCATACTATTGATGCTTGTTGTGTTGGGAGAGTCATGATGCCACATTGCTATTTACATATGGTCTCTCGCCAATACATTGATGATATTTTACTCATACCTTGCTTTCATGCTTGTGATATGTCATGTGAATTATTCATGCCCACTATTTGCACACATGACATGATTGCCATGATTCCTCCTAGTATGTTGCATCTTCGCACTACTAGCTTGCTTAACTGGATTGCTATGATTGCTTGCTGTGTTGCATCACCCATGTTCCACTATTACTTGCTTTCTTGGGTTGATGACATATATGCTCATGCCTCTCACATGATATATCTTGATGATTGTCTCTTGTGTCCATTAGTTGCCTCTTTCATATCCACTTGTATTGAGTGCAACCATCCTATACTTATTGATCTTGGAGACTTTGACACCTTACTTGTGATGCATGCTTGTTTGATTGAGCCTATTGCATTTGGTTGTTCTCGTATCATATGCCTCCATACTATGCAATACTCCCTTGTCATTTCTTATGATGAGCATGATACATACATTTGTTGGTTATCTTACCACACGAATGATTTGTTTCGCCATTTCGCTAACCTCATTCATTTTTCCAAGTGTTTGTCATGTTCTTTCATTTTGAAGGATTTACAAGGCGGTACCACCACGAGACATATTGGTTATGTGAAGGCACACAAGATACGCGACTCCATCATCCTTGAGAAACTCCTAAAGGTGACCTCCTTCCCTTTGAGCCATCCTCAAGTACGCATATTGGATGGGTCACTCTTTCATTGTTGTTTCCTTCTTGTTGTCTACATGATACATCTCGTGAACGGAGGAGCGACATTGAAGATTGCCTACATGGACCTTCACATTGAGGAGCGCTCGCACTTATTGGATGCACCTTCGGAACTCCACTCATGCCTCGACCGAGCTTTGGTACACCAACACCTCCATATTTGTTGATTGTGCTCATACATGTCATGCTTGATGGACATATCATACTCACCACAAGTTTGCACCCCATGCATGGATCGACTCACATTATGATTGCCTTGTTGCATCTTGTATTACCATGTCATCCATGATATATGAGCTTGTTCACTTCCTTAGCAAATTTGTTGTGATCTTCCTTGATGGCATATTCATACATCATGATCATATTGCCCACCATCAATTGCATGATAACATATACATATTGAGCATCCATTGCCATATTCATGCTATTGATGATCCGTCACTCTATGACATCATTTTGCACAATGGTAGAATTTGTCGCTTTGTGCACCATGCTAATTATCCCATGATTGCTTTACATCTCATTCTACTTCTTTTGGATAAGCATCTTGTGTCTTGCCACGCACTATCTTGCCGCACGGATTCACGCTTATTTGATGGACACTTTGTGTGCGCTAACCATTGTATTTCCAAGTGTACTTTGTGTTTGCTCATTTTGCATGTACCACATACCGTAGACACCTTGGAGTACTTGGATTGCGCAAGGCCTTCACCTACTTCCCACTACAAGTCCGTCCACGACAACCATTTCCGTGGTGATGAGGATCACGATCCGAGGTCGGATCTTTCCCAAGGGGGCGGAGATGATGCGGAGCATCCCACGTTCATCCCCATGTACACTCTGACTACTCTCCAAGCCCCAAGAGTACATATGACGAGACCTTGAACATACGCCATTGGACACAAGGTGAATTCACTCCTCTTCAAACCGTCACTTTCCACATGTGAGACATGGCTATTAACTCATGCCTGGACCTTGCATACACTCAGGTACAACCAAGATGACCATGGAGAATCCAAGGATCAAGGCCAAGCATGGAAGAGGAGAAGGAAGAAGAAGAATGGAGCAAGACAGGACTTGCCCGGATCATCCGGACACCCAGCCGGACGATCCGGACCGAGCCCGGACGATCCGGACGACCACCCGGACAATCCGGCTAATGTGCCCGAAGACACCCGAAGCTGCTCGACGAAGCCGGATCATCCGGACAGTCACCCGGATCATCCGGACCCCCGACACCCGGATCATCCGGGCCACCATCCGGATCATCCGGACCCTGCCTGCGTGCGTGACTTGGGACGAAGCCCGTGTACCCCTTCGCCCCTCACTTACCCCTTCGTGGCTTAGCACTATAAATAGACCTCCCCCTCCCCATTTTGAGGGTTAGCATTGGATTAGCTCATATTTGTGTGAGAGCCTTTGCTCATCCACTTGGATACTTCTCCTCGGAGATCACGACCTCTTCGGAGAAGATCCCCCAAGCGGATTCAAGACCCCTCTTTAGGGAAGAACATCAAGGCCTCCTCTCGGAGAAGAACGGTTCCTTTGTATCCTTACCTTTGTTGACTTTGGATCTCGTGTATCTCTTATGTGTGTGGTGATCTAGCACTTGTGTGATCGATTCCTTGTTGGTTGAGTGATTCTCTCTCGTTTTCCCCGTGTTTTTCCTTTGTGCTTCCGCGTGTTCTTCGTGATTCCCCATAGGATCCACTCCAAACGTGAAACACCGATGCTATAGGGTTCCACCCTACATCACTTTGCTTATCCATTTCCGCGCACTCGAGCTCCAGCGCCCAAGTCCGCACATCTCGCCTCAACCTTCCCCAGCCATGTATGGAGCGGGAGGCAAGTGGATGGCCTCCTCTGTCACGGAGGGGCGCATCAAGAAGTTGAGGAAAGCCAGATACCTGCACAACGACATTGCGCACCGACTTCAGACGAGGGGCAACTCGTCCCCACCCCAGGCCCCATGAGAGGGTGGTGTTCCTTCCCCATTTCCTCCGCGGACTGGGCTTCTCACTCCACCCATTTGTCTGGGGGCTCATGCCCTACTACGGCCTGGATTTCCACGATCTAGCCCCGAATTTCATCCTCAACATCTCAGCATTTATCGTTGTGTGCGAGGCCTTCCTCCGCATCAAACCCCACTTCGGCTTATGGCTGAAGACCTTCAATGTCAAGCCGAAGGTAGTGGGCGGCCAGCAGGCGGTGTGCGGAGGCACCATGGTGGGCAAGATGCCCAACGTCACATGGCTCGAGGGCGCCTTCGTGGAAACCATCAAAGGGTGGAAATCGGGGTGGTTCTACATCACCGAGCCACGTGACCCTGAATGGGCAGTGGCCCCCAAATTCAGATCTGGCATCCCCACACGGCTCACCTCCTGGAAAGAGAAGGGCCTGACATGGGGTGATATAGAAGAGCTGACCGGACTCCAAACCTGCGTCTAAGACCCCGTGAATAAGAAGACCAAGCTCGTCAATGTGGTCCAGGTCATGCTCGTCCGCCGGATCCGCCCCTGCCAACAACGGGCCTTGAACTTGTGGGATTTTGATCCGGCACAGCACCATACCTTGAGCATGCTCTTCGACACTACGTACGAAGACGCCTGGAGGGTGCTGTTCAAGGGTGACGAGGTTCCCGCATCCGCTACCAAAGATCGCGGATTCAGCTCGCAGCGTCAAGCCGGCGAGGTAAGCTATTTTACCCTTTACGGGACACTTGCTTTTCATAGTTTGACGCTATGCGGGATCTAGGGCCAGTTTGGTTCAATGCCTGGCCTTCCTGCTTGGGAAAAATTGAAGCCTGGCGTGTGCCTGAAACAATCAAAGAATCTTTCCTGGTGAGGCTAGCCTGGCTGCGATGCGTTTGGTGTGTGTCCTGGCCTGGCAGCTATTATAAGCCCATAAAATAATCGGTGGCCCATGCTTTCCAGTAGACAACATGCAAGGAAACCCTCGATTAGTACCCCAGGCATGAGCCAGGCTACCTTTTCCCGACGCCTGGGCCAGGCTAATGCTTGTGCCTGGTGCTTTAGCAGGCTAATAACGTTCCAGGCCAGGCTACTGTCCACTTTCTGAGGATACCAACCAAACATCGTCTAGGCAAGTCCCAGGGATGTTCCAGGCCAGGTAATTTTTTACCTGGTCTTCAACCAAACAAGCCCCTAAACTCCCTTACCTTTGACAGGGTTGGCAGAAAAAGTCCGGGCAGGTTAACTGTCCGGCTCCCTTACCAAAAGACCCAGCGGACGCCCGATTCACGGGGCTGCTAGCTCCGGCGCCTTATGTGGTGCCGGAGAAGAAGGCCAAGAAGAAGGCCACGTGAACTCGAAGGAGTTCCTAGCGCCAGGTGTTGTCGGACTTGTCGTCCGACGACTCCAAGGCAGACTCCTCCCATGAAGACGGGGAGGAGAGAAAAGAGGCTTCTCCCCCAGCGGGGGGAGAGAAGAAAAGGAAGGCCTCCCCAACTGGGGAGGCCGGAGGGTCCAAGAAGGGAAGGACCCTTCCTCGAGGGCCAAGCTCCTGGCGAGATCGTAAGTGTCTGGACTCCAGAATAACTCATGATTTTTCCTTTGTCGCATAGTGTCTTCTAACGCCGAATACAACCTTGCAGCCCGCCCCAGGACGAGCTCCCCGCTTCGCCGAGCGGCTCCCTAGATTCGTCGGATGTGAATAGCACTTCACTTCCAACCGCCTCCTCCCCCCGTGACGTAGACGAGGCCGCGGTGGAGTCCCAAAAGGGCCCCGGCCAGGAGGAGGAGGAGGTCCCGGAGGTGCCGCAAGGCCACCTCCCAGACTTTGGGTGCGAGGGGGATCAACCCCCAAAGGGTTCTGAGTTCGACTCTGGGCCGGACTCCGCACCGGAACCTTTAGTGGCTCCGGAGTCCGGCGGGCGGCCCCTATGTAAGAAGGGCAAGATTGCGACGCCGGTGGCCTCTGTCCAACTCGAGGCACCAGATAACTTGCTGGAGGCGCTTAACGGTGCCTCCATCAACGAGGAGCACCGCACTGTTATGAGTGCGGTGATCCAGAAAGTTCAGTCCGCCAAGAGCGGGCTGACTGAAGCCTATACTAGCCTTCTAACGGGCTTTGAGGTATGTAATTAAGATATGTACAAATAGTACCGCATAGATAGTAGCCCCTGATGCTCAGTTTGGTGTTCGGAAAAGAAAAGCTGAACTGAGGATCTAAAAAGATATACGCAGGAGTCTAACGTGAGAATGTCAATATGGGAATGCAGGCTGCGCTGCTGACCTCTGCTGCACTGACTGCGGAGGTCAATGTATTGAATGAGAGCCTCGAGCGGTCCGAGAACGAGCTCGGCCGTGCCAAGAAGCAGCTCGAGGACAAGGAAGGTAAGTAATACCTTATTAAAGTAATACCTTATAGAAAGGATTTAGTTGCAAAAAATGACAGGAATAACGTGAGTATTGTAGGGGCCACGAACGAGGTGGCGACCTTGAAAGAGGCGGTGTCCAAGGCCAAAAAAAGTGCGGCCGCGGAGCTTACCGAGCGAGAGAAGCAGGAGGTGCGGGTGGCGGAGGTGCGGCAAGAGCTCCAGGCTCTCGTGGAAAAACACAAGAGTTTGGAGCGTGACTCGAAGACTCGAGAGTCCGAGCTCGCCTCGGCTCTTGAGAGTGCCAAAGCCGCTAAGGCCGAAGCCCAAAAAGCCCTCCAGGAAATTGAGGAAATAAAGAAGCTAGCGGCGGGTAAGGCATTCTTCATGCAAAGCAAGCACGTGAAAGTGAATTACTTGTTACTTACCGGAATCCGGAGCTCTCCAGGAGCATTCGCAGATCTGCCCCGTAGTGTGTTCGACGCTGCCGCATTCTACCGGGCCGAGGAGAGGAGCTCGACGGAAAAGGTGTTGTGGTCTCAATATGCTGAGGCCCGACATACGGTGCCCCTGAGCGACCAGCTGAAGCAGCTGGTCGAGCTCCACAAGGTGGCCGAACAGGCCATGAAGGGCCTCATAGTTTGGCTGTGGCCTAAAGAAGCCGTGCCCGGGAGCTACTTCGGTCTGGTGCGGCGGCTGGTGGATGCCTGTCCATGGATTGAAGTCATTAAGCATTCCGTCTGCATTGAAGGTGCCTGTCGGGCCCTTGCCCGCGCTAAAGTGCACTGTGGCAAGATGGACGCCGAGAAGCTTGTGACGGACGCGCCATCGCCGGGCAAGGAGTATCGCACGCCCGAGATGTACTATAAGGGTGTCCTGAAGGGTGCCCGCCTTATAGCGGGTGAGTGCTCCAAAGATGTAATTTTTTAGTAGACTCACATTTGTTATCCTGTGCGCTGAAAACTTTGTTCATATGCGCTAAGCAATGCTTGTTAATTTAAAATATTACCTTATGTGCGGCCGTTTATCAAACTTGAGAGATGGCAAGTCGTTATTTCAACCCCCATGCCATGAGTGCCGGGTGTTCGATAAACTTGAGCGCTCTTGTTGCCATTTTTGGGTCCTTCGAGGAGGCGCCAACACAACGAACGAGGCAACCGGACTTATAATGCTTGAACACTCCCACTTAGCCATAGAATTCTATAATTTTAAATTTCGGCGAAGCCCCTAGTGTTCGGAAGACCAAATTCGGGGCGCTATCCACGCCTGGGCTGGACAAAGCCGGCTTCTAGCTCTAAGCGGCATAAGTCTTTAAGGACTCGAAAAACCTCTCGAACAGAGACCGGCTCTCGCCCTATCATGACGGTCAGTTTTAGCTTTCTCCACTGAGGTACTCAACCCAGTTCAACTAGGGCACAATCGCAGTGGTTCTCCCAGCGCTACCTTAGCCGATATAATGGAACGTAAGGTACCAAAACATGGGAGCCGGGCAAACCCAACTATTGACCAAAGACATGATTTGGAGCTGATGCATATAATGCTATCAGTTCGGGGTGCCGCACTTGTGAAAGTGTTCGGACTTATCACACCATGTTTTGGGAAACTTAAGCCCCTGGTGTATTTGGCCGTACCAAAGCGTACGGATGCAGCATGTCATAGGTGAACATATATAGATAGAAAAAGGGAATGCAATAAGAGGCAAAAAGCGATGCATTGTTTATTAAAAAATACTGCAATGAAAGTAGAATGATACAAATAGTGCGATAAGCAAGGGATGGGACTATTTAACATATCCCCCTGCAGGGGTAGGCTGCGTGATGGTATGTAAAACAGGTATATTGCTCGTGATAGAGACCACTTGTACACTCGACGTAGCTTTTCTGCTTCCCTGGTTGTTGCATCGTGAGTTCAGCAATTCTACTGCCGGACAAGGCTTCTGGAAAACGGAGTCCTGAGAATAAGAAGAAAAAAAGAATGACCCAATTGGGAGCCCCTGGTGCGGTCGAGCTGCTCTTCGGGCATGCCGTGGTCATGCCCCTACCCCTATGCCCATGGTATCTCCAGAGCGTAGTTATGTACGTGTGGTACTGGCTTCGCGATTACGCGAGGGCTGGGGTTGGGGCCGCATTGCTACGCGTGCTCGGAATGTGCTAGGCGGTCTTGTTGTAGGTTACTCCGGGCGCGCTTGACGGTGTCCGGCTGCTTAACAGCCGGACTCAAGAATTGCCTTAAGAGGCTGCTTTGTACTTCCGCCGAGAGTCACCAGATGCTCCTCCGCTTGGAGAGCGTTCGTGTTTCCGCTGACCGTAATGACTCGAGGGCCTGGCTTCTTGAGCTTGAGGTATCGTGCGGCACCGCATTGAACTTTGCAAATGCGGTTCGCTCGAGTAGTGCATGATAGCCGCCACGAACGGACTATGTCAAGATCAACTCCTCGCTTCGAAGTTATCCGGGATCCAAGACCACTTCAAGTGTAACTAGACCTGCATAGCTTGGCCTCTACACTGGTATGACGCCTTTAAAGGTCGTCTTTGTGGGTTTAATCCTTGAGGGTTCTATGCCCATCTTGCGACCGATCCCGATAAAGCAGGTTCAGTTGCCGCCGTCCATCAGACTCTAGTGAGGTGAAATCCGTCGACGATTGGGTCTAGAACCAATGCGGCGAATCCGCCATGGCAGATGCTAGTGGGGTGGTCCCTTCGATCAAAAGTGATCGGGCAGGAGGACCACGGATTGAACTTTGGGGCAACTGGCTCCGTCGCATATACGTCCCTCAGTGCATGGTTCCTCTCCCTTTTGGGTATGTGGGTTGCGTATATCATGTTCACCGTCCGCACTTGTGGGGGGAAACCCTTCTGTCCTCTATTGTTCGGCGGCCGGGTCTCCTCCTCATCATCGCTATGTAGCCCCTTGTCATTGTTTTTGGCAGTTAACTTGCCTGCCTGCTTGAACATCCAACAATCCCTGTTGGTGTGATTGGCTGGATTTTCGGGGGTGCCGTGTATCTGGCACGAGCGATCGAGTATTCGGTCCAAATTGGGCGGGCCCAGAATATTTTCTTTTGAATGGCTTTTTCCGCTGACCGGGTTTAGAGCCTCTGAATCCGGCATTGACTGTCGTATCCTCAGCATTGTCGCCATTAATGCAGCGCTTGTGCTTGTTGCAACACGACCGGCCGTTGGTGTCCTTGGTATCGGAATTACCAGGGCTCTTGGTCATGTTACTACGAGCTAGCCAGCTATCCTCTCCCGCGCAGAAGCGGGTCATGAGTGTTGTGAGGGCTGCCATGGATTTCGGCTTTTCCTGTCCTAGGTGCCGGGCAAGCCACTCGTCACGGATGTTGTGTTTGAAGGCTGCAAGGGCCTCTGCATCCGGACAGTTGACGATTTGATTTTTCTTGGTTAGGAACAATGTCCAGAATTGTCTGGCCGATTCTTCTGGCTGCTGAATTATGTGGCTTAGGTCATCAGTGTCTGGTGGTCGCACATAAGTGCCCTGGAAGTTGTCGAGGAATGCGGCTTCCAGGTCTTCCCAACAACTGATTGACTCTGCTGGCAAGCTGTTAAGCCAATTCCGCGCTGGTCCTTTAAGCTTGACTAGGAGGTATTTGATGGCGTGTAGATCGTCACCGCAGGCCATGTGGATATGGAGGAGATAGTCCTCAATCCAGACTGTCGGATCTGCTGTGCCATCGTATGATTTAATGTTTACGGATTTGAAACCCTCAGGGATTTGATGATCCATCACTTCGTCTGTGAAGCATAGTGGGTGTGCGGCGCCTCTGTATTGGGCTATATCACGACGCAGCTCGAACGAGCTTTGTCTACTATGTTCGGGCCGGCCGGAATTGCTGTATCCGGTGTGACGGTTGTTATCACGTATCGTGGGGGGCCCACGCGATCCGTAGATCGATCTTGTTTGCCTTGCCTTGTCCTCGAGTATATCCCGCAGGTCCGCGATTTTCCCGCCGCTTTGGTATTTTTGAGCGGCGCTGTGCGGCTTGAATGTAGGGCCGAGAGGCTCTCTGTCATGACCACGAGGTGGCCGGTCGGGTAGATATGCGCCGGTGATGTAGGTTTAGGTGCTTCCTCCTCTAATCGGGTCGCAGCTCTGCTTTTGGGTAGCTCTTGAGGGGCGCTCGAAGTTCATACTCTTCGCCGCAAGGACTTCATCCATCCGCTCGGCTAGCAAGTCTTGGTCACTCTAAGTTGTTGCTGCTTTTCTTGAGGCTGCTTGCCGTGGCCATAAGCCTGCGTTTGAAATGCTCTTGTTCGACGGGATCCTCAGGTATGACAAATTCATCGTCGTCGAAGCTTGCCTCGTCTTCGGAGGGAGGCATATAATTATCGTCCTCTACCTCTTTGTCTGCCGCTCTCTCATGAGGGCTGGCTTCTCCATCCTCCTGTGCTGAATCCTGCTGGAGGGGGTTGTCTTCGGCACTGTCCGGGGTGTTATTGTCGCTAGTGCCGGAATCTCCATTTTTGCTGTGAAGGGATTTAGAGCGGCGCCGCTGACGCCGGCGCTTAGGCTGTTTCTTGGAGGGGTCATCCTCCGTTGTTCCATCGCCATTCCCATCCTTTGGGATGTCCACCATGTAAATGTCGTATGACGAGGTGGCCTTCCAAAGCCTCAGAGGCGCTGGTTCTTGGTCGTCTCCTGCATCATCGTCCATACCGTCGATGTCTTCGGAGTCGAAGTCTAGCATGTCGGTTAAGTCATCGACAGTGGCTACGAAGTGGGTGGTGGGTGGGCTTCGAATGTCTTCGTCGTCCGCATCCCAACCGTCATGACCATGGTCCGACCAGGGCTCTCCTGATAAAGAGAGACACTTTAGCGAATTTAGGATGTCGCCAAAGGGCGAGTGCTGAAAGATGTCCGCAGCGGTGAACTCCATGATCGGCTCCCAATCGGATTCGAATGGCAGGGGCGCGGAAGGTTCGGAGTTTGGAGGGGAGTCCGACACCTTGGAGTCACGAGCTTCACAAAGGACAGGGTTGGTATTCAGCTCTATCGCCGTAGAGGTAGCAGCCCCCGAGGCGGTGTCCAGCCACCCGTCCTCGACGACACACCGCCCGAGCTAAGGGTCGGAGCGACACTTCAGCGGCCTCGAGGCACTTGTCCGCAGCAGAGCTAGATCATGCCCATCGTGACAAGTCGGCGCGCTTGGCTGTTGCTCAAACTCGTCAAGATCAAGTCTCCGCGACGCCACCGATAGTTCAAATTTTCGAATCGACCGATGGCGGGCGAGCTTAATCTGCTCCAGATAGCTGCGAGTTGACCCGCAGTGCAAAGGCGCCGAATACGAAGATCTGTCCGGGGAGAAAAGTCTCACCCTGGACCGCGTCGTTGTTGATGATCGAAGGAGCCATCGGGCCTAAAGGTGATGACATAGAGGAACTCTCATGCAAGCACCAATGTCGGTGTCAAAACCGGCGGATCTCGAGTAGGGGGTCCCGAACTGTGCGTCTAGGCGGATGGTAACAAGAGACAAGGGACACGATGTTTTTACCCAGGTTCGGGCCCTCTCGGTGGAGGTAAAACCCTACTCCTGCTTGATTAATATTGATGATATGGGTAGTACAAGAGTAGATCTACCATGAGATCAATGAGGCTAAACCCTAGAAGCTAGCCTATGGTATGATTGTTGTTCGTCCTACGGACTAAAACCCTCCGGTTTATATAGGCACCGGAGAGGGTTAGGGTTACACAGAGTCGGTTACAATGGTAGGAGATCTACATATCCGTATTGCCAAGCTTGCCTTCCACGCCAAGGAAAGTCCCATCCGAACATGGGACGGAGTCTTCAATCTTGTATCTTCATAGTCTTGGAGTCCGGCCAAAGATGGTATTTCGGCTATCCGGACACCCCCTAGTCCAGGACTCCCTCAGTATCATTGAGATCCTTTTGGTAAACTTCTCCAATGCGTCCCATGGTGATGTGGGCTGCCATGCTCTTTCCTAGACTCCAGGTTGGTGCATCGAAGGAAAACTCTATGGGCTCAGTGACGGGCATGAACGTCCTTCCTGGAACTTGAACTTGAATCATCCAACGCTCCTCTTCGGGTAAAGTGGCGATGGAGGTCCCGGTGAAGCTTGGTACTTTGATGTTTAGGTACTTAGTGACTTCCTTCAAGTGGCGTCCAAAGGGTGTATCTTCATCCGGTTGTGTGAACTTGTTCCTTGCATCCGCCATCCTAAAAGAATAGAAAAGATGAGGAGTCAGAAATGAGAAGAGTGAGTAGTGATCTAGGGCTTTAGCTTAGTGGTCGTGTCCTACAGTCAGCGTGTGCTCTGATACCATCTTGTAGCGACCAGACCTCAGACGGCTAAGTCTCTGTGCATCAGTATCATCCCTGGATCAATAATGCTGAGATGCACAGTACTCGAAGGATTTATAACAGAGTAGCAATCACACACTTATTACATCGAATGTCTCAAAAGAGAACTTATTACAATAAATATGGCTTAAGGCCATCTAATGATGATAACAACGGAAGGCTTGGAAGATAAGTGAGTCCATCAACTTCAAAGGCATCACTGAGTATAGAACCACAACCTAAGGCAACTTACTCATCGTCTGAAAAGTCTGGAACATGAACGTTGCAGCCCGAAAACGGGTCAGCACATGGAATATGCTGGCAATGTAACACATAGAGAGTAATGAAAGAATAATGCTATTCTACATGCATATATGGTTGGTGGAAAGCTCTATGGTTACAGTTTTGCGTAAAGCCAATTTTCCCCTACTGCAAAGGAATAAATTTTATATAACTATCATGGTAGTTGTTAAACATTGAGAAGATAGACACCCTCTCAATCCCAATTAAACATCATCATTAAACCCAACAAAACTAATTAAAGTAACATGATGAGATTCACATGATAATCTAGGTACTAGATACTCAAAATGTCCATAACCGGGGACACGACTAACCATGATTAGTTTATACACTCTTCAGAGGTTTGCGCACTTTCCCCCACAAGACTCGATCTCCTCCGTTGGATTTCTCGCACTACATGGTGTTTGAGAAACGGATGACCGAGACATAGTCTTTCGGAAGCGCTTGCACCTTACGATCGGGTAGACAGTACCAACCTACACCCCCTACATCTGCTAGTCTACCACTGTAAGAGTTCGCACGACTTAATCAACTATGATAGAGCCCATAGTAGGTTGTGGATGCACACGGAACTTTCTAGCATTAATAATCCTATGATCCCTTTGAGCCTGGGTGGTTGTCCATAAAGAAAAACAGGCAATCACTGGAATACCCAGGTGCCTCAATCCACCCAAATGTGTATTAAAGTTGCCACCTTAAATAAACCATTAATTTAACAATCTCACATCTGTCATGGATACACTCACCCAATCCACGTCTACTAGCATAGCATGGCATAATGAGAAAAACGTAGAAGTAACTCCCAAGGGTTTGATAATAAAACAGGTAACAGGTACTACCTCATCTACTTCCCAAAACCCACAATTTAATTAGATCCTAATAATGCAATGTTTTTGGATTGATCTAATGCAATAAAACTAGGTAGTAAGGAGGTATGATCAAAGTGTTACTTGCCTTGCTGATGATCCGTGAAACCTAGAGATTCGAAGTAGCAAGCGACGCACTCCGGGTACTCTATCGCAAACAAACAAGCATGCAATAAGCACTCATCTAATGCACAGTTAAAGCTCAAATAAGAGAACTAACCAGAAAGTTCAACTTAAGAACTCCGGTTTGCAAAAAGAATCAAATCGAACGAAGCAACAAACAGCGAAAGAAACAAGCTTCGTTTACTAATCTGGACCTAAGTCAAATTTTACAGAGGAAAAATCTTGTTTGAGTTAATTAAACGGAAAGAGGGGTTCGAGACGAAACTCTAGGCGCTTGAATCGCCTGATTCCGATAAACGAGCAAAAAGTTATACTAGAACGAAAATCGGATCAAAAATCACGATAAAAAATAATCGCGGAAAATCCGAGAAAAAGAAAAACTGACGAACAGTTAAACGAACGGACGTTCGCTAACTAAAACCAAACGGTGAACTCGTCCATCAAAACGAACGAACGAGCGAACACTCGCTAAATAAATAAACTGGAAAAAATAAAATAAACCGATCTAAAAAAATAAACCTAGGGTTTCCTAAAAAACTAAATCGGTTTTCTTTAGAAAACTGGGGCGGTGGGCGGCTAACTCGGCTCGGGCTCCGATGGGGTCCGGCGGGGCTCCAGTGCAGCGGCGGAACGGTGCAAGGCGGCGGGGCGGCTTAGGCTTTGGGGCTCGAGGGGGCCCCGGGTCGGTATTTAAAATGGGGGGGGGGGGCGGCGGTGGCTTGCGGGAGGGGCAAGGCAGCACGGGACAGAGTCCCGGTCGGACTCGACGATGGCGGCGGCGGTAGTGGTCTCCTGGCGGGAGACGGCAGCGTGGGGAGGCGGGCCGGCTTGGCTGGGCCTCGGCCCAGCCGGGCGCGCGCGAGATTTTTTTAAAACAATTCCGCCGAACAGAAAATAAATCCTAGAAAAATAAATAAAAATCTAAAAATGCCAAAACAAAATTTCACCGTCTAAATAAAATATTTAGAACAAGATGAACACTTTCTTGGCCCTAAAATGAAATTTTGAAAAACGTGCAATTTTCCTAAATTCAAATAAAATAGCGAAAAACTCCAAAATAAAATCTTATTTGATTTTATTATTAAATCCTCAATATTTCTTTATTTTGGGAAAGTCATTTTATTCCCTCTCTCATATTTTTACAATAGAAATAATTGAAGATAAAATAAATAAAATCAAATGATCCTATTTTCAAAATTTGAGTGAACTCAAATATGAAAATAACGAAATCCCCAACTCTCTCCGAGGGTCCTTGAGTTGCATAGAATTTCTAGGATCAAGCCAAAAGCAAAAAAAAAATGTCTGCAATGATGATCTAGTGTATAACATTCCAAATTGAAAATTTGGGATGTTACAGCCCTAAAGGCGGCCGAAGAGTTAAGAGCCGAACAGGCTGCTCATCGCCAGAGCGAAGATGGCTGTTGAGCTGAAAGATGCCACCGGCCGATATGAGCTCCTCGAATAGGAAAGCCAAGCGAAAACGGCTGACCTAAAGAAGGCCTTGGAAGGAGCCAAGGAAACTCGCTCTGAAATCATAGCGGCAAGGGAGGAGCTTCATGAAGCCGGAGATATCACGTCTGGGAAGCCCTTTTTGTTGCGGATGAAGTTCGGGGATCTGAAGTATGCCCCTCTGGATCAATTATGGAGTGTTGCAGACACATACTTGGACTTGGAAAAGAGTGCTGCTGATGCGACTGAGTATTTCAAAGATCAGAAAGATCATGAGGTAGAAAGGTTGTTCTGGTCGTAGTTCAGTGCTCCAAAGCGTCCGCTGCTATTAAATGAACAAATGGCTGGGTGGGTCGAGCTCCATAGGTTGTCCGGGCTTTCTATGAGGTCTATCGTGGATCATCTTTGGCCGAAGGGACCAAGGCCGGATAGTTATTTTGGTTTAGTGCAACGATTCTTTAGTGCTGTGCCGCATATCGACGCTTTAAAGAGGTTGGCGTGCATAGAGGGTGTGTGGATGGCTCTTGCCCGTGTTAAGACATATTGGGCAGGGATGGAGGCCACCGCTATTGCAACCTAGGGTCCGGCCGGTGGCGAGGACCTGATCGAGCACTATTTGAAGAAGTCCTAGAAGGCGCCCATTTAATAGAGGCTCAGTGCTCGAAGAGTGCCATGTTCGAGTGACATGTATCTAAATTGTAAAAACAATGCTATTTTGATTATAAAGGTTGTGTTTATACTTTTGCCCGAAAGTATTGTAGTGCCTCCTGTGCGGCCGCTTATGTATGTATATAACCTAAAAGTTTGCAGTCGTTGGCTTCAGCCCCCACGCATGTAGGTGTTCGGAAAAGCACATAATCACACATGATCCAATGTCTTGGTCCGTTAAGGAGGTGATAGCGCGGCGAACAATGCAATCGGACTATATAGCTTTAACACTTTCACTTAGCCATGGGAGTTTGACGGTGGGGCTACTATATAGCCCCCGATATTTCTGCGTTCATCCGAATACGGTGCGCATACGTACATGACCAGGAAACCGGTCCTTCGTTAATGCGGAGGAATCACGAAGATTCCACTGAGTCATCGAGTGGTTGACCAGTCTCGTGCTTTATCATATCAGTCAGTTTTCGGCTTTCTCAACTGAGGTGCTCATCCAGATGAACTAGGGCACAATCGCAGTAGTTCTCCTGGTGCCACCTTAGCCGATAGAGCGGAACGTAAGGTAGCAAAACACGGGAGCCAGGTAAACCCAACTATTGACCAAAGACATGATTCGGAGCTGATGCATATGAGGCCAAACTCGCGACGCCGAACACTCCCTAAGGTATTCTGACTTTACAACATATACTGGGCTGAGTAACGCCCTCGATAACGAGCCCTGAATTTCTAGATACATGCATTAGTCTGGCGTGATGAAATGCCAATAACGCCAGCATCACTCTCGGTTGTGTTGAGTGCCCAGAGGGTGTGAAGCAACAAGAGACATTAAAAAAGGTTTACACAGGGTCTTAATCTAAAAAGAAACCTTTGAGCGGGGCCCTGCTGCACGTCTGCACCTTTGTCTCCGTTGTGCCGTATCCGGGAAGGGTGTAGCACGATGATTATCTATAAAAAAGAAAAACCCAGGTGAGAGACTCCGTGCCAAAAGTCGGTTATTCTTAATGAACCATGAAAATGTAATCTATTATTGTAGTAGTAGGGTCAAGCCGAACTATCAGCCTTTTTACATGCGGGCAGCCCCTAGCACCACCTATGGGGGTATATCCATCGACCCAAGCTCAGGTTTATCTGGGCTGCTGCAACTAGTGGTGCGCCGGACTCATCTAACCGTGTCCGCGGTCTTGACAATCGATCATTTATTCTGGTTGGAGAGGCCGTTCAGTGTTCGGCTGCTAGAGCCGCCACATATTCTTGCACACGTAAGGAACGCTCTGTATTTTCCGCTAACTGTGATGACGCCACATGGACTGGGCATCTTAAGTTTAAGATAAGCGTAATGCGGTACTACATTGAAATGAGCGAAGGCCGTTCTTCCGAGTAGTTTGTGATAGCCGCTTTGGAATGGAGCGATGTCGAAGATTAATTCTTCGATTCGGAAGTTGTCGGGAGAACCGAATATAACCTCTAGTACTAGAGAGCCCGTGCAGCGGGCCTCTATGCCTGGTATTACTCCTTTAAAGGTACTATTACTTTGGCTGATTCTTGACGGGTCTATCCCCATTTTGCGGACAGTGTCCTGATATATCATGTTGAGACTACTGCCGCCATCCATATGGACTAACACTGCTAGGGAAAAGCCTAGCAGCAGCGCGGGTTTTGGCCCTCTCAGTAGCGCGGGTACCGGCGCTACTAATAAGGCGCCATACTAACGATAGCAATGAGCGCTGTTGACCCACGCCATCGCTATCGATGAATAGCTGTAGCACTCTTTGGAAAAGGGCGCTACTGATATTATCTGCAGCGCTGTTTAGCAGGAAGCGCTAGTGGTAACACGGCGCTACTGCTAAATTTCCCCCCCTTGGTACTACTAGTTTTATTAGTTTTTTTCCTGCATATTTGGTTTTTATTTGTTTTGTATTTGAATAGGCTTTATACAATAATCTTTAGCATATCATCCACATACAAATGTAATCATAGCATATACATACAATTAGTCTCATCAAATTATGTCATCATCATAATCATCATCCAACACAAAGTGGTCTCTTGTCATCAATCTCGAAAATAGCGATACAAGTCTCAATTAATTGCAAATACATCGTCATCAATCTAAACAATGATATACGCGAGAATAGCTATCACTTTGAGTACATGAGTTCGTATCCCTCTCTCGCATTAGCGTGAACCTAAACTAAGTACTGCGTGTTGCTCGGAAACCTAAAACTGGTACACTTGGGACTGACACTCCAGCCACTTGTCGTATATATACTCCGGGCGTAGCACTTCTTCGCCATCTATGATCTATGCACCTGCATCGTCACATGAGTCAATGATATGCAACATATATAGTTGAGCAACAGAAAGAGACAGACTTGGCAATAATAGAAACAACATATCATAAGCATAAATAACAAAGTTCATCGTACCCAAAATGACCTAACTAGAGTGATTTTTGCTAGTCAAGGAGGAGGACGGTTTAATTACATCACAAATAAAGTTTCACCATGCATAACTCAAAGTTTTGTCATAAAAGAAAGTATGGACTAAATGGACACATTGTCAGATATCGACAATCACTCCATCATGTCGTGCCATCCATCCATGTCAGGGAGATAGTCATCGAGCTTAGTGAAAGGCTTCATGTCGAGACACAGAGAGGCTATCCATGTTCGGACGTCTTCCCGCGACATTTGTCCCTCTGCATGGAACATCCCTGTTTTTCCGACGACCTCATTCATGATGATTTGGGCAAGTTCGCTCTGTATGTTATAGAACTCAGCTCGAAGGCGATGATCCTCGATATCTCCTATGTCCTTTGCCCAGTGCAGAATATGGGCATCGCCAGATCTAGGTGCCATGTGAAGGTTCCGTGATCTCGCTCAGACTCCAAAGATGTGGTGTAGGACATAGAATCCATCATTAAGAGAATCGCTCGTTGCTGGATGCGCAGGTCGGTCTTATGGCTGAAGGCGGCCCTGCCGCCCCTTCTCTTCTTGTCCCTAACCTCTCCACCCCTTGCTTGGTAGTAAAACATAGCACTGTCGAGAACATCTTTGATGTGGGTGTAATCCTTTTTGTGAATGTTCTTCGACGAGTCCAAGTAAAGAGCGTGGGAGAATCGGGGGTAGAGGATGATGAGGACGGCGCGCCCGCCGCTGCGCAAAATAAGTACACCTCAAATTAATTAGCCTCCACCGTGCAAATGAATTATTGAAATCGAAGGAAGGATAGCAGCGCGGATGACTTAGATGGGATGATAAGGCACGAGAATCGCCTCCTTGTCCTTATTGGCGAGCATGAAACTGACGATGTAATCCCTCGCGTATTCACGATGCTGTGCACAAACTCCCAAGAAGCCCTTATGCATGTAGTACGGGTCAGCGACACGTATAAAACGATTCGCTCAACCCCAATGATGTAGTTCATGTGCAAGGCATAAAGGCGACAAACGTAAAATCCAGCTTCTTCACGTGAAACATGTCGAATATGTAATCGAATCGGAGGAAGAACTTATCCGCGGGAAGCCGCCGACGCATTTACATTTGCCGCGAACGTTAACCACATAGAGTGGGTATCCCGGATCTTTCGAGGCGATGAAGCCTTTCTCTACCCGCAGCACATCGTCATGAAGTCTCCTTAGATCGCCGAATCTGCCCGTAGCGCTGTTTCAAGTAGGATTGGTCGATCGATATGCCATTTATCCGCATCGGGGATATCTACACGGTCCTCGGCCGAGGCTGCCGAGGCGGCTGGATCATAGAATTAGCTTTTTTGCCTTTCCTCGCCTCTTCCTAGACTTCTTTACCACCGGATGGTCGCCAATAATACGTTGAGACGGTAATTCGTGCACCGACTCATGACGCTCAAACCCTGAGGAGGTGCTAGTATAGACATACCGTTCAGCGGCATCGCCATCGCTATCCTCATCCATGGTGACGCGTCATCGACTAATGGAGCCACCTGCTTACCCCGTCCGCTATCACCCAACCCGACACCCGACGCTAATTGGGTAGGTGGGTGTTGATGTTCAAACCTTGCCGAGGCTGCGTGCTCGTGGGTGTGCTCTCGCCACCTCCGCACGGCGACTCTTTGGCCACAACAGACCCACCCATTGCAACAATCACCAAGTTGTCGAGGGTCTCGTCGTCATCCCCACTAGTATTAGAGGAGGCAAATTCTCGGGCCGGTTTGACATCGCCACGGAAACCTTGAAGACGCTCGGGGATCGACCGGCAGGAACAATTGTTCCTTCGGCTCCATTATCGTCCCCTTCCCCACGCCCACCTTCTGCTCGCCGATGGTGTACAATATGGTGCACCGGGTTTCGCCGGCTCGCAAAGAAAAGTTCGCGACATGAGACATCCGAAAGGCAACGAAAATGGTAGATTATACATTTATATTGAAGGGGCCGTGTGACAGATACCGTGAGGGCGCCGAGCTCAGCTAAAGAGGAGGCACCACCGAGCACGCCCGTGTGGGAGCCGCGGGGAGCAAAAGGGAGCAGTGCCGAGCCGTGCGGAGCAGTACGGAGCCGGTGCGGGAGCAGGTGCTTCCAAGAAGTCAGCAATGGGAAAGTCCTCTGCATTTTTTCTGGATTTTGCCTTGTGCAAGTGTAAATGCCCGTCACCAAGGAAGTAGATATATCTGCAATCGCCTGTTTTGCGGCAGCTACCGCTGTTGCGACTGTCTGAGATGATTTCTTCTCAACCGCAATCTCAACCTTCTTGTCGATGCTTTCTTCGCTTAACCTCCGTCTTTCCTTTTTCTCCTCCGTGGTCTCACGGTAGTACTTCTTCCACGTGGCGTCATCTTCGACACCGCACGCGGCCCATACGATGGTCGAGTATCCACCGGTTGTTGTTTCAATATGTTCAACGCCTGTTGAATGGAGTGTCCCACTTGGCCTCGCCAATGCCTCGACGGCGAGTCGCTTTCGCCGCAATCCGTGCTGCTCTCTCGGAAAAGGCACAAGGATCGCTTACAAATATGACTAATGTGTGCAATGAATTGATCGAAACCAAAATTACCAGCAGTCTCATGAACTCCATAATGACCGGTGTTGTCTCAGAACCTTCTTCACTGGGTCCCAACAGTGCGGGCCCTCGGACGCCACGCCTGCGGGACGGTGAAATCTGCCAAGGGCTCAGGATGCCCAGACTCATGGCTTCGCGTGCTCCTTGGCCCATTTGGACCTCTTTCCGCCAGAACCACGGCTTCCGAGGTGGTGGCTCCCAATGTTCCTCTTTGGAGCCCCTTCATGTACTTAGACTTTTTGGGCAGCTTCGCCTCGCAAGCCTCCTTGAATATTTGAAACTGCTCTTCCGTGATTGTCGGATTATCCTTACAATCTCGGAGTAGGGTTCCCCGTCGCTCATCTTTGCTTTCACTCGATTTTTCCAGCGCCAACGCGCCGCTAAACTTGGTCATGGCGTGTTTGTTTATCTTCTTCATTGCCGGGCCCTTGTCCGGATCTTCATAATCCTTCTCATTCCGCCCCGAACAAGAATATCCGTGAAACTTCTTTAGGAGGAGCTCCTCATATTTTCTATATTCTTTAGTTTCTCATCGCTGATGGTGGCGGTTGTCCGTATGATCCAGCCTATTTGATTGCCGTAGCACGCGCGCGCTTCCGCGGTCGCCTTTGGCTCAAAATTGCCGTCGTCCACCTCCGTGACCACCAGTCTAGTAGTCCTGAATTTGTTAGGAAGCCGTTGCCTCTTTGCTTTCGGTTCTACACCGGCTCCGCTTCTCGAGGCAGCACCGGTCTCAGCGCCGGTCTCGATGCCGGTCTAAATCTCAGCGCTGGTCTCGATCTCAGCACCGGTCTGCATGTCAGTCTCAGGACCGGTCTGCATGTCGGTCTCAGTCCCCGATGCCACCGGTGGGCCCAGCAACAACATCTGTTGATCGTCGGTAAGGCTAAAAAATTCATCTGCCGCCCGGTAGACGTCGTCGCAATCACCAGAACCCTGTCCTTCATCGTTGCTAGCCATGTTTCCTATGATTAAATCTAGTCAATTAATTCTAGACCTAATAAAATGAATAATGACATAAAAGGACTATTATTTTGCAGAATGTTGACTCCTTCCGGTGTGGCAAATCGGGCACTCGATATGTCCTACTTTGTAGCACAAGTCATGCCGAAATTCACGGAAAATTTCGGCATGACCTTTGCTAAAAAGTGGACAAATCGAGAACTTGGAATTTGCCGGAACAGAAATGAATCAACATTCCGGCAAAACATAGGCCACTCAGCATCATTCCCTGGAAACAATGTTCAAATATCCCTCTTCGACACCGCAACACATGTCCAAATATACAAGAGCAACCACATGTCCAAATTTCACAAGCTAATTCAAAAACAAAATGTAGAAGAAAATTCATTTACTACTAATAGAACAAAATTTAGTTAACTTTAGTGCTCTATAATGATGAAAAGAAAAAAAATTAGTTAACTACTAATTTCATTCATTTAGGTTATTCATTTAACATCACATAATTAACCTACTGTACCACTACTACTAGCAGCACTACTAACCTAATTAACCTAGCAAAACTCTAGTGCCCTAACTGAAAAACATCTACTAGTATCACTATATACTATACAAGCAGCATCTACCCTAATTAAACCCTACTGCCCTAACTAACTTTTGTTGTAAACCAAATTTTTTGCTCTAAACTAATTTTTGCTCTAACATCTACTACTTAACATCCTTTGCTCTAAACTAAATTTTTTGCTATAAACAAACTTTTGCTCTACTAATTTTTCCTCTAAAATTCAGAGAGAGAGGAGTGGGGGGGAGGGTGGGGGACTTACAGAGAGGGGAGATACGATGGCGGGGAGGTGCTCGGTGACGGAGGCAGGGGCGGAGAGGGCGGGCTCGAGCACGGGCAACGGAGGTCCTGGGCGGGCTCGGGCGGTGGTGAGGTGGAGGGCGCGGACGGTGACGTCGAGGGCGGCCTCGATCGAGCGGCGGCGGTGAGGCTGAGGGCGGCCTCGGGCGGTGGCGGTGAGGATGACGACGGCCTCGGGGGGAGACGGTGAGGTTGCGGGCGTCCACGCCGGCAGGAGACGGCGGCGAAGTGGGGCGACGACGAATTGGGGAGACGGCGGTGAGGGCGAGGGATTTGGGGAAGAAGCGTGGCGGCCAGGGGGGGAACCGCTATTTAAGTGAAACATAACGGTAGCGCGTTTCCTAAAACACGCTATAGCTAAGTTAGCTACAGCGCGTTTTTGGAAACGCGCTACTGATATTCCTTTCTCCTTTTTTCCCTTTTTCTTTTATTTTTCTTTACATTTTATTTTTTTCCTTTCTCCTTTTTCTATTTCTTTTATTTTCATTTACTTTTCTACTTGTTTTTCACTTTATTTTATTTCATAGCGTAGCGCCTTACACGTAAGCTGCTACAGCTAAGGAGAGTCGCAGATAGCGCTGGGCGATATACGCCGCCATCGCTAGGTTGGGCTAGCCATGTGCGCCAGCTCAAGCATAGCAATGGCGCTTTTTGCTAGTACACGCCATCGCTAAAGTCATAGCATGAGCGCGGTTATTTTATTACGCCGCTACTAAGTAGCAAGAGCATATGATTTTGTACAGCGCTACTGGTAACATTCTGTTTATAAGGTTTTCCCAAGTAGTGTAAGGTGAGATGGTATCTGTCAATTATTAGGTCGAGCACCAAGGCAGCCGATCCTCCGTGCTAGATACTAGTCGGACGATCCTTGCGATCAAAAGTGATCGGGCAGGCCGACCAAAGGTTGAAATTGGGGGCGAAGGGGTCTACAGCATATACGTCTCGGCGTGCGCGTTTGCGCCTCCTCTTTGGTATGTGAGTTGCGTAAATCATGTTCACCGTTTTGACCTCTGGTGGGAATTTTTTCTATCCCCCAGTGTTCGGCAAGCGAGGCTCATCCTCGTCTTCACTTGGCATCTCCCTCCCCTTGTGTTTGGCGTTTAGTTTGCCAGCCTGCTTCAAGACCCAACATTCTCTATTGGTGTGATTCGCAGGTTTTTCGGGGGTGCCATGAATCTGACATAATCTGTCTAGAATCTTGTTTAGGCTGGACAGTCCATCTCTGCTGCCTTTAAATGGCTTTTTCCGTTGACCGGGTCGAGAGCCCCTGAATCTGACGTTTACCGCCGTGTTGTCTGGACTGTCTTCATTGTTTCGACGCTTGTTTTTATTGCATCACAGTTTCCCGTTGCCATCCCTCACTTCGGATGTGCCTGGGTCGCTGGTGCTGCTACGGGCGAGCTACTGTCCTCGCCCATGCAAAAGCGGGTCATAAGGCTTGTTAGGGCTGCCATTGTCCTCGGTTTTTCCTGGCCGAGGTGTCTGGCGAGCCATTCATCCAGGACACTGTGTTTGAAAGCCGCTAAGGCTTTGGCGTGCGGGCAGTCGATGATTTGATTCTTCAAAGTGAGAAATCTGTTCCAAAGCTTTCGGGCTGACTCTCCGGGTTGTTGAATTATGTGACTTCAATCGTCTGCATCCAGAGGTCGGACATAGGTCCCTTGAAAATTAGCTCTAAAAGCATCCTCAAGTTCTTCCCAACTTCCAATCGAGTTTTCGGGGAGGCTGTTCAACCAGTGCCAAGCTGGTCCTTTCAACTTGAGGGGCAGGTATTTGATGGCGTGGAGATCATCTCTGCGAGCCATGTGGATGTGAAGGATAAAGTCCTCAATCCAGACCCCAGGGTCTGTTGTTTCGTCATATGCCTCTATGTTCACGGGTTTGAATCCCTCTAGAAATTCATGATCCATCACCTCATCGGTGAAGCACAGGGGGTGTGCGGCACCCCTGTATTTGGATGTGTCATGGCATTCTTCTGACGGTTGTAGTGTTCGGTTTTGATTCCGAGCTGTTATTCGGTCAGTATAGTTATTTGGGCGGCCGTGATCCCGTGCCGAAGCATGCTTCCTAGATCCATAGATGGACATGGCCATACCAGCTTTTTTGTCCAGGTGCTCACATAAATCATGCACTGACTTATGTGCGGTGTCATTAGCCGCCCTGTCACGGCCACGGGGTGGTCGATCAGGCTGATTGGCCGTTTTATTTTTCGGCTGAATGGGCTCTATAGCCTCGTCGTCGAATTCGGGCAGCAGCTTGCGCTTTGGGTAGCTCTTTGTGTGGCGATCGCCACCGTATTTTTCTTCAGTGTCGAGCACTTTGTTCCATCTGCGGTTGAGCGTATCCTGCGCAACCTTAAGCCTTTGCTTCTGCTTCTTCAAGCTCCTCGCGGTGGCGATAAGCCTTTTATGGAGGTTCTCTTGTTCCAAGTGTTTTTCCGGGATGATGAGTGCATCGTCGCCCGGACTGTTCTCCTTTCCGGAGACAGGTTTATGAGTTTTATCTCCGCCGTCGCTATGATCGGACAGCGGCCCCGGACTATGTTCGCCGTCCCCTGGCTCATCCTGCTCCATCGCTGGGTCCATGGGGTCATCGTTTCCTTTGGAGTCGACCGGGGTATTATTTCTTCTTGTGCTGTTATCTCTATTTTTACTGTGGCGGGATTTAGAGCGGCGCCTATGTTGTCGCTTTGGTTGCTTCTCGAGGGGATTATCCTCCGTTGCATCCTTCCGTTCCTCTCCGTTGTTTTCCTTGGGTGTATCCACCATGTATATATCATATGATGAGGTGGCTTTCCAGTGCCCTGTGGGCGGTGGTTCCTGTTCCTCTCCAACATCGTCGTCCATACCGTTGATGTCTTCGGAGTCGAAGTCAAGCATGTTGGTTAAGTCATCGACAGTGGCTACCAAGTGGGTGGTCGGTGGGAAACGAATTTCTTCATCGTGCGCTTCCCACTCAAGCCGGACATAGTTCGGCCAAGAGTCTCCTGATAGGGAGAGGGATTTGAGTGAATTTAGCACATCGCCCAAGGGTGAGTGCTAAAAGATATCCGCGGAGGTAAACTCCATGATCAGTGCTCAATCAGATTCGATAGGCACGGACACGCGTGGTTCGGAACCTATGGATGGAGACGAGTCCGAGGGTCCGATAACACAGATCTCTTTGGAGGTGAAGTCTGTGTTCGGCTCTAGCGTCGATGAGTGTGCGACCTCCGTGGTGGGGTCCATCCACCCGTCCTCGGATGGCACGATCTGCTCCGGATTAAAAGCCAGGGCAGCCGCAGGTGTGATCTCCTGAACACCATCCGATGGTAGATCTAAGTCATGCTCATCGTGACTGTTCGACGCACCCGACTAGGGCTCAAATCCGTCGAAGATCAAGTCTTGGCGGATGTCGGCGGTGTAGTTTAGGCTTCCAAACCTGACCTGATGACCAAGGGCGTAGCTATTGATCTGCTCCAGGTGGCCCGCAGTGCGAAGCCGCCGAATATGAAGATCTGTCTGAGGAGGAAAACCTCACCCTGGATCATATCGTTGTAGATGATTGAAGGAGCCATCAAGCCTTATCATGACAGCAGAGTGGAACTCTCAATGAAAGCACCAATGCCGGTGTCAAAACCGACGGATCTCGGGTAGGGGGTCCCGAACTGTGCGCCTAAGGCTAATGGTAACAAGAGGCGGGGGACACAATGTTTACCCAGGATCGGGCCCTCTCGATGGAGGCAATACCCTACTTCCTGCTTGATTGATCTTGATGATATGAGTATTACAAGAGTTGATCTACCACAAGATCGTAGAGGCTAAACCCTAGAAGCTAGCCTATGATTATGATTGTTATTGTCCTACGGACTAAACCATCCGGTTTATATACATACCGGAGGGGGCTAGGGTTACACAGAGTCGGTTACAGTGAAGGAAATCCACATATCCGGATTGCCAAGCTTGCCTTCCACGCAAAAGAGAGTCCCACCCGGACACGGTACGAAGTCTTCAATCTTGTATCTTCATAGTCCAATAGTCCGGCCAAAGTATATAGTCCGGCTGTCCGAGGACCCCCTAATCCAGGACTCCCTCACCTGCCACCACGATGAAGATGACCTAAATCTGTCATCGGATCGTGCTCAGGAGATAGCACCTATAACTGCTCTGGCCCTAGATCAGAGTAGATTTCGCCATCCGAGGACGGGATGCTCAACCCCGCCACGGAAGCCGCAGACTCAGCGGCACTGGAGCCGCACACATGTCCAACCTCGAGCGAGGCATGTGTCATCGGAACCTCGGATTCGTCTCCGGCCATAAGCTCCGAACCGCGTGCATCCGCGCCCATCGAACCTGATCAGGCGCCGATCGTCGAGTTCAGCTCCACGGACATCTTCCGGCACTCACCTTTGGGCGATGTGCTAAACTCACTAAAAGCCCTCTCCTTGTCAGGAGACTCTCAGCCGAACTATATCCGGCTTGAATTGGAAGCTGATGACGAAGAATTTCGCTTCCCACCCACCACCCACTACATAGCCACTTTCGAGGACTTAAACAACATGCTTGAATATGACACCAAAGACATCGACGGTATGTACGACGAGCCAGAGAGGAGCAGGCACAGAAACCACCGCTTAGATGATGCTGGACGGCCACCTCCTCGTATGACGTATACATGGTGGATACACCCAAAGAGAACAACGGCGATAATGAAAATCCTGTCAAGGATAAGCCTCCTGAGATACAGCCAAAGTGCCGACGTCAGCGGCGCCGCTCTAAGCCACGCCGTGGTAAAAACAGCAATACTACCACAGGAGAAAACAATACTCCGGATGATGCCAAAGACAATGAAGACCCCGTTGAGCCAACCTCCGAACAGGACGAACGGGAAGATGGGTGAGTTAGCCCTGATGAACAGGCCATAAATGAAGACTCGGAGGACAGTAACTACCTTCTGCTCTCCGAGGACAAGGTGAGGCTCGATGACAAAGACTTTATCGCGCCTGAGGAGCCCGTCGAATAGGAGCGCCTTAAGCGCCGGCTAATAGCCACAGCAAGGAGCCTGAAAAAGAGGCAGCAGCAGCTTCAAGTTGACCAAGATTTGCTCAACGATAGATGGACTAATGTCCTAGCAGCCGAAGAATATGGCCTCGAGCGCCCAACCAAGAGTTACCTGAAGCGCAAACTGTTACCTCAATTCGATGACGAGGCGCTAGAGCCCGTCCTACCAGTGCATAATGCGGCTGACCGACCACCACGTGGCCGGGACAAAGCAGCAACTCGAGCCGAACATCAGCCCGCATTACCTCGCCGTAAAAACAGAAATACAACAGCTCGGGGATACACACATGACATGCGGCATGACCTGGAAAACAGAGCAGGCCAAACCAGATCGATCTATGGATAGCGGGGGCGTGCCCTGATGCGCAATGATGGCCATCTGGCCGGACATGACAAACATACCCACGCCCGGACCGAAGACCGCAGACGAACTCCATCAGAGATACGTCACAACTTGGCCCGGTATAGAGGCACCGCACACCCCCTTTGCTTCACTGATGAAGTAATGGAACATGAATTCCCGGAAGGGTTTAAACCCATGAACATCGAATCATACGATGGGACAACAGACCCCGCAGTGTGGATTGAGGATTTCCTTCTCCATATTCATATGGCCCGCGGTGATGATCTTCATGCCATCAAATACCACCGATAAAACTCAAGGGACCAGCTCGGCACTGGTTGAATAGTCTGCCCGAAAACTCCATCGACAGCTGGGAAGACTTGGAAGATGCCTTCCTCGACAACTTCCAAGGTACATATGTCCGACCTCCGGATGCCGATGAATTAAGTCACATAGCTCAATAGGCTGGAGAGTCAGCCATGAAATTCTGGACTAGGTTCTTAAGTAAAAAGAACCAGATCATCGACTGTCCGGATGCCGAAGCCCTAGCGGCCTTTAAGCACATCATCTGTGACGAATGGCTCGCCCGACACCTCGGCCAAGAAAAACCGAAGTCCATGGCAGCCTTCATAACGCTTATGACCCACTTCTGCGGGGGCGAGTATAGCTGGCTAGCCCGTAGCAATAACAATGCAAGTGAACCTGGCACTTATGAAGCCAGAAACAACAATGGCAAGCCCCGACGCAACAGACACAAGCGTCGAAGCAACAGTGACAACATCGAAGACACAGTGGTCAACGCCGGATTCAGTGGCTCTAAGTCTGGTCAGCGGAAGAAGCCATATAAAAGAAACAATTCGGGCCCATCCAGTTTGGACCGCATACTCGATCGTCCATCAAAAATCCATGGCACTCCTAATAAACAAGCCAATCATACCAACAGAGAGTGTTGGGTTTTTAAACAGGCCGACAAGTTAAATGCCGAGAACAAGGAGAAGGGGTTGCATAGCGAGGACGATGACGAGGAGCCCCGACCACGGAATATAGGGGGATAGAAGAAGTCCCCCCCTAAGTTAAAACGGTAAACATGATATACGCTACCCATGTCCCCAAGAGGGAGCGCAAGTGCGTGCTCAGGGATGTCTACGCGATGGAGCCAGTCGCCCCAAAGTTCAACCCATGGTCGTCTTGCCCGATCACCTTTGATCGCAGGGACCATCCGACCAGTATCCGTCATGGCGGTTCAGCCGCACTGGTCCTTGACCCAATCATTGATGGATTCCACCTTACGCGAGTCCTGATGGACGGTGGCAGCAGCCTAAACCTGCTCTATCAGGATACAGTGCGCAAAATGGGTATCGATCCCTCAAGGATCAAGCCCACCAAAACCACCTTTAAAGGTGTCATACCAGGTGTAGAGGCCTGCTGCACGGGCTCAATCACACTAGAAGTGGTCTTTGGATCCCCGGACAATTTTCGAAGCAAGAAATTGAACTTCGATATCGTCCCCTTCTGCAGTGGCTATCACGCACTACTCGGACGAACCGCATTCGCTCGATTCAATGCGGTGCCGCACTACGCTTATCTCAAGCTCAAAATGCCCGGACCACGCGGTGTTATAACAGTCAATGGAAACATGGAACGCTCCCTCCGTACCGAGGAGCACACCGCAGCCCTTGCATCAGAAGTACAGAGCGGCCTTTACAGGCAGAACCTTAATTTGGCTACCAAGCTCCCGGGCACTATTAAACGAGTCCGAACTACCCTGCAGCTGGACAGTCCAGCTCGTCAAGAGATCGACTAACAATCCAGCCTCTGTCCCAGTCCCGACCAAGTGGCGACATTCGTACCACGGGTACATTACGCACTTAAAATACCATGGGCATAGATGGAGGCACATCTAGATCGTGGTCCATAGTACGGCTCAACCGCTCCTGAACCCGCATACTTTTACTTCTTCTTTTTCTTTTCAGGTCTTTTTTCTTTCCCAGGTCCTTCCTGGTGACCTGATCGACGGACCTATAGAGGGACGGATACACCAAGACGGCAAGAAGCATTGACGTATAAGGGAATTTCCAAGTGATCTCTTATACCTGTTTTGAGGACCCGCACGCAGCTCTCCCTTGGTTGTGGCATGTCAAATAGCCCTGTTGCTTATCGCACTACTTGTACAAAATACGCTTTGATGTATTAATCAAACTACAATGAAAAAATAGTTTGCGGCCCAATATTTGCAGCATTAGCCTATTATTTCATTTTTTTTTCTTTTTCTTGATATTTTTATCAAATCTCGCCTGTACTTCTTGTATGCCTTAATTCGGCAGGGGCTTCACTGCACTCCATAATACTGCAACAAAGTCTGAACACTTTTTTACAGTGTAGTTCGGCACTCCAAACTTATAGCATTATATGCATCGGCTCCGAATCATGTGTTTGGTCAATAGTTGGGTTGCCCGGCTCCTGTGCTTGCTACCTTATGTTCTGCTATATCGGCTAGGGTAGTAAGGGAGAACTACTGCAATTGTGTCCTGGTTCATCCGGATGAGCACCTATAGGATCGAAAGTATGTCTAGAGGGGGGGTGATTAGACTACTTGACAATATAAAAATTCTGCCTTTTGACAAAGAACAGTTTTTGGCAGATTCACAATTATGATCAAGTCAAGCATCACCCTACACATGCAATTCTAGAGTATAGGCAGCGGAAAGTAAATTGCACATGTAGTAAAGAGAGGTGGAGAAGAGCAAACGCAATTTTGGAGACGCGGTGATTTTTCTCGTGGTTCCGATAGGTGGTGCTATCGCATTTCCACGCTGATGGAGACTTCAACCCACGGAGGGTAACGGCTGCGAGAGTCCACGGAGGGCTCCACCCACGAAGGGTCCACGAAGAAGCAACCTTGTCTATTCCATCATGGCCTCGCCCACGGAGGGCTAGCCTTACTGGGTAGATCTTCACGAAGTAGGCGATCTCCTTGCCCTTACAAACTTCTTGGTTCAACTCCACATCTCGACGGAGGCTCCCAAGCGACACCTAACCAATCTAGGAGGCACCACCTCCAAAAGGTAATAGATGGTGTTGATGATGATGAACTCCTTGCTCTTGTGCTTCAAATGATAATCTCCCCAACACTCAACTCTCCTCACCGATTTGGCTGTGGTGGAAGAAAGGATTGAGTGGAAAGCAACTTGGGAAGGCTAGAGATCAAGCTTCATATGGTGGGAGTGGAGCAACTTGATCTCAACACAAGGGTAGGTAGTTCTCTTCTCGTAAATGTAAGGTAGGAGTGGTAGTTCTTTCTCGATGGCTCTCTCCACGAATGAAGAGGGGTGGAGGGGTATTTATAGCCTCCACACAAAATCCAACTGCTACACACATTTGAGCAATCTCGGTGGGACCGGAAGTTGACAACTCGGTGAGACCGATAGTTCAAATAATGTGAACGTTGGGATTTTCGTGGGACCGAAAATACAAACTCGGTTAGTCCGATTCGGCAATGACAAGAGCAAGCCAATTTCGGTGGGACCGACTTCATCATCTCGGTGACACCGATTTGATGACGTAGGTTCTGAAGCTTGGCAACTCAAGTTTCGTGAGACCGAGTTCAATCGGAAAATCCGAGTTTTCTAGGGTTTGGCTTTATGGCTGAGGTGGTTCATCTCGGTGTGGTGAGTTTGGAATATCTGTGGGACCGAGATTACTTATGATTGTATATGGCGGTGAAAGTTGCTTTGATAGTTTAGGAGATGTATCACTAAGCACTTTGAGCAACCAGATCATCATCATAACCTCATCCCCTTTAATAGTATTGGCTTTCCTATGGACTCAATGTGATCTTGGATCACTAAACCAAAAATGGAGTCTTGAGCTTTTGCCAATGCTTGCCTTAGCATTTTGAGGGGTCCACTTCTTCAGTCCTTGCCATACCCATATCACTGAACTTTCTGAAATGATTCTCAAGTAACTATTAGTTCAATGATATATATGTTGTTATTAATTACCAAAACCACCCGGGGATTAGTTGCACTTTCAGCACCTCAGTAGAAAAAGCCGAAAACTGACTGTCATGATGCTGCGTGAGCCGGTCAGCTGTTCGATAGGTTACAAATCTTTAGCGAATTTGTCTGCATTATGCGAGGAATCGGTTTTTATCCGATCAGGTGTTTAAAGTACCCCAAGTTTGGACTTGCGAACACTAGGGGCTGCGCCTCAATTTCTATTGTCAAACTCCTATGGCTAAGTGAGGGTGATAAAGCCATATAGTCCGATTGCCTGGTTCGTTGCGCTAAACATCTCCTTTAAGGACCAAACTTTGGAGTAAAGAGTGTTTAGATTTATCCCAAACACCCCCGCACTACCTACGTGGGGGTAGAAGCTGACGACTGTCCAACTCTCAGATTTAACAGTACGGCTGCACAGGAGGAATTTTTTTAAATAACAAGCATTATATTACATAACGATCTTGTTTCATAGTACATGACAAGATAACATGAATGTATTCATTCAAAGATGACATCCTTACCACATTGCTCCGCCACACGGCGGGATCCGTCCAGGACACTGTCAAAATACAACTCGGGCATGCGGTGCTCCTTGCCCGCGGGCGGTCCCTCGGTCGCAACCTTCACGGCGTCCATCTTCACCCAATGCATCTTGACTTGGGCGAAGGCCATGCACGCGCCTTCAATGCAGACCGACCGCTTGATGGCATCAAGCCGAGGGCAGGCACTAACTAGCCGCTTCATGAGCCCAAAGTAGCTACTGGGCATAGCTTCGGCAGGCCATAGATGAATTATCAAATCCTTCATGGCAGTTCGGCCACCCTATGCAGCTCGACCAGCTATTTCAGCTGATCGCTAAAGGGCACCGGATATTCTGGCACAAGGTATTGCGACCAAAATAGCTTCTCTGTTGAGCTCCCCTCTTCAGCCCGGAAGAATTCGGCAGCGTCTGAAACGCTGCACGGCAGATCCACAAACGCCCCTGGAGAACTCCAAATCCGGGTCAGTAAGAGGAACCTTTTCTTCACATATTTGCTCTGCATAATAAAGGCCTTACCCGCTGCGATTTTCTTAGCCTCCTGGATTTCCTGGAGGGTGCCTTGGGCTTCAACCCGGGCATCATGTGCGTATTGGCGAGCCTTGTCCAGTTCGGACTCTTGATACACAAGTTTGTGCTCCAAGGACTCACATTTCTTCACAGCGTCCTAGAGCTCCTACTGGACCTCACTGACCCTAGCTCGTGCTTTTCACGGGCGGCCTTTTCCTTGGCTGCTTTCTCCTTGGCCTTGGCCAGCGCCTTCTTGAGGGTCTCCACCTTAGTTGCCGCCCCTAACAAATCAAATGGCACTTTGTCAGCAAAAAATCATTCATCCTTCCTGAATATATACAAGGTTATTGCATACCTTGATTATCTTCCAGCTGCTTTTTCTTGCGGCCGAGCTCCTTCTCGGTCCGCTCCAGACTCTGCTTCAGTCCGGAGACTTTAGCAGTATGAAAGGTCGCAGCCAGCAGCGACGCCTGTTTGATCACATAGACATGTTAGGTTAGTCTCCTCTGAAATTATTTGATCCTCTATTCGCCTTTTCTTTCCAAACACCGGACAGAGTATCAGGGGCTACTGCCTATACTGTGACATTCTTTTTATTACATTGCATGCCTCATAGCCTATTAGAAGGCTTGTGCAGGCTTCGGTCAGTCCGCTCTTTGCGGACTGAATCCTCTCAATCACCGTACCCATAAGGGTACGGTGTTCCTCAAAAATGGAAGCTCCTCGCTAATAACCCACAAGTATAGGGGATCGCAACAGTTTTCGAGGGTAGAGTATTCAACCCAAATTTATTGATTCGACACAAGGGGAGCCAAAGAATATTCTCAAGTATTAGCAGTTGAGTTGTCAATTCAACCACACCTGGATAACTTAGTATCTGCGGTAAAGTATTTAGTAGCAAAGTAGTATGGAAGTAATGGTAACAATGGCAAAAGTAACAGCAGCAGTTTTATAGTAACTGTAACAGTGGCAACGGCAAAGTAACTAAGAAAAGAGCAATATGTAAAAAGCTTGTAGGCATTGGATCAGTGATGGATAATCATGTCGGATGCGATTCCTCATGTAATAGTTATAACATAGTGTCGGTGTCAAAACCGGTGGATCTCGGGTAGGGGGTCCTGAACTGTGCGTCTAGGCGGATGGTAACATGAGACAAGGGACACGATCTTTTTACCCAGGTTTGGGCCCTCTCGATGGAGGTAAAACCCTACTCCTGCTTGATTGATATTGATGATATGGGAAGTACAAGTGTAGATCTACCACGAGGTCAAGGAGTCTAAACCCTAGAAGCTAGCCTATGGTATGATTGTTGTTCATCCTACGGACTAAAACCCTCCGGTTTATATAGACACCGGAGAGGGCTAGGGTTACACAGAGTCAGTTACAATGGTAGGAGATCTACATATCCGTATTGCCAAGCTTGCCTTCCACGCCAAGGAAAGTCCCATCCGGACATGGGACGGAGTCTTCAATCTTGTATCTTCATAGTCTTGGAGTCCGGCCAATGATGATAGTTCGGCTATTCGGACACCCCCTAGTCCAGGACCCCCTCAGTAGCCCCTGAACCAGGATTCAATGACGACGAGTCTGGCGCGCATATTGTCTTCGGCATTGCATGGCGGGTTCCTCCTCCGAATAATTCATATAAGATTTTGAACACCAGGATAGTGTCCGGCTCTGCAAAATAAATTCCACATACCACCATAGAGAGAATAATATTTACACAAGTTCAATCTGCTGACGTATTTCGTGGCATGACGTCACACCACAGCCAAGCCTTTACTCGAATTGTTTTTATTGTTCCACCTCAGTGCGTTTGGCGAAGCGGTTTCCTTGGCACGTCTTGTCACAACAGAGATCATGTCCCCTTATTCCGGGATTCTCATCAATACGGACGTGGGTAACCCAACCACGCCATTGATTGTGGTGCTTGGGAGATAAGCGAGTTTTACCGGGCTGGTGGGGATGTGTAGTTTCGTCCGCCCATATATAAGGGGATAAGGATCCACCTTTCTACCTACGCCTTCTTCCTCCTAAGCTTATCCATCTCCGCGCACTCGAGCTCCAGCGCCAAAGACCGCACATCTCACCTCGACCTTCTCCAACCATGTCCGGAGCGGGAGGCAAGTGGATGGCCTCCTCCGTCACAGAGGGGCACATCAAGAAGCTGCGCAAGGCTGGATATTTGTCCAGCGATATCGCGCACCGGCTCCCCGATGAGGAGCAGCTCATCCCCACCCCCGGGCCCCATGAGAGGGTGGTATTCCTTCCCCATTTCCTCCGCGGACTGGGCTTCCCACTCCACCCCTTTGTCCGGGGGCTCATGTTCTACTATAGCCTGGATTTCCATGATCTGGCCCCGAATTTTATCCTCAACATCTCGGCGTTTATCGTCATGTGTGAGGCCTTCCTCTGCATCCAGCCCCACTTTGGCTTATGGCTAAAGACCTACAATGTCAAGACGAAGGTAGTGGGCGGCAGCCAAGCGGAGTGCGAAGGCGCCATGGTGGGCAAGATGCCCAACGTCACCTGGCTCGAGGGCGCCTTCGTGGAAACCATCAAAGGGTGGCAATCGGGGTGGTTCGACATCACCGAGCCGCGTGACCCTGAATGGGCAGCGGCCCCCGAATTCAGATCTGGCATCCCCATGCGGCTCACCTCCTGGAAAGAGAAGGGCCTATTGTGGGGCGATTCGGAGGAGCTGACCGGACTCCAATCCTGTCTCCAAACCCTGGTGAACAAGAAGCTCAAGCTTGTGAACGTGGTCTAGGTCATGCTCATCCGCCGGATTCTCCCGTGCCAACAACAGGATTTCAACCTGTGGGAGTTCGATTCTGCATAGCACCAGACGTTGAGCAGGCTCTTCGACACTACGTACGAAGAGGCCTGGAGGGTGCAGTTCAAGGGCGCCGAGGCGCCCGCATCTGCTACAGAAGATCGCGGATTTAGCTCGCAACGTCCGGCTGGCGAGGTAAGCTATATTATCCTCTACGGGACACTTTTTTTTCATAATTTGACTCTATGTGGGATCTAAATTCCAAATACCTTTAACAGGCCTTGCAGAACACGTCCGAACAGGTTAACTGTCCGGCACCCCTTCCAGAAGACCCAGCGAATGCCCGTTTGACAGGGCTGCTGGTCCCGGCGCCTTACGTGGTGCCGGAGAAGAAGGCCAAGAAGAAGGCCATGGGAACCCGGAGGAGTTCCCGGCGCCAGGTGTTATCGGACTCATCGTCCGACGACTCCGAGACGGACTCCTCCCACGAAGATGAGGAGGAGAAGAAAGAGGCCTCTCCCCCAGCGGGGGGAGAGAAGAAGAGGAAGAGTTCCCCAACGGGGGAGGCCAAAGGGTCCAAGAAGGGAAGGACCCTTCCTCCGGACTGTTCCACCAACGCTGATGATGGCGAAGAGGAGTGGCCCTCGAGGGCCAAGCCCCTGGCGAGATCGTAAGTATCCGGATTCCAGAATAACTCATGTTTTTCCTTTCGTCGCATAGCGTCTTCTAACACCGAATACAACCATGTAGTCCGCCCAGGATCGATCTCCCGCTTCGCCGGCGGGTCCTCGGGTTCGCCGGATGTGAATAGCGCCACTTCCGACCGCCTCCTCCCCTCGTGACGCGGACGACGCCGAGGTGGGGTCCCGGAAGGGGACCAGCCAGGAGGAGGAGGCGCCGGAGGTGCCACAGGGCAACCTCCCGGATCTTGGACCGGACTCCGCACCGAAACCTTTGGTGGTTCCAGAGTCCGGCGGGCGGCCCCTTCGTGAGAAGGGCAAGACAGCAACGCTGGTGGCCTCCGTCCAACCGGAGGCGCCGGATAACTTGCTGGAGGCGCTCAACAGCGCTTCCATCGATGAGGGACACCGCACTGTCATGAGTGTAGTGATTCAGAAGGTTCAGCTCGCCAAGAGCGGGCTGACCGAAGCCTGCACCAGCCTTCTAACAGGCTTTGAGGTATGTGATTAGGATGTGTAAAAATAGTACCGCATAGACAGTAGCCCCTGATGCTCAGTTTGGTGTTCGGAAAGAAAAGCCGAACTGAGGATCTAAAATGATATACGCAGGAGTCTAACAAAAATATGTCAATATGGGAATGCAGGCTGCGCTGCCGACCTCTGCCGCACTGACTGCGGAGGTCAATTCCTTGAGGCAGAGCCTCGAGCGGTCCGAAATCGAGCTGGGCTGTGCCAAGAAGCAGCTCGAGGACAAGGAAGGTGAGTAACACCTTATTAAAGTTGTACCTTATAGAAAAGGATTTGGTTGCAAGAAAAAATAACAAGAATAACGTGGGTAGTCCGCGAACGAGGTGGCGACCCTGAAGGAGGCGGTGTCCGCGGCCAAACACAATGCGACCGCGGAACGCGCCGAGCGAGAGAAGCAGGAGGCGCGGGTGGTGGAGGTACGGCAAGAGCTCCAGGCTCTCGTGGAAAAACACGAGAGTTTGGAGCATGACTCGGGGACTCGAGAGTCCGAGCTTGCGTCGGCTCTTGAGAGTGCCAAAGCCGCTAAGGCCGAAGCCCAAAAGGCCCTCAAGGAAATCGAGGCAGTAAAGAAGATAGCGGCGGGTAAGGCATTCTTCATGCAAAGCAAGCATGTAAAAGTGAATTACCTGTTACTTACCCGAATTCGGAGCTCTCCAGGAGCGTTCGCAGATCTGCCCCGTAGCGTGTCCGATGCTGCCGCATTCTACAGAGCCGAGGAGGGGAGCTCGACGGAGAAGTTGTTCTGGTTTCAGTATGCTGAGGCCGGACATCCGGTGCCCCTGAGCGACCAGCTGAAGCAGCTGGTCGAGTTCCACAAGGTGGCCGAACAGGCCATGAAGGGCCTCATAGTTTGGCTGTAGCCCAAAGAAGCCATGCCTGGGAGCTACTTCGGTCTGGTGCGGCGGTTGGTGGACACCTGTCCATGGGTTGACGTCATCAAGCACTCCGCCTGCATTGAAGGTGCCCGTCGGGCCCTTGCCCGCGCTAAGGTGCACTGGGGCAAGATGGACGCCGAGAAGCTTGTGACGGACGCGCCACCACCGACAAGGAGTATCGCACGCCCGAGATGTATTATATGGGTGTCCTGAAGGGTGCCCGCATTATTGCGGGTGAATGCTCCAAAGATGTAATTTTTGAGTAGACTCGCATTTTGTTATCACGTGCGCTGAAAACTTTGTTCATATGCGCTAAGCAAGGCTTGTTAATTTAAAATATTACCTTCTGTGCGGCCGTTTATCAAATCTGAGAGATGGCAAGTCGTTGGCTTCGGCCCCCATGCTGCGAGTGCTGGGGTGTTCGGGATAAACTTGAGCGCTCTTGTTCCCATTTTTGGGTCCTTCTAGAGAGGCGCTCAACACAACAAACAAGGCAACCAGACTTATAATGCTTGAACACTCTCACTTAGCTATAGAATTCTATAATTTTAAATTTCGGCGAAGCCCCTAGTGTTCGGAAGGCCGAATTCGGGGCGCTATCCACTCTTGGGCCGGACAAAGCCGGTTCCTCGCTCTAAGCGGCATAAGTCTTTAGGGACTCGAAAAAACCTCTCAAACAGCGAACGGCTCTAGCCGCATCATGACGGTCAGTTTTAGCTTTCTCCACTGAGGTGCTCAACCCAGCTCAACTGGGGCACAATCGCAGTGGTTCTCCCAGCGCTACCTTAGCCGATATAACGGAACGTAAGGTACCAAAACATGGGAGCCGGGCAAACCCAACTATTGACCCAAGACATGATTCAGAGCCGATGCATATAATGCTATAAGTTCGGGGTGCCACACTTGTGAAAGTGTTCGGAATTATCACACCATAATTTGGGGAACTTAAGCCCCTGGTGTATTTGGACCTACCAAAGCGTACGGGTGCAACATGTCATAAGTGAACATATATAAAAAGGAATGCAATGATAGGCAAAAAGTGATGCATTGTTTATTCAAAAGATACTGCAATGAATGCAGAACGATACAAATAGTGCGATAAGCATGGGGTAGGACTATTTAACATGTCTCCCTCCAGGGGTAAGCTGCGGAATGGTGTATAAAACAGGTATAATGCGCGTAATGGAGACCACCTAGATACTCGTTGTAGCTTTTCTGCTTCCCTGGCTGCTGCATCGTGAATTCGGCGGGTCTACTACCGGGCAGGGCTTCTGGAAAACGGAGTCCTGAGGATAAGAAAAAAAGAAAAAGAAAAAAGGATGGCACATTTGGGAGCCCCTGGTGTGGTTGAGCCGCATTGTGGGCCTGCCGTGGTCGTGCCCCTCCCCCTATGCCCATGGTATCTCCTGAGCGTAGTGATGTACGCGTAGTATTGATCTTGCAATTTTGCGAGGGCTGGGGTTGGGGCCGCATTGCTACGCGTGCTCGAAACGTGCCAGGTGGTCTTGTTGTAGGTTACTCCGGGCGCTCTTGGCGGTGTCCGGTCGCTTAACGGCCGGACTCGAGAATTGCCTTAAGAGGCTGCTCTGCACTTCTGGCGTGAGAGCCGTTGTATGCTCCTCCATTCGGAGAGAGCGTTCAGTGTTTCCGTTGACCGTGATGACTCCTCGAGGGCCTGGCATCTTGAGCTTGAGGTATGCGTAGTGCGGCACCGCATTGAACTTTGCAAATGTGGTACGTTCGAGCAGTGCATGATAGCCGCTGCGGACCGGAACTATGTCGAAGATTAACTCCTCGCTTCAGAAGTTATCCGGGGATCCGAAGACCACTTCAAGTTATCAAGGAATGAGGCTTCCAGGTCCTCCCAACACCCAATTGATTCTGCTGGCAAGCTGTTGAGCCAATGTCGAGCTGGTCCTTTAAGCTTGAGTGGGAGGTATTTGATGGCATGAAGATCATCACCGCGGGCCATGTGGATATGAAGGAGATAGTCTTCAATCCAAACCGCGGGATCTGTTGTGCCATCATAGGATTCAATGTTCACGGGTTTGAACCCTTCGGGGATTTGATGATCCATTACTTCATCTATGAAGCATAGTGGGTGTGCGGCACCTCTATATTGGGCTATATCACGATGCAGCTCAAGCGAAGTTTGTCTACTGTGTTCGGCCCGACCGGAATTGCTATATCCAGCGTGGCAATGGTGTCATGTATCGTGGGGTGCCCATGCAATCCGTAGATCGATCTTGTTTGTCTTGCCTTATCCTCCAATATGTCTCGCAACTCCGGCGCATTCCCCCATGGCTTTGTACTTTTCGAGCGATGCCGGGGTGCGGCTTTAGTGGAGGGCCTAGGGGCCTCTCTGTCGCGGCCACGATGTGGCTGGTCGGCCGTATTGTGCACTGGTGATGTAGGTTTATATGCTTCCTCCTCTAATTGGGGCAGCAGCTTGCGTTTGGGGTAGCTTTTGGAGGGGCATTCGAGTTCGTACTCTTCGGCCGCAAGGACTTCAGTCCATCTGTCGGCTAGCAAATCTTGATCAGCTCTAAGCTGTTGCTGCTTTTTCTTGAGGCTGCTTGCGTGGCCATAAGCCTGCGTTTGAAATGCTCTTGTTCGACGGGATCCTCAGGCACGACAAATTCGTCGTCGTCAAGGCTTGCCTCGTCTCCGGAGGGAGGCATGTAATTATCGTCCTCTACCTATTTGTCTGCCGCTCTCTCACGAGGGCTGGCTTCTCCATCCTCCTGTGCTGAATCTTGCTGGAGGGGGTTGTGTTTGGCACTGTCCGGGGTTTTATTGTCTTCGGAGCCGGAATCTCCATTTTTGCTGTGGCGGGATTTAGAGCGGCACCGCTGACGCCGACGCTTAAGCTATTTCTTGGAGGGGTCATCCTCCGCTGTTCCATCGCCATTCCCATCCTTTGGGATGTCCACCATGTATATGTCGTAAGACGAGGTGGCTTTCCAGTGCCCCGTAGGCGCTGCTTGGTCGTCTCTGGCATCGTCGTCCATACCGTCGATGTCTTCGGAGTCAAAGTCTAGCATGTCGGTTAAGTCGTCGACACTGGCTACAAAGTGGGTGGTGGGTGGGCTTTGAATTTCTTTGTCATCCGCATCCCAACTGTCCTGACCATAATCCGGCCAGGGCTCTCCTGATAAAGTGAGACACTTTAGCGAATTCAGGGTGTCGCCAAAAGGCGGGTGCTGAAAGATGTCTGCAGCAGTGAACTCCGTGATCGGCGTCCAATCGGACTCGATTGGCAGGGGCGCGGGAGGTTCGGAGTCCGGCGAGGAGTCCGGCACCTCGGAGTCACGAGCCTCACAAGGGGCAGGGTCGGTATTCGGCTCCATCACCGTAGACGTAGCAGCCCCCGAGGCGGTGTCTAGCCACCCATCCTCGATCGGCGTAGTCGGCTCCGAGTTAAGGATCGGAGCGGACTCTTGTGCGCCTCGTGGCACCGTCCGTGCGAGCTAAATCATGCCTATCATGACAAGCAGCGCGCTGGTGTGGCTCGGATCCGTCAAGATCAAATCTCCGCGATGACGGCCGATAGTTCAAACTTCCAAATCTGACTGATGGCGGGGGCGAGCTTCGATCTGCTCCAGATGGCTGCTTAATTGCCCGCAGCAAAGCCGCCGAATACAAAGATCTGTCTGGGGAGAAAAGCCTCACCCCGGACCGCGTCGTTGTTGATGATCGAAGGAGCCATCGGGCCTATGGGCGACGACACAGAGGAACTCTCAATGAAAGCACCAGTGTCGGTGTCAAATCCGGTGGATCTCGGGTAGGGGGTCCCGAACTGTGCGTCTAGGCGGATGGTAACAGGAGACAAGGGACACGATGTTTTTACCCAGGTTCAGGCCCTCTCGATGGAGGTAAAACCCTACTCCTGCGTGATTGATATTAATGATATGGGTAGTACAAGAGTAGATCTACCACGAGATCAAGGAGGCTAAACCTTAGAAGCTAGCCTATGGTATGATTGTTGTTCGTCCTACGGACTAAAACCCTCTAGTTTATATAGACATCGGAGAGGGCTAGGGTTACACAGAGTCGGTTACAATGGTAGGAGATCTACATATCCGTATTGCCAAGCTTGCCTTCCACGCCAAGGAAAGTCCCATCCGGACACGGGACGAAGTCTTCAATCTTGTATCTTCATAGTCTTGGAGTCCGGCCAATGAAGATAGTTCGGCTATCCGGACAACCCTAGTCCAGGACTCCCTCACATAGGGTGACACAGAACTAGCTGCAGTTCATCAATGTAATGTAGGCATGTATTCCGAATATAGTCATACGTGCTTATGGAAAAGAATTTGCATGACATCTTTTGTCCTACCCTCTCATGGCAGCGGGGTCCTATTGGAAACTAAGGGATATTAAGGCTTCCTTTTAATAGAGTACCGGACCAAAGCATTAACACTTAGGTAAGTATCCCGATTATTGTCACTTCAAGAACTCACATATATTCATGAAAACATAATAGGTTCAGATCTGAAATCATGGCACTCGGGCCCTAATGACAAGCATTAAGCATAGCAAAGTCATAGCAACATCAATCTTAGAACATAGTGGATACTAGGTATCAAACCCTAACAAAACTAACTCGATTACGTGGTAAATCTCATCCAACCCATCACCGTCCAGCAAGCCTACGATGGAATTACTCACGCATGGCGGTGAGTATCATGAAGTTGGTGATGGAGGATGGTTGATGATGACGACAGCGATGGATTCCCCTCTCCGGAGCCCCGAACGGACTCCAGATCAGCCCTCCCGAGAGAGTTTAGGGCTTGGTGGTGGCTCTGTATCGTAAAACGCGATGAATCCTTCTCTCTGATTTTTTTCTCCCTGAGTGTGAATATATGGAGTTGGAGTTGAGGTCGGTGGAGCTTCAGGGGGCCCATGAGGCAGGGGGCGCACTCTACGGGGGCACGCCCCCCACCCACGTGGACAGGGTGTGGGCCCCCTATTTATTCTTTTGCCAATATTTTTATTAAATCCAAAAAGTTGCTTCATTGATTTTTAGGTCATTTCGAGAACTTTTATTTCTGCACAAAAATAACACCATGGCAGTTCTGCTGGAAACAACATCAGTCCGAGTTAGTTCCATTCAAATCATGCACGTTAGAGTCCAAAACAAGGGCAAAAGTGTTTGGAAAGGTAGATACGACGGACACGTATCAACTCCCCCAAGCTTAAACCTTTGCTTGTCCTCAAGCAATTCAGTTGACAGACTGAAAGTGATAAAAAAACTTTTACAAACTCTGTTTGCTCTTGTTGTGGCAAATATGTAAAGCCAGCATTCAAGTTTGCAAAGATTATGAACTAACCATATTCACAATAACACTCAGGTCTCATGTTTACTCATATCAATGGAATACTCACCTAGCGAGCAATAATAATAAATCTCGGATGACAACACTTTCTCAGAACAATCATAATATGATATAAAAAGATGGTATCTCGCTAGCCCTTTGTGAGACCGCAAAACATAAATGCAGAGCACCTTTAAAGATCAAGGACTGACTAAACATTGTAATTCTTGGTAAAAGAGATCCAGTCATAGTCATACCCAATATAAATTAATATTAATGCATGCAAATGACAGCGGTGCTCTCTAGCGGGTGCTTTTTAATAAGAGGGTGATGACTCAACATAAAAGTAAATAGATAGGCCCTTCATAGAGGGAAGCAGGGATTTGTAGAGGTGCCAGAGCTCGATTTTGAAATAGAGATAAATAATATTTTGAGCGGTATACTTTTATTGTTAACATAACAACTGACAGATCTCGATTTCTTCCATGCTACACACATTATAGGCGGTTCCCAAATAGAATGATAAAGTTTTTACTCCCCCACCACCAACAATACACTAGTGCAGAACCGGGCATTAGCACCGGTTCGTAAGGACCTATAGTGCCGGTTACATAACCGACACTAATTTGTGGTCACTAAAGGCCCCCCTTTAGTACCGGTTCAGCACGAACCGGTGCTAAAGGGCAACCACGTGGCACTAGCCAGCTTCGGGGGCCTGGAGCCCTTTAGTACGGTTGGTAACACCAACCGTACTATAAGGTTTGGTGGGTTTTAGTTTTATGATTTCTTTTTCATTTAATTTTGTGTTTCCATTTTAATTCTTTTTAGCTTTCTTTGGTATTTTACGATACTACACATTGTACACGTTATGCATCATATATACATCATGCATGCTTTGTTTATCAACGCTGCTGCTATGTTCATTGCACCCAGATATAACATGCTCATGCATGCTTTTGCATCATTACATCATCATATATATATAATAACAAGTTCTACTAATCATGCATCATCATACAACTTCTACTCGTTATTAATAATAAGTCATACGATCATCATCCTCATATATAGTCATCGAACCCAACCCTACATAATTGTTCTTAGCACATGATCATCAAGATCGTAGGACCTAAACACCCTTAAGGTAAAATAGCATAAAACAATATAGACCCCGACTCTCCATTATGAAGAATGGCGATCATCCTGCTCCAATTCTTGCCTTTCGCTGCTTATTGCTTCCAAGAAGCTCCTTACGACTGTCCATACATTTTTCCATTCTTTGATTGTTATGTCTCCACTTCTTTTAGAAACCCGGTATGGACAGTTGAGATTCAGAGGACGACCTGGTAGTATGTTCAAAACATGAAGGCTACCACGCCGTATACATCGATGAGGCACACAATCATTAGGGATTATCTGTTGAAAAACATAATAATAACTTTGTAGTTAGCAATGATGTACTAGTTTTAGAAGTGTGCAAAAGATGCACGGATGTTGTAATAGTAAAAATAATTTTACCAGGTATCTCCATGGTAGTTATCAGAGTTCAACACGTGCACTAGTGGCACGTATTGACCATAATGTTGAGGGGTTTGATTGTAGATATTGTAATTCTCAAGATCAGTACAAAATCCGACCGGATGAGTTTTCTCCGATAAGTTAATTCGAGCCTTCATTAGTAATGCGTTCATCTACCATCTTCCGCACATTCTTTGAAGAATGAAAATAAGCTGTCAATGGAGATAAGTTGTCAACATTATATTTTGAAATAAACAATATAAATTACTTAATAACTATGTTTAGCTCACATGAGGGAAGAACTGGAGGTGTATCCACAAAGACCCAAATCGTAGGTGTCTCTTGCTCGATTGTAGGATCACCAAGATCCATGGTGACAAGCATACCCTCATCAAGACCATACATCTTGCAAAATGCATCCCAATTTTTGCAACCAAAATGGGTTACACTCTGAGCATTGTACAACTTTACTTGAAAATCCACACCATGTTCGGTACTTAGGATAATTTTTTTGGTTTCAAAATTTTCATGGTCTTCAATACCCATCCTCTCCAAGACATAGTGTCTTGCAAAGCATGGGATAAGCTAGTCGAATTGGAAAGATGAAAAATACACGTTAAAATAGTTGAAGTCGTGCTTAATTACGAAAAAAACTATTGTCATCGTTGCGTACCGTATGAACATCGCAGGTCTCCTCGAGCTTAATGCTGAAGCGCCGATCTTCGTCCAGCTCAATGAACCTGTCGCAGATACCTCGGTCGTCGTGGCACAAGTCGCACTCCCAGACGGTTATCGCTGCTCGATGAGTACGACATTTCGCCCACGCTCATAATTTAGTTTTATTAGTCAACTATCTAGTTCAACTACTAAGCACTTACTATAAATAAATAAGTAGTACTTAATAAAAACAAACTACTTCTATATATAGTAAAATAAATTAGTTTATTAAATCAACTAGCTAGTTCAACTATATATAAACTACTTCTTCTTTTTTTCCTTTTTCTAAATACTATGAACAAAAAAATCATTAAAATTCTATGAACAAAATTAATTACACAATCTAAATATCACCCAAAAAACCTATTAACAATAATATCACCAAACATGCATATTCAATAATAATATCACCAAAAAATCTATTAACAGAAAAAAATCTATTAACAGAAAAAAATCTATTAACAGAAAAATCTATTAATTCAACTTGTTCAACTAAGCATTTACTAAAAATAAACTAGTTATATTAATTCAACTAGTTCAACTAATTAAGCATTTACTAAAAATAAACTAGTTTTATATATTAATTCAACAAGTTCAACTAATTAAGCATCTTCTAAAAATAAACTAGTTCTATATATTAATTCAACAAGTTCAACTAATTAAGCATCTTCAAAAAATAAACTAGTTGATCTATATATTAATTCAACTAGTTCAACTAAAAGTATTATATTTACTAAAAATAAACTAGATAGTTCTAATTCATCTAAACATATTATATACAGAAAACAGAAAATAAGTAAAAAAATATGTGTGTGTGTGTATATACGTGTGTGTGTGTGTTTGTGTGTACGTGTCTGTGTGTATGCGTGTGTGTGTGTGTGTGCGTGTGTGTGTGTATGTGTGTATATACGTAGGCGTGTGTACGTATATAGGGCGCGACGGTGGCGCTGAAGCGACGACGACGGGCGGCGGGCGGCGACGACGGATGCTGCTGGCGGGCGCGGGCGGCGACGACGGCGGTTGGGGCAGCGACGACGACGATGGCGGGCGGGCGGGCGGCGGCGACGACGACGGCAGCGGGCGCGCGGCGATGACCACAACGGGCGGCGGCGGCGAGGCCGACGGCACGCAGCAAGGCGGCGGCGGCGAGATCGAGCGAGAAACGTGAAACGAAAGTGGTGACGATAACGATTCATCGTAAGTGCCATATATATAGGAGTTTAGTACGGTTGGAGCCACCAACCGGTACTAAAGGCCAATTTTGGCCAGCCCAAGCGGCGGAAGCGAGGCCCTTTAGTACCGGTTGGTGGCTCTAACGGTATTAAAGGTTTCTTTAGTACCGGTTTGTGCCACAAACCGGTACTAAAGGCCGTGCGCTGCCACCCGCGGTGCGCTTTGTTTAGTCCCACCTCGCCGAGCGAAGGGCAGCCACACTGGTTTATAAATCCAGCCGCGGCTGCCCTTTCGAACTTCAGTGTAGTACGTTCTGTCTACCATCTTCCGCACATTCTTTGAAGAATGAAAATAAGCTGTCAATGAAGATAAGTTGTCAACATTATATTTTGAAATAAACAATATAAATTACTTAATAACTATGTTTAGCTCACATGAGGGAAGAACTGGAGGTGTATCCACAAAGACCCAAATCGTAGGTGTCTCTTGCTCGATTGTAGGATCACCAAGATCCATGGTGACAAGCATACCCTCATCAAGACCATACATCTTGCAAAATGCATCCCAATTTTTGCAACCAAAATGGGTTACACTCTGAGCATTGTACAACTTTACTTGAAAATCCACACCATGTTCGGTACTTAGGATAATTTTTTTGGTTTCAAAATTTTCATGGTCTTCAATACCCATCCTCTCCAAGACATAGTGTCTTGCAAAGCATGGGATAAGCTAGTCGAATTGGAAAGATGAAAAATACACGTTAAAATAGTTGAAGTCGTGCTTAATTACGGAAAAAACTATTGTCGCTGCTATGCATCAGTATGAACATCGCAGGTCTCCTCGAGCTTAATGCTGAAGCGTCGATCTTCGTCCAGCTCAATGAACCTGTCAGATACCTCGGTTAGTCGTGGCACAAGTCGCACTCCCGACGGTTATCGCTGGATCGATGAGTACGACATTTCGCCCACGCTCATAATTTAGTTTTATTAGTCAACTATCTAGTTCAACTACTAAGCACTTACTATAAATAAATAAGTAGTACTTAATAAAAACAAACTACTTCTATATATAGTAAAATAAATTAGTTTATTAAATCAACTAGCTAGTTCAACTATGTATAAACTACTTCTTCTTTTTTCCTTTTTCTAAATACTATGAACAAAAAAATCATTAAAATTCTATGAACAAAATTAATTACACAATCTAAATATCACCCAAAAAACCTATTAACAATAATATCACCAAACATGCATATTCAATAATAATATCACCAAAAAATCTATTAACAAAAAAAATCTATTAACAGAGAAAAAATCTATTAACAGAAAAATCTATTAATTCAACTTGTTCAACTAAGCATTTACTAAAAATAAACTAGTTATATTAATTCAACTAGTTCAACTAATTAAGCATTTACTAAAAATAAACTAGTTTTATATATTAATTCAACAAGTTCAACTAATTAAGCATCTTCTAAAATAAACTAGTTCTATATATTAATTCAACAAGTTCAACTAATTAAGCATCTTCAAAAAATAAACTAGTTGATCTATATATTAATTCAACTAGTTCAACTAAAAGTATTATATTTACTAAAAATAAACTAGATAGTTCTAATTCATCTAAACATATTATATACGAAAACAGAAAATAAGTAAAAAATATGTGTGTGTGTGTGTATATACGTGTGTGTGTGTGTTTGTGTGTACGTGTCTGTGTGTATGCGTGTGTGTGTGTGTGTGCGTGTGTGTGTGTATGTGTGTATATACGTATGCGTGTACGATATAGGGCGCAGACGGTGGCGCTGGGAAGCGGCGGGGGCGGCGACGACGGATGCTGCTGGCGGGTCAGGGCGGCGACGACGGCGGTCGGGGCAGCGACGACGACGGGCTGCAAGGGCGGGCGGTGCAAGGCGACGACGACGACGGCGATAGCGGCGACGACCACAACGGGCGGCGGGCGGCGAGGCGACGGCACGGCGGCAGGCGGCGTCGGCGAGAGATCGAGCGAGAAACGTGAAACGAAAGTGGTGACGATAATCGATTCATCGTAAGTGCCATATATATAGAGTTTTAGTACGGTTGGAGCCACCAACCGTACTAAAGGCCAATTTTGGCCAGCCTAAGCGGCGGAACGAGGCCCTTTAGTACCGGTTGGTGGCTCTAACTGTACTAAAGGCCCCTTTAGTACCGGTTTGTGCCACAAACCGGTACTAAAGGTCTTATTACCACCAGCAGTGCGCTTTGTTTAGTCCCACCTCGCCGAGCGAAGGGCAGCCACACTGGTTTATAAATCCAGCCGCGGCTGCCCTTTCGAACTCCTCTACATAGCAGGCTTCTGGGCCTAACTATGGCGCGCTGCCCGGTGAGCCTCCCGGACCTTCAGGCTGCATTTGCACACCCTAGGTCTTGAGGCCCACTGGCAGCGCCCACATTTTTTTTAATTTTTTCTTTTCCGCATTATTTATTTTCTTCTATTTATTTTTGAGTAATTTTTATATAGTTATTTATTTTCTTCTTTATTTTTTCTTCTATTTATTTCGATTAGTTTTTTTGCCGTATTTAGTTTCTTTGTGAATATTTTTGCTTTATATTAGTTTTTTCTTTTCTGCATTATTTATTTTCTTCTATTTATTTTTGAGTAATTTTTATATAGTTATTTCTTTTACTTTTATTTTTTCTTCTATTTATTTCGAGTAGTTTTTTGCCGTATTTAGTTTCTTTGTGAATATTTTTGCTTTATATTAGTTTTTTTCTTTTCTGCATTATTTATTTTCTTCTATTTATTTTTGAGTATGTTTTTATATAGTTATTTCTTTTCTGGTTTATTTTCTTCTTCTTCTTCTTCTTCTTCTTCTTCTTCTTCCTCTTCCTCTTCTTATTCTTCTTCTCCTTCTCCTTCTCCTCCTTCTTCTTCTTCTTCCTCTTCCTCTTCTTATTCTTCTTCTCCTTCTCCTTCTCCTTCTCCTTCTCCTTCTTCTCCTTCTTCTTCCTCTTCTTATTCTTCTTCTTCTCCTTCTTCTTCCTCCTCCTTCTTCTCCTCCTCTTCTTCTTCATCTTCTCCTTCTTCTTCCTCTTCTCCTTCTTCCTCCTCCTCTTCTTCTTCTTCTTCTTCTTCTCCTCCTCCTCCTTCTTCTTCTTCTCCTCCTTCCTTTTGCCATAACAGAAGAAGTCCGGAGTTGTAATAAGTTATTAAAAATAAAAAAGAAGAAGTCCGGAGTTGTAATAAGTTATTAAAAATAAAAAGAGGTGCAATGCTCGTTAATTTGCTTCAAGCCTTTTGGAATAGTGTAAATCGCACTGCGCGTAGCTCGTGCAATCTACCATATTCCTAAAGGCTTGAAGCTAACAACGTGAGCATTGAGCCTCTTCTTCATCGCCTCGCACCTGGGCTTATAAACCGCTCCTACTCCCTCTCTCTTGGCGAGGTGGGACTAAAAACAGCTTACCCTTTGGTACGGTTGGAGCCACCAACCGGTACTAAAGGTGGTGCGCTTCTGCACAAAATTTAATTAGTGTCATTTAGCTCAAAACAAATCGTTAAATGCATGAAAAATAGCAAATGAAGGCGAAATGGTTGAAATTTGATGTCGCCGCTTTGAATGATGCATCTTGAATGCACAAAAGTCTGGAGTTGTAATAAGTTTAAAAAATGAAATGCCTTTGTAACAGATGAGTTTAATTTAAATAAAACCTGAATACTTCAAAAGAGATTGTCCAGTTTGTAAATGAAGTGCATCCAGTTTTACCGTAACCCTCTCTACTTTTTGAACAATCTATGTGGGTGAAATGATGATACCATGCCAAGTTTCAACTTTTTCAGAGTTCATTTGTAGTGCTTTTCAATTTCCGTGTCATTTAGTTCTCAAAACAAATCATTGACTGCATGAAAAATAGCAAATGAAGGCGAAATGGTTGAAAGTTGATGGCGTCGCTTTGAATGGTGCATCTTGAGCAAAAAATATAAGAGCATTTACATCACGATCTTATATTTCTTTAGAGTCTAAACTGTCAATATGATCTTATAACATCAAAAATACTTTGATCATCAATGATCTTTGTGTGTACAATCTGAATTGTCAATATGAGTCATCAACGATTTATAAACCGATGAAGACTCATATTGCGGCCACAAATTCTACACATAGAGTTCAATGAAGACCAAGTGCTTGTGATAGTTTGAGAAATAACATATTTAAGGTGGTAAAAGGCTTGTTAGGGGAGTGAGGTGGGACTAAAAACAGCTTGCCATAACCTCATTAGTACCGGTTCGCACTACGAACCGCACTAAATGGTGATGGTGGGGCCATAGCCCGACCGCAGATGACACATCCACTTTAGTACCGGTTCGTGGCATGAACCAAGACTAAAGGTTAAATCCTGAACCGGTGCTATTGATCGCTGCCACGAACCGGTGCTATTGTACACATTAGTGCCGGCTCTAATACAAACCGGCACTATTGGGCTTCACGTATGACCCTTTTTCTACTAGTGATAGTCAATCCATGGCTTGCCCGAAACAACAGGTGCCTCCAACTAACAACAATCCCGGGGGAGTTTTGTTTGTAATTATTTTGATTTGGTTTGAGCATGGGACTGGGCATCCCGATGACCAGTCATTTTCTCGTGAATGAGGAGAGGAGCCCACTCCTCTTGAGAATAACCCACCTAACATGGAAGATATAGACAGTCCTAGTTGATACATGAGTTGTTCAAGCATACAAAACCGAATTTCATTTGAAGGTTTGGAGTTTGGCACATACAAATTTACTTGGAACGGCAGGTAGATACCGCATATAGGAAGGTATGGTGGACTCATATGGAATAACTTTGGGGTTTATGGAAGTGGATGCACAAGCAGTATTCCCGCTTAGTACAAGTGAAGGCTAGAAAGAGACTGGGAAGCGACCAACTAGAGAGCGACAACAGTTATGAACATGCATTAAAATTAATCAACACTGAGTGCAAGCATGAGTAGGATATAATCCACCATGAACATAAATATCATGAAGGCTATGTTTATTTTGTTTCAACTACATGCGTGGACATGTGCCAAGTCAAGTCACTCGAATCATTCAAAGGAGGATACCACCCTATCATACCACATCATAACCATTTTAATAGCATGTTGGCACGCAAGGTAAACCATTATAAACTCCTAGCTAATTAAGCATGGCATAAGCAACTATAATCTCTAACTGTCATTGCAGACATGTTTATTCATAATAGGCTGAATCAGGAACGATGAACTAATCATATTTACAAAAACAAGATAGGTTGAGTTCATACCAGCTTCTCTCATCTCAATCAGTCCATCATATATCGTCATTATTGTCTTTCACTTGCACGACCGAACGGTGTGGATAATAATTATAGTGCACGTGCATTGGACTAAGCTGGAATCTGCAAGCATTTAATTCAAGGGAGAAGACAAGGTAATGTGGGATCTTGGTTAAATCAACAATAATTCATATGAGAGCCACTCAATATTTTTCATCATGGTCTTCTGCTCTCGACCCCCAAAGGAAAGAAAAGAAATGAAACTATTTACAAGGGAAAGCTCCCAACAAGCAAAAGAAGAACGAGAAATCTATTTGAGTTTTCTTTTACTACTACTACATGCATGGAAAGTAAACTAGCTAAAAGCTGCACTTTTTTGGTTTTAATTAAGGTTATTCAAACACACAAGAAGAAAGCTAGAAAAGAAAATAAACTAGCATGGATAGTACAATGAAAAAGTATGAGCACCGACAACTAGAATGAGTGTGTGAACATGAATGTAATGACGGTGAGAAATACGTACTCCCTCAAGCTTAGGCTTTTGGCCTAAGTTGATCTACGCCCATGGATCGCGGCTACTCTCTCCGGTGTACTGAGGACTGTCATCAGAGTACCACTGGCTGGCGATCTCCTCCGGATCCCACTGATAAAAGGACGGTCGATAAGGGTCAGGTGGTGGTTCCGGCTCAGGCTCTGGAGCTGATGTCTGGCCCCGGTACACCTAAACGGCCTCCGGCAAGATGAGGTACGTGCCTGCAGATAAGTCAAATAAAGAGGGTGCAAGCAATATAATAGTCTCACTGTGAGTTTTATGGAATCTCAAATTATACTTAAGCATCTTCTCATCATTTTTAACAATAAACTCATGTGCTACCATACTCTTATAATCTAGAAACGTAGGGGCAGCAACTTTTCTTCTTTCTCATAATGCCTAATAGGTATCCTGAAGTGTTTAGCAAGGCGTGAAGCATATATACCTCCAGAGATGGGGCCCTTTGTACGGTTCAGATTTAATCGTTTAGCAACAATAGCGCCTAAACTAACAGTGTTATCATAAAATAAAGCATGGCACAAAATAACAATATCAGGAACACTAAGGTTTCGACAGTTCCCGCGACCAATTAAGCATCTACTAGCAAATATTGCAAAGTAACGTAGAACAGGAAAGTGTATGCTAGTAATTCTTGCATCGGAAAACTTCCTCGTTTCCCCTACAGTAATCATATCAATAATCCCATCCACATCTCTACAATGTGGTTCCTCTATGCTTCCCTCGAAGGGTATCTTGCAAACCGGACAAAATTCACATAGTGACATCTCCCTAGCCTCATAATATAAATGAAACTCTACTAAAGGAGGTGATTTCTTAGAATGAAAGTAAATTTTTTGCACGAAAGTATTGGTGAGTAAGAGATACTGTTCGAGCTGGTCGTGGAGGGAGCCAGTGAGGCCTGCATCATCAGCCAAAGAATAAAAATCATCATGAATCTCGACTACTTTCAAGAAATCATCACAAGGCCATTCACATGGCCGAACTTCCGCGATGCGAGGGAGATTATACTTGGGCTTTTTATTCTCTTTACTTTGTTTATCCTTCGAGATTTGGCTAGAAGAGGCCCTCAAAAATCTCTTCATCATTTTCTAAAATTTTCTAAAAATTTTAGTAACTCAAAATAAAGTGAACCATACTCAACAAAATTGATAGCAACTACTACTACAAGTGCCTAGAGACTATATCATGCATTAAAACTACATGGGACCATATAAATTTGACATGCAAGCTCAAGAATAGGGTCACCTAGGCAGCAAAAACTTGCAATGAATAAAGTACTAGAACAAAAACTAATTGGACCATTGGAGGAGTCACATACCAAAGAACAATCCCCCAAAGCAGTTTTGTGAATGGAGCTTTGAGCAAGGAGATCGAAAATGGCAACAAGGTGAGCAAGAACTCGTGTTTGAGCTGGATGGTGATTTTTTGGGGAGGAAGAAGAAGAGTATGGGTGTAGGAATAAGTGGAGGGGGGCCACTAGGGGCCCACGAGGCAGGGGCACGCCCCCTGGGGGTGGGCACGCCCTGGACCCTCGTGGCCAGGTGCTTGCTCCCCTTCTGTGTTCTCAGTGCCAGATATTCTCAAATATTCCAGAAAAAATCATATTAAATTTTCAGGGCATTTGGAGAACTTTTATTTTCGGGGTATTTTTTTATTGCATGGATAAATCGGAAAACAGACAGAAAAATACTATTTTTGCTTTATTTAATCTAAATAACAGAAAGTAAAAGGAGGGTACATAAGGTTGTGCTTTCTAACTTCATCCATCTCATGATCATCAAAAGGAATCCAGTAACAAGGTTGATCAAGTCTTGTTAACAAACTCATTTCGAATAACATGGAACCGGAGAAATTTAGAATAACACTAGGTTACCTCAATGGGGATATGAACATCCCCAATAATAAGAATATCATATTTCTTCTTGACAATAGGGCGAGGAAATTCAAAACCTCTAATAATAATTGATGGAATTTTCCCAATAGAATTGATACTGTGAACTTGAGGTTGTTTCCTCAGAAAGTGTACCGTATGCTCATTACCATTAACATGAAAAGTGATATTGCCTTTGTTGCAATCAATAATAGCCCCTGCAGTATTCAAAAAGGGTCTACCAAGGATAATCGACATACTATTGTCCTCGGGAATATCAAGAATAACAAAGTCCGTTAAGATAGTAATGTTTGCAACCACAACAGGCACATCCTCACAAATACCGATAGGTATAGCAGTTGATTTATCAGCCATTTGCCAAGATATTTCAGTAGCTGTCAACTTATTGATTTCAAGTCTACGATATAAAGAGAGAGGCGTAACAGTAACACCAGCTCCAAGATCACATAAAGCAGTTTTAACATAGTTTCTTTTAATGGAGCATGGTATAGTTGGTACTCCTGGATCTCCAAGTTTCTTAGGTATTCCACCTTTAAAACTGTAATTAGCAAGCATGGTGGAAATTTCAGCTTCCGGTATCTTTCTTTTATTTGTAATAATATCTTTCATGTACTTAGCATAAGGATTTACTTTAAGCATATCAGTCAAACGCATACGCAAAAACGCATACGCAAAAACATACGCAAAAACGCAAAGCGCTCAAAATCTTCATCATCCTTTTTCTTGTATGGCTTAGGAGGAAAAGGCATGGGTTTCTGAACCCATGGTTCTCTTTCTTTACCGGGCTTCCTAGCAACGAAGACCCTCTTATCATAACGTTGATTCTTTGATTATGGGTTATCAAGATCAACAACAGGTTCAATCTCTACATCATTATTATTGCTAGGTTGACCATCAACATGAACATTATCATTAACATTATCACTAGGTTCATGTTCATCACCAGATTGTGTTTCAGCATCAGAAATAGAAATATCATTGGGATTCTCAGGTGTGTCTACAACAGGTTCACTAGAATCATGCAAATCCCTATCATTTCTCTTCTTATTTTTAGAAGGACTAGGTGCATCAACATTATTGCTATGAGAATCTTGCTCAATTCTCATAGGGTGGCCCTCAGGATACAAAGGTTCCTGGGTCATTTTACCTGTTCTAGTTGCCACTCTAACAACAAAGTCATGTTTATTATTATTCAATTGATTGAGCAAATCATTTTGAGCCTTAAGCACTTGTTCTACTTGAGTGGTAACCATAGAAGCATGTTTACTAATGAGTTTAAGTTCACCCGTAACTTTAGACATATAATCACTCAAGTGTCCAATCATATAAGCATTACTTTTCAATTGTCTACCAACATAAGAATTGAAGTTTTCTTGTCTAACCATAAAGTCATCAAATTCATCCAAGCATTGGCTAGCATACTTAGTAGACGAGATTTCAACTTTATCATATCTATAGAGAGAATTTACCTTTACTACCTGTGTCGGGTTATCAAGACCATGTATTTCTTCAATAGGTGGTATATGAAGGCCATGTATTTCTTCAGCAGGAGGTAAATTCTTAACATCTTCAGCTTTAATACCTTTCTCTTTCATAGATTTCTTTGCCTCTTGCATATCTTCTGGACTGAGAAATATAACACCTCTTTTCTTTGGAGTTGGCTTAGGAGTTGGCTCAGGAGTTGGTTCAGGAAGTGTCCAATTATTTTCATTAGTCAACATATTATTCAATAGCAATTCAGCTTGATCAACAGTTCTTTCCCTGAAAACACAACCAACACAACTATCCAGGTGGTCTCTGGAAGTATGGGTTAGTCCATTATAAAAGATATCAAGTATTTCATTTTTCTTGAGAGGACGATCAGGCAAAGCATTAAGTAATCGGAGAACCACCCCAAGCTTGTGGGAGACTCTCTTCTTCAATTTGCACAAAATTATATATTTCCCTCAAGGTAGCTTGTTTCTTATGAGCAGGGAAATATTTAGCAGAGAAGTAATAAATCATATCCCGGGGACTACACACACAACCAGGATCAAGAGAATTAAACCAAGTTTTAGCTTCACCCTTTAATGAGAATGGGAATATTTTAAGGATACAGTAGTAGCGGGATTTCTCATCATTAGTGAACAGGGTGGCTATATCATTCAATTTAGTAAGATGTGCCACAACAGTTTTAGATTCATTGCCATAAAATGGATTAGATTCAACCAAAGTAATTATCTCAGGATCGGCAGAGAAATCATAATCCTTATCAATAACATAGATAGGTGAAGTAGCAAAAGCAGTATCATGTTTGATTCTAGCATTCAGACACTTTTGTTTCAGCTTAGCTACTAACTTCTTAAGATCGGATCTATCATTGCAAGCAAGAAAATCTCTAGCAGTTTCTTCATCCATAACATAACTCTCAGGCACAACATGCAATTCATATTTAGGGGGAGAATCTTCATCATCACTTTCATCAATATTATCAGTTTCAAAAGTTTCATTCTCTCTAGCCCTAGCAAGTTGTTCATCAAGAAATTCACCTAATGGCACAGTAGTATCAAGCATAGAAGTAGTTTCATCATAAGTATCATGCATAGTAGAAGTGGCATCATCAATAACATACGACATATCGAAATTAATAGCAGAAGCAGGTTTAGGTGTCGAATGCTTACTCATAACAGAAGGAGAATCAAGTGCAGAGCTAGATGGCAGTTCCTTACCTCCCATCGTAGTTAAGGGATAAATCTTGGTTCTTTCGACTTTCAAGTTCCTCATAAGTATAGGGGATCGCAACAGTTTTCGAGGGTAGAGTATTCCACCCAAATTTATTGATTCGACACAAGGGGAGCCAAAGAATATTCTCAAGTATTAGCAGTAGAGTTGTCAATTCAACCACACCTGGATACCTTAGTATCTACAGTAAAGTATTTAGTAGCAAAGTAGTATGGAAGTAATGGTAACTGTCGGTGTCAAAACCGGTGGATCTCGGGTAGGGGGTCCCGAACTGTGCGTCTAGGCGGATGGTAACAGGAGACAAGGGACACGATGTTTTTACCCAGGTTCGGGCCCTCTCGATGGAGGTAAAAGCCTACTCCTACTTGATTGATATTGATGATATGGGTAGTATAAGAGTGGATCTACCACGAGATCAAGGAGGCTAAACCCTAGAAGCTAGCCTATGGTATGATTGTTGTAATGGTTGTTCGTCCTATGGACTAAAACCCTCCGGTTTATATAGACACCGGAGAGGGCTAGGGTTACAATGGTAGGAGATCTACATATCCGTATCGCCAAGCTTGCCTTCCACGCCAAGGAAAGTCCCATCCGGAAAAGGGACGAAGTCTTCAATCTTATATCTTCATAGTCTTGGAGTCCGGCCGATGATGATAGTCCGGCTATCCGAACACCCCTAGTCCAGACTCCTCAAGAGCCTGAAGCAGGCTTCAATGACGATGAGTCCGGGCGCATATTGTTCGGCATTGCAAGGCGGATTCCTCCTCGAATAATTCATAGAAGATTGTGAACACCAGGATAGTGTCCGGCTCTGCAAAATAAATTCCACATTCCACCGTAGAGAGAATAATATGTACACAAGTTCAATCTGCTGACGTATTTTGTGGCATGACGACAGGCCACCACCAAGCCTTTACTTGAATCGTTTTTTATTATACCACCTCAGCGCGTTTAGCGAAGTGGTTTCCTTGGCACGTCTTGTCGAAGCAGAGATCGTGTTCCCCTTATTCCGGGATTCCCATCAATACGGTCGTGGGTAACCCAACCGCTCCACTGATGGTGGCGCTTGGGAGATAAGCGAGTTTTATCAGGCCGGTGGGGACGCATAGTCTTCGTCCGCCCATATATAAGGGGATAAGGATCCACCTTTTTTACCTACGCCTTCTTCCTCCTTTGCTTATCCATCTCCGCGCACTCGAGCTCCAGCGCCCAAGTCCGCACATCTCATCTCAACCTTCTCCAGCCATGTCCGGAGCGGGAGGCAAGTGGATGGCTTCCTCCGTTACGGAGGGGCATATCGAAAAACTGCTGGGCGCCGATACCTGTCCAATGACATCACAGACCGGCTGCCCGACAAGGCAGCTCATCCCAACCCCCAGCCTCATGAGAGGGTCGATTCTTCCCCACTTCCTCCGCTGGATCGGGCTTCCCACTTCATCCCTTCGTCCGGGGGCTCATGTACTACTACGGCCTGGACTTCCACGATCTGGTGCCAAACTTCATCCTCAATATCTCGGTGTTTATCGTCGTGTGGGAGGCCTTCCTCTGCATCCAGCCCCACTTCGGCTTGTGGCTAAAAACCTTCAATGTCAAGCCGAAGGTAGTGAAGGGCGTCCAAGCGGAGTGCGGAGGCGCCATGGTGGGCAAAATGCCCAACGTCCTCTGGCTCGAGGGCGCCTTCGTGGAAACGATCAAAGGGTGGCAATCGGGGTGGTTCTATATCACCGAGCCGCGGGACCCTAAATGGGCAGAGGCCCCCGGGTTCAGATCTGGTACCTCCATGCAGCTCACCTCCTGGAAAGAGAAGGGCTTGCTATGGGGCAGTTCGGAGGAGCTGACCGGACTCCAGTCCTGTCTCCAGACCCTGGTGAACAAGAAGCTCAAGCTTGTCAATGTGATCCAGGTCATGCTCGTCCACCGGATTCTCCCCTGCCAACAGCGGGTGAGGGAGTCCTGGACTAGGGGGTGTCCGGACAGCCAGACTATCATTATCCGCCGGACTCCAAGACTACAAAGATGCAAGATTGAAGACTCCGTCCCGTGTCCGGATGGGACTTTCCTTGGCGTGGCAGGCAAGCTTGGCGATACGGATATGTAGATCTCCTACCATTGTAGCCGACTATGTGTAACCCTAGCCTTCTCCGGTGTCTATATAAACCGGAGGGCTTTAGTCCGTAGGACACAACATACATTACAACAATCATACCATAGGATAGCTTTAGGGTTTAGCCTCCTTGATCTCGTGGTAGATCCACTCTTGTACTACCCATATCATCAATATTAATCAAGCAGGACGTAGGGTTTTACCTCCATCAAGAGGGCCCGAACCTGGGTAAAACATCATGTCCCTTGTCTCCTGTTACCATCCCCATAGACGCACAGTTCAGGACCCCCTACCCGAGATCCGCCGGTTTTGACACCGACATTGGTGCTTTCATTGAGAGTTCCTCTGTGTCTTCACCGATAGGAAGGATGCCTCCGCCCGTCTTCAAGACCGGCATTTTCGGCAAAGGGGCCTTGGCCTCTGGCCAAACTATCCGGCTAGGTGGTTTTCTTATGACCGCCTGTCCGGCAACTGCTTCGGCAATGACTTCTCAAGTCGTCAAAAGCAATCTTCGCGTCAGCTCGGAATCCGCCGAGCAGCTGGATCCAATAGAGCTCTCGTCTGTCAATGAGCTCTTGGATCGCATTGCCGCCCTGGGAGTCGCTACAGACTACAATCAGATTGGGCCTAAAATCGATCTGAGAGAGATTAACTCTCCCCAGGTCACCCACCATGTCGCAGTGGTAGAGGAACAATGCGGCGACTCTTCTCCTATATTGAAAAGTAGTCACGTCCGGATTCCCGAACCCTCCATGCCGGACTTCCGCGGAGGGACGGACTTCGATCGAGCATTGAACATAAAATCATGCATCGGTCCGGACTCGATGGATCGTGTCAAGCAATTCAAGCTTCCGAATTCGGAAACTTCCTGGCCTTTAAGCCTCGAGACGGGTAGGGTTCCGGACTTAATTCCACCCATCCGCTCAGACATATGCGATCTATCTCTAATCCGGCAAGAGCCCGCTGAAACAATTACATCACTCATCGGGCGATTCCTCCCGGTCATGGAAAGGATAAAGGACTGCCGAGAAGATAACGCAATCTCAATTTTTGCAATAATTGCACGGATAAGGAATCTTGAACGCCGTCGACCGTCAAGAAATTACACGCCACTGACTGACTGGCGCCCACAGACGAAATCTACTGTGGCGATGGAGAGTTTCCGAAAACCGAAAATAATTTTTGGGACAATCCGGCCCCGACCCAAGTCCGCAACAAAAAGGTGCATTACACTCAGGCACCAGATACAAAAACCAAAAAGCAAAAACCCCATAAAGGGCACGGAACCGTGCTGGAGGGATGGCTCAATGGACCCTGTAAGCTCCATAGTACAGAGGGAGCCGTCCCAACACATAGCCTTCGAGCATGTTGGATATTACGGCAGGTGGCCAAAAGTGGCGAGGAGCTTCTAGCCCCGGAAAACCACTCCAACAATACCGGTATGGTATCAACAGTCTTCGAGACCTTCGCATCAAATAATATGCGAAAACGAACAATCCGCGGCCTCGCCGAAGTCTACCAAGTAGCAACAACAAATCCATGGAGCGACACAGCCATCACCTTCAACGCCAAGGATTTAACCTAAATTCGAACAGCCCGAGCACCAGCCGACTGGTGCTTAGTCCCATAGTGGACGGCTTTCGACTTTCAAAGGTCCTCATGGATGGCGGCAGCGGACTAAACCTCATCTACGAGGAAACTCTTCAAAAAAATGGAAATAGATCGAGCCGATTGAGCGAAGCAAAGACAACCTTCAGAGGAATAATCCCTAGCCGGGAAGCACGCTGCACCGAAAAGTCACACTTGATGTGGTGTTCGCTCACCGGACAACTACAGATCCGAAGAAGTCACGCCCAAGTGGCCCTGCTCAATAGCGGATATCACGCTATCTTAGGATGAGAGGCATTCACAATTTTTCAAGCCGTACCCCATTACGGGTACATGAAGCTCAAGATGCCTGGGCCCGGTGGAATAATCACTCTCGCTAGTGATCCGGACATAGCACTCCTCGCCGAAAACAAGACAGCCGCACTAGCCCTGGAGGCACTATCCGAGGCCTTAGCGGTAGAAGAACTCACCGCGCTACGCTCTACGGTGAATAGGGACAATGTGATACTCGATAAAAGATCCAAGTCCACATCCTTCAAACCAGCAGATGAAATAGTAAAATTCCAGGTCCATCCAACGGACCCAACAAAGACGGCCTCCATTGGGGCACAACGGACCCAACGCCGCACTGCGCGAATTCCTTTGGGAAAATTGGGACATTTTCGCCTGGCATCCTTCGGATATGCCAGGAATCCCACGCAGATTGGCAGAACACAGCCTAAACATCCTAAAAGGATTCAAGCAGGTCAAACAGGCTCTTCGACGATTTTCCGAAACCAAAAGACAGGCAATGGGAGAGGAGCTAGCCAAACTATTGGAAGCCGGATTCATCACAGATATCAAACATCCGGATTGGCTAGCAAATCTGGTAATGGTACCAAAGAAGGACAAATCCTGGCACCTATGTGTCAATTTTAAAGACCTCAATAAGGCTTGCCCAAAGGATCCCTTCCCCCTCCCCCGCATCGACCAAATTATCGATGCTACCGCAGGGCACGATTCGTTGTGCTTCCTCGACGCATACTCTGGCTACCATCAAATCAAGATGGCGGAAGCAGACCAAGCCGCAATGGCATTCATCACTCCATACGGGCCATTTTGCTTCAACACGATGCCCTTCGGACTTAAAAACGCCGGCGCAACATATCAGCGCATGATCCAAACATGTCTGGCTACACAGATCGGCAAAACAGTCAAGGCATACGTAGACGACGTAGTCGTCAAAACAAAACACGTCGAAACTCTAGTAGATGACTTGAGGCTCACATTCGAAAACCTCAGAGCATATGACATCAAGCTGAATCCGGAAAAATGCGTTTTCGGCGTACCAGTCGGAAAGCTACTGGGCTTCATTGTATCCGGTAGAGGAATTGAAGCAAACCCAGCCAAGATCCGAGCTCTGTCACAGCTAGATATCCCAAAATACCTCAAGCAAATACGAAAATTGACCGGATGCGTGGCGGCTCTAAGCCGCTTTATCTCCCGTCTAGGAGAAAAGGCATTGCCCCTCTGTCGCCTCCTAAGGCGCACCGAACACTTTGAGTGGACGGATGCTGCCACTGCCGGACTCGAAGAAATAAAGGCCATATTGGCAACAAATCCGGTCCTGGCTGCGCCCAATCTGGGCGAACCAATGTTGTTATACATCGCAGCAACGCATCAAGTTGTAAGCGCGGTACTCGTCGTCGAACGAGAGACAGAAGGACATAAATTCCCGCTTCAAAAACCAGTGTATTATGTATCCACTATGTTAACCCCCTGCAAGTCCCGCTACCCACACTATCAGAAGATAGCGTATGCGGTGTTCATGGCATCCCGGAAGCTCCGACACTACTTTCAAGAGTGTTCGATAACAGTGGCCTCCGAAGTACCACTCAATGACATCATAAATAACCGCGACGCAACGGGCAGGATTGCAAAATGGGCCATTGAGCTCTTACCATTCGATATAACTTACAAACCTCGGCGAGCTATAAAGTCACAAGTTTTGGCTGACTTTGTCGCTGAATGGACCGGTTTAACTCCCTAAAGAGTACGGCGATATTCCAATTGGATTATGCACTTCGACGGCTCTAAAATGTTGGCCGGATCGGGTCTGGCGTCGATCGACGTCCCGACCGGGACACAGTCCAATACGTACTTCAAATAATGTACACGGACTCCAACAATGCAGCCGAATATGAGGCCCTTCTACACGGTCTCCGGATGGCAATCTCCATGGGCATTCAACGCCTAGAGGTGCGCGGGGATTCAAACCTTGCAATATCCCAAATAAATGGAGATTTTGACGCCAAGGATCCGAAAATGGCAGCATATCGCAATGCTGTCTTAAAAATGTCAGCTCGGTTCGAAGGACTCGAATTCCATCACGTAGCCCGAGATAATAACCAAGTGGCCGACGTACTGGCACGCATCGGCGCAAAACGTGACGCTGTTCCTCCAAACATCTTCCTGGAGCGGCTCTTCAAGCCATCCGTACTATGGGAAGAGGAGTCCGGAAATGACAAACCGGAAACAACCGTGCCAACCGGCGATTCAGCCGATGACATAACACCTTCAGCCCACGACATAATGGCGACAATCGCCCCGTGGACAGAACCTTTCCTAGCCTATTTTCTTAGACAGGAACTTCCCCAAGACCAAAATGAGGCCCGCTGCATAGTCCGGCAATCGAAAGCCTACAAGGTCCATGAGGGAGAACTTTATAAGAAAAGTACAACCGGAGTCCTTCAAAGGTGTATCTCCGAAGAGGAAGGGCGAAACCTCGGCTGAAATTCATGCGGACTAGGCGGACACCACGCAGCAGCCCGGCCCTTGTAGGAAAGGCATTCCAGATAGGATTTTATTGGCCGACGGCCCGGCAGATGCCTGTGACATAGTCCGAGATGCGTCGGTTGTCGCTCTTTGCTAATCGAGCCATATGCCACCCACCGCCTCAAAACTATACCCATTACCCGGCCGTCATGGTCCGGGGCTTGATATGGTTGGACCCCTTAAAGGGGGAACCCACAAGCAAAGGTACCTATTGGTCATGGTGGATAAATTCACCAAATGGATAGAGGCCAAACCAGTCAAAACGGCAGAGTCCGGACCAGTGATAGACTTTATATCCGGGGTAGTACACCATTACGGTGTCCCCCACAGCATCATCACCGACAATGGCACGAACTTCACGGCCGACGAGGTTAAGTCATGGTGCAAAAATATGGGCATCAAGCTCGACTACGCTTCAGTCTATCACCCTCAAACCAACAGTCAAGTGGAACGAGCAAATGGTCTAATAACGAGCGGCATTAAACCCAGACTAGTGCGGTCACTTACAAAATCCGACACGCACTGGGTAGAGGAGCTCGACTCTGTACTCTGGGGGCTGCGGACAACGCCTAACCGTACTACCGGATTCAGACCATTTTTATGGTATACGGCGCAGAGGCAGTTCTGCCCTGCGACATTATTCATGACTCACCTTGAGTGCGCATGTACGAAGAAAGAGAGGCTGAGCTGGATCGGCAGGACAGCTTGGACACATTGGAGGAAGAACGCGACGTCGCCAAGGCTCGTTCCGCATTCTATCAGCGAAGGCTCAAGATATCAAAGCGAGAAGCACGGCCAAGACTTACAACGTTGGCGAACTAGTTCTACGCCTACCGGACAAGAAAAAGGACAAGCTTAAGCCCAAATGGGAGGGCCCCTTCATTATCGATCAAGTCCTGACCGGCGGAGCGTACCGTCTATGAAATGCGTCGGATAACCAACTCGAGCCGAACCCATGGATTCCGAAGATTCTATGCCTAGCGCCGGACTAAGAGTTCGTCCCCTTCCCCCGTTCAAATTTTTACACTTCAGCTGTCTTTTGTTTCTCTTTCTTCTCTTACCCTTTTTACTAAAAAGCCCCTAAGGGCCTACTTGCGCATTGTTCGCATACACTTGATGTGCCATCCGCACTCATTATACCTGGGGGCTTCTTTTCCAGAAGTTCAATTATAAGGGCTTCATGCCCAGCACATGTGTCAAGCTTCCACATGTACCTTTCACTCACCATTATATGCATCGATATGACTTAAGTTTTGGCCAAGCTGGGTTGCTCGCTCTGTGCTTACCCCTCGTTCCCGATTGTTCGGCTAGGAGGTAAAGGACCACCTCTGCGATTGTTACTTGCCGGTCACCGGATGTGTACCTCGACAGGTGAAGCCGAAAGCTAGCGTTCTTAAGGGAATATTCGGTCGGTGACTTGAAAGATGATTTTACCTACTTATTTATCTGCCCCAGATGTTTTTTCTTTTTTGCAGTCCGACATGCACTTTAGGGCATGCCTCCCGAGAAAGGAACCCTTAACGGAACTATTCTCCCCGAAGATGTTTCTTACTAACCATGTAATATAACATAACTAGTTGGGCACTTGTCCGATAAAGCACTAATGACCCCTACGCCTGGTCTCCATGCATACCCCGTTGTTTCTTAACCAAGAAGGTATTCGGACACACTCCGGACTCTAGGGTCCCGAGGTTGAAGCGAAAAGGTCGGCAAAGACAAACGATCTACAATCCGCTAGAAGGCATTTCACATGTCATTTTATAAATACATTGTCAAATCTCGATCAGTATTCCTCCTCAATCCCGTCTAACAGGCTGTCTAATTTATAGTCCCGTTGGGAAAATTTAGCGGCCAACTCTACTTGGCCGTATACTAAACTCACAGGGATCTCCTGCCCATCAGGCCCCACAGGTCCGACTTCGGCCATGTGATAGGGATCCGCCTTCTTGTAACGTGTCTTCACCATGGCCCAAGCCTCCCTAGCACCTTGGCGGGAATCCGAAATCTTCCACAAACGGAAGCGCTGCCGCACTCCCTGAAGCTTCTCCGCAAGCTCCCCAAGGCCCTCGGGTAGGGAGAGGGCTGGCCATAAAGCCTGGACGACGCCGCTCATTTCCTGCCGAACTCGTTCGAGCAGTTGCAACAGCTCGGGAAGTTGATCACCCGTTGATATGGGCATCTCCTCCGCAGGGCGACCTGTGAGTATACCTACAAGACATATTATGTCAATTTACTTCCTCGCCGAACTCTTCTTTTCAAAGGAGTCCGCTCAAGCACTTACTATAGATGCCGCGATGAAGCCGCTGATTCTCCTTAACGGAGCTGGACAGCCCGGCTCGAGCGCCTTTCAGCTCTTCTCCGAGCTTGGCGTTGGCATCCTGGAGCTTGTTCCTCTCTTGCTGCACCTTATTCAGCACCCTCTCGCCAGCCTTCAGCTGGCGCAGTAATTCTTGCCTGTCCGGATCTTGTCCGGCGGCACCTGCAATGTCATTATTAGACTTGCGCGCACGCCGCACAGCGCTAATATTTATTAATAAAAATGTGTTACCAGGAGGGGTCTCTGCGTTTCCTCCTGCGGCAGCAAGTGCGGCCTCAAGTTGGGCCTTGCATTCTTGCAGCTCCTGAGACAGCTGGGCATTCTTCTCGGTAAGAGCCTGCGTTTCAAATGATCCTAAATCAGTTAAACATAACTACTTTAAGTCTCGGGGCCACTTGGCATATATAACCATTAAATTCCCTTACCCGTATGTCTTTTACATACTGCTCCGTGGCTCTGGTAAAACCATCTTGAGCAGCACGAAGGTGCGCGTCCCCCGCGTTAAAGGCGTCCAACGCCTCAGGGGAGAAGCACGCTTCACGAAATACTGTCCGGCGGCGCCTGTGGTTCATGGCGCTCTCCATCTTAGACTTGGTGGCGGACAGTCTGTCGGCATCCTCCGTTGGAGGAGTACCCGGCCCGTGCCTTGCGCTTGCCTCCCCCTCCAGGCCGGGCGCTGGAGCCTTGCTGGTATAGGTCGGATTGGCAACCTCTACGCCCGCAGTCCGGCGGGCGCTTTTTCTCCTACAAAGATCATGAGCACTCAGACGCTTCCTAGGAACGTTCCTCTGAAAATTTAAATACGAGTTATACCTTTGCGGCGACATTTCAGTCCGTGCCGCGCTCCTTTTCCGCCTGCTGGTCCGGACTGGCCTTTGTTGGTCAGCCGCCGCGGGCTCGGCTTCCCGCCTTGAAGGTGCTTCCTGCAAAGCACCATCGTTCGCGAAGGTCAGAAATGGGCAAGGAAGAGATAATGGTGTCCGGACCTCAGTCACAATCACCTGGGAAGCCGGATATAATCCGGGGCAGTTCACCGTAATGGCGACTAAAGCGTTATCCCCGCTGAGCTGGTGGAACACCCCGTCGATTAGCTCCACCTTTATAGCCAGATCCTCTTCGGAGGCCGGATCCCGGGACCTCTCTGGATCCTCGGGTTGCGGAGCTGGACTTATCATGTCCTCCACAGTCCGGCGCAGTTCCTGCGCCGAAGACACGATATGAGAAGCTTAAACTTCGAAGGCACGGGTCGGACCCTTAAAGTGTTTGCTTACCTAGCGCTGGGGGTTATTCATGGAAAACCCATTCACGGGGTTCGTCCGGAGAAAATCCTCCTTCTCCCCCTTGTATAGGCCGGACAGGATCGTCACCAGATCCTCGGCCGAATCCGGTCCTTTGTGACCGTGGCGGTGGCGTCGTCTTCCCCATTGAAATCCCACATGGGGTGGCCCTGTATTGTAGTGGTTGCACCCCCCGCGTAATACATGTTGCCATGACTCCAATCATGGTCAACCCGGAGTGGGCCAGTAATTTTATCCGGCCCATCAGATAATGGACGCTCTTGTCTTCCTCCAGTTGGGGGCTCCGCGGGCGCCAACTAAGGTGCTTCTTCAGAGGAGCAGTGCTGAACTCCGGGAGGCCGATCCGAGCAGGGTCCGGCAGTGGAGCGTCCTCTATGTAAAACCATTCCTAAGGCCAGTCTTCGGACGCCATCTTAGGGGTTCGGATGGATATCCGGTCCCGGCGATGCGCCATATCTCGGCGCCGCCCACTTGGTATATGGACCCCTCGTAAGAGCGGGGTACGAGACAGAACAACCTCTTCCACAGTGCAAAATGGGGCTCGATGCCCAGAAATAGCTCACAAAGAGCTATGTAACCCGCGATATGCAGGATAGGGGCGGGCGTAAGGTGATGGAGCTGGAGTCCGTAGAACTCCAGGAGCCCGCGGAGGAACGGATGTATAGGAAATCTGAGTCCCCTTATCAGATAGGGGATGAAGCATACCCGCTCCCCTTTGTTGGGACTGGGGTTAGCCTCCGCTTGCTTCCCACCTGGGTAGGTTGCCAACCCGGCTCGAACCGGGACCATGAAGGCTGGAGGGAGATATCCCTTTGCTTGAAGCGCCACCAGCTCGTTGTGCGGGACGGAACATCTCCTCCAATCTCCTGGCGGAGGGCTGGGAGCGCGAGAAGAGGAGCCGCGTCGACGGTCCATGATGGAATGGATTTTTGGTCAGAGGCGCTCCGATGAGGCCTCGCGGAAGGAGGATGGTGTGATTTGGATCTGGATTCTTGCCTCCCTTATAGGCAGATTATTTGTGCGGCTGGGTGGTAAAACATTAAAGATACCCTGGCTTTTCGCATTCGGGCGACGCGTGGAAGAAGGTCATTATTGGGCGTAGAAGCCAAGAAGCGCAACATTGATAAAGGAAGCCGGACACTGTTCGGTAGGAACATGGAGTTTAAAGGAGAACCCGCCTTGCAACGCTGAAGATTATATACGCGCCGGACTTATCGTCATTGAAGCCTGGTTCGGGGGCTACTGAGGGAGTCCTGGACTAGGGGGTGTCCGGACAGCCGGACTATCATCATCCCCCGGACTCCAAGACTACGAAGATACAAGATTGAAGACTCTGTCCCGTGTCCGGATGGGACTTTCCTTGGCGTGGAAGGCAAGCTTGGCGATACAGATATGTAGATCTCCTACCATTGTAACCGACTCTGTGTAACCCTAGCCTTCTTCGGTGTCTATATAAACCGGAGGGCTTTAGTCCATAGGACACAACATACATTACAACAATCATACCATAGGCTAGCTTTAGGGTTTAGCCTCCTTGATCTCGTGGTAGATCCACTCTTGTACTACCCATATCATCAATATTAATCAAGCAGGGGCGTGGGTTTTACCTCCATCAAGAGGGCCCGAACCTGGGTAAAACATCGTGTCCCTTGTCTCCTGTTACGATCCCCCTAGACGCACAGTTCGGGACCCCCTACCCGAGATCCGCCGGTTTTGACACCGACAGCGGGCCTTCAATTTGTGGGAGTTCGATCCAGCACAGCACCAGACCCTGAGCGGGCTCTTCGACACGACGTACGAAGCTGCCTAGAAGGTGCTTTTCAAGGGCGGAGAAGCCCCCGCATCCGCTATGGAAGACCGCGGATTCAGCACCAAGCGCCCGGCCGGCGAGGTAAGCTTTGTTATCCTCTATGGGACACTTATTTCTTTCATAGTTTGACTCTATGTGGGATCTAAAACTCCCAATGCCTTTAACAAGACTGGCAGAGGACGTCCGGACAGGTAGACTGTCCGCTCCCTTCCCAAGACCAGCGGACACTGTGTGGTCGAGCACGCATAATTGGCCTCAACACAGTATGATGCCTTTGAAGGTCGTCTTTGTAGGTTTAATCCTTGAGGGTCTATGCCCATCTTGCGCCTTGTATCCTGATAAAGTAGGTTCAGGCTCTGCCGCCATCCATCGTGACTCTAGTGAGGTGAAATCTATCGACGATTGGGTCTAAAACCAATGCGCGAATCCGCCATGGCGGATATTGGTGGGTGGTCCTTCGATCGAAAGTGATCGGGCAAGAGGACCATGGATTGAACTTCGGCGATCGCTCCATCGCATATACGTCCCTAAGTGCACGCTCGCTCCCTCTTGGGTATGTGGGTTGCGATATCATGTTTACCGCTCACACTTTTGGGGGAAACCCTTCATCCTCTCATCGTTCGGGCGGCCGAGTCTCCTCCTCGTCATCGCTGTGCAGCCCCTTGTCATTGTTTTCGGCAATTAATTTGCCTGCCTGCTTGAATACCCAACAATCCCTGTTGGTGTGGTTAGCTGGCTTTTCGGGGGTGCCATGTATCTGGCAAGAGCGGTCGAGTATTCAGTCCAGACTGGATGGACCCGGAGTAGTTCTTTTGAATGGCTTTTTCCGCTGACCGGGTTTAGAGCCCCTGAATCCTGCATTGACTGTCGTGTCCTCAGTGTTATCGCCGTTAACGCGGCGTTTGCTTTTGTTGCGACGCGACCTGCCATTGTGGTCCTTGTTGTCCGGACTGCCAGAATTTTTGCTGAGGTTGTTACTGCGAGCCAGCCAGCTGTCCTCTCCCGCACAGAAGCGGGTCATTAGTGATGTGAGGGCTGCCATGGATTTCGGCTTTTTCTGTCCTACGTGCCGGGCCAGCCACTCATCGCGGATGTTATGTTTGAAGGCTGCGAGGGCCTCTGCATCCGGACAGTCAATGATTTTATTTTTCTTTGTTAAGAACCGTGTCCAGAACTGTCTGGCTGATTCATCTGGCTGCTGAATTATGTGGCTTAGGTCATCGGCGTCTGGTGGTCGCACATATGTGCCCTGGAAATTATCGAGAAATGCGGCTTCTAGGTCCTCCCAACACCCAATTGACTCTGCTGGCAAGCTGTTAAGCCAATGCCGAGCTGGTCCTTTAAGCTTGAGTGGGAGATACTTGATGGCGTGGAGATCGTCACCGCGGGCCATATGGATATGAAGGAGATAATCTTCGATCCAAACCGCGGGGTCTGTTGTGCCATCGTAGGATTCAATGTTCACGGGTTTAAACCCTTCAGGGATTTGATGGTCCATTACTTCATCTATGAAGCATACTGGGTGTGCGGCGCCTCTATATTGAGCAATATCGCGACGTAGCTCAAGAGAGCTTTGTCTGCTGTGTTCGTCCCGGCCGGAGTTGCTGTATCCGGCGCGACATGATCCGTAGATAGATCTTTATTGTCTTGCCTTATCCTCCAATATATCCTGCAAGTCCGGCGCATTCCCACGGGCTTCGCTTTTCGGCGGTGCCGGGTGCGGTTACAGCAGAGGGCCCGATGCCTCTCTATCGCGCCACGAGGTGGTCGATCTGCCAGACAGTGCCTCGGTGATGAAGGTTTATATGCCTCCTCCTCTAATCGGGGAGCAACTTGCGCTTTGGGTAGCTTTTGAAGGGCGTTGAGTTCATACTCTTCGGCCGCGAGGACCTCGGTCCATCTGTCGGCCAGCAGGTCCTGATCAGCTCGAAGATGTTGCTGCTTCTTCTTTAGGCTGTTCGCCGTGGCTGTTAGCCTGCGTTTAAAACGCTCTTGTTCGACGGGATCCTCGGGCATGACAAATTCGTCGTCGTTGAGGCTTGCCTCGTCTCCAGAGGGAGGCATGTAATTGTCATCCTCTATCTCCTCGTATGCCGCTCTCTCTTAAGGGCTGGCTTCTCCGTCCTCCTGTGCTGAATCTTGCTGGAGGGGGTTGTCTTCGGCACTCTCTGGGGTGTTATTATCCCCGGTGCCTGAATCTCCATTCTTGCTGTGGCGGGATTTAGAGCAGTGCCGCTGACGCCGGCGCTTGGGCTGTTTCTTAGAGGGATCTACCTCCGCCGCTTCTTCGCCGTCCCCATCCTTTGGGGTGTCCACCATGTATATGTCGTATGACGAGGTGGTCTTCCAGTGCCCCGTAGGCGCTGGTTCTTGTTCGTCTCCAGCATCGTCGTCCAAACCGTCGGAGTCGTAGTCTAGCATGTCGGTTAGATCGTCGATAGTGGCTACAAAGTGGGTGGTGGGTGGGCTTCGAATTTCTTTGTTGTCCGCATTCCAACTATCGACCGCAGATTCGCCAGGCTCTCCGATAACGAGATACTTTAACGAGTTCAGGATGTCGCCAAAGGGCGAGTGCTGAAAGATGTCCGCAGCGGTGAGCTCCATGACCGGCGCCCAATCGGATTCGATTGGTAGGGGCGCAGGAGGTTCGGAGTCCGGCAAGGAGTCCGGCACCTCGGAGTCACGGGCTTTATAAGGGACAAGGTCGGTATTCGGCTCCATCGCCGTAGAAGTTGCAGCTCCCGAGGCAGTGTCCAGCCACCTGTCCTCGATCTGCGTGGTCGGCTCTGAAATATGGGTCAGAGCGGACTCGTGTGCAGCCTCCAGGGTACTGTACGGCTGCAGAGCTAAATCATGCCCATCGTGACAGTGCGGTGCGCTCGGCTGTGGCTCAAATCCATCGAAAATCAAGTCTCCGCGGATGTCAGCCGTGAAGTTTAGGCTTCCAAATCTGACCTGATGGCCAGGGGCGTAGCTTTCGATCTGCTCCAGACGGCCAAATGAATTGGCCCGCAGTGCAAAGCCGCCGAACACGAAGATCTGTTTGAGGAGCAAAGTCTCACCCTGGACGGCGTTGTTGTTGATTAAAGAAGCCATCAAGCCTATCGGTGACGACACAGAGGAACTCTCAATGAAAGCACCAATGTCGGTGTCAAAACCGGCGGATCTCGGGTAGGGGGTCCCGAACTGTGCGTCTAGGCAGATGGTAACAGGAGACAACGGACACGATGTTTTTACCTGTGTTCGGCCCTCTCGATGGAGGTAAAACCCTACTCCTGCTTGATTGATATTGATGATATGGGTAGTACAAGAGTGGATCTACCATGAGATCAAGGAGGCTAAACCCTAGAAGCTAGCCTATGGTATGATTGTTGTAATGGTTGTTCGTCCTACGGACTAAAACCCTCCGGTTTATATAGACACCAGAGAGGGCTAGGGTTACACAGAGTCGGTTACAATGGTAGGAGATCTACATATCCGTATCGCCAAGCTTGCCTTCCACGCCAAGGAAAGTCCCATCCGGACACGGGACGAAGTCTTCAATCTTGTATCTTCATAGTCTTGGAGTCCGGCCGATGATGATAGTCCGGCTATCCGGACACCCCCTAGTCCAGGACTCCCTCAGTAACAATGGCAAAAGTAACAGTAGCAATTTAATAGTAATTGTAACAGTGGCAACGGAAAAGTAACTAAGCAAAGAGCAATATGTAAAAAGCTCATTGGCATTGGATCAGTGATGGATAATTATGTCGGATGGGATTCCTCATGTAATAGTTATAACATAGGGTAACACAGAACTAGCTCAAGTTCATCAATGTAATGTAGGCATGTATTCCGAATATAGTCATACGTGCTTATGGAAAAGAACTTGCATGACATCTTTTGTCCTACCCTCCCGTGGCAGCGGGGTCCTATTGGAAACTAAGGGATATTATGGCCTCCTTTAACACTTAGTGAATACATGAACTCCTCAAACTACGGTCATCACCGGTAAGTTTCTAGATTATTGTCACTTCGGGGTTAACGGATCATAACACATAATAGGTGACTATAGACTTGCAAGATAGGATCAAGAACTAACATATATTCATGAAAACATAATAGGTTCAGATCTGAAATCATGGCACTCGGGCCCTAGTGACAAGCATTAAGCATAGCAAAATCATAGCAACATCAATCTCAGAACAGAGTGGATACTAGGGATCAAACCCTAACAAAACTAACTCGATTACATGGTAAATCTCATCCAACCCATCACCGTCCAGCAAGCCTACGATGGAATTACTCACGCACGGCCGTGAGCATCATGAAATTGGTGATGGAGGATGGTTGATGATGACGATGACGATGGATTCCCCTCTCCGGAGCTCCGAATGGACTCCAATTCAGCCCTCCCGAGAGAGTTTAAGGCTTGGCAGCGGCTCCGTATCGTAAAACGCGATGAATCCATCTCTCTGATTTTTTTTCTCCCCAAGCATGAATATATGGAGTTGGCGTTGAGGTCGGTGGAGCTTCAGGGAGCCCACGAGGCAGGGGGTGCACCCTAGGGGGGGACCTCATGGACAGGATGTGGGCCCCTTGACATTGATTCTTTTGCCAATATTTTTTATTAAATCCAAAAAGTTGCTCCGTGGATTTTCAGGAAATTCCGAGAACTTTTATTTCTGCACAAAAATAACACCATGGCATTTCTGCAGAAAACAGCGTCAGTCCGGGTTAGTTCCATTCAAATCACGCAAGTTAGAGTCCAAAACAAGGACAAAAGTGTCTGGAAAAGTAGATACGACGGAGAAATATCACTCGCAGCGCTTCCAACAAATTATCCGGTACCTCTAGATGTACAGAGGTCACCGGTGGAATAGACACACCTCCTTCTTTCGAAAGAGGCAGCTGGCCTGATTCCGGAGCCATATGGGTCTCCGGAGCTGTATTCAGCTGGGGGCCGAATTAGATATGGCCCCTATCGTTAGTATCCATGGGGATTTGTTCCCCCATGTGTCCGGCGGCCGAGGCTTCACCCTCCGGCGCCTCCCTAATGGCCTCTTTAATCTCTCCCGGGCCTAGGATCCTTCGGGACAACGCCTCGGCACCATCCATGTCCTTGGGAGAGGAGACCGCTAGAAGGGTCCCGCTGTCCATCGCCTCCGGGTCCAGTGAATCCTCTGAAGATAAGGACCGCTCGAGGTTGGACCGAGTAGGACTGCAAATACAGAATTCAACACGTCAAAACAATGAAGTAGAGGGGCCGGATATATGAATGTGTCCGAATACTTACGATTTGGCCAGGGGTTTGTCCCTGGGGCACCAGTCCGAGCTGTTTTCAGTGGTCGTAGTGGAGCTGTCCGGAAGGGAAGCTTTCCCCTTCTTGGACGCCTCGGCCTCCAGACGCGTGGAGGCCGGCCTCTTCTTTATCCCCCTCCTCAGGGGGGAAGGGATTTCTTCTTCTTCCTCCTCTTCCTCATCATCCTCGGCGACGGAGGAATGTGTCTCGGCATCTTTGGACGTCGCGTCCGAAGTGCCCTTGCAATGGAGACCACCTCTGGTCCCCTTGTCCTTCTTACTGCCCTTCTTCTCCAACGCCTGATAAGGCGCCGGAACAAGCATCTTCGTCAGAAGCGGGATTTCTGGTTCCTCGGGCAGTGGAGCCGGACAGTTAATCCGCTCCGCCTTCTCTGTCTAGGCCTGAAAGAATCAATAGGGGGGCTTAGACGCCTTCCTCAAGTATACAAGTAAAGGGTACACCTTGAAAACATGAAAAAAAAATTATCGGACTAGCTGGGTGGGTTAAGTCGTGCCCGCGATCCTCAGTCGTGGCCGGCCGCGCCACGTTGGCCTTGAAGAGCACCTTCCAGTTGTCTTCGTGTGTGCCGAAGAGCTCTAGCAGGGTCTGGTGCTTGGCCGGATCGAACTCCCATAGATGGCAAATCCGGCGTTGGCACGGAAGGATCCGGCGAATAAGCATCACCTGGATCACATTGATGAGCTTGATTTTCTTGTTTATCATGTTCTGAATGCACATTTGGAGTGTTCTTCTTGAAGATCCACTTGTTTTCTATTGCTTGCCGACCCTCGGGCAAGTCAACCAAAGTCCACACTTTGTTTTCATACATGGATCCCATCTCAGATTTCATGGCCTCAAGCCATTTTGCGGAATCTGGGCTCACCATCGCTTCTTCATAGTTCGTAGGTTCATCATGATCTAGTAGCATGACTTCGAACAGGATTACCGTACCACTCTGTGCGGATCTTACTCTGGTTGATCTACGAGGTTACGTAGTAACTTGATCTGAAGTTTCATGATCAACATCATCAACTTCCTCACTATTTGGTGTAGATGTCTCGAAACCGGTTTCTGCGATAAACTACTTTCCAATAAGGGAGAAGGTACGATTACCTCATCAAGTTCTACTTTCCTCCCACTCACTTCTTTAGAGAGAAACTCCTTCTCTAGAAAGGATCCATTTTTAGCAACAAATGTCTTGCCTTCGGATCTGTGATAGAAGGTGTACCCAACTGTCTCCTTTGGGTATCCTATGAAGACACACTTCTCTGATTTGGGTTCGAGCTTATCAGGTTGAAGCTTTTTCACATAAGCATCACATCCCCAAACTTTAAGAAACGACAACTTTGGTTTCTTGCCAAACCATAGTTCATAAGGTGTCGTCTCAACGGATTTTGATGGTGTTCTATTCAGCGTGAATGCGGCCGTCTTAAGAGCATAACCGCAAAACGATAGCGGTAAATCTATAAGAGACATCATAGATCGCACCATATCTAGTAAAGTGCGATTACGACATTCGGACACACCATTACCTTTGTGGTGTTCGGGTGGCGTGAGTTCTGAAACTATTCGCATTGTTTCAAATGTAGACCAAACTCGTAACTCAAATATTCACCTCCACGATCAGATCGTAGAAACTTTATTTTCTTATTACGATGATTTTCAACTTCACTCTGAAATTCTTTGAACTTTTCAAATGTTTCAGACTTATGCTTCATTAAGTAGATATACCCATATCGCTTAAATCATCTGTGAAGGTGAGAAAATAACGATATCCGCCACGAGCCTCAACATTCATCGGACCACATACATACTGTATGTATGATTTCCAACAAATCTGTTGCTCTCTCCATAGTACGGAGAACGGGGTTCTAGTCATCTTGCCCATGAGGCACGGTTACTTAAGTGCCAAGTGATTCATAATCAAGTGACTCCAAAAGTCCATCGATATGGAGTTTCTTCATGCGCTTTATACCGATATGACCTAAGCGGCGGTGCCACAAATAAGTTGCACTATCATTATCAACTCTGCATCTTTTGGTTTCAACATTATGAATATGTGTATCAAGACTATCGAGATTCATTAAAAATAGACCACTCTTCAAGGGTGCATGACCATAAAAGATATTACTCATATAAATAGAACAACCATTATTCTCTGATTTAAATGAATAACCGTCCCGCATCAAACAAGATCCAGATATAATGTTCATGCTCAACGCTGTCACCAAATAACAATTATTTAGGTCTAAAACTAATCCCGAAGGTAGATGTAGAGGTAGCGTGCCGACCGCGATCACATCGACTTTGGAACCATTTCCTACGCGCATCGTCACCTCGTCCTTTGCGGTGTTAAGCAATCCGTAGTCCTGTTTAGTGTTGCAAATATTAGCAGATGTAACCGATATCAAATACCAGTGCTCTGCGAGCTCTAGTAAGGTACACATCAATAACATGTATATCACATATACCTTTGTTCACCTTGCCATCCTTCTTATCCACCAAATACTTGGGGCAGTTCCGCTTCCGATCACCGATCGCTTGCGGTAGAAGCACTCGAGTTTCAGTTTAGGTCCAGACTTGGGTTTCTTCTCTGACGACAACTTGTTTGCTGTTCTTCTTGAAGTTCGCCTTCTTCTTCCCTTTGCCTTTCTTCTTGAAACTGGTGGTCTTATTGACTATCAACACTTGATGCTCCTTCTTGATTTCTACCTCCGCAGCCTTTAGCATTGCGAAGAGGTCGTATAGTCTTTACTAACCCTTGCATATTATAGTTCATCACGAAGCCTTTGTAGCTTGGTGGTAGTGATTGAAGAATTACATCAATGACACAATCATCCGGAAGATTAACTCCCGGTTGAGTCAAGTGATTGTAATACCCGGACATTCTAAGTATGTGCTCACCGATGCACCCATTCTCCTCCATCTTGCAGCTATAGAACTTATTGGAACTTCATATCTCTCAATCCGGGCATTACTGTTGAAATATCAACTTCAACTCTGGAACATCTCATATGCTCCATGACGTTCAAAACGTCGTTGAAGACCGGTTTTAAGCCGTAAAGCATGGCACAATGAACTATAGAGTAGTCATCGACTTTGCTCGCGAGACGTTCTTAACGTCGTCGGTTATATCGGCGGCGGCACGGCACCCAGCGGTGCATCGGGGCGTAACTCTTCTATGCAGCAATGAGGATAATCCTCGATTACGGACCCGATCCATGTAATTGCTACCATCATCTTTCAACTTTGCTTTCTCAAGGAACGCATTAAAATTCAACGGAACAACAGCACGAGCCATCTATCTACAAACAAACATAGACAAGCAAGACACTATCAAGTACTAAGTTCATGATAAATTTAAGTTCAATTAATCATATTACTTAAGAACTCCCACTTAGACAGACATCTCTCTAGTTATCTAAGTGATCACGTGATCCAAATCAACTAAACCATAACCGATCATCACGTGAGATGGAGTAGTTTTCAATGGTGAACATCTTATGTTGATCATATCTACTATATGATTCACGCTCGACCTTTCGGTCTCCGTGTTCGAGGCCATATCTCGCATATGCTAGGCTCGTCAAGTATAACTGAGTATTCGCGTGTGCAAAACTGGCTTGCACCGTTGTAGATGGACGTGAGCTTATCACACCGATCATCACGTGGTGTCTCGGCACGACGAACTTTGGCAGCGGTGCATACTCGGGAGAACACTTCTTGATAATTTTAGTGAGAGATCATCTTAAAATGCTACCGTCAATCAAAGCAAGATAAGATGCATAAAGGATAAACATCACATGCAATCAATATAAGTGATATGATATGGCCATCATCATCTTGTGCTTGTGATCTCCATCTCAAGCACCATCGTGATCACCATCGTCACCGGCGCGACACCTTGATCTCCATCGTAGCATCGTTGTCGTTTCGCCATCTATTGCTTCTCGACTATCGCTACCGCTTAGTGATAAAGTAAAGCAATTACAGAGCGTTGCATTTCATACAATAAGCGACAACCATATGGCTCCAGCCGATTGCCGATAACCGGTTACAAAACATGATCATCTCATACAATAAAATATAGCATCACGTCTTGACCATATCACATCACAACATGCCTGCAAAAACAAGTTAGGCGTCCTCTACTTTGTTGTTGCAAATTTTACGTGGCTGCTACGGGCTTTAGCAAGAACCGTTCTTACCTCGCATCAAAACCACAGCGATAGTTTGTCAAATAGACTCCGTTTTAACCTTCACAAGGACGGGCGTAGCCACTCGATTCAACTAAAGTGAGAGAGCAGACACCCGCCAGATCACCTTTAAGCAACGAGTGCTCGTGGCGGTGAAACCAGTCTCGCGTAAGCGTCTGCGTAATGTCGGTCCGGCTGCTTCATCTCACAATACCGCTGAACCAAAGTATGACATGCTTTGGTAGGCGGTATGACTTATATCGTCCACAACTCACTTGTGTTCTACTCATGCATATAACATCAACGCATAAAACCTAGGCTCGGATGCCCTTTGTTGGGGAACGTAGTAATTTCAAAAATTCCTACGCACACGCAAGATCATGGTGATGCATAGCAGCGAGAGGAGAGTGTTGTCTCACGTACCCTTGTAGACCAAAGCGGAAGCGTTGACACAGCATAGAGGAAGTAGTCGTACGTTCTCCTCCTGATCCAACCGATCCCAGCACCGTTACTCCACAGCCTCTCGAGTTCTTAACACACGTACAGCTCGATGGCGTCCCGGGTTCCGATCCAGCAAAATCTCCGGGATGAGTTCCGTCGACCTGACGGCGTGGTGACGATCTTGATGTACTACCGGCGCAGGCTTCGCCTAAGCACCGCGACAATATGACCGAGGTGGAATATGGTGGAGGGGGCACCGCACGGCTGAGAGCGATCTCAAGGATCAACTTGTGTGTTTATGGGGTGCCCCCTGCCCCCGTATATAAAGGAGCAAGGGAGGGAGGGGCCGGCCTAGGTTTGGGCGCGCCAGGGGAGGGAGTCCTCCTCCTAGTGGGAGTAGGACTCCCTTTCCTAGTCCAACTAGGAAGGAGGAAGGGGAAGGAAGGAGAGGAGGGAGAGGGAAGGGGGGCCCCCCCTCCTTGTCCTATTCTCCCACAGGGGCGCGCCACCTCCTGGTGCGGCCCTCTCTCCCCTCTTGGCCCACTAAGGCCCATAACTTCCCGGGGGTTCCGTAACCCCTCCGGCACTCCGTTTTCTCCGAAACTTCCGGAATCTTTCCGTGTCCGAATATAGCCGTCAATATATCAATCTTTATGTCTCGACCATTTGAGACTCCTCGTCATGTCTGTGATCACATCCGGGACTCCGAACTCCTTCGGTACATCAAAATACACAAACTCATAATATAACCGTCATCGAAACCTTAAGCGTGCGGACCCTACGGTTCGAGAACAATGTAGACATGACCGAGACATGTCTCCGGTCAATAACCAATAGTGGGACCTGGATGCCCATATTGGCTCCTACATATTCTACGAAGATCTTTATCGGTCAGACCGCATAACAACATCGTTGTTCCTTTGTCATCGGTATGTTACTTGCCCGAGATTCGATTGTCGGTATCCAATACCTAGCTCAATCTCGTTACCGCAAGTCTCTTTACTCGTTCCGTAATACATCATCTCACAGCTAACTCATTAGTTGTAATGCTTGCAAGGCTTAAGTGATGTGTATTACCGAGAGGGCCCAGAGATACCTCTCCGGCAATCGGAGTGACAAAACCTAATCTCGAAATCGCCAACCCAACATCTCGCCTTTGGAGACACCTGTAGTACTCCTTTATAATCACCCGATTCGTTGTGACGTTTGGTAGTACCCAAAGTGTTCCTCCGGTAAACGGGAGTTGCATAATCTCATAGTTATAGGAACATGTATAAGTTATGGAGTGACATACTAAACGATCGGGTGCTAAGCTAATAGAATGGGTCATGTCAATCAGATCATTCAACTAATGATGTGACCTTGTTAATCAAATAACAACTCCTTTGTCTATGGTTAGGAAACTTAACCATCTTTGATTAACAAGCTAGTCAAGTAGAGGCATACTAGTGACACTCTGTTTGTCTATGTATTCACACATGTATTATGTTTCCGGTTAATACAATTCTAGCATGAATAATAAACATTTATCATGAAATAAGGAAATAAATAATAACTTTATTATTGCCTCTAGGGCATATTTCCTTCATGGACTCGTGAAATATTATACTCTCTACGATTGTGTGGTATTTGTTTGGCAGAGTCGGACATGTTTTCTGTGTCCGAAGACTATTGTGGAGTATTCGGAGAAGGAACCCGCCTTGCAATACCGAAGATAATCTGTGCGCTGGACTCATCGTCATTGAAGCCTGGTTTAGGGGCTACTGAGGGAGTCTAGGATTAAGGGGTCCTTCGACGGCTGGACTATTAACATGGGCTGGACTGTTGGGCTATGAAGATACAAGACAGAAGACTTCTTCCCGTGTTCGGATGGGACTCTCCTTTGCGTGGATGGCCAGCTTGGTAAATCGGATATGTAGTTTCCTTTCTCTATAACCGACTTTGTATAACCCTAGTCCCCTCCGGTGTCTATATAAACCGGAGGGTTTAGTCCATAGAGGCAATCATAATCACATAGGCTAGACTTCTAGGGTTTTGGCCATTACAATCTCGTGGTAGATCAACTCTTGTACTACTCATATTCATCAAGATCAATCAAGTAGGAAGTAGGGTATTACCTCCATAGAGAGTGCCCAAACCTGGGTAAACATCGTGTCCCCTCCCTCGTATTACCATCAGCCTTAGATGCACAGTTCGGGACCCCCTACCCGAGATCCGCCGGTTTTGACACCGACAGCGGGTATCTCTGCTTAGACTCGATGAGCACCTCACTAACATAATAAATCAGCCTTTGAACCAGATACTCCTTGCCTGACTCCTTCCTTTCAACCACAACTCCCACACTGACAACTTTGTTGTTTGCAGCCACATATAAAAGCAAGGGCTCCTTCTCAATAGGAGTTGCAACAACTGGCGGCTCAAGCAGCTGGCTCTTAAGCGCCTCAAACGCCACATTAGCAGCATCACTCCAGACAAATTCATCTGTCTTCTTCATCATTTGATACAAATGGATAGCCTTCTCTCCCAGACGGCTTATAAACCGGCTCAAAGCCACAATACGACCCGCCAAATGCTGGACGTCATTGATACATGCTGGTTTAGCCAAAGAAGTGATAGCTTTGATTTTCTTCGAGTTAGCTTCAATGCCTCTCTCAGAAACCAGGAAACCCAATAGTTTACCTGCTGGCACGCCAAAGACACACTTGGCCAGGTTAAGCATCATTTTATAAACCCGGATATTGTCAAGTTCTCTTTCAAATCATCTATCAAAGTCTCCTTGTTCCTCGATTTCACAACAATATCATCCACATAGGCATGAACACTGCGTCCAATCTGGCCATGAAGGCAATTCTGAACACACCATTGGTAAGTCGCCTAGGCACTCTTGAGCCCAAAGGGCATAGACACATAGCAGAAGGCTCCAAAGATAGTGATGAAAGTTGTCTTCTCTTGGTCCTTAATTGCCATCTTGATCTGATGATAACCAGAATAAGCATACAAAAAGCTTAAACACTCACAACCCGCCATAACATCAATACTCTGATCAATATGAGGGAGAGCAAAAGGGTCATCCGGACAGGCCTTATTAAGGTCTGTATAATCCACACACATACACCAAGTGCCGTTTTTCTTAAGTACCAGCACCAGGTTAGCCAACCACTCAGGATGAAAAACTTCAATGATGAACCATGCTGCCAAGAGCCGGGCCACTTATTCACCAATTGCCTTGCGCCTCTCTTCATTAAAATGACGAAGGAATTGCTTGACAAGTTTAAACTCTGGATCCTCATTAAGAGTGTGCTCAGCGAGTTTCCTCGGTACACCTGGCATGTCGAAAGGTTTCCATGCAAAGATGTCTCGATTCTCATGGATGAACTGGATGAGCGCGCTTTCCTATTTCAGATCCATATTAACACTGATGCAGTACTACTTGGACGAGTCGCCAGGAACAAAATCAACCATCTTAGTGTCATCTGCCGACTTAAACTTCAACAGGGGGTCATTTTTTGCAGTTGGCTTCTTCAAATGCGTCATATGCGCTGGGTCAACATTATCTTTATAAAACTTTAACTCCTCGGTGGCATAGGCTGACTCAGCATACGTAGCATCACCCTCTTCATAGTCCACTGCAATCTTTCTATCACCATCCATCGTGATGGTGCCCTTACGACCCGACATTTTAAGCTGGAAATAAACATAACAAGGCCGTGCCATAAATTTGGCATAAGCCGGCTGCCTGAACAAAGCATGATACGGGCTCTTGATCTTAACCAACTCAAAGGTCAGCTTCGCTACTCTGGAATGACGGTCATCTCCAAAGGCCACCTCCAGTGTTATATTACCCACCGGATACGCCGATTTACCAAGCACCACCCCATGGAAAGTAGTAGAAGACGTCTTAAGAACCTTGTCAATCAAATTCATACGACGAAAAGTCTCATAGTAAAGGATATTGATACTGCTGCCCCCATCCACGAGCACCTTAGTAAGCTTATACCCTCCTACCTGAGGAGCAACTACCAACGCCAATTGACCAGGATTGTCAACCCGGGGCGGGTGATCCTTTCGGCTCCATACAATAGGCTGCTCAGACCACCTCAAATAACGAGGTACTGCCGGCTCAACTGAGTTCGCCGCCCGCTTATGGATTTTTTGATCTTGCTTGCACGGACTTGTGGTGAACACATGATATTGACCACTATTCAGCTGCTTTGGATTGCTCTGATAACCAGACTGCTGCTGCAGATTCCCTTGTTCAGATTGCTGATTAAAACCACCTTGATTGCCTTGGCCCTGAATGCCAGAGCTTGAACCGCCAGCTCCAAAACCAGGCCTGTGAGAACCAGAACCTGAACTGCCGTGCGGGCCATGATTGTTCTGGAAAAAATTAGAGTTTCTATACACCCTCATGATGAAGCAAATCCTTCCACAGATGACATGCCGGCTTATCCTAGGTTCCATGCTTTAGGCAAGGATGATTCATCATGGCCTCAAGGTTGAACTTCGGCCCTCCAAAACAGGCACTGGCGTTTTCCCCTTACGATGCTGATTATTAGTCTGCGTATTGGTGTTAGCCACAAAGTCTAAACCGCCGTCGGCTTTGCGTTTACCATTGCTACCTTGACCCGCCGTGTTATGTTGTCCCTTTGCATTGCCACTCTTCTTTCCTTTGCCAGTTTTCTCCTCATCATATTTGTGGTCTTTAGTGCTATCAGAGTCGGCTTATTTGATGAGAGCCGCCATGAGCTCCCCCATATCATTGCAATTGCGCTTAAGCCACCCCAATTTTTGTTTAAGGGGAAGAAAACGGCAATTCTTCTCTAACATCAGGACTGCTGAACCGGCGTTGATACTGTCTGATGAGTGTATAAAGGCTGAGATCCTGCGCACCAAATTGGTTGTTGATTCGCCCTCACCCTGTAACCAAGAGTCCAAATCCAGAATGACATAGGCTGCTTGTATGTGTCTTCGAAATTTTGAATAAATCGCTTTTTCAACTCCGCCCCATGACCCAATGGGGTTAGCGGGCAACCCTTTTAACCAAGTATGAGCCGGACCATCCAACATCATGGAGAAATACGTAGCACATGGAATATCACTAACATCCAGCATCTCCATAGCCATCTCATAGCTTTCAATCGAAGCCTCTGGGGGTTGACCCTCCATGTAGTTAGGCACCTTGCGGGGCCCTTGAAATCCTTAGGCAAGCGCTCGTTGCGAAGAGACGGTACTAAACATGGCACACCCAAGGTTCTAGAGGTCACTACTGCCTCCACAGACGCTGACAGATAAATCGGAGATTGCTGTTGAGCCGCCAACTGAGCTACCAACGCCGCCTCGTGCCGCGCTCTGCCCTGGTCGACCAAAGCCCGAGCATCATTACCAGCGCACGGCGGGTCAGACCTACGAGGTTGATTGCGGTGCCACTCACTGCTTGACATGGCCGGTTCATCAATGTGTCTACTATAACTCCGGCTTGGACGCGGGGTCAAGTGAATCCGTTCACAACTGTATGAATAAGCCGCCTGTTGAGCCACAACCGTCTGAAGTAGTTCTCCGGCTCGCCGTATTTTCATCGTAGCTGGCGACTTATCCTGAACCGGGAGAGCTGCCAATCGAGTAGCCACAGCTATCATGTTATCCAGAGGATTAGAATAGTGACCCGGGGGCATCAGAAGATGCTGAGGAGGGGTCAAATTCAAATGTGGGGGGTCTATAGCACATGGCTGAACCGGTGCTCCAGCTGCCGGCGCCTCAACGGCCCGATCCACACCAGGCGGGTTACTGGTTTCTGCCATAGGCGTGTTGAAATGGTTCCTCGCATCGTAAACCAGGGGTAACCGACTCACATGCCTTCTATTAAAGACATCATTTGATGCGTCCCGGTCCAAGCTCAAGCAAAGTTCTCTGGTTGAAGCCGTTCTGCCTCCCTCTCCAAGGCGGCTCGCTCCGTCACCATTTGGGTGTTTTCAGCATTTAGATCCTCCTTGGATTGGGCTATCTCATCATGTAAGTTTGCAATGTTCGCATTATGTTGTGTTTGGTTCGCTGAGGTTACCTCTGCTGTCAACAACGTTGCCAGAGCCTCCAACAGATCAGATAAAACTTGAGCCAGCGGGTGTCGGTGTCAAAACCGGCGGATCTCGGGTAGGGGGTCCGATCTGTGCGTCTAAGGCTAATGGTAACAGGAGGCAAGGGACACGATGTTTTACCCAGGTTCGGGCCCTCTCGATGGAGGTAAAACGCTACTTCGTGCTTGATTGATATTGATGATATGGGTATTATAAGAGTTGATCTACCACGAGATCATAGAGGCTAAACCCTAGAAGCTAGCCTATGATGATTATGATTCTGTCTCTAAGGACTAAACTCTCCCGTTTATATAGACACTGGAGAGGGCTAGGGTTTACACGAAGTCGGTTACAAAGAAGGAAATATAATATCTGGATCGCCAAGCTTGTCTTTCACGCAAAGGAGAGTCCCATCCGGACACGGGACGAAGTCTTGAGTCTTGTATCTTCAGGGTCCAACATTCTGGCCAAAGTATATAGTCCGGCTATCCGGATACCCCATAATCCAGGACTCCCTTAGTAGCCCCTGAACCAGGCTTCAATGACGAAGAGTCCGGCGCGCAGTTTTCTCTTCGGCTTTGCAAGGCGGGTTCCATCTCCAAATACTCCAAAGTAATTATCGAACACTTAAACCATGTTCGGATCTGCAAAGATGATCTTCACATACCACCGTAGAGAGAATGATATTTCAAATGTAATCTGCTGACAACTTTAGACAACGTGACACGACAGCACGGTCGGGTCATTATTCGAACCATTTTCCCACAACCAGCCCTAGCACATATTGCGAGGCGGTTTCCTCGACATGTCTTGTCAAAGAAGAGATCATGTCCCCTTATCACGGGATTCCCATCAATACGGGTATGGGTAACCCAACCGCGGAATCAATCGTGGCGCTTGGGAAATAAGAGATTCTCAACAGGAAAGTGGGGAGGCGCTCCGTTCTTGCCGCCTTTATAAAGGGATAAGGATTCCCCATTTTCACCCACACCTTCTTCCTCCTCTGCTTATCCATTCTCACAATGTTGAGATCCAGCGCCCTAGCTCACGCTTTCTCCGCACAGCCAAACATGTCCGGAGCATGAGGCAAGTGGATGGCCTCCACCGTGAAGGAGGTGCATATCGCGAAGCTCCGGGCGGCCGGATACTTGGCCGCAGACATCGCGCACCGTCTACCGGACGAAGGGTAGATCATCCCAACTCCGGAACCCCACGAGAGGGTCGTATTTCTCGCCCACTTCATCCGTGGACTGGGGTTTCCACTTCATCCCTTCGTCCGCAGGCTCATGTTCTACTACGGGCTAGATTTCCATGATCTAGCCCCAAATTTCGTCCTCAACATCTCGGCGTTTATAAATGTCATGCGAGGCCTTCCTCCGCATCAAGCCTCACTTGACTTGGCTACAAATCATCTCGTAAGTCGAAGATCGTGGCGGCCAACAAGCGGAGTCTTGAGGCGCCATGGTGGGCAAGATGCCCAACGTCACTGGCAGCGGCTCCTTGAGAGACCGTGAAAGGGTGGCAGTCGGGGTGGTTCTACATCACCGAGCCGCGCGACGCCAACTGGGCGGTGGCCCCCGAAATCCAATCCGGAATTCCCATGTGGCTCACCTCCTGGGAAAAGAAGGGCCTGGCCTGGGGCGAGCCTACGGAGCTGACCGGACTTCAAAACTGTATCAAGAATATGAAGGACAAGAAAATCAAACTAGTCAACGTGGTCCAGGTCATGCTAGTCCGCCGAATTCTTCCGTGCCAAAGACGGGCTTTTAATCTGTGGGAGTTCGTCCCGGCCGAACACTAGACGCTTCAAAAGCTCTATGGCATGACACACAAGGGCGCATGGAAGGCGTTATTCAAGGCCTCCGAAATACCTCCTCCCACATCTGAGGACCGCGGACTTCACGCCACGCGGCTCCCCCTCCGGTTAGTTTTCTGACTACCACCGGATGCAGTTTTTCCCAATGTACTCATGAGGGAATCTTAAGTCATTGTGTGCATTTGATCAGGAGTATGTGGAGATGGTGGAGCAGATTGATTGTCCGGCTCCACTGCCAGAAGGTCCAGCAGATGCTCTCCTGACGAAGATGCTAGTCCCGGCGCCCTACAAGGCGCCGGAAAAGAAGTCCGAAAAGAAGGCACCGGGGGCCAGGAGGGGTCTCCGGCGTAAGGTCGTACCGGACGCCTCGTCTGAAGACGACGAAGCACACTCCTCCCCCGAAGGGGAGGAGGAAGAGGAAAGGGCCGCCCCATCCGGAGAGGACGAGGGGCCTAGGAAGGCGGTCCAGGGAACCGGGAAGGGTCCCCGGCGCAAGGCCGTCATACCCTCGTCCTCCGAAGATGACGAGGCAGATTCCTCCCGCGGAGGCGGGTGGAAACACGAAGAAACTCTGCCTCCCCACATGGGGGAGGAGAAGAAGAGGAAAGCCGCCCCAGAGGGGAGGCTAGGACGCCCAAGAAGGGAAAGGCGTCCCTTCCGGATTACTCCACCACTGCCGCCTATAGTGAGGAGGAGTGGTTTCCTAGGGGGAAGCCCCTAGTAAGATCGTAAGTATCCGCACTCTATTGCATTTTAGTACGACTTTTCTTCATAGTCTGTTATAACGCTGAACGCGTATATGCAGCCCGGCCAGGGTCCATCCCGAGGTATCCTCTTCGGATGGGTCCTTGAGTGATTCGGTGATGAACTCGCTCCCGACGGCCACTACCCCTCGGCCTGCGGATGACAATGAGGTGTTGTCCCAAAGGTTCCCCGAGCAGGGGGAGGTGACTCTATAGACGCCCCCAAGGAGAAATCCCAGACGCCGGGTATGCGGGGCGTAAGATCCCCGCGGATTGTGCCGACGAGAGCCGCAGCAAGCCGGGCTCTCAGCCGGACACTACACCGGAACCTCCAATGGTTTCGGATTCGGGCAGGCGGCCCCTCGCTAAGGAGGGCGAGACGTCCGTGCCGATGACTTCCATTATGCCAGAGGCGTCAGATAGTCTGCTGGAAGCGCTTCGCGGCGCTTCCATGGATGAAGAGCACCATACTCTCATGAGTGTGGTGATTCAGAAGGTCCTGTCTGCCAAGAGCGGACTAACCGAAGCCTGCACCAGCCTCCTGACAGGCTTTGAGGTAAGTAGTCAAAAATGTGTGAAAGTATCACCCGATAAGTAGTAGCCCCTGATACTCTGTTTGGTGTTCGGAACAAAAAGCTAAACGGAGGGTCAAATATAATCCGCAGGAGTCTAATAGTAGGTGTGCATGTGAATAAGCAGGCGGTGCTGCTTGCCGCTGTTGCCTGCACGGCTGAGGTCGCCGGACTTAAACGGGACCTGGAGAAGCCACAAGGAGAGCTCGGCCTCATGAAGAGGCAGCTCGAAGAGAACAAAGGTGAGTGATACCCCGTTCGCATATTATAAAGAATAGACAAAATTGGTGATTCTAACGACAAAGCGTCGTGACTTTGTAATAGGGGCCACAACCGAAGTGGCATCCCTGAAGAAAGCGCTGCCCGAGGCCGAAGACAAGGCGACCATGGAGCGCATTAAGCGCGAAAAGCAGAATGCTAGGTTGGGCGAGGTAAAGCTTGAGCTCTAGGAGCTCAGCAAGAAGTTCCAGTCCTTGGAGCGTGACCTCAAGACGAAGGAGTCTGAGCTTGTGAAGGCCCTTGCGAGTGAGAAAGACACCAAGGCAAAGGCCGAAAAGGCCCGGCAAGAGATCCAGGCGGCCAAGAAGATAGCAACGGGCAAGACATTCTTTATGCAAAGCCAGCATGTGGAGGAGGCGTTTCTCTTACTTACCCGAATTCGGAGCTCTCCAGGGGCATTCACAGATCTGACATGCAACTATCAGATGCCGCGGAGTTCTACCGTGCCGAGGAAGGGAGCTCGACGGAGAAGCTGTTCTGGTCCCAATATGCTGGAGCCGAACACCTGATGCCTCTGAGTGACCAATTGAAGCAATTGGTAACTCCACAGGGCGGCCGATGTGGCTATGATAGATTTCATAGTTCGGATGTGGCCTGGTGAGGCCTTGCCTGCCAGCTACTTTGGCCTGATAAAGCGGATGGTTAACGCCTGTCCGCGGCTTGAGGTGATCAAGCGATCCGTTTGCATTGAAGGTGACCGCCAGGCCTTTGCCCGTGCGAAGGTGCATTGGGGCAAGCTGGATGGTGAGAAGCTAGTGAAGGACGGGCCGCCGGAGAGCAAGGCGCATTGCTATCCCGAAAAATATTATGATGGCGTTATGAAAGGCGCTCGCCTCGTGGCCGATGAATGTACCAAGGACACAATCCTTGAGTAAATGTACTTCTGTCGTTGTTGTAATATAAAGATGAAGTTACTTGCGCTATATAGCGCATTTTGATTTAAAATATTACCTTTTGTGCGGCTGTTTATAAAATTCTGAAAGTAGGCGTTCGTCGGCTTCCATACGTAACTAATGCCGGGGTGTTCTGGAAAAACCAGCACACTCTTTATCCAAATTTTCGGTCCTCAAGGAGGTGTTTGGCGCAGCGAACAAGGCAATCGGACTATGCGGCTTTATAACTTTCACTTAGCCATAGAAGTCTACAATTTTAAATTTCGGTGAAGGCCCTAGAATTCGGAGAGCCGAATTGGGGCGCTATATACGCCTAAACCGGATGAAGCCGATTCCTCGTCTAAAGCGGAAAAAATCTTTAAGGATTTTAAGACCTCTCGAACAGCGACCAGCTCTCCCGCATCATGTCGGTCAGTTTTCGGCTTTCTCTACTAAGGTGCTCGTACGGAAGAACCGGGACACAATCACAGTAGTTCTCCCTGCGCTACCTTAGCCGATAAAACGGAACGTAAGGTACCAAAACAAGGAATCTGGGCAAACCCAACTATTGACACAAGACATGATTCGGAGATGATGCATATAGTGCTATAAGTTCGGGGTGCCGCACTCTTGAAAGTGTCCGGACTTGTCTTGCCGTGTTATGGGGCGCCATAAGGAGCCCCTGGCAAACTAAACATACCAAGGTGTACGGAAACATTTATAGAAAAATGTTCAAATAGGAATGATAAGCTGACGCTATATATTATCTCCCATTGATAAATAATACATCTAAGTGGATGTTTGCAATGAATGCGTTAAGAAGTAAATAGGACTATTTGACATGTCCCATCTAAGAGTGGGCTGCATGTAGGTATATAAAACAGGTATAACGATCGTGAACAGATTCCACCTGGGTATTCCCTTTGTGCGCAAAGCCTTTTGCCTCCATGGTTTTTTCTCCTGTGCGAGTCTGACCATCCGACTCATCTGAAGAGGCTGCCCGAAAGCAGTATCCTGAAAGGTAAAAGAGGTGGGTTATTAAAGTATGTTAAGGGTGAGCCGCACTATTTGACTGAGTCCCTTATTGTGCCTCCGCCTATGCCCATGGTATTTTTAGTGCGTAATTGTGTACGCGCGGCACGAATGCTGCCTTGATGGTGCTAGAGAGGAGGCCGGACTACTAGTCACGCTCTTGGCGTGCCTGGCGATCTTGTTGCGGGGTACTCTGGACTCGCTTGACGGTGTTCGGGGTTGTTGTCGCCGGATTGGTCGTTCGCCGGAGAACGCCGCCTTGTACTTCCGCTGCGAGGGCTGCAGTATGCTCTTCTGTACAGAGAGAGCGGTCCATGTTTCCGTTGACTGTTATGACCCCGCGCGGTCCTGGCATCTTGAGCTTGAGGTATGCATAGTGTGGTACCGCATTGAATCGAGCGAATGCGGTTCGTCCAAGTAGTGCGTGATAACCACTACGGAAAGGGACGATATCAAAGATTAACTCCTCGCTTCAGAAGTTATCCGGAGATCCAAAGAGCACTTCTAGTGTTATGGAGCCCGTGCAATGGGCCTCTACTCCTGGAATTACACCTTTGAAGGTGGTTTTGGTGGGCTTGATCCTTGAAGGGTCGATGCCCACTTTGCGCACGGTGTCCTGATAATGCAGGTCCATGCTGCTACCGCCATCCATAAGGACTTGCGTGAGGTGGAATCTGTCGATGATTGGGTCTAGAACCAATGCGGCTGAACCGCCGTCACGGATGCTGGTAGGGTGATCCCTACGATCGAAGGTGATCGGACAGGCTGACCATGGGTTGAATTTTGGGGCGACTGGCTCCATCGCATAGACGTCCCGTAGTGCTCGCTTTCGTTCCCGTTTGGGAATATGGGTGGCGTAGATCATGTTGACCATTTTCACCAGGGGAGGAAATTTCTTTTGTCCTCCCGTGTTCGGACGACGGGGCTCCTCGTCATCGTCGCTGTGCAGCCCCTTGTCCTTGTTTTCGGCGTTTATTTTACCTGCCTGTTTGAACACCCAGCAGTCTCTGTTAGTGTGGTTTGCTGGATTATCCGTGGTGCCATGAATTTGGCACGAGCATTCAAGTATGCGGTCCAGACTGGACGGTCCCCGATTGTTTCTTTTGAACGGCTTTTTCCGCTGACCGGATTTCGAGCCACTGAATCCGGCATTGATTGCCGTGTCTTCGGTGTTGTCACCGTTGCTCCATCGCTTGTGTCTGTTGCACCGTGGCTTGCCGTTATTGTCGCGGACGTCTGAGGTGCCTGAATTTATTGGCATGGTGCTATTGCGAGCCAACCAGCTGTCCTCGCCCGCGCAGAAGCGGGTCATGAGTGTCATGAGGGCCGCCATGGACTTTGGTTTTTCCTGGCCGAGGTGTTGGGCGAGCCACTCGTCGCACATATTATGCTTGAAGGCCGCCAGGGCTTCGGCGTCCGGACAGTCGACTATTTGGTTCTTTTTGGTTAGGAACCGAGTCCAGAATTTCCTGGCTGACTCTCCGGGCTGTTGGGATGTGGCTCAAGTCATCGGCATCCAGTAGTCACACATACGTGCCCTAGAAGATGTCGAGGAACGCGTCCTCCAGGTTTTCCCAACTGCCAATGGAATTTGCCGGCAGTCTGTTTAGCTAGTGCCTTGCCGGTCCTTTGAGCTTGAGGGGAAGGTACTTGATGGCGTGTAGATCGTCACCACGGGCCATGTGAATGTGGAGAAGGAAATCTTCGATCCATACTGCGGGGTCTGTTGTGCCATCGTATGATTCGATGTTTACGGGTTTAAATCCTTCTGGGAATTCATGATCCATCACTTCGTTAGTGAAGCAGAGGGGGGTTGCGGCGCCTCTATGCCGAGCCATGTGGCTACGTAGTTCCACTGAGTCCAGTTGGTTGTATTCGGCCCAACCGGACTTGTTGATGGTGTATCTGGCGTAGCGATCATCGTTACGTGTTGGGGCGCGCCCCCGCGATCAGTAGATCGATCTTGGCTGTCCTGCCTTGTTTTCCAGTATATCCTGCTGGTCCTGCCCATTGCCCCGGGCCGTAGTGTGTTGGCGTGGGGGTGCGGGCTGGTATTCAGGCTGATATGTCGTTTTATCCTGGCCGTGAGGTGGCCGGTCAGCCGTGTGGCGCTCGAGTCCGTATTCCTCAGCTGCCAGGACTTCAGTCCATCTATTAGTGAGCGGGTCTTGATTAGCTTGGAGCTGTTGTTGCTTCTTTTTCAGGCTCCTCGCGGTGGCAATAAGCCGGCGCTTGAAGCACTCCTTCTCCACGGGGTCCTCTGGCACGCCGAACTCGTTGTCGCCGAGACTAATCTTGTCTTCGGAGGGGGGCATGTAGTTGTCCTCCTCCGGGTATCCGTCTGTCGCTTTGTTAAATGCAGGCTGACTGCCCGTCTTCTGTTTGCTTTGCTCGCCAAGGCAGGCTGATCGGGGTTATATTCATCTTCGGCACCATACAGATTGTTTTCGTTTCCTGTGCCGGTATCGTTGTAGTGGGGCTTGGAGCGGCGCCGACGATTTCCATGCTTTGCTTTCTTCCCTGAGGGGTTATCCTCCATTGCCTCATCGCCATTGGTTTCCATCGGAGTGTCCACCATATATATATATCGTATGAGGAGGTGGCTGTCCACCGTCCCTTGGGCGGTGGTTCCTGTTCTTCTCCTACATCGTCATCCATACTGTCGATGTCTTCGGATTCGAAGTCAAGCATATCAGTTAAATCATCGATCATGGCAATGAAGTGGGTGGTGGGTGGGCAACGAGTTCCTTCGTCACCTGTTTCCCACTTGAGCCAGACATAGTTCGGCCAGGAGTCTCCTGACAAAGAGAGAGACCTTAACGAATTCAGTACATCGCCAAAGGGCGTGTGCTGGAATATATCCGCAGCGGTGAACTCCATTACCGGAGCCCAACTAGATTCGACGGGCTCGGGAGTGCGCGACTGGAACCTACACCCGGATATGAGTCCAGGGGTTCGTTGTCACAGGCCTCCTTGGGGGTGAAGCCTGTGTTCGGCTCTACCGCCGATGAGTGTGTGGCCTCTGGGGCGGGGTCCATCCGCCTGTCCTCGGACGATGCAATCTGCTCCGGATTTAGGTCCCCGGCTCCTGCAGGGGCAATATCTCGAGCATTGTCCGACAGCAGGTCTAAGCCATGCTCATCGTGACTGTCCAGCGCTCCTGGCGCAGGCCCGAACCTGTTGAAGATCAAGTCTCCGCGGATATCGGCCGTGTAGTTCAGGTTTCCGAACTTGACCTGGTGGCCAGGGGCGTAGCTGTCAATTTGCTCCAGATGGCCAAGCAAATTGGCCCGCAGTGCGAAGCCGCCGAACATGAAAATCTGTCCGGGGAGAAAAGTCTCACCCCGGACCATGTTGTTGTTGACGATTGAAGGAGCCATCAAGCCTTGCAGCGACGACACAGAGGAACTCTCAATGAAAGCACCAATGTCGGTGTCAAAACCGCGGATCTCGGTAGGGGGTCCCGATCGTGCGTCTAAGGCTAATGGTAACAGGAGGCAAGGGACACGATGTTTTACCCAGGTTCGGGCCCTCTCGATGGAGGTAAAACCCTACTTCCTGCTTGATTGATATTGATGATATGGGTATAACAAGAGTTGATCTACCACGAGATCATAGAGGCTAAACCCTAGAAGCTAGCCTATGAATTTTATGATTCTGACTCTAAGGACTAAACTCTCCGGTTCATATAGACACCGGAGAGGGCTAGGGTTTACATGAAGTCGGTTACAAATAAGGAAATATAATATCCGTATCGCCAAGCTTGTCTTCCACGTAAAGGAGAGTCCCATCCGGACACGGGACGAAGTCTTGAGTCTTGTATCTTCACGTTCCAACAGTCCGGCCAAAGTATATAGTCTGGCTGTCCGGATACCCCCTAATCCAGGACTCCCTCAGCGGGCGCAAAGGGCCTCCTTCCCCAACTGCCGTTGTCGTCACTGAACCGGATATCATTGTTGCGCAGTTTAAGAATTCCGCCCTGGCTATGTGTTCGAAATATGCCCTAGATGCAATAATAAAATGTTTATTATTATATCTCCTTGTTCATGATAATTGTCTATTGTTCATGCTATAATTGTATTAACCAGAAACAGTAATACATGTGTGAATACATAGACCACAACATGTCCCCAATGAGGCTCTAGTTGACTAGCTCGTTGATCAATAGATGGCTATGGTTTCCTGACCACGGACATTGGATGTCGTTGATAACGGGATCACATCATTAGGAGAATGATGTGATGGGCAAGACCCAATCCTAAGCATAGCACAAGATCATGTAGTTCGTTTGCTAAAGGCTTTTCTAATGCCAAGTATCATTTCCTTAGACCATGAGATTGTGCAACTCCCGGATACCGTAGGCATGCTTTGGGTGTACCAAATGTTACAACGTAACAAGGTGGCTATAAAGTTACACTACAGGTATCTCCAAAAGTGTCTGTTGGGTTGGCACGAATCGAGACTGGGATTTGTCACTCCGTATGACGGAGAGGTATCTCTGGGCCCACTCGTTAATGCATCATCATAATGAGCTCAATGTGACTAAGCAGTTAGTGTCACGGTATCATGCATTACGGAACGACTAAAGTGACTTGCCGGTAACGAGATTGAACGAGGTATTGCGATACCGACAATCGAATCTCGGGCAAGTAACATACTGATTGACAAAGGGAATTGTATACGGGATTGTTTGAATCCCCGACATCGGGTTCATCCGATGAGATCATCGTGGAACATGTGGGAACCAACATGGGTATACAGATCCCGCTGTTGGTTATTGGCCGGAGAGATGTCTCGGTCATGTCTCCATGATTCCCGAACCCATAGGGTCTACACACTTAAGGTTCGGTGACGCTAGAGTTGTTATGGGAATTAGTATGCGGTTACCGAATGTTGTTCAGAGTCCCGGATGAGATCCCGGACGTCACGAGGAGTTCCCGAATGGTCCAAAGACAAAGATTTATAAATGGAAGTCCTTATTCGGTCACCGGAAGTGTTCGGGGGTTTATCAGTATTGTACCGGGACCATCGAAAGGGTTCCGGGGGTCCACCGGGAGGGTCGACCTGCTCTGGAGGTCCCTATGGGCTGAATATGGAGGGGAACGAGCCACTAAGTGGGCTGGGCTCCAACCCCCTAGGGCCCATGCGCCTAGGGTTGGGGGGAAACCTTAAAGGGGGCGCCCCCCTTGGCTTGGGGGGCAAGCCTTATCCCTTGGCTGCCGCCCCCCTCTAGATCCATCTGGAGGGGGCTGACCCCCCCTCTGCCTTGCCCCTATAAATAGAGGGGAGGTGGGCGGGCTGCCGCACCCTTCCCCTGGCGCAGCCCTCTCCCTCCCCAACACCTCCTTCGTAGTAGTAGTTCTTGGCGAAGCCCTGCCGGAGAACTGCAAGCTCCACCACCATGCCGTCATGCTGCTGGAGCTCTCGCTCAACTTCTCCTCTCCCCTTGCTGGATCAAGAAGGAGGAGACGTCCCTGGGCTGTACGTGCATTGAACGTGGAGGCGCCGTCCGTTCGGCGTTAGATTGGATCTTCCGCGATTTGAATCGCCACGAGTGTGACTCCCTCATGCGTGTTCTAGTAATGCTTCCGCTTAGCTATCTTCAAAGGTATGAAGATGCACATCCTCTCTCTCTCTTGTTGCTAGAATCTCCTAGATTGATCTTGGTGATGCATAGAATTTTCTTGAATTATTGCTACGTTCCCCCATAGTGGCATCATGAGCTAGGTCTATGCGTATATTCTATGCACGAGTAGAACACAAGTAGTTGTGGGCGTTGGTTTGTTCAATTTTCTTACCATTACTAGTCCTATCTTGTTTCAGCAGTATTGTGGGATGAAGCAGCCCGGACCGACGTACGCTTACGTGAGACAGGTTCCACCGACTGACATACACTTGTTTCATAAGGTGGCTAGCGGGTGTCTATCTCTCCCACTTTAGTCGGATCGGATTCGATGAAAAGGGTCCTTATGAAGGGTAAATAGCAATTGGCACATCACCATTGTGGCTTTTGCGTAGGTAAGAAATGTTCTTGCTAGAAACCCATAGCAGCCATGTAAAATATGCAACAACAATTAGAGGACGTCTAACTTGTTTTTGCAGGGTATGCTATGTGATGTGATATGGACAAAATAATGTGATGAATGATATATGTGATGTATGAGATTGATCGTGTTCTTGTAATAGGAATCACGACTTGCATGTCAATGAGTATGACAACCGGCAGGAGCCATAGGAGTTGTCTTCATTTATTGTATGACTTACGTGTCATTAAAAAATGCCATGTAATTACTTTACTTTATTTCTAATTGTTAGCCATAGAAGTAGAAGTAATAGTTGGCGAGACAACTTCATGAAGACACGATGATGGAGATCATGATGATGGAGATCATGGTGATCATGTCGCGCCTCAAAGATGAAGATCAAAGGCGCAAGATGATATTGGCCATATCATGTCACTTTATGATTTGCATGTGATGTTTGTCATGTTTACATCTTATTTTGTTAGAACGACGGTAGCATAAATAAGATGATCCCTCGCTAACATTTTTCAAGAAAGTGTTCCCCCTAACTATGCACCGTTGCGAAAGTTCGTTGTTTCGAAGCACCATGTGATGATCGGGTGTGATAGATTCTAACGTTTGCATACAACTTGTGTAAGCCAGATTTACGCATGCAAAACACTTAGGTTGACTTGACGAGCCTAGCATGTACAAACATGGCCTCGGAACACAAGAGACCGAAAGGTCGAACATGAGTCGCAAAGTAGATACGATCAACATGAAGATGTTCACCGATGATGACTAGTCCGTCTGACATGATGATTGGACACGTCCTAGTTGACTCGGATCATGTATCACTTAGATGACTAGAGGGATGTCTATCTGAGTGGGAGTTCATTAAATAATTTGATTAGATGAACTTAATTATCATGAACATAGTCTAAAATATCTTTGCAAATATGTCTTGTAGATCAAATGGCCCATGCTAATGTTGCCCTCAACTTCAACGCGTTCCTAGAGAAAACCAAGCTGAAAGACAATGGTAGCAACTATACGAACTGGGTCCGGAACTTGAGGATCATCCTCATAGCTGCCAACAAAGCATATGTCCTAGAAGCACCGCTAGGTGAAGCACCCATTTTTCCAACAACTCAAGACGTTATGAACGCCTGGCAGTCACATAGTGATGATTACTCCCTAGTTTAGTGCGACATGCTTTACAGCTTGGAACCGGGGCTCCAAAAGAGTTTTGAGCAGCACAGAGCATATGAGATGTTCCAAGAGCTGAAAATGGTTTTCCAAGCTCATGCCCGAGTTAAGAGATATGAAGTCTCTGACAAGTTCTACAATTGTAAGATGGAGGAAAACAGTTCTGTCAGTGAGCATATACTCACTATGTTCGGGTTACACAACCGTTTGTCTCAGTTGGGAGTTAATCTCCCAGATGACCCGGTCATTGACAGGATCCTCCAGTCGCTCCCACCTAGCTACAAGAGCTTTGTGATGAACTACAATATGCAGAGGATGGAGAAGTCCATTCCTGAGTTATATTCAATGCTGAAATCAGCGGAGGTGGAAATCAAAAAGGAACATCAAGTGTTGATGGTGAATAAGACCACTAGTTTCAAGAAAGGCAAGGGTAAAAAGAACTTCAAGAAGGACGGCAAGGGAGTTGCCGTGTCCGGTAAATCGGTTACCGGGAAGAAGCCAAACAATGGACCCAAGCCCGAGACTCAGTGCTTTTATTGCAAGGGAAATGGTCACTGGAAGTGGAACTGCCCCAAGTACTTAGCGCACAAGAAGGCCGGCAACACCAAAGGTATATGTGATATACATGTTATTGATGTGTACCTTACCAGTACTCGTAGTAGCTCCTGGGTATTTGATACCGGTGCAGTTGCCCATATTTGTAACTCAAAACAGGAGTTGCGGAATAAGTGGAGACTGACGAAGGATAAGGTGACGATGCTCGTCGGGAATGATTCCAAGGTCAATGTGATCGCCGTCGGCACGCTACCTCTACATTTACCTACGGGATTAGTTTTAAACCTCAATAATTGTTATTTAGTGCCATCTTTGAGCATGAACATTGTATCTGGATCTCGTTTAATGCGAGATGGCTACTCATTTAAATCAGAGAATAATGGTTGTTCTATTTATCTGAGAGATATGTTTTATGGTCATGCCCCCTGGTCAATGGTTTATTCTTATTGAATATCGAACGTGATGTTACACATATTCATAGTGTGAATACCAAAAGACGTAAGGTTAATAATGATAGTCCCACATACTTGTGGCACTGCCGCCTTGTTCACATTGGTGTCAAACGCATGAAGAAGCTCCATGCAGATGGACTTTTGGAGTCTCTTGATTATGAATCATTTGACACGTGCAAACCATGCCTCATGGGCAAGATGACCAAGACTACGTTCTCCGGAACAATGGAGCGAGCAACCAACTTGTTGGAAATAATACATACTGATCTGTGCAGCCAATGAGCGTTGAAGCTCGCGGTGGCTATCGTTATGTTCTCACCCTCACTGATGACTTAAGTAGATATGGGTATGTATACTTGATGAAACACAAGTCTGAGACATTTGAAAAGTTCAAGGAATTTTAGAGTGAGGTAGAGAATCAATGTGGCCAAAAAATAAAGTTCTTACGATTAGATCGTGGAGGACAATATTTGAGTCACGAGTTTGGTGCACACTTAAGGAAATGTGGAATTGTTTCACAACTCACGCCGCCTGGAACACCTCAGAGTATTGGTGTGTCTGAACGTCGTAATCGCACTCTATTGGATATGGTGCAATCTATGATGTCTCTTACCGATGTACTGCTATCATTTTGGGGTTATGCTTTAGAGACAGCCACATTCACTTTAAATAGGGCACCGACTAAATCCGTTGAGAGGACACCATATGAATTATGGTTTCGGAAGAAACCTAAGCTGTTGTTTCTAGAAGTTTGGGGATGCGATGCTTATGTCAAGAAACTTCAACCTGAAAAACTCGAACCCAAGTCGGAAATATGCATCTTCATAGGATACCCTAAGGAAACTATTGGGTATACCTTCTACCTCAGATCCGAAGGCAAGATCTTTGTTGCCTAGAACGGATCCTTTCTGGAAAAAGAGATTCTGTCGAAAGAAGTAAGTGGGAGGAAAGTAGAACTTGATGAAGTACTGCCTCTTGAACCGGAAAGTAGCGCAGCTCAGGAAAATGTTTCTGCGGTGCCTGCACCGACTAGAGAGGAAGTTAATGATGACGATCAAGGAACTTAGGATCAAGTTGCTATTGAACTTCGTAGGTCCACAAGGGCACATTCCACACCAGAGTGGTACGGCAACCCTGTCCTGGAAATCATGTTGTTAGACAACGGTGAACCTTCGAACTATGAAGAAGTGTTGGCGGGCCCAGATTCCAACAAATGGCTAGAAGCCATGAAATCTGAGATAGGATCCATGTATGGAAACAAAGTATGGACTTTGACAGACTTGCCCGATGATTGGCGAGCCATAGAAAATAAATGGATCTTTAAGAAGAAGAGTGACGCGGATGGTAATGTGACCATCTATAAAGCTCGGCTTGTCGCTAAGGGTTATCGACAAGTTCAAGGGGTTGACTACGATGAGACATTCTCACCCATAGCGAAGCTGAAGTCCATCTGAATCATGTTAGCAATTGCCACATTCTATGATTATGAGATATGGCAAATGGACGTCAAAACGGCATTCCTTAAAAGTTTCCTTAAGGAAGAATTGTATATGATGCAGCCGGAAGGTTTTGTCGATCCTAAGAATGCTAACAAGGTATGCAAGCTCCAATGCTCCATCTATGGGCTGGTGCAAGCATCTCAGAGTTGGAACATTCACTTTGATGAAATGATCAAAGCGTTTGGGTTTATGTAGACTTATGGAGAAGCCTGTGTTTACAAGAAAGTGAGTGAGAGCTCTGTAGCATTTCTCATATTATATGTGGATGACATACTATTGATGGGAAATGATATAGAACTTTTGGAAAGCATAAAGGCCTACTTGAATTAGTGTTTTTCAATGAAGGACCTTGGAGAAGCTGCTTATATATTAGGCATCAAGATCTATAGAGATAGATCAAGACGCCTCATCGGTCTTTCACAAAGCACATGCCTTGATAAGATATTGAAGAAGTTCAATATGTATCAGTCCAAGAAGGGGTTCTTGCCTGTATTGCAAGGTGTGAAATTGAGCATGGCTCAATGCCCGACCTCGGCAGAAGATAGAGAAAAGATGAGTGTCATCCCCTATGCCTCAACCATAGGGTCTATTATGTATGCCATGTTGTGTACCAGATCTGATGTAAACCTTGACGTAAGTTTGGTAGGGAGGTACCAAAGTAATCCCAGCATGGAACACTGGATAGCGGTCAAGAATATCCTGAAGTACCTGAAAAGGACTAAGGATATATTTCTCGTTTATGGAGGTGACAAAGAGCTCGTTGTAAAGAGTTACGTCGATGCTAGCTTCGACACAGATCTGGATGACTCTAAGTCACAAACCGGATACGTGTATATTTTGAATGGTGGGGCAATCAGCTGGTGCAGTTGCAAGCAAAGCGTCGCGGCGGGATCTACATGTGAAGCGTAGTACATGGCAGCCACGGAGGCCGCACATGAAGCAATCTAGATGAAGGAGTTCATTAGTTATTCCCAATGCGTCGGGCCCGATGACTCTCTTCTGTGACAACACTGGAGCTATTGCCCTTGCCAAGGAGCCCAGGTTTCACAAGAAGACAAGGCATATCAAGCGTCGCTTTAACTCCATTCGTGAAAATGTTCAAGATGGAGACATAGATATTTGTAAAGTGCATACGGATCTGAATGTCGCAGATCCGGTGACTAAACCTCTTCCACGAGAAAAACATGATCAACACCAGAACTCTATGGGTGTTTGATTCATCACAATGTAACTAGATTATTGACTCTAGTTCAAGTGGGAGACTGTTGGAAATATGCCCTAGAGGCAATAATAAAATGGTTATTATTATATTTCCTTGTTCATGATAATTGTCTATTGTTTATGCTATAGTTGCATTAACCGGAAACAATAATACATAGACCACAACATGTCCTAGTGAGCCTCTAGTTTACTAGCTCGTTGATCAATAGATGGTTATGGTTTCCTGACCATGGACATTGGATGTCGTTGATAACAGGATAACATCATTAGGAGAATGTGTGACGGACAAGACCCAATCCTAAGCATAGCACAAGATTGTGTAGTTCGTTTGCTAAAGGCATTTCTAATGTCAAGTACCATTTCCTTAGACCATGAGATTGTGAAACTCCCGGATACCATAGGAATGATTTGGGTGTATCAAATGTCACAACGTAATTGGGTGGCTATAAAGGTACACTACAGGTATCTCTGAAAGTGTCTGTTGGGTTGGCACGAATCGAGACTGGGATTTGTCACTCCGTATGACGGAGAGGTATCTTCTAGCCCACTCGGTAATGCATCATCATAATGAGCTCAATGTGTCAGCAGTTAGTGTCACGGTATCATGCATTATGAAACGTGTAAAGTGACTTGCCGTTAACGAGATTGAACGAGGTATTGGGATACCGACGATCGAATCTCGGTCAAGTAACATACCGATTGACAAAGGGAATTGTATACGGGATCGTTTGAATCCCCAACATCGTGGTTAATCAGACGAGATCATTGTGGAACATGTGGGAACCAACATGGGTATCCAGATCCTGCTGTTGGTTATTGGCCAGAGAGATGTCTCTGTCATGTCTGCATGATTCCCGAACCCGTAGGGTCTACACACTTAAGGTTCGATGACGCTAGAGTTGTTACGGGAATTAGTATGCGGTTACCGAATGTTGTTCGGAGTCCCGGATGAGATCCCGGACGTCACGAGGAGTTCCGGAATGGTCCGGAGACAAAGATTTATATATGGGATGTCCTTATTCGGTTACCCGAAGTGTTCAGGGGTTTATCGGTATTGTACCGGGACCACCGAAAGGGTTCCGGGGGTCCACCGGGAGGGTCCACCTACTCCGGAGGGCCCTATGGGCTGAATATGGAGGGGAACCAAACACTAAGTGGGCTGGGAGCCAACTCCCCCTAGGGCCCATGCGCCTAGGGTTGGGGGGAACCCTAAAGGGGGCGCCCCCCTTGGCTTGGGGGCAAGCCTTCCCCCTTGGCCGCTGCCCCCCTTCTAGATCCATCTGGAGGGGGCCGGCCCCCTCTCCCTTGCCCCTATAAATAGAGGGGAGGTGGGAGGGCTTCCACACCCTTCTCGTGGCGCAGCCCTCTCCCTCCCCAACACCTCCTCCTCCTCCGTAGTGCTTGGCGAAGCCCTGCCGGAGAACTGCAAGCTCCACCACCACACCATCATGTTGCCGGAGCTCTCCCGAAACTTGTCTTCTCCCCTTGCTGGATCAAGAAGGAGGAGACGTCCCCGGGTTGTACGTGTGTTGAACATGGAGGTGCCGTCCATTCGGCGTTAGATCGGATCTTCCGCGATTTGAATCGCCGCGAGTACGACTCCCTCATCCGCATTCTAGTAACGCTTCCGCTTAGCAATCTTGAAAGGTATGAAGATGCACATCCTCTCTCTCTCTCTTGTTGCTAGAATATCCTAGATTGATCTTGGTGATACGTAGAATTTTTTTGAATTATTGCTACATTCTCCAACACTATGTACCGGCCATGAAGATTGTGACCCGTTTTGGCGGCTCGTAGGGGTCCGGAATACCGTCACCATCGGAACAGCCCCCAATACCACCATCCTGAACTTGATACATGGAATTGGTCTTGCCGGTTGAGAACTCATCGCCTGAATAGACGGTCGTCTCACCATCAGATTCGGATCCTCCTTCCAGATCTCTCCTTGAGTAAAGCCAACAAAGACATGCTTCAGCGCGGCTTGAACCTTGGTGGGTCGCGCGCGCTGAGCCGTCAGGACGATGTTGGTGCAGGTGTCCGGCTCAGCCTCTGACTCACCAATCTTGCCGATGAAGACATGAATTCCGCCAAAGGGGACCCGGTACCCGTACTCAATTGAGCCGGCCTTGGTGCCCCAGCCCGCGTCATCGATGTAGAGCTTGCCACGACGACTCTTAGTCATCCGGCCCACAGTGTATCCCCTGAGCCTTTCAAAGCTACCCTTCAAGAACTCGAAACCACCGTGTGCTGGCCCCACGGTGGGCGCCAATTGTCGTAGACTTGTCACGGCAGATGCCCTAGCGTGAGGACTTAGGTGTGGAGCCATCACAACGTAGTTAGCTTTAAGGGGTTAAAACGGGACAAGGGACACAGAGAGTTTTACCCAGGTTCAGCCCCTCCCAATAAGGTAAAGGCCTACTCCTGCTTTAGGTTGTATTGCTTGGGTCTCGATTACTAGGGAGCGAATACGCTTGACCAAGTTCTTGACTTGTTGTTTTTCTTCCCCAAAACCTCCGCCGGGTCACCCCTTTATATACATAGGCTGATGCCCGGCGGCTTACAGAGTCCCGGTCGGCTCATACACAACGTGTCCGGCTCGATGACAGAATTAATCTTTCCTTAATATACAATTTAAACATATGGCGGTTTATGCCTATGAGCCTCAAGTCTCCTCTGCGTCTTGGGCCTTCAGTAATCTTGCTTCATGAACCGCCATCTTCAACATCTTCTTGGGCCTTCTCATTATGAACCGCCAGTGTTATGACCCGGCTCTTCCTGGGAGGGTCATACCCAATAGTTATATCCCCAACAGATACCGTGTAAACAGCCGCTCTACAGATATCAGTAAATAAAAAAACCAGCTAGTCTGCATATAGAGATGGCGGCGGCGGCCTACGCAGTGTCTACCAGAGAAGAGGTCAAGCCTCAGTCGGTGGGCAGTGGCGGCGTCATATGAGGTCAATCCTCGGTCTGTGGCGGGAGATAGGAGGAGCTCAACCCACAACAAAAAAATACACTTCCGTAATGATACGTGTTTGTCATAGTAGGTCATGTTTCCTGTCATGCATGTACATCCATGACGATTTTATGACAGAATCAAGATAGTCATACATGTGCTGTCGTAGAAGTGTTCCATGACATTACCAAAATTATCATCACGGAAGTGTCCACTTCCATGACGATAAATCGCGCGTTACAGAAGTGCTTTCGTCAAGGGTGACCGACATGTGGCATCCACCGTAACGGAACGCCGTTAAGCTATCGGGTCCGGTTTTGGATCCGATAACCCGTTAACAGCCCCGACCAATGGGGATTTTCCACGTCTAAAATCATCATTGGGTGGAGGAAACACGTGTTGGCTCACCGTTGGGACAGATGTCATCCACTCATTGGACCCAAGGCGCCTATGATACGTCGACACGTGGCACAGCCCAAAAGAGGCCCATTCCTGTGAAAAGGTCGGCCCGTTTGACTTGGTCAAAAGGTGGCGGGCCGGCCCACGAAAATCTTGTTAACGGCCTGTTCGCATATAGCCCATTTATAGCCCGCTAACCCAGGGCCCGTTATGACCTCTCCGAGTTAGGCCCAGTAGCGTCATCTGGGCCATCCAATATGATTCCAGCCCGTTTGAACTTCCGGCCCATGTGTGTCCCATGACTTCTTTCGGCCCATATGAGGCCCTTTGTAACTCTTGGCCCATTAACGGCTCGTGGTGAAACTGGCCCGTAATGAACAGTGTATTACTTTATACCCATTAACGGACCATTATTCCATTTTGCCGTTTCCAGCCCAAGTTATCTTTCGGCCTTCTCAGGGCCCATTTATTCTTGGGCTCATTTGCAGCATTCGGTTACTTACGGCCCGTTACTGTCATATTCTGCTTGTGGGCCAAATTCAGCCCGTCGTTACAGTCAGCCCGTTTGTGGAACATTAATACGTTGTGCCATTTTCATGTCAAAAAAACCCGTTGGGCTATTTTCATAGAGTTACCAAATACGGCCTAGGCCCGTTATGGTCCACGAATAGTACGACCCACGATTGGCAAAATGATGATACGCCCCATAGAAGGCCCATGGATCCTACAGCCCGTATAAGGCCCATGGATCGTACGGCCGGTATAAGGCCCATGGATCGTATGGCCCGTAGAAGGCCCATGGACCCTACAGCCCGTAGAAGGCCCATGGATCCTACGGCCCATATAGAAGGCCAATGGATCCTACGGTCCGTAGAAGGCCCATGGATCATACGGCCCGCAGGAGGCCCATGGTTACAACAGTCCGTGTGTTTTCATGATTATTTTGTCCTAGTTACCAAAAATAGGCTATTGTGGCCACTACAAAAACACAGAAAAAGAACTGCACTGACTACAAGCAAACAACTAAACAAGACAATAAGGAAAGAAATAAGCAAGCAATTAATGCTAGCCTATTACCGCTATTACACATATTACATCCACTGGGCATCAAAGTTCCCCACTAGTGCAAATCTAGGGAACAAAGCAGCATATTACATACACTGGCCGTCAAAATTGGCCACCAGTGCAAATAAACGCGGCAGCAAAACAAGAGCATAACTGAAACAACTTCAGAAGAGCTCAAGAAATGTTATCCTGGGTATCCACCATGCTGGCAATAAGCTTAGCAAGCTTATTAGCTTTGTCCTGTTTGGCGCTAAAATCCTCCAACGCTTCCTGTTGCACCAGAAAGTGTACATCTGAATGCTCCAGGGACTTCCGCAGTCCTTCCGCTTCTTGTCGCAGCACAACTGATCGATGTCTTTTAGCTTGTAGTGGAGACTCAAGAAACCGTACTTATTCAGACAATGAGTTTGAATAGCTTGTGCAAGCGGTAGTGGCTAGTAACTCGAACACTAAACAAAGACAGGACTTTGGGGTTGTCTCACTGTCTTCAAGATAGTCTTCCTTAGCTATCTTATTAGCTTTGTTGGAGATCAACAAGGATGTGTCACTATCCTGAACCTTATCTGCATTACTTCCTTTACCATTGCTTAATAAGGCACTCTTCCCAATATTCTGTCAGCATTCTAAAAGAAGAAACAAGCAGACACATAACAGGTTTAGCATGTACTAGTATATGAAACTCATTTCGGTGAACCAGTTCATTAGTAAGGTGGACAGGATTAAACTACCAAGTCTTCTATTTCCAAGTATTAGAACATAATGAAAGCATCAAACATACAGATATCTATGTCCTATGGTCACTTCATTGTCTTGCCAAATCAAAATAAGCTGTAGGCGTTGGCAAAACGCATTGCGCATAACTACGCTTAATCTGTGCATAACTGCGCATAAGCATGCGCTTTGGTCAGTAAAGCGCAAGGTGGTGGCAAAACACAGAATTAACGCCAACGCTTTTTTGAACTATGATAGCAATGGAATCTTAAATTAGAATAGTTGTTCTTCAGGTTTAGGCACTTGTTCTACATGAACAGAGTACAGTAAGACGCAACAATATAGTACTTAAAAATAGAAAATGAGCTCATAGACCTTACCACATTCTTGGTTCAGGACAAGTACAGAACAAGGCGTTCCCAGTCATCGTCCACTAAATGTGTCTCAGGAGAACGTAAGGGAATTTGATGAGTTTCTTTGTGAAAGTGCGTTTTATCACTAGAGGGGGTGAATAGGCGATTTTTATGAATTCTTCACTGAGGAATTTGCTGGTGAGGAAATTCCTAAATGAAGAACTACTTGCAGCGGAATAAGTACTCAAAAGTAAACATAGCAGAACACAAGCATAGTCATCATGATGAAATGAAGACAAGCATAGACTACAGAAAGCGTAAGCACAGGATAACACAGGATGAAGACGGACAGACTGAAGAAATTGAACTGAGGAAATTGAGAAAGTCTTCAGTCAAAGTCTTCAAACAGATATGAACAAGCACACAACAATTGTAATGAGGAAATTAAAGAGTTGATGAAATAGAATCAGTAAGCTTGGTGAAGACAACGATTTGGTAGACTAGTTCCAACTTCTATCTCAGTTGTACGTCTGGTTGGAGTGGCTGAGTATTTAAACTCGAGGACACATAGTCCCGGACACACAGTCCTCACCGTATTATCCTTGAGCTAAGGTCACACAGACCTCGCCCAATCACTCGTGGTAAGTCTTCAGGTGACTTGCAAAGCTTCACAGACTAAGTCACTCGGCGATCCACAATTCCTCTTGGATGCTCTAGACCTTGACGCCTAATCGTATGGAAGAAGCACAACCTTCAAAGGTAACAAGCGTCGAATCCACACAGGATCAATCTCTTCAGTGATGCTCTATCACTTTGGGTTTGAAGGTGTTTTGGGTTTGGGTTTTCCTCACTCGATGATTTTCGCTCAAAGTCCTCGGAGGATGGGATGCTCTCAAATGACAAGTGTCAGTTTCTCTCGGAGCAGCCAACCAGCTAGTGGTTGCGGGGGGCGGCTATTTATAGCCTAGGCAGCAGCCCGACATGATAAGACATAAATGCCCTTCAATGATATGACCGTTAGGTGGGTAGATATTTTGGGACAGCTAGCGCATAGCAGAGCAACGGTCGGAATTTTTACTCTCAAATTCCTCAGGGCTATCATGTTCCTCACTGTGTAGGCAATCCGCACTGGCGAATTCCTAACTCCTCAGTCAGAACAAATTCCTTAGCGACCAGAAGAACTTCGTCTCTGTCACTGAAGAATATGACCGAACGTATGAGATTTCCAATGGCTTCACTCGAAGGGATTGGTAGGTGTAGGATTTTGAGTTGAGAATCACATGGAAAATTTTCCTTAGTGATAACCCACAAGTATAGAGGATCGCAACAGCTTTCGAGGGTAGAGTATTCAACCCAAATTTATTGATTAGACACAAGGGGAGCCAAAGAATATTCTTGAGTATTAGCAGTTGAGTTGTCAATTCAACCACACCTGGATAACTTAGTATCTGCAACAAAGTGTTTAGTAGAAAAAGTGGTATGATAATAATAGTAGCGGTAGCAAAAGTAAAGATAAATGTTTTTGGGTTTTTGTAGTAGTTGTAACAATAGCAACGGAAAAGTAAATAAGCGAAGAACAATATATGAAAAGCTCGTAGGCAATGGATCAATGATGGATAATTATGCCGGATGCGATTCCTCATGCAATAGTTATAACATAGGGTGATATAGAACTAGCTCCAATTCATCAATGTAATGTAGGCATGTATTCCGTAAATAGTCATACATGCTTATGGAAAAGAACTTGCATGACATCTTTTGTCCAACCCTCCCGTGTTCAGCGGGATCCTTATGAAAACTAAGGATAGGCCTCCTTTTAATAGAGAACCGGAACAAAGCATTAATACATAGTGAATACATGAACTCCTCAAACTACGGTCATCACCGAGAAGTATCCCGATTATTTTCACTTCGGGGTTGTCGGATCATAACACATAATAGGTGACTATAGACTTGCAACATAGGATCAAGAACACACATATATTCATCAAAACATAATAGGTTCAGATCTGAAATCATGGCACTCGGGCCCTAGTGACAAGCATTAAGCATAGTAAAGTCATAGCAACATCAATCTCAGAACATAGTGGATACTAGGGATCAAACCCTAACAAAACTAACTTGATTACATGGTAAATATCATCCAACCCATCACCGTCCAGCAAGCCTACGATGGAATTACTCACGCACGGCGGTGAGCATCATGAAATTGGTGATGGAGGATGGTTGATGATGACGACGGCGACGAATCCCCCTCTCCAGAGCCCCGAACGGACTCCAGATCAGCCCTCCTGAGAGAGATTAGAGCTTCGCGGCGGATCTGTGTCGTGAAACGCGATGAAACTTTCTCCTTGATTTTTTTTTCTCCCGAGACGGTATATATGGAGTTGGAGTTGAGGTCGGGAGGTGTCCAGGGGGGGCACAAGATAGGAGGGCGCGCCCTAGGGGGGGCGTGGCCCCCTGTCTCGTGGACAGCCCGTGGGCCCCCTGGCCTTGATTCTTTCGCCAAAAATTCTTATTAATTCTGAAAAGTGCCTCCGTGGATTTCCACGACATTCCGAGAACTTTTCTTTTCTACACATAAAACAACATCATGGCAGTTCTACTGAAAACAACGTCAGTCCGGGTTAGTTTCATTCAAATCATGCAAGTTAGAGTCCAAAACAAGGGCAAAAGTGTTTGGAAAAGTAGATACGTTGGAGACGTATCAACTTCCCCAAGCTTAAACCTTTGCTTGTCCTCAAGAAATTCAGTTGATAAACTGAAAGTGATAAAGAAAAACTTTTACAGACTCTGTTTGCTCTTGTTGTTGTAACATGAAAAGCCAGCATTCAAGTTTCTGCAAATATTATGAACTAACCATACTAACAATAACACATAGGTCTCACAATTACTCATATCAATAACATAATCAGCTAGCGAGCTATAATAATAAAACTCGGATGACAACACTTTCTCAAAATAATCATAACATGATATAACAAAATGGTATCTCGCTAGCCCTTTTTGAGACCGCAAAACATAAATGCAGAGCACCTTTAAAGATCAAGGACTGACTAAACATTGTAATTCATGGTAAAAGAGATCCAGTCAAGTCATACCCAATATAAACCAATTATAATGAATGCAAATGACAGTGTGCTCTCCAGCGGGGTGCTTTTTAATAAGAGGGGTGATGACTCAACATAAAAGTAAATAGATAGGCCCTTCGCAGAGGGAAGAAGGGATTTGTAGAGGTGCCAGAGCTCAATTTTAAAATAGAGATTGAATAACATTTTGAGCGGCATACTTTCACTGTCAATGCAACAACTATGAGATGGTTGTATCTTCCATACTACATGCATTATAGGCAGTTCCCAAACAGAATGGTAAAGGTTTATGCTCCCCCAACCACCAACAAGCATCAATCCATGGCTTGCTCGAAACAACGAGTGCCTCCAACATACAACAGCCCTGGGGGAGTTTTGTTTAATTATTTTGATTTGCTTTGATCTTTTGGATCATGGGACTGGGCATCCGGTTCACGCCCTTTCTCATGAATGAGGAGCGGAGTCCACTCCTCTTGAGAATAACCCACCTAGCATGGAAGATATAGGCAGCCCTAGTTGAAACATGAGCTGCTCGAGCATACAAAACAGAATTTCATTTGGAGGTTTGGAGTTTGGCACACACAAATTTACTTGGAACAACAGGTAAATACCGCATATAGGAAGGTATAGTGGACTCATATGGAACAACTTTGGGGTTTAAGGAGTTTGGATGCACAAGCAGATTCCGCTTAGTGCAATGAAGGCTAGCAAAAGGCCTGGGAGCGACCAACTCAGAGAGCGACAACAGTCGTAAACATGCATTAAAATTAATTTACACCGAGTACAAGCATGAGTAGGATATAATCTACCATGAACATAAATATCATGAAGGCTATGTTGATTTGATTCATCTACATGTGTGAACATGTGCCAAGTCGAGTCACTTAATACATTCAAAGGAGGATACCATCCCATCATACCACATCATAATTATTCTAATAGCATGTTGGCACGCAAGGTAAACCATTACAACTCATAGCTAATCAAGCATGGCACAAGCAACTATAATCTCTAAATGTCATTGCAAATATGTTTACTTCATAATAGCTGACTCAGGAACGATGAATCATCATATTTACAAAAACAAGAGATGTTGAGTTCATACCAGCTTTTCTCATCCCAATAAGTCCATCATATATCGTCATTATTGCCTTTCACTTGCACGACCGAACGATGTGTATAATAATAAGAGTACACGTGCATTGGACTAAGCTGGAATATGCAAGCATTCAACTCAAGAGAGAAGACAAGTAATATGGGCTCTAAGTTAAATAAACAATCATGCATATAAGAGCCACTAAGCTTTTTCAATATAGTCTTCTCGACCCCCCAAAATAAATAAAAGAAAATAAAACTATTTACACGGGAAAGCTCCCAACAAGTAAAAGAAGAACGAGAAATCTTTTTGGGTTTTCATTTTTAATTTCTACTAAAAGCATGGAAATTAAACTAACTAAATTTTTTTGGTTTTTCTTAAGGTTTAACAAACACACAAGAAGAAAACTAGAAAAAGAAATTTAAACTAACATGGATAATACAATGAAAGAGTGTGAGCACCACAGACTAGTGTGTGAACATGAATGTAAAGTTGGTGAGAAATACGTACTCCCCCAAGCTTTGGCTTTTGGCCTAAGTTGGTCTAATACCAAGGACCGCCACTACTCTCCCCGGTGTAGTGGGAGGTGTAATCAGGATACCACTGGTTGGTCATCTCTGGATCCCACTGGACAGATGATGCACGATAAGGGTCCAATTCAGGTTCCAGCTCAGGTTCAGGTTCCGGAGTAAAAGCTTGGGCTAGATGGTTGTTCACCGCTTCCGGCGTAACAAGGCGATTTTCTGCAAGCAAGTCAAATAACAGAGGTGCAGGCAAAATAATAAACTCAAAGTGTTTCTTATTGAATCTAAGTCTATAGAAGGGCATCTTCTCTTCGTTGTCAACAATAAACTTGTGTGCTACCATGCTCTTGTAATCTAAAATGTGAGGAGGTAATTTTGTCTCCTCCTCCTCAAGGTGCCTAATGGGTATCTGAAAATGTTCAGCAAGACATGCGGCATAGATACCTCCAAATATGGGGCCTTTTGTACGATTCAGGGCTAGCCGTTTAGCAACGACGGCACCCATACTAAAAGTATTGTCTCCCAGCAAAGCATTTTGAAGAATAATAATATCTGGAACGCTCAAGTTTCCACTATTCCCATGACCAATCAAACATCTAATAGCAAATATGGCAAAGTAGCGTAAAACAGGAAAGTGTATGCTAGAGACTTTTGCCCCAGAGCCCTTCTTTGGCTCTTCTACAACAATAGTTTTAACGAAACCATCCACATCTTCACGATGGGGTTCCTCTAATTCTCCCTCATAAGGTATCCTACACACCGCGCAAAAATCACGTAAAGACATTTCTCTGAATTAATCATATAAATGAAATGATACTGCAGGCGGTCACTTCTTAGGATAATAATAAAAGTTTTGCACGAAAGTATTGGTAAGTAAGAGATAATGATCAATTCGGACGTTCATGAAACCGGTGAGGCCTGCAGTCCCGATTAAAGCATAAAAGTCTTCATGAATTCCGGCTTCTTTCAAGAAATCCTCACACGGCCATTCACATGACGTACTTCCGCTAAGCGAGGAAGATTATACTTGGGGTTTTCCTTCTCTTTGTCTTGTTTTTCCTTAGAGCTTTGGCTAGAAGAGCCTTTAAAGAACCTCCTTAACATTTTCTGAAAATTTCTGAATTTTTTAGTAACTTCAAAATAAAAGTGAATAAAACTAAACAAGATTGATAGCAACTACTCCTACAAGTGCCTAGAGCCTTAATGTCGCACTTTCTTTTATTTTCCATGGCAGTGTTGCTGGTTCTTGTCTCTGCACCTGTGTGTTTGTATCCCCTCGCGTGCTGGTTGATGGCTGCTTTCGTTTTTCAGCGCTGTGAACTGCATCCTTCTTTGTTCCCTGCGTGCTGGTTGATGGCTGCTTTTGTTTTTCAGTGATGTGGACTGCATCCTTCTTTGCTCCCCGCGTGCTGGTTGATGGCTGCTTTGGTTTTCCAGTGGTGTGAACTGCATCCTTCTTTGCTCCCTGCGTGCTGGTTGTTGGCTGCTTTGGTTTTCCAGTGGTGTGAACTGCATCCTTCTTTGCTCCATGCGTGCTGGTTGTTGGCTGCTTTCGTTTTCCAGTGTTGTGAACTGCATCCTTCTTTGCTCCCTGCGTTCTGGTTGATGGTGGTTTTCGTTTTCCAGTGCTGTGAACTGCATCCTTCTTTGCTCCTTCCTTGTTTTTTGAAAGTGGTGTTGTTCTCGGTTTTTTCTGTATAGCAGCATTTCCTTGTGGTGGTCTTGTTGACATTGTTTCTTCATGTTCTTCGTCCTCTTCACTCTCTTCAGTCTCTTCACTCTCTTCACTCTCTTCTTCCTCTTCACTCTCTTCAGTCTCTACACTCTCTTCTTCCTCTTCATCATCTTCATCATCTATTTCTTCATAAGCCACTGTTTCTTTAGTTTCTTCACGTTCTTTGTCCTCTTCACTCTCTTCTTCTTCCTCCTCTTCTCCATTTGCTTCTTCATAAGCCATTTCTTCTTCAGTTGTGTCATCATCTTCTTCTTTGATCTCACCTTCTTCGTCTTCCTCATTTTCTGATCTTTTTCTTTTTCTTTTGAGGCAGGTTCTTGAATTGTGTCTCTTCCTCTTTTTGCAGATGCTACAACGTCTCGGTTTCGTCCATTTCTTAGTGTTCTGAGTGGAATTTCTATTTTGTTGTGCATCTCCATGTCCTCGTTTTTCTTGTTCATTTCTTTTTGTACATGTCCTGGAATTGTGGCCGCTGATTTCATTACATGTTCTGCACATTCTTACTCCCAGTGGGTGACCATCACTGTCCAGCTCAGGCTGTGGCTTACTGTTTTTGTCATAATTTTTCTCCTTGCATGGCACCTTTTTCTGAGTTGCGTCGCCCCCTTTCTTCCTTCCTCTTGTGTTGGAAACAGGAGGTGAAAGAATTGTTTCTTTTTTGATAGCACCAGTTCCGTTGTGTTCAGTATTTTCTACTTGCTCGGCATTATTGTCATGCTGGGATTTCTTTGCTTGCTTTAGTTTTGCTACTTCTTCTTCTTCTTCGTTGAGCACGTCAACTTCCTCGATGAGTGCCCTCATACCAGACAACGCTCTGTGGCACCCAGTGTCGGACCTTGTCGCTCTGTTTGCAAGGTCCATTGTTGTTTCTGCAGCAATTTTCTACGGCAAAAAAGCGAGGTTCAATCTGGTGTTGTTTGTTCGTAGTCTCTTCTGTCAAATGTTGCATCTGATCTTGTGTTATGCGTGTATCTTTTCATGATGTACACCTTAGGAATGTGGAGTATTCTCAAATGAGAAAGCATGCATAACACATGGACACAAAAGAGGCTTGCAGACAAACACATGATTTTTTTGTTCTGTAAGTGAACTGCATGAAATTAGTAAACACATATTTTTTTTGCTATTTGTTCATTTTTAAAGAAGTGAACTTCATTTGGTTTTGTGAATTACTAATGCATGTGGACTTTTAAAGTTCAGTAAGTGAGCTTTCGTGCATGACTATCAGAATCTAGAATTTTTTTTGCTAGGAGTCTCACCTGTGTGTGTCCAGAGTTTGCACTCACATTCGTAGACACCTTTCTCTTCATCGGTGAAAACTTGGAAATTATGCCTTGCCCAGTCAAATGCATCCGATCTATTGTAGTGGTGTACGAGATACTTTGTCGGGTTCTCAGGGCACCATTCTGCTCTGAATGCAGTGCTACGGTAGAGTGTTTCTTTGAAATCTGCAAACACTGCCCTTGTATACACTTTTGATAGCTGAACTTCGAACCCAAACTTTGATGTTGTTTTTACCTCTGACTGCATGATCACAAATGCACTGTTACGAACCAGAGAAATGAAAAAATTGTTTGTTTTTGTAGTCATACTTTTAGCAGGCTTTTATTGACATTTTGTTTACCTCATTTGCTACTGTCTCTGCGTGCTCGACGGCCTTCCTGGTCTGAATGCACTTATCTACCTGCTGAGCAAACAGATGGAGATCATGCTTCTCCCTGAGAGCATCTCCAACAGCCGCGCTAAGCGCCGCGCACAAAAAACCTGTTTGCCAGACGCTTCTTTCAAGGCATCTGCAAGTATGCCGCCATGGCTCCAAAGAGCTCAGCGCTATAATGCAGCCACAAGACCGCCCAAAGGGCTCAAAATAGAGCACGCACGACTCGCCGGGCATTTAAACATATATGATATTTTGGACACAAAATGAGTTTGAAACATTCATCAAAATGCAATGAACATGTGAAATTTGACACAAACAAGTTGATGAATAAAAGTTCATGCCCACAAGTTCATCCAACCAAGTTCAAATGCAAACTAAAGCTCAAGACATAAATGAAAGACACATCAATCATCTTCCTCGTCTTCGTCCTCATCTTCCGAAGATGATTCTTCCGCCTCCGAAGATGAATCTTCCTCCCTCTCCTCATCACGCACCGCATCACGTGAAGCTCCAACGGTGTTGGCAAGATCTTCAACGGCATCTTCATGGGAATGTGTGTGAGAAGGCACATCGAAAGACATTCCACCCATGGCGGCCGGAGGTGCACCCATGCCTCCCATGAGAGAAGCAAAACTCATGCCTCCCATGGCGGCCATAGCTTCGGAGGGTGCTCCAAAGCCACCCATGCCTCCCATGGCGGCCGGAGATGCACCCATGCCTCCCATGGCGGCCAGAGGTGCACCCATGCCTCCTATGGCTCCGAAGCCACCCATGCCTCCCATGGCGCCAAGGCCACCGCCACCCATGGCGCCAAGGCCACCGCCACCCATGGCGCCGAGGCCACCGCCACCCATGCCACCAGGGCCACCGCCACTCATGCGGATCATGGCTCTTTTTTGGATCAACACTTCTTCACGGGCAAGATTGACATATTACTTTTGTGCTTCATTGAGGTTGGATGTGTCCAAGAAGAACAAGTGCTTCTCCCATTCCAACAATCTAGTTCGCTCCTCATTGCTCACCTTCCTCTCCTCCAAAGCCACCTTCCTCTCCTCAGCCGCCAACCTCCTCTCCTCGGTCGCGGCATCTTGGTTCCTTGCCATTTTCCTCACCTTGTTAGCTTCTCTTCTTGCGTTGACAATTGCTTCCATGGCATTTTTGAGCTCATCATCTCCTTTCCTCTTCTTCTTTTCGGTTTTGTCTTTCTTGCACCCATCCGGTCGTTTTGGCTTCGAGTATGAAACCAAGTTGGGTGTGGGGCTTCTCTTGCCGTCATCACTTAATGCATCATCCTCCTCCTCATCATCATTTAACTCAATTGCTCGCTTGCGTTTGTTGCTCAAATGCAAATCATCCAAACCATCACGCTTCTTCCATTTCTCATCATCCTTTAACACTTCATAGCAATGAGGCAAGGTAAAGATCCTGCCTTTCTTGATCTTCCCCTTCTTGGTTTTCCTCATCTCTTCTTTGAACAAGTTTTGTGCAATGTTGTACTACAATAAAAACAAAATAAGTTAGCACTTCGGTCACCAAAAACAAGTATGATGAACATATATGAGATGCCACTTACTCGATCATCCTCATTTGTGCCACTTGGGTTATTCTTGTCAACTACCTTTTGTGCGGCCGCCCACTTTTGACAATCTGAGTTGATTGTCGACCATCGGGACCGAAGTGATCTCTCGGAGCGGTCAATTCCACTCACGTTGTGAGCATCAAAGTGTTCTTTCATTCGCCCCCAATACGCTTCTCTACTTTGATCACCTCCAATGAATGGATCCCTCGACACTTGCAAATAAGTATAGCATAGTAACTTGTCATCGTTGGTGGTGTAATTGCCTGCTCTTCCTTTCGGCGCCTCGACAATGCCCTCACCCTCCTCGTCCACCTCAAACACATGGTCTTCGAAATGGATGTCATTGGTTTGAGACCAATGCAAATTGTTGGACCCAACACCCATAGTTGACATGTATGCATCATCGTTGAGACTACAAAGTTTTTTGAACAATGCAAATAAGCTATCTATATGTGATGATGCATTGAAAAATAACAAGAAAAGAAAAGTTGGAAATTTTTTAACCTTGGGGGGATTTCACCGAACACGTGGTGTGCGTCGGCGGCCGGCTCAACGAGTGAGCTCACCGGCGCTTCGGTAGCCGCCGCGGCCGTCCAACGCCCTGCAAGCTTCTTTTCCCTCGCCTTCGTGCTGCCGGAGCCGTCCGCCGCCTTGTTCTTCTTCGCGGATGTTTTGCCCTTCTTTGGCCGCGCCACATTGGGGACCTTCGACGTTGTGGCGGCGGCACGGGACGGCGCCGGCGCGACGCCACCCGGCACTGTGGTCATCCGCGGCGGCAAGAAGAGGCTGCGCGTGAGGCCGACGCTCGGCGGAGCTCGGCGGTGGCGACGCATAACGCTCCCAGCGCTTAGGGTTTCCGGCGGCTGCGGCGGCGGCGGGGGGGTCGCGGCTGTACAACGGGTGAGCAGGGTGCGGTGTCGCGGCCCATGGGTGGGTGGCGGCGCGCGCGCGCCCGGCGTCTTGTGGCGTCTTGCCGGCGTCTTGCGGCCTTCGAGTGTGCCACACAGAAGCGGCGCCAAATACACCGCGTGAGACAGTGTTTTCGACCGCGCGCCCAACTCGTTATAGTGCGCGCGCCGTTTTTGCGCGCCCGCTGGAGTGACCTGCCGCATTGCGCACGCGCTAAAACAGACTAATTTGCGGCGCGGCGCGGCGCTAGTTTAGCGTGACTGTTGGAGATGCTCTGACAAAATTTTTCTTCAGTATGCGGTTCATGCTCTTGCTTCTCTGTGTAGAAGTCATCCGAGCACAGAAAATTTCCTTGTAGTAAGCCGAGATCCACTCGTGCCTTTCATCCCAGAGCGAATTCATCACTTCGTTGTCTTGCAAGTTGTACCTCTGAATGAGGTTCTTCCATGCTCGTTCAAATTCTGACGGCATTAGTGGGTGGTTTAACACTGCATTGAGTTCGTCCTTGAGCTTCTCGTGCGCCTTATACAGCAAGGCGAGGTGGTCTTTGTACTTCTTCATGATATGCCACCGACACAGCTTATGCAGAGTTTGTGTGAGGATAGTTTTTAATGTTGCCTTCATCGAAGAACACTGGTCTGAGAAGACACAAACAGTGTTTTTTATTAAGTTGTTTGCTTGTGTGCAAGATAGATGGAAGAAATACAAGTGCACCAAACAAAACGTAAGTATGCAGGTGTTTTTATATTTTGTACCTGTCAGCATGCAGATTGGCGGCTTGTTGTTCATACACCTCAGAAAGGTTTTGAAAACCCACTCAAATGATGGTATTGTTTCCTCTCGCACGAGTGCAACAGCAAATATGGTGCTCTATAGATGATGGTTCACCCCCACAAACACTCCCAGCGGCATGTGGAATTTGTTAGTTTTATACGTCGTGTCAAATGTAACGCAGTCTCCAAAATCTTCATACGATCCTTTGCAACTTGTGTTCGCCCAAAAGACGTTTCTTACACGGTTATCTGCATCAACGTCATAATCATAGAAGAACTCTGGGTTTATCTTCTGCATTTTCTCGAAGAAATCCAGAAGTTTCTTGACATCATCTTCAGACTCTTCTCTGGCAAACTTCTGTTTCCTGCATTTTCAGAGACAATGCAAACTTATCTCATCAAACAGGGAATAATTACCGACAGAATGCTCAAGAGATATGCTCTGTTACGTGCTTACTTGTTTACCCAGTCGCGGCTAGTATGTCCCATGTACTGCAGACCACCGGACATACGCGACAGTGTCGACATCATCTGAGCATGTGTGTGGTTGTCCAGTTGCATGTCTTTCACTAACTGGTCTATCAAAGGATCGTATTTTTTGTGCGATCGCATGTGCAAAAGCATCCCGGGGCTTTCCAGCATCTTGTGATTGTGGTTGAGTTGAACCATTTCTATCACAAATTTGCCATCCTTCCTTTTTTTGACTCTAATCTTTGCATTGCAGCCAATCCTTTTTGATGTCTTCTGACGTACCCGATGATAATATGACACAGTCTGCTTGTGCGCCCCTTCTCTTGAGCAGACAATGTAGGCATTTGTCCTGTGTTTTTCCCTCTTGCGTATGCCAAACCCTGCACATCTTGCATAATTGTTGTAAAAGTCCCATGCCTTGTCGTACGTGGTGAACTTCATTCCAACAGCAGGTACGAGGTTCAGCGGCATGTTTTTATCCTGCATTAATTGCAATGTTCCTAGCCAAACCTCATAAGAATATCAGTGTGCATTGCAATGTTATCAGAATGGACTGCAACTATTTTTTTAGAACATAAACTTACATGTGTGTAGAGTCATTCGCTCGATGGTGTTTGCAGCTCGTCGGGTTGTATTGGACATGGCGGCGTTATAGCAGATCTGTGTAGTTGAGGACCTCGCGGCGGCAACAGTGAGGAGGATTTGTACCTGCTGTTTACTTTTAACCGAGGCACCGTTGGTGGTCGCAGCGTCGAAGTTGATACAGCAGGTCTGGTTGGAGCTCTGTTTTTCGGTGCAGCAGGTGGACGCTGAGCTCTGTTTTGGGGTGCGACAGGTGGACGTGGTGGTAATCCAGTGTTGTGACGATGTTTCGGTGGATTGGTTTGAAAATTTTGGAGGAGTGGCACGTCATCATAGACATAATCATCATCTGCTGCAACATCGTGTTCAACTGCATCATCATTGTCTATTCGGACATGCTGTCCAAATGTAGTGAATTCATGCTTATACTCTGGGTTGAGAACTGTTATCGGCTCATCTTCATCGTCATCGTCTTCATCATCGCGTTGGTGAGTGACTTCCCAGACGAATGTGACATCATCGTCATCTTCAACTACATCTTCTTCCTGGAAAAATTCTTCTTCTGGAGCGTACTACACCCTGTTTGTCGTCGTGAAGAATCCTCGTGGAATCTCAGGGGTAACCCAACCAATATCTCTTTCAGAAGAATATCCACTCTTCTGAAAGTTGTTGTTCTTAGTGCTGTCAATTATGCGTGGCATTTTGTATCTGCTGAACATCATCTCCTGCACACAAAATGACCAAGCTGCATTGTTAGGTTAAATGAACTCAATCATGCGAACTACAATGTGTTCAAAATGGTACTGCCGAAGCATTGCATGCTGACTGCATCACCACGCAAGGTGAATTGAAGCAACCGCACTGCATCGTTACCCGTAATGAACCTATACAAGTGTACTGCATAACCGAGTAATTGCACTGCATTTTCCCCCACAACGAACTGAAGCAACCGCACTGCACAAGTTTTGTAGGCGCGCTATACTGCTTGTACTGCTTGGTCTAGGATAACTACCCTAAGATGGTTGAGAAGTGTACTGCTTACCTCGTGTTGCAGTGATTTCTTGCGTTTACAGGAGGAAGTTCCCTTCTCGTCCATTTGCACAACTTTCACGTTCGCCCGTGTAGTCCACTTGCCCTTCAAAAGTTCATGAGCGGTCTGGACGTTGCTCAAGGTCAACGGGGAAGGAGGATTTGCTCCGAAGGCCGATGCAGACTTATTCCAAGAAGCTACCGTGGATGAAGCAACCTTGCGCACACTCCTCCTTGCTCGAATTGGTTTGATGTCGAGGCAGCACCAATCCACATCTAATGAAGTACAGCTAATTGCAGGCCCGGAGGAGTTCGGTGGCGGCGCTACCGAGCTGCTGCCGTGGAAGAAGGGCGGTAGGCTGGTGTTGCTCGGTGCCTGCCGTGGAAGAAGGCCGAGAGGCGACGGGCGGCATCGCTGCCTGGCCGCCGCCGCGAAAGAAGGACGGGAGGGGAGGGGCAGCGTCGCTACCGGCCGCCACCGCGGAAGAAGGCCGGGAAGGGAAGGGCGGCGGCGCTCCCAGGCCGCCGCCGCGGGAGAAAGCGGGGAGGGGAGGGGCGGCATCACTCCCAGGCCACCGCCGCGGAAGAAGGCCGGGAGGGGAGGTGCGGCGGCGCGCCCAGGCCACTGCTGCGGTAGAAGGCTGGGAGGGGAGGGGCGGCGGCGCTCCCAGGCCGCTGCCGCGGTAGAAGGCCGGGAGGGGAGGGGCGGCGGCGCGATCTGTTGGTGGTGTGCAGAATAAGGCTGGTGTTATCAGAATAAGGGTCTTAAGGGGTGTTATCATAATAGACCCACCCTATATGTGTGTGTGTGGGTGTGTGTGTGTGTGTGTGTGTGTATGTGTGTGTGTGTGTGTGGAAAATGCTTTCGGAGATGTTAAATTACATATATTATGCTCTGAAAATGTTTAGAACAAATATATATTTAATTTAATATCAACGGGCCAAAAAAATCTAAGAGGTGGACAATGAGTTGCGCCACAAGGGCCCAAAAAGAGAGGCGCCCCTGATACATCTCCAACGTATCTATAATTTTTGATTGTTCCATGCTATTATATTATCCGTTTTGGATGTCTAATGGGCTTTACTATGCACTTTTATATTATTTTTGGGACTAACCTATTAACCGGAGGCCCAGTCCAAATTGCTGTTTTTTTGCCTATTTCAGTGTTTCGCAGAAAAGGAATATCAAACGGAGTTCAAATGGAATGAAACCTTCGGGAGAGTTATTTTTGGAACAAAAGCAATCCAGGATACTTGGAGTGGACGTCAAGAAAGAAACGAGGTGGCTACGAGGCAGGGAGGCGCGCCCCCCACCCTCGTGGGCCCCTCGTGGCTCCCCTGACCGACATCCTTCACCTATATATACTCATATACCCTACAAACATCCATGAACACAATAGATCGGGAGTTTCGCCGCCGCAAGCCTCTGTAGCCACCAAAAACCAATCGGGACCCTGTTCCGGCACCCTTCCGGAGGGGGGATCCCTCACCAGTGGCCATCTTCATCATCCCGGCGCTCTCCATGATGAGGAGGGAGTAGTTCACCCTCGGGGCTGAGGGTATGTACCAGTAGCTATGTGTTTGATCTCTCTCTCTCTCTCTCGTGTTCTTGAGGTGGTACGATCTTGATGTATCGCGAGGTTTGCTATTATAGTTGGATCTTATGATGTTTCTCCCCCTCTACTCTCTTGTGATGGATTGAGTTTTCCCTTTGAAGTTATCTTATCGGATTGAGTCTTTAAGGATTTGAGAACACTTGATGTATGTCTTGCACGTGCTTATCTGTGGTGACAATGGGATATCACGTGATCCACTTGATGTATGTTTTGGTGATCAACTTGCGAGTTCCGTGACCTCGTGAACTTATGCATAGGGGTTGGCACACGTTTTTGTCTTGACTCTCCGGTAGAAACTTTGGGGCACTCTTTGAAGTACTTTGTGTTGGATTGAATAGATGAATCTAAGATTGTGTGATGCATATCGTATAATCATACCCACGGATACTTGAGGTGACATTGGAGTATCTAGGTGACATTAGGGTTTTGGTTGATTTGTGTCTTAAGGTGTTATTCTAGTACGAACTCTATGATAGATCGAACGGAAAGAACAACTTTGTGTTATTTTACTATGGACTCTTGAATAGATCAATCACAAAGGATAACTTTGTGGTGGTTTCGTACCCTACCATAATCTCTTCGTTTGCTCTCCGCTATTAGTGACTTTGGAGTGACTCTTTGTTGCATGTTGAGGGATAGTTATATGATCCAATTATGTTATTATTGTTGAGAGAACTTGCACTTGTGAAAGTATGAACCCTAGGCCTTGTTTCCTAGCATTGCAATATCGTTTGTGCTCACTTTTATCATTAGTTACCTTGCTTTTTTTATATTTTCAGATTACAAAAACCTATATCTACCATCCATATTGCACTTGTATCACCATCTCTTCGCCGAACTAGTCTACCTATACAATTTACCATTGTATTGGGTGTGTTGGGGACACAAGAGACTCTTTGTTATTTGGTTGTAGGGTTGCTTGAGAGAAACCATCTTCATCCTACGCCTCCCACGGATTGATAAACCTTAGGTCATCCACTTGAGGGAAATTTGCTACTGTCCTACAAACCTCTACACTTGGAGGCCCAACAACGTCTACAAGGAGAAGGTTGTGTAGTAGACATCAAGCTCTTTTCTGGCGCCGTTGCCAGGGAGGTCTACGCAAAGTCAAGACAAACCAAGTACCCATCACAAACCCTTATCCCTCACATTACATTATTTGCCATTTGCCTCTCATTTTCCTCTCCCCCACTTCACCCTTGCCGTTTTATTCGCCCTCTTTTCCCCGTTCGCCTCTTTTTTGCTTGCCTCTTGTGTGCTTGTGTGTTGGATTGTTTGTCATGATGGCTCAAGATAATACTAAATTCTACGATTTTTCCAATACCAACAACAATGATTTTCTTAGCACTCCGATTGCCCCTCTTACTGATGTTGAATCTTGTGAAATTAATGCTGCTTTGTTGAATCTTGTCATGAAAGATCAATTCTCTGGCCTTCCTAGTGAAGATGCTGCTACTCATCTAAACAACTTTGTTGATTTGTGTGATATGCAAAAGAAGAAAGACGTGGATAATGATATTGTTAAATTGAAGCCATTTCCGTTTTCGCTTAGAGATCATGCTAAAACTTGGTTTTCGTCTTTGCCTAAAAATAGTATTGATTCATGGAATAAGTGCAAAGATGCTTTTATCTCTAAGTATTTTCCTCCCGCTAAGGTCATCTCTCTTAGAAATGATATTATGAATTTTAAGCAACTTGATCATGAACATGTTGCACAATCTTGGGAGAGGATGAATTAATGATTCGCAATTGCCCTACACATGGATTAAATTTATGGATTATCATATAAAAATTTATGCCGGATTAAATTTTGCATCTAGAATTCTTTTAGATTCAGCCGCGGGAGGTACTTTTATGGAAATAACTTTAGGAAAAGCTACTAAACTGCTAGATAATATTATGGTTAATTATTCTCAATGGCACACCAAAATATCTACTAGTAAAAAGGTTCATGCAATAGAAGAGATTAATGTTTTGGGTGGAAAGATGGATAAACTTATGAAATTGTTTGCTAATAAGAGTGCTCCTATTGATCCTAATGATATGCCTTTGTCTACTTTGATTGAGAATAATAATGAATCTATGGATGTGAATTTTGTTGGTAGGAATAATTTTGGTAACAACGCGTATAGAGGAAACTTTAATCCTAGGCCGTTAGCTAGTAATTCCTCAAATAATTATGGTAATTCCTACAATAACTCTTATGGAAATTTTAATAAGATGCCCTCTGATTTTGAGATTAGTGTTAAAGAGTATATGATTTCTTAAAAGAATTTCAATGCTTTGCTTGAAGAAAAATTGCCTAAGATTGATGAGTTGGCTAGGAACGTGGATAGAATTTATCTTGATGTTGATTCTTTGAAACTTAGATCTATTCCACCTAAGCATGATATCAATGAGTCTATCAAATATATGAGAATTTCCATTGATGAGTGCAAGTAAAGAACCGCTAGGGTGCGTGCTAAGAAAGATTGCTTTGTAAAAGCGTGTTCTTCTAGTTTTCATGATAATAGGGATGAAGATCTAAAAGTGATTGATGTGTCTCCTATCAAATCTTTGTTTTGCAATATGAATCTTGATAATGATGGGACCGGAGATGAGTCAACTTTAGTTAGAAGGCGTCCCAATGATTCGGAGTTTTTATATCTTGATGCAAAAATTGGTAAAAGTGGGATTGAAGAGGTCAAAACTTTACATAGCAATGAACCTACTATTTTGGATTTCAAGGAATTTAATTATGATAATTGTTCTTTAATAGATTGTATCTCTTTGTTGCAATCCGTGTTAAATTCTCCTCATGCTTATAGTCAAAATAAAGCTTTTACTAAACATATCGTTGATGCTTTAATGCAATCTTATGAAGAAAAACTTGAACTAGAAGTTTCTATCCCTAGAAAACTTTATGATGAGTGGGAACCTAGTATTAAAATTAAAATTAAAGATCATGAATGTTATGCTTTGTGTGATTTGGGTGCTAGTGTTTCCACGATTCCAAAAACTTTGTGTGATGTGTTAGGTTTCTGTGAATTTGATGATTGCTCTTTAAACGTGCACCTTGCGGGTTCCACCATTAATAAACCTATGGGAAGGATTAATGATGTTCTTGTTGTTGCAAATAGGAATTATGTGCCCGTATATTTTAGTGTTCTTGATATAGATTGCAATCTTTCATGTCCTATTATTCTTGGTAGACCTTTCCTTAGAACGATTGGTGCAATTATTGATATGAAAGAAGGAAATATTAGATTCCAATTTACATTAAGGAAAGGCATGGAACACTTCCCTATTAAGAAAATCAAACTACCTTATGAATCTATTATGAGAGCCACCTATGAATTGAATACCAAAGATGGCAATACTTAGATCTATTCTCACTTTTATGCCTAGCTAGGGGCGTTAAACGATAGCGCTTGTTGGAAGACAACCCAATTTTATTTTTGTTCTTTACTTTTTCTCCTGTTTAGTATTAAATAATTCATCTAGCCTCTGGTTATATGTGGTTTTATGTTTAAATTAGTGTTTGTGCCAAGTAGAACCTTTGAGAAGACTTGGGTGAAGTCTTTGCGATCTTGCTGTAAAAAACAGAAACTTTTGCGCTCACGAGATTAGATGCCATTTTTTACTGGAGAGTGATTTTAGGTTTATTCCTTTTGCATATGATTGATAAACAAATTCCTCACGTCCAACAATTTATTTCAGAATTTTTGGAGTTATAGAAGTATACGTTGGATACAGATTACTACAGACTGTTCTGTTTTTGACAGATTCTGTTTTCTATGTGTTATTTGCTTATTTTGATGAATCTATGAGTAGTATCGGAGGGTATGAACCATATAAAAGTTGGAATACAGTAGATATTACACCAATACGAATTTAGAATGAGTTCACAACAGTACCAAAAGGGGTGATTTATTTTCTTATACTAACAGAGCTTACGAGTTTTCTGTTGAGTTTTGTGTTGTGAAGTTTTCAAGTTTTGGGTAAAGATTCGATGGAATATGGAATAAGGAGTGGCAACAGCATAAGATTTGGGATGCCCAAGGCACCCCAAGGTAATATTCAAGGACAATCAAGAGCCTAAGCTTGGGGATGCCCCGGATGGCATCCCCCTGTTTCGTCTTCGTTCATCGGTAACTTTACTTGGAGCTATATTTTTATTCACCACATGATATGTGTTTTGCTTGGAGCATCATTTTATTTTGTTAGTATTTGCTTGATTTATTTAGAATAATGTTTTGCATATATATTTTCAATAAAAATGTCAAGGATAGCCTTTACCATGCTTATTTTGCAAGTATACATGTTGCTGTTTCAAAACTGAAAGTTTACCGCTATTGCAAAAATTCCCTAGAAAAGTTAGAAAATGATAAAATGTTGAAACTTTTTGCATATTGAGATATGATAAATATTCTACAGTGTAGTATTTTTCTCATAATTTTTGGAGTTAGGTAAGTATGATGAATCTTGCATTCTTTATAGACTGTACTATTTTGGCATATTGCTGTTATGTTTGCATATGTTTGCTTGTTTAATGATTCTATTGGAGGATAGGAGTATTAAATATGCAGAGACATTTAGTATGCAATGTCGAATAATAATTTTTGTGATTTGTTACAGTAGAAAATGATAAGGTTTTTGCATTGGTTTATACTAACTTATCTGATGAGTTCTTGTTGAGTTTGGTGTGGATGAAGCTTTCGAGATTTAGGAAACCGAGATATAAAAGGAATTAAGGAGACACAAAAGCTCAAGCTTGGGGATGCCCAAGGCGCCCCAAGATAATATTTCAAGAAGTCTCAAGCATCCAAGCTTGGGGATGCCCCAGTAGGCGGCCCACCTTTCTTCTTCAACAATTATCGGTTAGTATCGGTTGAACCTAAGTTTTTGCTTCTTCACATGATGTGTGTTATCCTTGAAATGTCATTTTGTTTTGTTTTGCTTGCTGTTTCAATAAAATACCAAGATCTGAAATTCTTAAATGTTAGAGAGTCTTCACATAGTTGCATAATTATTCGACTACTCATTGATCTTCACTTATATCTTTCGAAGTAGTTTGTCATTTGCTATAGTGCTTCACTTATATCTTTTTAGAGCACGGTGGTGGTTTTATTTTGAAGAAATAGATGAACTCTCATGCTTCACTTATATTATTTTGAGAGTCCTAAACAGCATGGTAATTTTCTTTGGTTATGAATTTAGTCTTAATATGATGGGCATCCAAGAGGGATATAATAAAAAGTTTCATATAAAGTGCATTGAATACTATGAGAAGTTTGATTCTTTATGATTGTTTTGAGACATGAGGAGGGTGATATTAGAGTCATGCTAGTTGGGTAATTATGAAATTGAGAAATACTTGTGTTAAAGTTGGCAAGTCCCGTAGCATGCACGTATGGTGAAAGTTGTGTGACAAATTTGAAGCATGGGGTGTTCTTTGATTGCCTTCCTTATGAGTGGAGATCGGGATCGCGCGATGGTTAACTCCTACCAACCCTTCCCCTAGGAGCATGCGTAGTAGTACTTTGCTTTGAGGGCTAAATAACTTTTGCAATAAGTATATGAGTTCTTTATGTGAGTCCATGGATTATACGCACTCTTACCCTTCCGCAATTTGCTAGCCTCTACGGTACCGTGCATTGCCCTTTCTCGCCTTGGGAGTTGTTGCAAACTTCGCCGGTGCATCCAAACCCCATGATACGATATGCTCTATCACACATAAACCTCCTTATATCTTCCTCAAAACAGCCACCATACCTACCTATTATGGCATTTCCATAGCCATTCCGAGATATATTGCCATGCAACTTTCCACCGTTCCGTTTATTATGACACGCTCCATCATTATCATATAGCTTTGCATGGTCATGTAGTTGGCATCGTATTTGTGGCCAAGCCACCTTTCATAATTCTTTCATACATGTCACTCTTGATTCATTGCACATACCGGTACACTGCCGGAGGCATTCACATAGAGTCATATTTTGTCCTAAGTATTGAGTTGTAATTCTTGAGTTGTAAATAAATAGAAGTGTGATGATCTTCATTATTAGAGCATTGTCCCATGTGAGGAAAGGATGATGGAAGCAATGATTCCCCCACAAGTCGGGATGAGTCTCCAGACTTTATGAAAATAAAAGAGGCCAAAGAAGCCCAAATAAAAAAATGAGAGAAAAGAGAGAAGGGACAATGTTACTATCCTTTTTCCACACTTGTGCTTCAAACTAGCACCATGATCTTCATGATAGAGGGTCTCCTATTTTTCACTTCCATATACTAGTGGGAATTTTTCATTATATAACTTGGCTTGTATATTCTAATGATGGGATTCCTCAAAATGCCCTAGGTCTTCGTGAGCAAGCAAGTTCGATGCACACCCACTTAGTTTCTTTTTTATGAGCTTTCATACATTTATAGCTCTAGTGCATCCGTTGCATGGCAATCCCTACTCCTCGCATTGACATCAATTGATGGGCATCTCCATAGCCTGTTGATTAGTCGCGTCAATGTGAGACTTTCTCCTTTTTCGTTTTCTCGCATGATCCCTATCATCATACTCTACTCCACCCATAGTGCTATGTCCCTGGCTTACTCTCATGTATTGCGTGAGGGTTGAAAAAGCTGAAGTGCGTCAAAAAGTATGAACCAATTGCTTGGCTGAAACCCAGGTTGTGCATGATGGGAGCATTTTGTCTGACGAAAATGAAGCATGGCAAAACTATATGATTTTGAAGGGATAAGCTTTATTTGGCTATGTTATTTTGATAAGACATGATTACTTTGTTAGTATGCTTGAAGTATTACTATTTTTATGTCAATATTAATCTTTTATCTTCAATATTTTGGATCTGAACATTTATGCCACAATAAAGGAAGTTACAATGAGAAATATGTTAGGTAGCATTCCACATCAAACATTATGTTTTTATCATTTACCTAGTCGAGGACGAGCAGGAATTAAGCTTGGGGATGCTTGATACATCTCCAATGTATCTATAATTTTTTATTGTTCCATGCTATTATATTATCCGTTTTGGATGTTTAATAGGCTTTACTATGCACTTTTATATTATTTTTGGGACTAACCTATTAACCGGAGGCCCAGTCCAAATTGCTATTTTTTTGCCTATTTCAGTGTTTCGCAGAAAAGGAATATCAAACGGAGTCCAAATGGAATGAAACCTTCGGGAGAGTTATTTTTGGAACAAATGCAATCCAGGAGACTTGGAGTGGACGTCAAGAAAGAAATGAGGCGGCCACGAGGCAGGGAGGCGCGCCCCCCACCTCGTGGGCCCCTCGTGGCTCCCCTGACCGACTTCCTTCGCATATATATACTCATATACCCTGAAAACATCCAGGAGCACCATAGATCGGGAGTTCCGCCGCCGCAAGCCTCTATAGCCACCAAAAACCAATCGGGAACCTGTTCCGGCACCCTGCCGGAGGGGGGATCCCTCACCGGTGGCCATCTTCATCATCCCGGCGCTCTCCATGATGAGGAGGGAGTAGTTCACCCTCGGGGCTAAGGGTATGTACCAGTAGCTATGTGTTTGATCTCTCTCTCTCTCTCGTGTTCTTGAGGTGGTACGATCTTGATGTATCGCGAGCTTTGCTATTATAGTTGGAACTTATGATGTTTCTCCCCCTCTACTCTCTTGTGATGGATTGAGTTTTCCCTTTGAAGTTATCTTATCGGATTGAGTCTTTAAGGATTTGAGAACACTTGATGTATGTCTTGCATGTGCTTATCTGTGGTGACAATGGGATATCACGTGATCCACTTGATGTATGTTTTGGTGATTAACTTGCGAGTTCCGTGACCTCATGAACTTATGCATAGGGGTTGGCACACGTTTTCATCTTGAATCTCCGGTAGAAACTTTGGGGCACTCTTTGAAGTACTTTGTGTTGGTTTGAATAGATGAATCTGAGATTGTGTGATGCATATCATATAATCATACCCACGGATACTTGAGGTGACATTGAGTATCTAGGTGACATTAGGGTTTTGGTTGATTTGTGTCTTAAGGTGTTATTCTAGTACGAACTCTATGATAGATCGAACGGAAAGAATAGCTTTGTGTTATTTTACTATGGACTCTTGAATAGATCGATCAGAAAGGATAACTTTGAGGTGGTTTCGTACCCTACCATAATCTCTTTGTTTGCTCTCCGCTATTAGTGACTTTGGAGTGACTCTTTGTTGCATGTTGAGGGATAGTTATATGATCCAATTATGTTATTATTGTTGAGAGAACTTGCACTAGTGAAAGTATGAACCCTAGGCCTTGTTTCCTAGCATTGCAATATCGTTTGTGCTCACTTTTATCATTAGTTACCTTGCTATTTTTATATTTTCATATTACAAAAACCTATATCTACCATCTATATTGCACTTGTATCACCATCTATTCGCCGAACTAGTGCACCTATACAATTTACCATTGTATTGGGTGTGTTGGGGACACAAGAGACTCTTTGTTATTTGGTTGCAGGGTTGCTTGAGAGAAACCATCTTCATCATACGCCTCCCATGGATTGATAAACCTTAGGTCATCCACTTGAGGGAAATTTGCTACTGTCCTACAAACCTCTGCACTTGGAGGCCCAACAACGTCTACAAGGAGAAGGTTGCGTAGTAGACATCTGCCCCCCCCCATTCCTAAAGGGGGCGAATCCTACATGGAGGGGGAGTCCTACCCCCCTCCCCCTCCCCCTTGGCCGGCTCCCCAAGGGGGCTCTTTCCCCCTTGGTGGCAGCCCCCTCCCCCTGCCCCCCCCAATCCTATATATATACTAGAGGATTTCCACCCTTTGAACACAAGTTTTGGAGCTTCCTCTAGTTGATCTAGTTCTATTTCTAGTTGGTCCTAGTTGACTAGTTACACTAATACAGGATGCTGCTAATGCGACACTACGATCAAAGACCCTTCGATGAAACTGTGTGCGATGCAATAATCGCAAACGGTGGTGTTAAAAACCCGTCAAAAGGGTGCAAAATGTTTTCAATAACGTATGCATCAAACACGGTTCAGATTTTCGTTGTGTGTGTGATGTAGGGCATATGGTTCAGTTAAATTAACTGTTTGCGATGAGGAGGAACAAAAGAAATGGGCTGCCAGATGAAGGTGTGTGCTATATACAGCATACACTTCACTCGGATGAACTATTTGTGATTAGGCAACACAAAACAAATGGTCAGCCAGATCAAGGTGTGTGCGATATACGGCACGCCGTTCACTCGGATGAATTGTTTGCATTGAGACAATAGAACAAAAACGGTTCAATATAACAAGATGTGTGTGATACCCGACAAACAGGTCTGTAATCAGAAATGTGTGAGAAGACAGATAATAACACAGATGATTGCTTGTAATAAGATGTATGTGATATGCTTTGTCTACACAACATCTATTGGCCATTGGGGGACGGGCGGTCATCCGCATACGCCAGAAGGATGCAAAGAGGCATCCTATATCAGCAAGGATTAGTTGTTCCACCAACAACTCATGTAAGAGAACTCTCAAGTTAAGTGTGCTCAGGCTAGAGTAGCCATCAGATGGGTGAATGGATGGGAAGTTGTGTTGATGTTAAATTAACTAATAGGATGGGTCATATCTGTCAAATTAAATGACTAATATGACCCATCCCATCAGTTAATTTAACCTCGAGGTCCTTGTTTTTTTAACACATGTTAAAGAAGGTCTACCGCATTACTTTCTGACAATGTGTATATGTGGCATACAGTTGATCCATCCGACCTGTTTGTGATGGAATAAGCCGTGTGTGTTGTGGGCAAATGCTTGCTAGTGTACAACCGTTTGTGATTGATGAATTCATCACCGACGGGTTCCCTAGTGTGGTCTGTGTTCATCTCATCATTATCTACTTCTTGTGCTAGCTCGATGTTCCTTATATGCTAAGTTTCCATTAATTGATGGAGTTTTACGAACACGCCACTGTTTCCCGCCATTTCCTCACCTATTTTCCGCCATCCAGTGATATTGCACATAAACCTAGGCACGGCGCAACACACCGAGGCAACAAAAACAGCCTGTGGCACATCCACCTTTTCCAAGCATGCCAACCCACCAAAGCGCCGCCTTTGCCATCAATCTCATCGACAAGGAAAACCAGAAGGCGCCACGGCCTATCGAGGCCGTGGCGCTTGTGATGAGCGTCATCGCCAGGGTTGAGCAGACCCTTGGCACATGGCACTTTAGCGCCACGGATCAAGATAGGCATGTGAGCGTCGAGAGGCTGCAGCTCGCTGCACAACATGATCGATGGCGCGCCACAGAGCAAGCTGGGCGCGTCCACGCCGATAGGCTGCGGCTCGATGCACGGCGAGACCGTTGGAGCAACGCAGAGCGAGAGGTGCGGCGCACCGCACAGCAAGAGCGGATCCATCGGTGCTTGCCTGCTGTCGACATGGCATCACAGCTGGGTACACATCCCGTCAGTACCCTCATTCCTCACGAGGAGTGGGCACAGGCCCTTTGCGTCGTACTTGCACCAGAGGCCGGCTGAACCGTACTTGCACCAAACGCCGGCTGCACCATTTGCGTGGGGTGCTGTTTGCCTTGTTCGCGGCCCGCTCGATGCCAACGTGCTGGTCGGTAGGCTCGACCGCCTCCTTGGCCCAGGTGTCCACCTGGGCGCAGTAGAGGAACATGGCTGTCGCATCCTCGATGTGGTGATCTCCGATGAAATAACCAACTTGCAGCTCGAGATCGCGCTCCAGATGTACCGCAAGCGTGTCGACCGCTTGGACGAACGCCTGCACGAGTTTAGGCATAGCCAAGAGCTACTGTAGGCAAGGGCTACTGGTCATGGTCTCATGGACACGTTTTATTTTGTTGAGTCGTTTCGACATGGATAGCTATGTATTCACAAGAATTATAGTTTTGCTCTGTTTATTGCTCTGTTTCAATGTGTGTACTCTGTTTTCCGTTCTTATATGTTTGTTTCAATGTGTGTTTATACGCTTTCCATTCTATATATGTGGATGATAACATATAGATTCAAATTAGTATACAAAAATAGATAGAAAATGGAATTCATAATATATATAATATTAATTGTTCATTAGTTCATCACAGAATACATATAATATCATCACATATACGTGATGATACTTAACTACTAGGTACAATGCATAAAATTGAAAACGAACAATACTAAAACTAATAATCCCTCACAGGGCCGAGATTCGGCAGCCCTCGCCAGCTCTCCACAGTGCGGGCGTCTTCCTAGCGCGGAGGCAGTACTCCGCCTCCTCCGCCTCGCAGCGCTTGACATGCCAATCTGCCTCTTGCAGGCGGACAAGCGCGAAAAATCTTGCCATTTTGTTCGGTACCCATCGGCGCTCCTCGTCGGTGGCACGCTGGAGCTTATCGGCCCAGCTCCACGCAGCGACGAGGCTCCTAGCACCTTTGGCCTTCCTCGCGAAGTCCATGTCTTCGTACACCTCCTCCGCACGATGACGCGCCCGTCCCCAAAGCTCCGCCGCCTCCTTTTTCCAGGCGGCATTAAGGGATTCATAGGTTGCCTGGTACCTGGCATCCTTCTCCGCCATCTCCTTCCTGAAAGCCACTTGCCTGGCTTTCTCAGCCGGCGGCAGCAACTTCCAAAGACGAAGATCATACTGGCCCCAAAGCCAATCCAAAGTCGGGGGTCCGGCGCAATCTCGTCCGGCGGTGCGTAGGTGTCCTCGTCGCTACTCTTCGAGTGAGCATCCTCGGGGGGCGGCAGCTCCTCGTCGGCGTGTGGGCAGACTGGCGGCGCCATGGCAGAGATTTGAGAGAGAGAGAGAGAGAGAGAGATGGACAGAGAGACAGAGAGAGAGAGAGACAGACACACACACACACACACACACAAAGAGAGAGAGAGGGCGAGCAAGGGGAGCATCAAGATGAGAATGCAGGCGGGACAACGTGAGCAAGGTGGTATTTATTGGCGGCCGGAATCTAGATCGACTGGAACAGTACACATGCCGATCGCCGGAATTTACGAGTACTGTAGTGTGAATTACACACGATTCCCGCAGCAAAATTTGTCTGTCAACATAATAGCTGACGGTTCCCAATGCAGAACCGTGTCTGATTAATAACGCCCGCCACTAACCTTCCAAACCTCGAGGCACGAAATAGAGTGTCAATCGTGTGGGGGTCGGTTGTCTTGCTAGATTTTACATTTTCTTTTTTGAACACCAGATATTTACATTGTTTGTTGATTTTTTAACTCACACACAAGTACACAAATATGATTTTTCAAACCGTTATGGTTAGCCGTTGCATGTAGATGTAGTTCAAATTTGAATTACGGTCATTCAATGGCTAGAACATCACTTAAATGTCTTCAAAGGGTCGAATGACCCCTGAAATTTTCCAAATTTTCACATGATAGTTGTATTAGTGCACGTTACACGTAGAAAAAATTTGAAGGTCGTAAGAGGAAGCTATCTCCCGTTAGTCATCAAACATGCATTGTTGCCTCTCGGAACCACGAGCCTTCTAGTGAGTTGCTCTGGTTTGTGAGGGGTGTGGGTCCAAACTTTCGTCAAACAGGCCAATTTTATTACCACATCATCTTGGTGGCATGACATTACATCAAGCAAGGTTTCATGTTTTTCTGATCATTTTTAAATTTTTTGGAATTAAAATGCCATGGCACTCCATCCATGTGTCCATGCCGTGAGACCAATATGTTTGAAAAATCCTTCTAATTTGCTGCATATGGATTTAACTCGCACACAAGTAAACAAATATGATTTTTCAAATCGTTATGGTTTGCCGTTGCATGTACATGTAGTTCAAATCTGAATTACAGTCATTGAATGACTAGAAAATCACTTAAATGTCTTCAAAAGGTCAAATGAGCCCTGAAATTTTCCAAATTTTCACATGACAGTTGTATTAGTGCTCGTTACACGTAGAAAAATTTTGAAGGTCGTAAGAGGAAGCTATCTCCCGTTCATCATCAAACATGCATTGTTTCCTCTCGGAACCACGAGCCTTTTAGTGAGTTGCTCCGGTTTGGGAGGGGTGTGTGTGTCCAAACTTTTGTCAAACGGACCAAATTTATTACCACATCATCTTGGTGGCATGACATTACATCAAGCAAGGTTTCATGTTTTTCTGATCATTTTTAAATTTTTTGGAACAAAAATGCCATGGCAATGGCACTCCATGAACGTGTCCATGCCGTGAGACCAATATGTTTGAAAATTCCTTCTAATTTACTGCACATGGAATTAACTCGCACACAAGTACACAAATATGATTTTTCAAACCGTTATGGTTAGCCGTTGCATGTAGATGTAGTTCAGATTTGAATTACGGTCATTAAATGGCTAGAAAATCACTTAAATGTCTTCAAAAGGTCAAATGACCCTTGAAATTTCCCAAGTTTTCACATGACAGTTGTATTAGTGCACGTTACACGTAGGAAAATTTTGAAGGCCGTAAGAGGAAGCTATCTCCTGTTCGTCATCAAACATGCATTGTTCCCTCTCGGAACCACGAGCCTTCTAGTGAAATGCTCCGGTTTGTGAGGGGTGTGTGTCATCAAACAGGCCAATTTTTTACCACATATTGGTGGCATGACATCACATCAAGCAAGGTTTCATGTTTTTCTGATCATTTTTTTAATTTTTTGGAATTAAAATGCCATGGCACTCCATGCATGTGTCCATGCCGTGAGACCAATATGTTTGAAAATTCCTTCTAATTTACGGCACAAGGAATTAACTCGCACACAAGTACACAAATATGATTTTTCATACTGTTATGGTTAGCCGTTGCATGTACATGTAGTTCTAATTTGAATTACGGTCATTAAAATGGCTAGAAAATCACTTAAATTTCTTCAAAAGGTCAACTGACCCCTGAAATTTTTCAACTTTTCACATGACAGTTGTATTAGTGCAGGTTACACGTAGAAAAAAAATTGAAGGCCGTAAGAGGAAGCTATCTCCCGTTCGTCATCAATCATGCATTGTTCCCTCTCGGAACCACGAGCCTTCTAGTGAGTTGCTCCGGTTTGTGAGGGGCGTGTGTCCAAACTTTCATCAAACATGCCAATTTTTTTACCACATCATCTTGGTGGCATGACATTACATCAACCAAGGTTGCATGTGTTTCTGATCTTTTTTTAATTTTTTGGAATTTAAATGCCATCGCACTCCATGATTAATTATGTCATAGTCGTTAGACCAATATGTTTGAAAATTCCTTCCAATTTACTGCACATGGAATTAAATCGCACACAAGTACACAAAATATGACTTTTCAAACCATTATGATTAGCTGTTTCATGTACATGTAGTTCAAATTTCAATTACGGTCATTAAATGGCTAGAAAATCACTTAAATGTCTTAAAAGGTCAAATGACCCCTGAAATTTTCCAAAATTTGACATTACAGTTGTATTAGTACTACAAATTTTCTCATACATTTAAAACACCATCCGTTGCCACTTTACTCCAAATTCATCATTCACAACTAATAAAAAATATCTACAACATCACACAGTTGTTTTGTAGGAATCGTTTGCGATGAAAATTTCTGTGTCTATTTAAGTCTTCCTCCTTAAGCTTCGTCGGCTCGTCTGCTCTAGTGCTGGCAACCCCCAAATCCACAAATCCTGATCCCCATTCCCGACCCCCATTCTCGAGCTATGGTCCGTGTCATCGATATTGCCCTGGCCCGGGTCGAGGCCATCCACATCAAGATATTCAAGGCCACCTCGGAATCCAGCATGTAACCCATGTCTGAAAAGGCGGCGGTGGCCATGGAGCACCTGCTTCCTCATGAGGTCGCTGAGTGGGAGCTGGAGATGCAGGAGGCGGTGGAGATTGAGGAGCGCCGGGAGGAGGAGTTGCGCGTGGCCCATGTCGAGGTAGAGAAGAGTATGCCCGTCGAGGAATCAGCGGTGGAGTACCAACACGAGCTCTGGCGCAGCCACTACTACGAGTACTACAACCTTGTGGGCGGCACTAAGGAAGAGGACGAGGACGTGGCCGACTTTAGCAGGGGGACGCGGAGTCCACCAACGGCGGCATGTCGCCAGGACAAGTCATCGACGTCTCATCTCACGCCGGCGATGCATAGGCCGGCACAGCGGCGGATTTGCTAAAATTATGTGTACTTAGGCTTTTCTTAATGTTGGTCTTTTGTTAGAGCAATGTTTAGGTCAACTGGCTCTGTTTAATTACTTAAATTGCTCGATTCAGTAAGTCTGGTCTATGTGTTGTACGCTCTTTTGTGTGCCCAAATTTGCAAGCGATGCTAAATTATGCAATGACGTACCCGGGAAAATTTCCACCAAAATTTGAATTATCAAACTCATCCCATGCACGTTAAGCAGAAGAATCGTTTGAGATGCACACTATCATTCAAAGTAAATGGTGTCCGGCGGCAGTGCGTGCAAAGTTTCCCTCCACATTTTGACATTTTTGGCCTACCGCCAAAATATCTACCCTCCCCCCTTCCCCATCCCCTTTTCTCCCTGACCACAAGTCACATTTCCCCTATTTCTCCCTTCCTTCCTTCCTTCCTTCCTAAGCTATAGCCTCTTCCTCGCTCTCGTTGTCTCGCATCCTACCGTCGGGGTCGCCATGGTCTTCTTCAAAGACCTCTCTAGCGGTTCCTCCTCAGACAACGACTCCTTCACCACCCGGGTATGCCTCTCTTCTCTCTCTCGGGCTATGACTTGGAATGAAGGATTTTTACCTGGTGGTCGATTTGAATCATTTCTTACTCTTGTAGTTCCCTAGGACCATCAGTTGCAACAAATGGAGTGGGTGGCTGAAGATCTGTCTGCTCGTTGTCACCATCAATCTCCATGCATGAAGCTAGTTGCGTTTGAATCTGTTGATAGTGGGAGGAAGTTACTGGCATGTGCAGAAAAGGGTAGACCCTCTTTCGTTGTTACAAATCATTTGTTAGATGTGATTCAGACACTGTCACGATCCCAACCAATTCATACCACACCTTCAACCAAACACATCCTAAGACAGTGTCACAGTTTGTACCTAGTATCAAAAAATGTTGCCATCTCATCAGCCGTGCCATTAGAAAATTATTTGGCACCGCTTCAGCAGTTTGTGGAGCCAACTTTTCCACACATCCAAGTAGCCAAGCAGTAAAATACTAAATATTTATGGCACGAAGGAACTGGGCGTCAGAGCAACTAGGTGCTCCGGAGTTTGGGCCCCTGATTTTTTTATTTGCATCGGCTCGCTCGCCGGTGGCACCATCGTGCGAGATGTAGCAACAGTTGTCTTTACACCGGTTTTGGCATACATAGTGGACGACCTTAGTGTTATTAGTTCTATGTTACTAAATTTGTGCATGTACACACCTGTTAGTATCAATTTGATGTCATCCAAACACTGTCGCTATGTTGTTGCAGTTATATTTACTTCCTCTTAAAATGTTCAATTTGTTATTTACAATACATGAGTAAGAACTTGTAGCATTGTTGTAGTTAATTATAGCTTCTGATGTTTCAGAATTTGGTTGTTGTCTCAGTAGCAATTAATTCATTTGCACATTGATCTTTTTGAGAAGATATGTCATAATTAACCTGTTTCTTTAGTTTTTCAAAATAATTATTGGTGATTTTCTATGTTGCTATAAACCCATTTTCCCTACAATTGTTACTGATCTAGTTTTAAATACTAAGGATGAATGGAAGTGTTCTTACTTGGAGTGGGTTGATCAAGAGTGGCCATAGTCTTTGAAGATGTGCCTAGCAAAGCTCTAGAGCATGTATCAGGAAGAGAACAGAGGTAGGCTTAGAGAAAGTGTTGTCAACACTGAAGAATATTTGAATATGCGGGATAAAAAGAGGAAGGTGGAGAATGAGCTCAGATTTTTTAAATCAGACTTTGCTAAGATGGTGTTGGCGAAGGAGGAGGCACTTTCCCAGCGACCAGTGCAAAACAGATTCTTACTGAACTGAAAGCATAGGTGGGTAAGGCGAGCCTAGATGATCTCGATTAAGGAAATGAATATATTGTTCTAATATTGTTCTTATGAAGTTGAACTATCTATATGTTGTACTCTGTTATTTTCTGGTAGCTATCGTACTGTGATGTTAAAATATATCTATGTGCCTGATATGAAATTGGCAAACAGATGTTCGATATGAAATGTGAATTTGTGTAATAGTGGAATTATTAATTGTAAACTAATGAACCTGCTAAATGGGTCATGGAACTTTGCAAACGGTTCTAGAAGTAAAAGCGCTTGTGATGGATAGCCCAATGCCACACAGTTTTCTTCATCAAATCGTGTGTGATGTAGTTGATAAAAGCAAACGGTTAATCAAGGCAGAGCGTGTAACACCCCGGATCCGATGCGCCAGATGTCTGCCAGTTATTCGCCGTCGTTGCCATGTCATTTGCTTGCGTGTTGCATTTATCATGTCATCATGTGCATTTCATTTTGCATACATGTTCATCTCATGCATCCGAGCATTTTCCCCGTTATCCGTTTTGCAATCCGGCGCTCCTATGTCCTCCGGTGTCTCCCTCTTCTCCCTTCTCTTGTGTGGGTATTAAACCTTCTCGGAATGGCCCGAGGTTTGCCAAGCGGCCTTGGTATAGCACCGGTAGACCGCCTGTCAAGTTTCGTGCCATTTGGAGCTCGTTTGGTACTATAAACATGTTTTGATATACATGTCTTTCTCTATCCATTCATGCCCTTGGTTGCAATTATAGCCTGCTGGAACATGTTAATTTCTTGCTCCAAAGTTGCTTGAAAATGTTTCCTGACAGATTGTTTGCATGAGATTCAATTTTCACGAGGTCGTTGTAGTTGATCCGTGTACCCTATGAACTTGCTCTTGCCATGCTTAGCTTCATAAACATGCCTTATTACTGTTGGTTGCCTTGCCATGCCATGTATTGCTCTGTAGTGAGTGGTTCGAGCTCACGAACATGCCTACTAAACGTTGTTCCTGCCATGTTTAAATCTGTAATAGAACTTGCCATGTTTACATGGGTGCCATCATATTTTCCGTGCCTTTTTAGCTCATGGTCAGTAAGGGTCTTTTGATATATGCTATTAGTAGATTCATGCCATGCCTTTGTTTGCCATGATAAGTTCCTGTAACATGTTGTTTGATAGCTCTAAACATTGCAACCTGATGTTATTTCTGCTAAAGTCTGAAACTGTTATTACTTGCAATATCTCCATGTCATTTTGAGCATGTTCTAGTTGTTTCTGGAGATAGCTCAGTGTTCATGTTTTGTTATGCTTTACCAGTACTTCATGCCCATGCCTTTTGTTATTATGTTGGGGTGCTGTAGCATATTGTTTTGATGCTTGCAAGATGCCTAGAAGCTGTTTTGGACAGATTGCTGTTATGACTTGTATAGTGTGTGTGTGTTGCACCGTTGCTCCGTTTTGAGTGTGCTCTATATGAAACTTGCTTGATTTTGCATGTAGCTTCATATTATCATGTTGCATCCTTGTTTTGGTGTGTTTGCTTGATGTTTGGGTGCATTTTGCATCAATGCCATGTTTAACTTGTTTTGCTCATATCTTCTAGCACGTAGCTCCGAATCTAATGAACTTTATATGTAACTTGACTAGAATTTCGAGTAGATTCTCTTGGTGCTCTTTAACTTGCTGTTTAACAACTTCAACATAAGGTTTATTCAGTTCTGGACCAATTTCGAAATATGCATATGAGGACTTACCGGAATTGTTATATGTTGTTTCCGGCCTCATTTAAACTTGCCTTGATGTGTTGATCTTGTGTACATCATCTCTTGCCATGAGTAGCTTCACGTAGTTTGGTCATGCATCATGCTTGTTGTGCATCATGTCATGTTCATGTGTGGTGTGTTTACCATATTGTGTGCTTCTTCTCGATAGTTCCCGTTTCGTTGCGATCATGAGGATTCGTTCGTCTACGTGTGGTTCGTCTTCGTGGCTTCATCTTCTTCATGGACTTGTTCTTCTTCCTTGCGGGATTTCAGGCAAGATGACCGCTGCCCTGGATCTCACTACTATCATTGCTATGCTAGTTGCCTCGTTCTATCGCTATGCTGCGCTACCTATTACCTGTTTGTCAAGCCATCCCATATTGCCATGAACCTCTAACCTTTGACACCTTTCCTATGCAAACCGTTGTTTGGCTATGTTACCGCTTTTGCTCAGCCCTCTTATAGCGTTGCTAGTTGCGGTGAAGTTGAAGATTGCTCCATGGTGGACAGGGTTTATGTTGGGATATCACAATATCTCTTATATTATTAATGCATCTATATACTTGGTAAAGGGTGGAAGGCTCGGCCTTATGCAGTGTTTTGTTCCACTCTTGCCGCCCTAGTTTCCGTCATACGGTGTTATGTTCCCAGATTTTGCGTCCCTTACGCGGTCGGGTGATTTATGGGACCCCCGACGTTCGCTTTGAATAAAACTTGTCCAAAGAAGGCCCAACATTGACTTTTACCATTTGCCTCACCACCACCTACCTTTTTCCCTTGGGAGTCGCTCTCTCGAGGTCATCTTTATTTTAGCCCCGGGCGGTGCTTGTCTAAGTGCTGGTCCAAACCGAGCGATGTCCGGCGCCCCTAGGCAACCGTGGTCTATGCCAACCCGACGTCTGCTCATCCGGTGTGCCACGAGAACGAGATATGTGCAGCTCCTATCGGGATTTGTCGGCACATCGGGCGGCTTTGCTGGTCTTGTTTTACCATTGTCGAAATGTCTTGATGTACCGGATACCGAGTCGATCGGAGTGTCTTGGGTGAAGGTCTATTCCTTCGATGATCGCGAGATCTTGTCATGGGCTAAGTTGGGACACCCTGCAGGTATAAACATTCGAGAGCCGTGCCGCGGTTATGTGGCAGATGGGAATTTGTTAATGTCGGTTGTAGACAACTTGACACTTGATCCAAATTAAAACGCATCAACCGAGTGTGTAGCCGTGATGGTCTCTTCTCGGGAGTCCGGAAGTGAACACGGTTTACGTGTTATGTTTGGCGTAAGTAGGTGTTCGGATCACCTCTTGATCATTGCTAGTTGACGACCGTTCCGCTTGTTTCTCTTCTCGCTCTCATTTGCGTTGGTTAGCCACCATACTTGCTTAGTCGCTGCTGCAACCTCACCACTTTACCCCTTCCTTTCCCATTAAGCTTTGCTAGTCTTGATACCCATGGTAATGGGATTCTTTGAGTCCTCGTGGCTCACGGATACTTCAAACCAGTTTGCGGTGCCTATGTTACCGGCGGTGGCGCAATCAAGCTCAAGGAGGAGCTCGATGAAGATCTTGCCTTTTGTGTTGTTTCGTTCTAGTTGATCAGTAGTGGAGCCCAGTTGGGGTCGATCGGGGCCGTTTGTCGCATTTGGGGTTCTTCTTTTACTTTGGTTCCGTAGTCGGACCTTGATTGTATCTGGATGATGTAATGCTTTATTCATGTAATTGTGTGAAGTGGCTATTGTAAGCCAACTATGTATCTCTTTCCCTTATGTACTACTTGGGTTGTGTGAAGATTACCTCACTTGCGACATTGCTTTCAATGCGGTTATGCCTCTAAGTCGTGCTTCGACACGTGGGAGCTATAGCCGCATCGAGGGCGTTACAAGTTGGTAATCAGAGCCTTCCCCGACCTTAGGAGCCCCATTGCTTGATCGTTTTTAGTGGCCGAGTTGTGTCTAGAAAAATGTTTTGAGTCATTTAGGATTATATATATCAGAGAGTTAGGAATTCTTCTTATTCCTCAGTCCCTTCATCGCTCTGGTGAGGTATCCTGACGTAGAGTTTTGACTTTCCTCTTCTCAAATTTCACTAAAAAAAATTTTTAGGATCACGCGGGTATCTTGGGATCGTTCCGATATTCTTATGACGAGAACATTGTTCTTGGTGCCTCCTGTCATTTAGGGGTTGTGGCAGTGTCCCGGGGAGTTGAGCTCCGAGGTGTTGTCGTCATAATTTTATCGTTGCGATTCGAATACCGAGTTTAATACCGACATCGAAAATCTCTTTTATGCGTTGTTGGTGAGATAACCCCGCTAACCCAATCTTGAGGTGAGCACGGAGTATTGCCATGACTCGTATAACGGATGCTTTTGAAGGTTGAGGTACACGATTTCGAAGGTTTCTCGGTTATGTGTTGACGGATACGGTGGATGTAGGGATTGTTAGTTTGGGTGAGATATATTGCTCCTGTATCCCCAACACCGATTGCATAACCGAAAGTTTGGGAGTTTCATAGGTGGGAATTCAAGTAGCTCTTAGGATATCTTTCCGACGGATGTATGATATGAAATTGGGGTTCGACGTCTAGTGGTCCGCCTATCCACGGTTGGTTTCTGATGGTCTCGTTGTGTCTTAAAGAGTCCTTGGCTATGCCGACTGGGGGCGCTTCAGTATGTCATGTGCCTTGCCTTGTACATGATGGTGCTGTACGATTGAGCCCGTGTAGGCCCCACCACGAAAACTTCGGACGAAATCTCTATCATATGTTTGTTCTGGCTTATTCTGCAAGCCAATCCTTTGTTTTGTTTTATTTGTGGTATTCGAGTTGCTTCGAAGTCAAGTGTTGATTCCATACCTTTCCCTAAACGGTGTTCTCATATTTCTATGCGAATACTAATCCTTCTCGACAATCGAGGTTGTCATGTCAACTCCTTTCCAACCGGTGTGCTTCTCTTCAAGTGGATCCCATCATTTTTCCCATCCGCAAGATCAATTCCAAGTTTTCTCAACGGTGTTTGTTTCATCCGTCCCAAGTTGCCTTTGTTTCCCGCCCACCCACCCTTTTTCTTCAAGGACACATATTTCTTAATCAAATATCCATTTATTCCTGTGAAGTCTCTTCATTCTTTTCTTTCAATGTTCTTATCCGGTGATTTCCCATGAAGATGCTCAACAGTTTCAAGTTCATCGTCCTTCATTGTTGTTTCTTCTCCGGTGGATCCTATTCAAGCTTTCGATATTCATCATATTCTTTTCCTCATTTCTAATGTCTTCTCATACCGGTGCACCTCATTATCATTCTACTTCTCGCTATTTGTTATTCCGGAGTGCTCAAGATATCTCGAAGATTCGTGTTTCCACTCTGCATTCGTTCAAGCTCTTTCGAGATTGGTATCTCATTCAAGTCATTTAATTCAACCAGTGCAACATCTCTTTTAAATCATTTCAATGGTGTTCTTTTGAGTGGGCCCTAACCCACAGGTCTTTTCCCCGGATCTTACCTGACTCTTCTATTTTCCCAGAGCTATCCTAAATTCTTCTCCAAGTTTGACGTAAGAATGAGTTATCATCAGTCAAATGCTTTTCTCTAAGATCTTTCAAATTCTTTTCATAGTTGGCTCAACCTCTTCGCTTTTGATTCTTCCGGTGTGCCTCAATAGTTCTTGGTGTTGTTTCTCGTTGTCATTCTCATCATTTGAAGATCGAAGAAGAGTTTCTCTTTAATCTTGCTCTATTCTCTTCAAGATTCATGGTGCTAGCTTGTTGCCATCCTCTCATAATTGTTTTCGATTGTGAGAATCTTTTTCACCCATCAGGAGATATTCAAGAGTCTTCTCAGTTTGTCATCCGGAGTCCATCAATTCAGGTTTATTCATTCTCAGCTGTCGGTTATCATTCTCCTATCTTGTCGGTGCATCAATCGAATATCCTCTAATCAGTTCTTGATCTCTTTGTTCTCATGTATCTAGTTTGTCTCAAGCACCTTCGTTCATTTGCTAATTCTTACCGGTGATGCACCCCTACTTAGATCATTTTCAATTCTTACGGTGGTTCGTTCAAGATCTCTCTTCCTTGTTTATCATATCAATTCATTTGTTGTTCCAATCCTACCGGTGGTTCGTTGAAGACCTTCTCAAGTTTTGATATATCTCTTTTAATCCTTTCTACGAGAATAAGTAGTATGCCAAATCCGTTGATTGTCATCAATTTATTTGATGAAGGATAAGCATACAATAAATCTTATTCTTATTTCCTTGAGGTGATTCAATTCTTTTCTTTTCCAGAGTTTCAACTTTTCCGCATTATCTCGTCACGGAGATCCATCTAAATCATTGCAAGGATTCACCTTGTGTTTTCAACTTCTCTTTCTTTTTATCATCCTTTTATTACCGGAGTTCTTCATGGAGGTTCTACATGATGGTTCATCAAGGATTTAATTCCCTTCTCAAAGTTTTCATCGAGATTCTTATCTAAGGAGCTCAAGCATTCTTCATCGTGCATCCCGAAGTGCAACTCTTTCTACCTTTTGAGGTGGTGTTATATCACTCTTGACAATTGCCATTCTTGTTTCACGATTCACATGTTGTCAAGAATGAGGTATTTAAACCCATCAATCTCTTCATTGGAGTTATCTTGGGTTATATTTCACCTAAAGCTTTCCCTAAGGATTGTTGCTATTTATGGTGCTTATAAATGACCCAAGTTCTTCATTTGTCCTCCCGGTGAAATAAGTTTCTCGTCTCCTTGTTGATATCAATCCAATCATTTGTTTCCGTTGGTGGCAGAAGCTCACCTCATCATTTTGAGATGTTTTTCATAAGCCCGCCACAAGCTTATTCTTTTCGTTGTTGATTTTCCAACAACTCTATTCTAACCTTCTTGCAAGGGTGCATTCCAAGATCATTTGTGGCAGAAGTTGGCATTTTCTTCTCCGTCCCTTTATCCCAATGATCTAACTTCTATTCTTTCGTTACGGAGGCATTGTGATGTTGTGCTCTTCACCCATCACCTCGTTTTGTGAGGATCGTGTTCTTTTTCTTGCTTATCCATTTAACCGGAGTGTTGTGTTCTCATTCAATATATTTTCATCTCATCAAGTTTTCTTCTCTTTTCTACCGGAGTGCTGTCCAAATTCTGTCATTCTTGTTCCTTGGTCATCTCCGTTGTTTTGTTTCTTTCAATTTGTTCAACCTCTCAAGGTTCTTTGGTTTCACTCGTTCGTCAAAGAAGCAACTTAGTTTTACCTTTTCTCTTCCTCTTCCGTTTTCCCCTCCGGTGCCATTCTAGATCTCGGGACGAGATCCTCTCATAGTGGTGGAGTGTTGTAACACCCCGGATCCGATGCGCCAGATGTCTGCCAGTTATTCGCCGTCGTTGCCATGTCATTTGCTTGCGTGTTGCATTTATCATGTCATCATGTGCATTTCATTTTGCATACATGTTCATCTCATGCATCCGAGCATTTTCCCCATTATCCGTTTTGCAATCCGGCGCTCCTATGACCTCCGGCGTCTCCCTCTTCTCCCTTCTCTTGTGTGGGTATTAAACCTTCTCGGAATGGCCCGAGGTTTGCCAAGCGGCCTTGGTATAGCACCGGTAGACCGCCTGTCAAGTTTCATGCCATTTGGAGCTCGTTTGGTACTCCAACGATTAACCGGGTAACCGCAAAGCCCTCTTTTGTTGCAGCCCAACACCCCTTCGAAAGTGGCCCAAAACCCACCAAACTCCCTTCCATGCTCTCGGTCGTTCGATCACGATCGCGTGGCTGAAAACCGCTCCTCATTTGGACTCTCCTAGCTCCCTCTACCTATATAAAGACCCTCCCCTTCCATTTTTGCGGACGAATTCGCAGATGAACCCTAGCCCCGCTCCTCCCGCGCCGCCGGACACGTCCGCCCGCGCCGGACATGTCCGCCGGACGCGTCACTCCGGCCAATAGGGCGTCGCCATGTCACTCTCCTCGCCGCCGCAGCCAACCAGAAGCGCGCCGCGCCCTGGCCGCGCCCGACGCCGCACCGCCAGCCGGCCAGACGCAACCCGCCCGAGCCCGCTTCGCCTCGCCCGCGCCCTCCGCCCGCCTCCGGCCGCGATTCTGCCCGCCGCGACCCGCAGCCAGCCTGCCGCCCGCGTCGCCGAGATCGCGCCGTGGCGCGTCGCCGCCGCATCACGACCTCGCCGCCGTCCGTCGCCCTTCCGGCCTCCTCGCCGAGCGCCATTTGCTCCCTCATTGCCGCGCCGCCACCTCGCCGGCTGCCCGCGCCCGCCGCCCTCGGCCTCCCCAGCCTCGCCCCGGCCAGATCCGGTGCGGCCCCCCCGGATCCCTCCGTCCCGCGTTGACTTTCGCGGAGGTATAAATCCACCAAGTCCCAGATTTCAGTTATTTTCATGCCATGTTCATGCCATCACATCTCTGCATCCGTAGCTCCGTTTTGCGCGTATAATATGTCAAATTGTTTGCTTCGACGAGTACATCATTTCATTCCATTGTATCATTTTCATTTCAGCTCATCTTGATGCCCGAAATTCTGTTGGAAGAGGGCTTCAGATCGTTAGTTCCAGTATCTTATCAGCTCGAGCTCTTTTGTCATTTTTGCCATGATTTATGTGTGCATCCTATGAGTGTGAGCTCTACATGAATGTTGGACTAAGCCATGCCATCTTTCCATAGGTGTTGACCTTGTATTTCTGTGAGTTGTGTGCTGAGTGTATCAAGCTTGTAAAGTAGGGTAGTTGCTGTTGCTGTTTTCCTGGCAGATTCTGTTATAATTTGATGCCATGTTAACATGCTTCTAGTAATCAATCCATGTATAATCTGGAGATGCTCTATAAACATGTTTTGATATACATGTCTTTCTCTATCCATTCATGCCCTTGGTTGCAATTATAGCCTGCTGGAACATGTTAATTTCTTGCTCCAAAGTTGCTTGAAAATGTTTCCTAACAGATTGTTTGCATGAGATTCAATTTTCACGAGGTCGTTGTAGTTGATCCGTGTACCCTATGAACTTGCTCTTGCCATGCTTAGCTTCATAAACATGCCTTCTTACTGTTGGTTGCCTTTCCATGCCATGTATTGCTCTGTAGTGAGTGGTTCGAGCTCACGAACATGCCTACTAATCGTTGTTCCTGCCATGTTTAAATCTGTAATAGAACTTGCCATGTTTACATGGGTGCCATCATATTTTTCGTGCCTTTTTAGCTCATGGTCAGTAAGGGTCTTTTGATATATGCTATTAGTAGATTCATGCCATGCCTTTGTTTGCCATGATAAGTTCCTGTAACATGTTGTTTGATAGCTCTAAACATTGCAACCTGATGTTATTTCTGCTAAAGTCTGAAACTGTTATTACTTGCAATATCTCCATGTCATTTTGAGCATGTTCTAGTTGTTTCTGGAGATAGCTCAGTGTTCATGTTTTGTTATGCTTTACCAGTACTTCATGCCCATGCCTTTTGTTATTATGTTGGGGTGCTGTAGCATATTGTTTTGATGCTTGCAAGATGCCTAGAAGCTGTTTTGGATGATTCTTTGTTATGACTTGTATAGTGTGTGTGTGTTGCACCGTTGCTCCGTTTGAGTGTGCTCTATATGAAACTTGCTTGATTTTGCATGTAGCTTCATATTATCATGTTGCATCCTTGTTTTGGTGTGTTTGCTTGATGTTTGGGTGCATTTTGCATCAATGCCATGTTTAACTTGTTTTGCTCATATCTTCTAGCCCGTAGCTCCGAATCTAATGAACTTTATATGTAACTTGACTAGAATTTCGAGTAGATTCTCTTGGTGCTCTTTAACTTGCTGTTTAACAACTTCAACATAAGGTTTATTCAGTTCTGGACCAATTTCGAAATATGCATATGAGGACTTACCGGAATTGTTATATGTTGTTTCCGGCCTCATTTAAACTTGCCTTGATGTGTTGATCTTGTGTACATCATCTCTTGCCATGAGTAGCTTCATGTAGCTTGGTCATGCATCATGCTTGTTGTGCATCATGTCATGTTCATATGTGATGTGTTTACCATGTTGTGTGCTTCTTCTCGATAGTTCCCGTTTCGTTGCGATCGTGAGGATTCGTTCGTCTACGTGTGGTTCGTCTTCGTGGCTTCATCTTCTTCATGGACTTGTTCTTCTTCCTTGCGGGATTTCAGGCAAGATGACCGCTACCCTGGATCTCACTACTATCATTGCTATGCTAGTTGCCTCGTTCTATCGCTATGCTGCGCTACCTATTACCTGTTTGTCAAGCCATCCCATATTGCCATGAACCTCTAACCTTTGACACCTTTCCTATGCAAACCGTTGTTTGGCTATGTTACCGCTTTTTGCTCAGCCCCTCTTATAGCGTTGCTAGTTGCAGGTGAAGTTGAAGATTGCTCCATGGTGGACAGGGTTTATGTTGGGATATCACAATATCTCTTATATTATTAATGCATCTATATACTTGGTAAAGGGTGGAAGGCTCGGCCTTATGCCTGGTGTTTTGTTCCACTCTTGCCGCCCTAGTTTCCGTCATACCGGTGTTATGTTCCCGGATTTTGCGTCCCTTACGCGGTAGGGTGATTTATGGGACCCCCCTGACAGTTCGCTTTGAATAAAACTTGTCCAGCAAGGCCCAACATTGACTTTTACCATTTGCCTCACCACCACCTACCTTTTTCCCTTGGGAGTCGCTCTCTCGAGGGTCATCTTTATTTTAGCCCCCCCGGGCCAGTGCTTGTCTAAGTGCTGGTCCAAACCGAGCGATGTCAGGCGCCCCCTAGGCAACCAGGGTCTATGCCAACCCGACGTCTGGCTCATCCGGTGTGCCCTGAGAACGAGATATGTGCAGCTCCTATCGGGATTTGTCGGCACATCGGGCGGCTTTGCTGGTCTTGTTTTACCATTGTCGAAATGTCTTGATGTACCGGGATACCGAGTCTGATCGGAGTGTCTTGGGTGAAGGTCTATTCCTTCGATGATCGCGAGAGCTTGTCATGGGCTAAGTTGGGACACCCCGCAGGTATAAACTTTCGAGAGCCGTGCCGCGGTTATGTGGCAGATGGGAATTTGTTAATGTCGGTTGTAGACAACTTGACACTTGATCCGAATTAAAACGCATCAACCGAGTGTGTAGCCGTGATGGTCTCTTCTCGTGGAGTCCGGAAGTGAACACGGTTTCTGTGTTATGTTTGACGTAAGTAGGTGTTCAGGATCACCTCTTGATCATTGCTAGTTGACGACCGTTCCGCTTGTTTCTCTTCTCGCTCTCATTTGCGTTGGTTAGCCACCATACTTGCTTAGTCGCTGCTGCAACCTCACCACTTTACCCCTTCCTTTCCCATTAAGCTTTGCTAGTCTTGATACCCATGGTAATGGGATTGCTGAGTCCTCGTGGCTCACGAGATACTTCCAAACCAGTTTGCAGGTGCCTATGTTACCGAGCAGGTGACGCAATCAAGCTCAAGGAGGAGCTCGATGAAGATCTTGCCTTTTGTGTTGTTTCGTTCTAGTTGATCAGTAATGGAGCCCAGTTGGGGTCGATCGGGGCCGTTTGTCGCATTTGGGGTTCTTCTTTTACTTTGGTTCCGTAGTCGGACCTTGATTGTATCTGGATGATGTAATGCTTTATTCATGTAATTGTGTGAAGTGGCGATTGTAAGCCAACTATGTATCTCTTTCCCTTATGTACTACTTGGGTTGTGTGAAGATTACCTCACTTGCGACATTGCTTTCAATGTGGTTATGCCTCTAAGTCGTGCTTCGACACGTGGGAGCTATAGCCGCATCGAGGGCGTTACAGAGCGTGTGTGATAGTTATGTCACGCCCAATATGCGACCCTATCCAAAAGGAACTCGAAGGTCCCACCAAGGATAGACCCGCATATTGAAACGCTTTTGCAAGGTGGATATCATTACATCAACATTACATAATAGATGGGGATACATACAAAAGGCATACAATGCCACATGAATACAACATCATACATAAGACCAACATCCGACTACGGATGAAACACAAACAGAAGCTCAAACGACATCTACCCTACTAGCCCAGGCTGCCAACCTGGAACCTATCCCCTGATCGAAGAAGAAGCGGAAGAAGAACTCCAAACAAGCAAACATTGCTCTCGCGTCATGATCGTCGCACAACCTTTACCTGCAACTGTTGTTGTAGTAATCAGTGAGCCACGAGGACTCAGCAATCCCATTACCATGGGTATCAAGACTAGCAAAGCTTAAAGGGAAAGGAAGGGGTAAAGTGGTGAGGTTACAGCAGCGACTAAGCAAGTATGGTGGCTAACATACGCAAATGAGAGCGAGAAGAGAAGCAAAGGAACGGTCGTGAAGCTAGCAATGATCAAGAGGTGATCCTGAACTCCTACTTATGTCAAGCATAACCCAAAACCGTGTTCACTTCCCGGACTCCGCCGAGAAGAGACCATCACGGCTACACACGCGGTTGATGCGTTTTAATTCGGATCTGGTGTCAAGTTATCTACAACCAGACATTAACAAATTCCCATCTACCACATAACCGCGGGCATAGCTCTTGAAAGTTTATACCCTGCAGGGGTGTCCCAACTTAGCCCATGATAAGCTCTCACGATCAACGAAGGATATACCTTCTCCCAGGAAGACCCGATCAGTCTCGGAATCCCGGTTTACAAGACATTTCGACAATGGTAAAACAAGACCAGCAAGACCGCCCGATGCGCCGACATCCCGATAGGAGCTGCACATATCTCGTTCTCAGGGAAACACCGGATGAACACTACGTACAACTAAAACCATACCTCGAGTTTCCCCGAGGTGGCGCTGCAAGTGGCTCTGGTTCGGACCAACACTTAGACAAGCATTGGCCCGGGGGGGCTATAATAAAGATGACCCTTGGGTTAATTACTCCCAAGGGAAAAGTAGGTGGTGGTGAGGCAAATGGTAAAACCAAGGTTGGGCCTTGCTGGAGGAGTTTTATTCAAAGTGAACTGTCGAGGGGGTCCCATAAATCACCCGACTGCATAAGGAACGCAAAATCCGGGAACATAACACCGGTATGATGGAAACTAGGGCGGCAGGAGTGGAACAAAACACCAGGCATAAGGCCGAGCCTTCCACCCTTTACCAAAATATATAGATGCATTAATAATATAAGAGATATTGTGATATCCCAACAAAACCCTCCACCATGGAGTAAACTTCATCTTCACCTGCAACTAACAACGCTATAAGAGGGGCTGAGCAAAGCGGTAACATAGCCAAGCAATGGTTTGCTAGGAATGGTGTCAAAGGTTAGAGGTTCATGGCAATTGGGAGGCTTGAAGAGCAAATGATAGGTAACACAGCATAGCGATACAACGACGCAACTAGCATAGCAATGATAGTAGTGAGATCCAGGGTAGCGGTCATCTTGCCTGAAATCCCGCAAGGAAGAAGAACGAGTCCATGAAGAAGATGAAGCCACGAAGACGAACCACACGTGAGATTTAACGCATCCTCACGATCGCAACGAAACGGGAACTATCGAGAAGAAGCACACAACATAGTAAACACACCACACATAGACAAGACATGATGCACAACAAGCATGATGCATGAGAAATCTACATGAAGCTACTCATGGCAAGAGATGATGCAAACAAGAACAACACATCAAGGCAAGTTTAAATGAGGCCGGGAAGAACATATAACAATCCGGTAAGTCCTCATATGCATATTACGAAATTGGTCCAGATCTGAATAAACCTTATGTTCAAGTTGTTAAATAGCAAGTTAAGATGCACCACGAGGATCTACACGAAATTCTAGTCAAGTTACATATAGAGTTCATTAGATTCGGAGCTACGGGCTAGAAGATATGAGCAAAACAAGTTAAACATGGCATTGATGCAAAATGCATACAAACATCAAGCAAACACTCCCAAACATGGATGCAACGTGATGATATGAAGCTACATGCAAAAACAAGCAAGTTTCATACAGAGCACATTCAAAACGGAGCAACGGTTCAACACACTCTATACAAGTCATAGCAACAATCTGTCCATAACAGCAACTAGGCATCTTGCAAGCATCAAAACGATATGCTACAGCACCCCAACATAATAACAAAAGGCATGGGCATGAAGTATAGGTAAAGCACAACAAAACATGAACACTGAGCTATCTCCAGAAATCACTTGAACATGCTCAAAAGGACATGGGAAGATTGCAAATTATAACAGTTTCAGACTTATCAGGAAATAACATCAGGTTGCAATGTTCAGAGCTATCAAACAACATGTTACAGGAACTTACCATGGCAAAAAAAGGCATGGCATGATACTACTAAATGCATAGAACAACAGTCACTTACTGACCATGAGCCAAAAAGGATCAGAAAATATGATGGCACCCATGTAAACATTGCAAGTTATATTACAGATTCATACATGGCAGGAACAACAATAAGTAGGCATGTTGGTGAGCTTGAACCACTCCCCACAGAGCAATACATGGCATGGCAAGGCAACCAACAGTACGAAGACCTGTTTATGAAGCTAAGCATGGCAAGAGCAAGTTCATAGGGTGCATGGATCACTAGCAAAACACATGGCCAAAACTGAACTTAATGTTAACATGCTGACAGCAACATTATTTAGCAACTTTGGAGCAAGATATGAACATGTTACAGCAGGCTATAAATGCAACCAGGGGCATGAATGGATAGAGCAAGACATGTATAACAACTCATACTTAGTGAACATCTCCAGATTATGCATAGAATGACTTGTAGCAGCAGGTTTACATGGCATCACAAAATAACAGATTTAGCCTAGCAAAACAGTAACAGTAAGTAACCTACTTAACAAGCTTGATGCACTCAGCACACAAAGCACAAAAATACATGGATAGCACCTCTGGAAAGATGGCATACCATAGATCAAAACACATGTAGACATCAACCTCATAGGATGCACACATCAAACATGGCAAAAATGACAAATGAGCATGTTATAACAGCCCAATGATTAACATCAACATGCACTCTTCCAACAAAGATTTGAAGGCGTCAAGATGAGATCAAATGAAACTGATGCAATAGAATGAAATGAAGTACTCGTCGAGACGAACAATTTGACATATTACACGCACGAAACGGAGCAGTTCATAGGGAGTTATTATGCGATGAACATGGCATGATTATGCAAAATATTTCGGGACAGTGGAATTTTAGAGGGGGAAAAGTCAACCTTCGGGCTGGATCTGGAGATCGCCGGAGACGGGGTGGCAGCTCGCCGGAGAAGAAGGGGAGGCGGACGGAGGACGAGGGAGAGGCCGGGAGGAGCGCGGGACGGCCGGATGAGGCGGATCCGGGACGGCGCGGTTGCCGGGGAGGCGCGGGACGCTGGGGAGCGGCAGCAGGGGGAGGCGCGGCGAAGCTTCGCCGGAGCTCGGGCCGAGGAGGAGCGAGGGCGGCGCCGTGGCGACGACGGGCGGCGGGATCGGGCGGTGCCGCGACGCGAACGGCGGCGGCGGGCACATGGGCGGCGGCGCAGCAGCGATGGGGCGCAGGCGTCTGAGACCAGCGAGGACGGCGGCGAGGGCACACCAGCAGCGGCGGCGGATCGGTCGCGGCGGCGCGCGCGCTGCCCAGGCGGCCCGGGACGGGCTCGCGATGGGCCAAGCGGGCCCGCGGTGGAGACGGCGGCGGGGAGCTGACGTGGCGGTGCGCGATTCACCCAGGAACGGCGGCGGATGTGTCCGGTCCGGTCCGGACATGTCCGGCGCAGCGCGGAGGGGAAAATTAGGGTTTGGAGTGCGATTTGGACGGGGGAGGGCTAATTTATAGGTAGAGGGAGCTAGGAGAGTCCAAATGAGGTGCGGTTTTCGGCCACGCGATCGTGATCGAACGACCGAGAGCATAGAGGGGAGTTAGATGGGCTTTGGGCCACTTTGGAAGGGGTGTTGGGCTGCAAACAAAAGAGGCTTTTGCGGTTACCCGGTTAACCGTTGGAGTATCAAACGACCTCCAAATGGCACGAAACTTGACAGGCGGTCTACCGGTGCTATACCAAGGCCGCTTGGCAAACCTCGGGCCATTCCAAGAAAGTTTAACACCCGCTCACGAAGAGAGGCGAGAAGGGGACGCCGGATGACATAGGAGTGCCAGATTGCAAAACGGACAACGGGGAAAATGCTCGGATGCAAGAGATGAACACGTATGCAATGCAATGCACATGATGACATGATATGAAATGCAGATGATGACATGGCAAAATGCAACACGAATCCAAATGACATGGCAACGACGGCGAATAACAGGCAGACACCTGGCGCAATGAATCCGGGGCGTTACAACACTCCTCCACTAACAAAAGATCTCGTCCTGAGATCTTAGGACCGAGACGGAAGGGAAAAAGTAATGAGGTGAAACAAGAACTCAAAAGAAGAAGCAAAGAGTCGAGAGCCTCGAGAAGAAGAGAGGAGCGACGAGACTGACAAGAAACGAAAACTCACGGAATCAGATAGACTATGAAACCACTCCGGTTGGAACGACATAAGAAACGGATAAGACTGAAAGGATATAGGCAGCACTCCGGATGAAAAATGGAGGAATAGAACATGAGCTCGAGAGGATGGAATGGTACTTGATGAATAAATGACACAAAACCTCCGGAAAGAATTGAAAGAGTTGAATGAAAAGAACGAAGAAGAAAATGACAACTTATGCCACAATTGAAATTGAAAGCATCTTTAGAAGGAAGGTTTAAATGTTGTTGTTGAGAAAATCAACAACGAAAAGAATAAACTTGTTGTGGACTTATGGATAACATCTCAAAATTATGAGGTGATAACCAACCACAAACGGAAAAGATTAAATAGCTGAGAAGAACGAAGAAATGCAAAACTCCACTTCAAAAGGATATGGAGAATTAATTGCACTTCGAGACGCGAGAAGAAAAGATACTTGAACTCCACCAACAAAATGTTGATGAACTCTTGAAGAATGAATTAGATCATGAAGAACCACCGTGAAGAACTCCGGTGAGAAAAGGATGATGAGCTAGAATGAAGGATGAAAGAATAAGATGAGCCTTGCGATGATTTAGATGGGGGTTCCGACGAAATGGCCGAGGAAATTTGAACTCCGGAAAAGAAAAGATGAAAACACTTGGAACTAGAATTTATTCACCAAGAACAAACTCCGAAAGAAGGGATTTAATCGCTTGGATGAAATAAGAATAAGATTTATTGTATGCTTATCCTTCATCAAATTAAATTGATGAGAAGCAATGGATTTTACATACTACTTATTCTTCTTGAAAAAGATTGAGAACTGACATATCGCAAACTAGAGAAGGTCTTCATGAATCACCGGTAGGTTGAAAAGAACGAATGGATTAATATGATAAACAAGGAAAAGAATCTTGAACAAACCACCGTAAGGATTCGGAAATGACTGACGAAAGAGAATGAATCGCCGGGAAGAATTAGAAGACAAATATGCTTGAGGGGATTTAGAAGCAAAAGAACAAAGATCATGATCTGATTAAAGAACACTTGAGCGAAACGCCGGGATAATTGGGTAACGGTAGCTGAAATGTGAAGTCAAAGAATTCTTCTAGAATGATGGCCTCCGGATGATTGAGAGAGAAAGCAACACCTGAAATGCTCCGGATGGGTGAAAAGAATTTGCATTACTTGAAACAATTCGATAGGATGACATCGAGCTAGCACCGCGAATCTCCGGGAGAACGGACAAGATTTAAGAGAAATCTTCTTCTTTGGTCTTCAAATGATGACGGAAAACACCACCAAAATAACTGAGATACTCCGGGAGAATGACAAGCGAAGAGGTTGAGCCAACAATGAAAATGATTTGAAATCGATGTTGGAAAAGGCATGTGACCGATGGAATCCATTCTTACGTCACACTTTGAAAAGAATTTGAGAATAACTCCGGGGAATTAGAAGAGTCAGGTAAGATCCTGGGAAAAGACCTATGGGTTAGGGCCCACTAAAGAGAAAACACCGTTGGAAAGGATTGTTGAACTGATAGATGATGCACCGGAACAATTGAAATATTTGAATGAGGTGGCAACCTCGAATTAATTCAAACACAGACAACTCTCCTGAGATGTCTTGAACACTCCGGAAGGATAAACTGGCGAGAGGCGAACGAGCAGGGAAAAACACTTGAGCCGAGGAAAAGAATATGATCAACACCGAAAACTTGAATTAAGTCCACCGGAAAAGAAAAAGAGATGAAGAATGACGAACGAGACGAGAATTCACCGGTTGAAATATTAAGGGAAGACTGAAGAGGCTCCACACGAATGAAATTGATGGTCGAGAGAGAGTCAGACTCCGGGAAGAAAAAGGGTGGGAGGGCGGGAAAACAAAGGAAACTTGGAAGGGGAACCGACGAATATCTTGAAGAGAAAACACCAGTTGAAATCATTGAGGAAAGAAAACAAAGACTTCGCACGAGTAGGATGGATACTCGATTACGGACTCTGGTTCCGAGAAGAAGAAGGGAGGGAGGGTGGGAAAAGAAGACAACTGAGGATTGAACTTGGCAAAGATGAAGAGGCTTGAGTCAACTTGACGAGAAATGCACCGGATAAAAAGAGCTGAGGAACAACGATCGAAAAACCAACTACGTGATTCTAAAGAAAAATTTGAATGGGAAGAGGAGTATTCAAAATACCTACGTCAAGATTCCTCACTAGAGCGATGAAGGGGCTGAGGAGTAAAAAGAATTCCTACTCTCTGATATAACTAGACTCAGAAAACAGTTTTCTTCTAGACTCAACAACGGCCAAACTACACGATCAATCAAGGGGGCTCCTAAGGTCGGTCGAGGCTCTGATAACAACTTGTCATGCCCAATATGCGACCATATCCAAAAGGAACTCGAAGGTCCCACCAAGGATAGACCCGCATATTGAAACGCTTTTGCAAGGTGGATATCATTACATCAACATTACATAATAGATGGGGATACATACAAAAGGCATACAATGCCACATGAATACAACATCATACATAAGACCAACATCCGACTACGGATGAAACACAAACAGAAGCTCAAACGACATCCACCCTGCTAGCCCAGGCTGCCGACCTGGAACCTATCCCCTAATTGAAGAAGAAGCGGAAGAAGAACTCCAAACAAGCAAACATCGCTCTCGCATCATGATCATCGCACAACCTGTACCTACAAATGTTGTTGTAGTAATCTGTGAGCCATGAGGACTCAGCAATCCCATTACCATGGGTATAAAGACTAGCAAAGCTCAAAGGAAAGGAAGGGGTAAAGTGGTGAGGTTGCAGCAGCGACTAAGCAAGTATGGTGGCTAACATACGCAAATGAGAGCGAGAAGAGAAGCAAAGGAACGGTCATGAAGCTAGCAATGATCAAGAGGTGATCCTGAACTCCTACTTACGTCAAGCATAACCCAAAACCGTGTTCACTTCCCGGACTCCGCCGAGAAGAGACCATCACGGCTACACACGCGGTTGATGCGTTTTAATTCGGATCTGGTGTCAAGTTATCTACAACCGGACATTAACAAATTCCCATCTGCCACATAACCGTGGGCACGGCTCTCGAAAGTTTATACCCTGCAGGGGTGTCCCAACTTAGCCCATGATAAGCTCTCGCGATCAACGAAGGATATACCTTCTCCCAGGAAGACCCGATCAGTCTCGGAATCCCGGTTTACAAGACATTTCGACAATGGTAAAACAAGACCAGCAAGACCGCCCGAAGCGCCGACATCCCGATAGGAGCTGCACATATCTCGTTCTCAGGGCAACGCCGGATGAACACTACGTACAACTAAAACCAGACCTCGAGTTTCCCCGAGGTGGCGCTGCAAGTGGCTCTGGTTCGGACCAACACTTAGACAAGCATTGGCCCGGGGGGGCTATAATAAAGATGACCCTTGGGTTAATTACTCACAAGGGAAAAGTAGGTGGTGGTGAGGCAAATGGTAAAACCAAGGTTGGGCCTTGCTGGAGGAGTTTTATTCAAAGCGAACTGTCGAGGGGGTCCCATAAATCACCCGACCACGTAAGGAACGCAAAATCCGGGAACATAACACCGGTATGACGGAAACTAGGGTGGTAGGAGTGGAACAAAACACCAGGCATAAGGCCGAGCCTTCCACCCTTTACCAAAATATATAGATGCATTAATAATATAAGAGATATTGTGATATCCCAACAAAACCCTGTCCACCATGGAGTAAACTTCATCTTCACCTGCAACTAACAACGCTATAAGAGGGGCTGAGCAAAGCGGTAACATAGCCAAGCAATGGTTTGCTAGGAATGGTGTCAAAGGTTAGAGGTTCATGGCAATTGGGAGGCTTGAAGAGCAAATGATAGGTAACGCAGCATAGCTATAGAACGAAGCAACTAGCATAGCAATGATAGTAGTGAGATCCAGGGTAGCGGTCATCTTGCCTGAAATCCCGCAAGGAAGAAGAACGAGTCCATGAAGAAGATGAAGCCACGAAGACGAACCACACGTAGACGAACACATCCTCACGATCGCAACGAAACGGGAACTATCGAGAAGAAGCACACAACATAGTAAACACGTCATACATAGACAAGACATGATGCACAACAAGCATGATGCATGTCAAGCTACATGAAGCTACTCATGTCAAGAGATGATGCAAACAAGAACAACACATCAAGGCAAGTTTAAATGAGGCCGGGAAGAACATATAACAATCCGGTAAGTCCTCATATGCATATTTCGAAATTGGTCCAGATCTGAATAAACCTTATGTTCAAGTTGTTAAACAGCAAGTTAAGATGCACCACGAGGATCTACACGAAATTCTAGTCAAGTTACATATAGAGTTCATTAGATTCGGAGCTACGGGCTAGAAGATATGAGCAAAACAAGTTAAACATGGCATTGATGCAAAATGCATACAAACATCAAGCAAACACTCCCAAACATGGATGCAACATGATGATATGAAGCTACATGCAAAAACAAGCAAGTTTCATATAGAGCACATTCAAAACGGAGCAACGGTTCAACACACTCTATACAAGTCATAGCAACAATCTGTCCATAACAGCAACTAGGCATCTTGCAAGCATCAAAACGATATGCTACAGCACCCCAACATAATAACAAATGGCATGGGCATGAAGTATAGGTAAAGCACAACAAAACATGAACACTGAGCTATCTCCAGAAATCACTAGAACATGCTCAAAAGGACATGGGAAGATTGCAAATTATAACAGTTTCAGACTTATCAGGAAATAACATCAGGTTGCAATGTTCAGAGCTATCAAACAACATGTTACAGGAACTTACCATGGCAAAAAAGGCATGGCATGATACTACTAAATGCATAGAACAACAGTCCCTTACTGACCATGAGCCAAAAAGGATCAGAAAATATGATGGCACCCATGTAAATATGGCAAGTTATATTACAGATTCATACATGGCAGGAACAACAATAAGTAGGCATGTTGGTGAGCTTGAACCACTCACCACAAAGCAATAGATGGCATGGCAAGGCAACCAACAGTAAGAAGACATGTTTATGAAGCTAATAATGGCAAGAGCAAGTTCATAGGGTGCATGGATCACTAGCAAAACACATGGCCAAAACTGAACTTAATGTTAATAGGCTGACAACAACATTATTTAGCAACTTTGGAGCAAGATATGAACATGTTACAGCAGGCTATAAATGCAACCAGGGGCATGAATGGATAGAGCAAGACATGTATAACAACTCATCCTTAGTGAACATCTCCAGATTATGCATAGAATGACTTGTAGCAGCAGGTTTACGTGGCATCACAAAATAACAGATTCAGCCTAGCAAAACAGTAACAGCAAGTACCCTACTTAACAAGCTTGATGCACTCAGCACACAAAGCACAAAAATACATGGATAGCACCTCTGGAAATATGGCATAGCATAGATCAAAACACATGTAGACATCAACCTCATAGGATGCACACATCAAACATGGCAAAAATGACAAATGAGCATGTTATAACAGTTCCAGCAGATTAACATCAACATGCACTTTTCCAACAGCATTTCGGGCATCAAGATGAGCTCAAATGAAACTGATGCAATGGAATGAAATGAAGTACTCGTCGAGGCGAACAATTTGACATCTTACACGCACGAAACGGAGCAGTTCACTGGGAGTTATGATGCGATGAACATGGCATGATTATGCAAAATGTTTCGGGACTTGGTGGAATTTCAGAGGGGGAAAAGTCAACCTTCGGGCTGGATCTGGAGATCGCCGGAGACGGCGTGGCAGCTGGCCGGAGAAGAAGGGGAGGCGACCGGAGGACGAGGGAGAGGCCGGGAGGAGTGCGGGATGGCCGGATGAGGCGGATCCGGGACGGCATGGTTGCCGGGAAGGCGCGAGACGCCGGGGAGCGGCAGCGGGCGGAGGCGCGGCGAGCTCGCCGGAGCTCGGGGCCGAGGAGGAGCGAGGGCGGCGCTGCGGGCGACGACAGCGGCGGGATCGGGCGGTGTCACGGCGCCTGAACAGTGGCGGCGGGCACCGCGGGCGGCGGCGCAGCAGCCGAAAGAAGCGCCGACGCGCGAGACCGGCGAGGACGGCGGCGAGGGCACCGCGGCGGCGGCGGGACGGTCAACGGCGGCGGCGCCGTCCCAAGGCGGCAGGGCGGGCTCGCAATGGGCCGCGGGGGCCCGCGATGGAGACGCAGCGGGGAGGAGGCGTGGCGGCGCGCGATTCGCCCAGGAACGGCGGCGGACGTGTCCGGTCCGGTCCGGATGTGACGCCCTGGATTCAATCGTACACTAATCATGCACGCAAATGTGTACGATCAAGATCAAGGACTCACGGGAAGATATCACAACACAACTCTAGACACAAATTAAAATAATACAAGCTTTATATTACAAGCCAGGGGCCTCGAGGGCTCGAATACATAAGCTCGAATACACAAGAGTCAGCGGAAGCAACAATATCTGAGAACAGACATAAGTTAGACAAGTTTGCCTTAAGAAGGCTAGCACAAAAGCATCTACGATCGAAAAGGCAAGGCCTCCTGCCTGGGAGCCTCCTAACTACTCCTGGTCGTCGGCGTCCGTCACGTGGTAGTAGGCACCCTCGGGGTAGCAGCAGTCATCAAAGGTGGCATCTGGCTCCTGGACTCCACCATCTGGTTGCAACAACCAGAAAGAAGAAAGAAGGGGGAAAAGGGGAAGGAAAGCAACCGTGAGTACTCATCCAAAGTACTCGCAAGCAAGGATCTACCTACATATGCAACATTATCAAAGGAAGGCTGTATATGTGGACTGGGCTGCAGAAATGCCAGAATAAAGAGAAGGCCTAGTCCTATCGAAGACTAGCATCTTCTGGAAACCACCATCTTGCAGCAAACAGGAGGGAGTAGAGTAGAATAAGGTAAAGTAGTAGTAGTGTTATCAACCTCGCCGAGATCCTTTCTCGACTCCTGTGAGAAAGCAATCCCGAGCCATACTATCCGGTTATCACCTCATCACAATCCAATTCTCATCACAAGTATCCAGTTCTAGTTGTATCGATCGGGATACAACTCCAAGTGTCCGTTACCGTAGGACAGGCTATGCATAGATTAGTTCTTCCCTGCAGGGGTGCACCAACTTACCCACCACGCTCGCTTAACTCCGGCCGGACACACTTTCCTGGGTCATGCCCGGCCTCGGCCAAACAATACGCCGCAACCCGACCTAGACTTAACAGAGAGGTCAGCACGCCGGACTAAACCCTATGCCCCCAGGGGTCATGGGCCATCTCCCCGGGAACTCCTGCACGTTGCGTACGCGGCCGGTGAGCAGACCTAGCTACCTCCTTAAAAGGAAGAAGCTTACCAGTCCAACCCGGCGCGCGCCACTCAGTCGCTGACGTCTATTAAGCTTCGGCTGATGCATACGACGCAGAACGCCCATACTATGCCCACGTGATGGTTAGTGCTATCAGGCCAGAGGCCCCTCGGATCAAATATCCAAATCGTAGTGGATTAGGAGCACGCGGTAACAAGCGAGACTCACGAAGATGTGACCCGTTGCCCGTCTCGAGGACTTGCGGCAAGGGCTAGGAATGCCCGCCACGCCTCGTAATTATCTCGGGCACCTTCGAGTCAACCCGACTCCACATCACTCGCTGGTACCCTCGTGGTCGACCCGCCTTTCCAAGTAACAGCTGTAAAGTCCAAGTATCCGTGTGTCCAAAACATTAAGGGGAAAACCCGAGGAATCACCCCCGGTGAATTCCACTCGATGTAATCATCAAGGTGAATGTAAGAGGAATCACCCTCGAAGTTCACACTTGAGGGGGTTGCACGACAGAGTCGTATCGGAAGTGGTTAAGGAGGAAATCACCCTCGATGACCACGACCGAATGACTACACTACAGGGTTAACATCAGAAGTGCTGAAGAGGTTCACCCTCGGTACTCAATAGTAACCCAGCAGTGTCGAGCAACTAATGGGAAAGTGATGTGCGGTGTCGGGGCCTGGTCTTCGATCCCGTTGATCGGGTCTTCTATGATGAAGCAGGGGCAACAAGGACAAGGTGGGGGTCACTGATGGATCACTAACCAACCTATACTAAGCAGTTTAGGATAAGCAGGTAAGTAACAATAGATGGTTACAATAAACAGGCTATGCAGCAGAATAGGAGCAAACAATAACAGTAACAAAATCTAATGCAAGCATGAGAGAATGGAATGGGCGATATCGGGATGATCAAAGGGGGGGCTTGCCTGGTTGCTCTGGCAAGAAGGGGTCGTCGTCGACGTAGTCGATCACAGGGGCGGCATCGGTCTCGGGGTCTACCGGAGAGAAGAGGGGGAAGAAACAGTAAATATAAAGCAGGCATAGCATCACAAAGCATAACATGGCAATAAGCTGTGCCGGGTGTGACCTAACGTAAGGCTACACGATATAGGAGAAGGGGAAAACCAACCGGGAATGTTTTCCCGGTTCCGGACCTGTGTGAGACAGATGACCGGAGGGGGAAAGTTCCATGTTCAGCATGCTAGGGGCATGTGACGGATGAATGGACCGCGTATCCGGATTCGTCACGTTTTTCTGAGCAACTTTCATGTAGAAAACATTTTCATCCGAGCTACGGTTTATTTTCTATGATTTTCTAAAGTTTTACAATATTCTGAATTTGTTTTAATTACTATATTCATCAGAAAAGAATTATGACGTCATCTTTGGCGTCACCTGCGTCGCCGGTCAATGCACCAGTTGACTAGTCAATGGGGCCACGCGGGCCCATAGGCGATATGGTGTTGCCCGATCGATTGGACCGGGTCAACGGGACCCATGGGGCCCAGTGGCAGTGGCTGTGGGGAGGTCCACGTGGACAGCCACATCAGCGACGCCGAAACGGCGCGGAGTTGCTCCGGTGGCCTCCTGCGGATGGCGAGCTCGCCGGACTTCGCCGAATCGCGCCTGGGGTCATTGGCCCGGACTTGGCGCGTTCAACGAGGAGACGGCCGCGCCGCTGGTGTGGTCGGTTGGGCGCGGGGTTACGGAATCGCGTCGGCGGCAGTGGAGGCGGCGGTGGGGTTCGGGACCTCGTCGGGATCGGCGTTGCAGTGCGTGTTTTGGCGAACGAAGGAGCTGGGCGAGGTCTACGGCGCTCAAGGAGCTCGTCGGAGCTACTAGCTCGAGCGGAGGAGCTCGGTGGCGAGCCCCACGACGGCAATGGCGGACGGCGGAGCTCGGCTTATGGCGAGCTAGCTACTGTGGAGGCGGAGACGCGAGAGAGAGGAAAAGGGGCGGAGCTCACCTTGGGGGCACACGGTGGCCCGTTGGGTGACGAGGAGCAGCAGAGACGGCGCCGAGACGAAGAAGGGCGGCGACGACCGGAGGCGTGGACGAAAGGGATCCGGCGCTTTGTGCTCCCCAACTCCAGCTGAGGCCACCGGTCGATGGAGAGGATGACGGCAGAGCTCACCGTCAAGGTCAGCGGGCGCGGGGCCGCCGGTGGCCGCGATAACGACGGAGGGCCGCGGCGACCGCGTCGGCCTCCTCTCCAGAACGAAGGAGAGGGAGAGGAGAGCGCTGGATCTGGGGGAGAGGGGGCAAGTGGGTGAGTGGGGAGGGAGCCCGAGGCGTCGAGGGGGGGCTCGACCTTATCCACCGAGGCGCCGACGGCGAGGTGGGTTCGGCGGGGACGCGACTCGGGCGCGCACAGGGTCGGGTGAACAGAGAAGACGACCGAGGAGGAAGATGGGCTGGGCCTGGCTGGAGTGGGTTAGGTGGGCCGGCCCAGGTGGGTTCGGTCCAGGGCGGAGGTTGCTCTTTCTCTCCCTTTTCTATATCTCCTTTTTTTTAAGCTTTGCCTTTTCTTTTAGCCAATAAAGACTTTGCAAAAATTATGCCATTGGCCAAGATAATTTCAAAGAAGTATATTGCACTGCCACGAAAATATTGTGAGACTTTAGAAAAAGAATGCCAATTTTATAAATTAAAAGGCATTTAATTTATTGCTTAGGCCATTGTTTTAAGTAGCTTAGGCCACTTAAACCTTTTGCAAAAATGTCGATTCACCACCAATATTAGTTGTGGATTATTTGGCACATGATGAACATTTTTGTGTTCATGTCTGAGCATTTTGAATTTCACACAGAATTTGAATTTGAATTCAACTGGAACTAGAAAGAACATGAGATAACAACGATCAGGCACATGTTTAGCAAAAAGATTAACTTAACCCAGGGTTTACTGTTGCATCATTTCACCGGGGTGTTACAACTCTCCTCCTCTAAAAGAAATTCTCGTCCCGAGAATTAAGAGGTAGAAGGGAACAGGTCGGGGTATTCAGCACGGAGGTTATCCTCGCATTCCCAAGTGGCTTCATCTTTAGAATGATTCGACCATTGCACCTTGAGGAACTTGGTAACCTTCTGGCGGGTTCAACGTTCAGCTTCTTCAAGAATGCGGATAGGATGCTCTTTGTATGTGAGATCATCTTGAACTTCAATCAATTCCGGATCCACTTCACGTTCCGGATCCTTGAAGCATCGACGAAGTTGCGACACGTGGAAGACGTCATGAACATGAGAGAACTGAGGTGGCAACTCAAGTTGATAAGCCACCAGCCCACATCGGTCCAGAATGCGGAAAGGACCAATGTAGCGCGGAGCTAGCTTGCCCTTGACTCCGAACCGATGAGTGCCCCTCAAAGGAGTGACACGCAGATAAGCTTGTTCACCAGGTTGATAAGTTGAACCCCAGTGTTTCCGGTCATAGTTGCTCTTCTGGCGGGACTGGGCCGCCTTGAGATTATCCCGGACAATGCGAACCTGCTCTTCAGCTTGTTGAATAATGTCCGGACCAATGAGTGCTCGTTCCCCAGTTTCTGACCAATTCAGAGGGGTTCGGCACTTACGTCCATAAAGCACTTCAAAGGGTGCCATCTTCAAGCTGGCTTGATAGCTGTTGTTATAAGAGAACTCCGCATAAGGGAGAGATTCTTCCCACTTCTTGCCGAAAGAAATAACACAAGCTCGAAGCATGTCTTCAAGAATTTGATTAACTCGCTCGACTTGGCCTTGGGATTGGGGATGATAAGCAGTGCTCCAGGTAATGTGAGTTCCCATTGCCTCTTGGAAACTATCCCAGAACTTAGAAGTGAAAATACTGCCGCGGTCTGAACTGATCTCCTTCGGAATGCCGTGGAGTGACACAATTCGGGAGATATACAAGTTTGCTAATTGACTAGCAGTGATAGTCTCCTTGACTGGCAGAAAGTGAGCAACCTTCGAGAATTGGTCGATGACGACAAAGATAGCATCGTTACCTTTCTGAGACTTGGGAAGGCCAGTGATGAAGTCCATTTGGATCTTATCCCACTTCCATTCAGGAATCGGAAGCGGTTGTAGAAGTCCGGCCGGTTTCTGATGTTCTGCTTTGACGCGACGACAAACGTCACATTCTTCAATATATAGAGCAATGTCTTGCTTCATATTAGACCACCAGTACTTCTGACGGATGTCTAGATACATCTTGGTACTTCCCGGATGGATAGAGAGAGGGGTGTCATGCGCTTCTTTCATCACCTTCTCTGTCATAAGCTCGAACCGGGGTACGACAATGCGATCTCTGAAGTATAAGGTTCCATCTTCACCAAGTGAGAAATCTCTGGATTTCTCTAAGGCAAGATCCTTTTTCATCAGATCAACATGAGCATCTTTGGCTTGAGCAGACTTGATTGCTTTAAGAAGAGTTGGTTCCAAGACAAGGTTATTCAGAGAACCCTGTGGAACTAGTTGAAGGTTCAGCTTGCATAGCTCTTCATAAAGGCGGGGTTGAGCTTTGTAGACCTGGTGATTATTGCAATAAGACTTACGGCTCAGGGCATCGGCCATTACATTAGCCTTGCCAGGGGTATAAGATATACCGCAGTTGTAGTCAGCAATAGCTTCCATCCACCGCTGCTGACGGAGGTTCAGATCTGGCTGAGTAAACAGGTACTTCAGACTCTGATGATCAGTGAAGATCTCACAACGATTACCGAGAAGATACTGTCGCCATAGCTTCAGTGCAAAGATAACCGCTGCAAGCTCGAGGTCATGAACTGGGTAGTTCTCTTCATGAGGAAGCACTTGACGGGAGGCATAAGCAATCACTCTGCACTCTTGCATTAGGACACAGCCTAATCCTTGACGTGAAGCGTCGCAATAGATGACAAAGTCCTTGCGAGAATCAGGGGGAGCAAGCACTGGGGCAGAAGTCAGTTTGTCTTTGAGTGTCTGGAAACTTTCCTGACATTTGTCTGTCCAATCGAACTTAACGCCTTTGTGAAGCAGATTAGTCAGTGGCTTGGCGATCTTGGAGAAGTTCTCGACAAAGCGGCGACAATAGCTGGCTAGGCCGAGAAAGCTTCTGACTTGCTTGACAGTCTTCGGAGGGGTCCAGTCAAGAATAGCCTGAACTCGCTCTGGGTTGACGGCAATACCATCCTTGGAGATGACATGACCAAGGTAGGTGACTTCGGGTAACCAGAATTCGCACTTGGAATACTTGGCATAAAGTTGATGCTCTCGAAGCTTCTCTAGAACAAGACGAAGATGTTCAGCATGTTCTTCTTTGTTCTTCGAATAAACCAGGATATCATCCAGATAGACTACGACGAACTTGTCGAGGTAATCCATGAATATGTAGTTCATCAGACGAGAGAATGTAGCTGGGGCATTGGTTAAGCCGAAAGACATAACGGTGTACTCGTAAGAACCATAACGAGTCACGAATGCGGTCTTTGGAATATCCTCTTCACGAACACGGATCTGGTGGTAACCCAACCTCAAGTCGAGTTTAGAGAATATCGATGAACCAGCAAGTTGGTCATACAGATCATTGATCCGAGGAAGGGGATATTTGTTCTGAATTGTAGCTTGGTTGATAGGACGGTAGTCTTGGACCAAACGGTTTGTTCCGTCCTTCTTCTTAACGAAGAGAGAAGGTGCTCCCCAAGCAGAGGAACTTGGACGAATGAAACCCTTGCGAAGAGATTTGTCGATTTCCTCCTTAAGTTCAAGGAGATCATGAGGCGGCATCTTGTAGGGTCGTTTGGCGATAGGAACGGTGCCTGGTTTCAAGTCGATGACGAACTCGACAGCCCGAGCAGGGGGTATTCCTGGAAGTTCTTCTGGAAATACGTCTTGGAAGTCGCGAACGACTGGAATTTTTTCAATTCCCTCAAGAGGTGCTGCGTTCAACGCATTCAAAGCATAAAGTCGTGCTTCACGTTTTGAACAAGCCGAGCATGGTAGGTTACAATCTCATCTGAAGGATGTAGGAGGTGAACGACCTTGGTAGCACAAACGATAGAGGCAATATGCGCTTTCAACCATTCCATTCCCAGAATGAGGTCAATATTGGAAGACTCCAGAATAATGGGAGAAACAAGAAATTCCAACCCTTCAATTTCAACGGGGACGTCGCGACCAATCATGGTAGTTTGACATCGACCCGCAGGGGTGCGTACCACTATCGGAGTGTTCATGGGCTCGCATCGAATGTCATGTGCATAAGCAAAATTTTCTGACATGAATGAATGCGATGCTCCTGAATCGAATAAAACAGAAGCCGGTACTGAATTAACAAGAAGAGTACCCATCACAGTGGCAGGCTGGTCTTGAGTTTCATTCAGATCTACATGATTAGCCTGACCACGACCATAAGGTCTGGCATTGTTGTTATGGGGCTGATTGTTACGGTCAATTGAAGGCAGAGCCATCTGGCTCTTTTTCTGATTGCACTCTTTAGCACGGTGACACGGACGGCCACACGAAGCACAATTCATCATTGGGGTTGGGAGCAGGAGCTTGGGGTGGTACAACTGAAGAGGCTGCCTCTCCGGTGGAGGAGGCGACGAGGTGCAACATATGACCTGTCTTGGTGCAGTGCGGTTGGACGATACATGCTTTGGGGAATCCATATCCGACGCTTTTACCGACGGGGGCAAGATGGGCCAGCGTCACGACTACGCCTGAGGGATCCCTGGTGTTCCCAAGACCAGCCTCAACTCGAATAGCCTTGTTCACCAAGGTGGCGAAGTCGGCAAAGTCATGAACGAGCAATGCTAGCTTGATATCAGGGTGAAGTCCGTCACGGAACTTTTCTTGCCTACGAGCCTCAGTAGCAATGTCTTCTTCGGCGTAACGGGACAATTCCAAGAATTCCCGCTGATAAGCATCTACAGACTTGTTGCCTTGGGTGAGGTTACGGAACTCGCGCTTCTTCCTGTCCATGATTCCCTGAGGAATGAAGCGGGCACGGAAAGTGGCTTGGAAATCCGGCCAAGTGATGACCGTTCCAGCACGTAGGGTATGCCTATGGCTGTCCCACCATTGAGCAGCGGGACCCTTGAGGAAGAAGGATGCGAAGGTGACATAGTTGGCAGGGGCAACACTAGCAGACTCCATTTCATACGTGATGTCTCGGAGCCAGTCCATCAGCATCAAGGGGCTGAGTTGAGCTGCGGTAGATTGTCGGATTGAGGCCCATGAAGTCTTGTAGAGTAACTGGGGCTGGCTGCTGGTTCATATTCGGACGAGGAAACTGAGCCATCATTCCTTCCATGAACTGGCGATTCAGCTCAAACTGTTGCATCATTCCAGCAGAGAATTCGGGCGATGGTGGATCGTTGCCACCACGGCCACGACCAGCGGGTCTAACCATCCTGCTAACATGTAACAGGGGTAGTTCAGTATCGAGCACTTGCAAAGACAAAGGATCATTCATGATGAAACAGGCATAATGAAAGAGGTACGATGGATACCACTTAGTAGTCAACACGACAGTGGGTGCACTATTCAAGATGCTATTCTAAGGAGTTACTATGGCTTATCCAACTTTGGGGTGAATGTGGTCACGGGATCCTAATGTTAGAGTTAGTAAATTCGTTTAACCCGAGTAGAAGAGAGTTCAGAGTCCCAGAGTATAGACGAGGAGTAAAAGATCCTAATACCACCCAATGGCGACGTGGGCCCGTAAGCCACACAGCCAATGTTAGTAAAAGTTTTTCAGTGACTAGACTCAACTTCGGCCAAGGAGTTGGAAAGGGGGCTACCTACAGGTAGTCGGCTCTGATACCAACTTGTGACGCCCTGGATTCAATCATACACTAATCATGCACGCAAATGTGTACGATCAAGATCAAGGACTCACGGGAAGATATCACAACACAACTCTAGACACAAATTAAAATAATACAAGCTTTATATTACAAGCCGTGGGCCTCGAGGGCTCGAATACATAAGCTCGAATACACAAGAGTCGGTGAAGCAACAATATCCGAGAACAGGACATAAGTTAGACAAGTTTGCCTTAAGAAGGCTAGCACAAAAGCATCTACGATCGAAAAGGCAAGGCCTCCTGCTGGGAGCCTCCTAACTACTCCCCGGTCGTCGGCGTCCGTCACGTGGTAGTAGGCACCCTCGGGTAGCAGCATTCATCAAAGGTGGCATCTGCTCTGGATTCCACCATCTGGTTGCAACAACCGTAAAGAAGAAAGAAGGGGAAAAGGGAAGGAAAGCAACCGTGAGTACTCATCCAAAGTACTGCAAGCAAGGATCTACCTACATATGCAACATTATCAAAGGAAGGTCAGATATGTGGACTGGCTGCAGAAATGCCGAATAAAGAGAAGGCCTAGTCCTATCGAAGACTAGCATCTTCCGAAACCACCATCTTGCAGCAAACAGGAGGGAGTAGAGTAGAATAAGGTAAAGTAGTAGTAGTGTTATCAACCTCGGCGAGATCCTTTCTCGACTCCCGTGAGAAAGCAATCCCAGAGCCATACTATCCGTTATCACCTCATCACAATCCAATTCTCATCACAAGTATCCAGCCTAGTTGTATCGATCGATACAACTCCAAGTGTCCGCTGTCGTAGGACAGGCTATGCATAGATTAGTTCTTCCTGCAGGTGCACCAACTTACCCACCACGCCGCTTAACTCCGCCGGACACACTTTCTGGGTCATGCCCGCCTCGGCCAAACAATACGCCGCAACCCGACCTAGACTTAACAGAGAGGTCAAGACGCGGACTAAACCCTATGCCCCGGGGTCATGGGCCATCTCCCGGAACTCCTGCACGTATGCGTCGCGGCGGTGAGCAGACCTAGCTACCTCCTTAAAGGAAGAAGCTTACCAGTCCAACCCGGCGCCACTCGACTCGGCGGCCGACGCCTATTAAGCTTCGGCTGATGCATACGACGCAGAACGCCCATACTATGCCCACGTGATGGTTAGTGCTATCAGGCCAGAGGCCCCTCGGATCAAATATCCAAATCGTAGTGGATTAGGAGCACGCGGTAACAAGCAGAGACTCACGAAAGATGTGACCCCGTTGCCCCGTCTCGAGGACTTGCGGCAAGGGCTAGGAATGCCCGGCCACGCCTCGTAATTATCTCGCGGGCACCTTCCAGGTCAACCCGACTCCACATCACTCGCGGGTACCCCTCAGGGTCGACCCGCCTTTCCAAGTAACAGCTGTAAAGTCCAAGTATCCGTGTGTCCAAAACATTAAGGGGAAAACCCGAGGAATCACCCCCGGTGAATTCCACTCGATGTAATCATCAAGGTGAACGTAAGAGGAATCACCCTCAAAGTTCACACTTGAGGGGGTTGCATGACAGAGTCGAATCGGAAGTGGTTAAGGAGGAAATCACCCTCGATGACCACGACCGAATGACTACACTGAGGTTAACATCGGCGTCAAGAGGTTCACCCTCGGTACTCGATAGTAACCCAGCAGTGTCGAGCAACTAATGGAAAAGTGATGTGCGGTGTCGGGGCCTGGTCTTCGATCCCGTTGATCGGGTCTTCTATGATGAAGCAGGCAACAAGGACAAGGTGGGGTCAGCGATGGATCACTAACCAACCTATACTAAGCGCTTTAGGATAAGCGGTAGGTAACAATAGCAGGTTACAATAAACAAAGGCTATGCAGCAGAATAGGAGCAAACAATAACAGTAACAAAATCTAATGCAAGCATGAGAGAATGGAATAGGCGATATCGGGATGATCAAAGGGGGGGCTTGCCTGGTTGCTCTGGCAAGAAGGGGTCGTCGTCGACGTAGTCGATCACGAAGCGACATCGGTCTCGGGGTCTACCGGAGAGAAGAGGGGGAAGAAACAGTAAATATAAAGCAGGCATTGCATCACAAAGCATAACATGGCAATAAGCTGTGCTGGGTGTGACCTAACGTAAGGCTACACGATAAAGGAGAAGGGGAAAACCAACCGGGAATGTTTTCCCGGTTCCGGACCTGTGTCAGACAGATGACCGGAGGGGGAAAGTTCCATGTTCAGCATGCTAGGGGCATGTGACAGATGAATGGACCGCGTATCCGGATTCGTCACGTTTTTCTGAGCAACTTTCATGTAGAAAACATTTTCATCCGAGCTACGGTTTATTTTCTATGATTTTCTAAAGTTTTACAATATTCTGAATTTGTTTTAATTACTAAATTCATCAGAAAAGAATTATGACGCATGTCAAGGCGTCGACCTGCGTCGCTGGTCAATGCACCAGTTGACTAGTCAATGGGGCCCACGCGGGGCCCATAGGCGATGACAGGCGTTGCCATCGGATTGACCGGGTCAACGGACCCATGGGGCCCGATGGCGATGGGTCGGGGAGGTCCACGTGGACAGCCACGTCGGCCGACGCCGAAACGGCGCGGAGTTGCTCGGTGGCCTCTCGCGATGGCGAGCTCGCGGACTTCGCCGGAATCGCGCACGGGGTCATTTGGCCCGGACTTGGCGCGTTCAACGAGGAGACGGTTGCCGCCGCTTGGTGTGGTCGGTTGGGCGCGGGTTACCGGAATGCGTCGGCGGCGAGTGGAGGTGGCGGTGGGGTTCGGGACCTCGTCGGGATCGGCGTTGCGGCGTGTTTTGGCGAACGGCGAGCTGGGCGAGGTCTGGCGCTCAGAGCTCGTCGGAGCTACTAGCTCGAGCGGAGGAGCTCGGTGGCGAGCCCTCGACGGCAATGGCGGACGACGGAGCTCGGCTTGCGGCGAAGCTAGCTACTGTGGAGGCAGAGACGCGAGAGAGGGAAAAGGGGCCGGAGCTCACCTTGGGGCACACGGTGGCCCGTTGGGTGACTAGGAGCAGCAGAGACGGCGCCGGAGACGAAGAAGGGCGGCGACGACCGGAGACGTGGACGAAAGGGATCCGGCGCTTCGGTGCTCCCCAACTCCAGCTGAGGCCACCGGTCGATGGAGAGGACGACGGCGGAGCTCACCGTCAAGGTCACGGGCGCGAGGCCGCCGGTGGCCGCGACAACGACGGAGGGTCGCATGCGATCACGTCGGCCTCCTCTCCAACGAAGGAGAGGAGAGGAGAGCGCTGGATCTGGGGAGAGGGGCAAGTGGGTGAGTGGGGAGGAGCCCGAGGCGCCGAGGGGCTCGACCTTATCCACCGAGGCGCCGGCGGCGAGGTGGGTTTATGGGACGCGACTCGAGGCGCGCATGGGTCGGGTGAACAGAGAAGACGACCGAGGTGGAAGATGGGCTGGGCCTGGCCGGAGTGGGTTAGGTGGGCCAGCCTGTGGGTTCGGTCCAGTATGAGGTTGCTCTTTCTCTCCCTTTTCTATATCTCCTTTTTTTAAGCTTTGCCTTTTCTTTTAGCCAATAAAGACTTTGCAAAAATTATGCCATTGGCCAAAATAATTTCAAAGAAGTATATTGCACTGCCACGAAAATATTGTGAGACTTTAGAAAAAGAATGCCAATTTTATAAATTAAAAGGCATTTAATTTATTGCTTAGGCCATTGTTTTAAGTAGCTTAGGCCACTTAAACCTTTTGCAAAAATGTCGGTTCACCACCAATATTAGCTGTGGATTATTTGGCACATGATGAACATTTTGTGTTCATGTCCAGCATTTTGAATTTCACATGTAATTTGAATTTGAATTCAACTGGAACTAGAAAGAACATGAGATAACAACGATCAGGCACATGTTTAGCAAAAAGATTAACTTAACCCAGGGTTTACTGTTGCATCATTTCACCGGGGTGTTACACCGGACATGTCCGGCGCGGCGCGGAGGGGAAAATTAGGGTTTGGACTGCGATTTGGACGGGGGAGGGCTAATTTATAGGTAGAGGGAGCTAGGAGAGTCCAAATGAGGTGCGGTTTTCGGCCACGCGATCGTGATCGAACGACCGAGAGCATGGAGGGGAGTTAGATGGGCTTTGGGCCACTTTAGAAGAGGTGTTGGGCTGCAAACAAAAGAGGCTTTTGCGGTTACCCGCTTAACCATTGGAGTATCAAACGACCTCCAAATGGCACGAAACTTGACAGACGGTCTACCGGTGCTATACCAAGGTCGCTTGGCAAACCTCGGGCCATTCCGAGAAAGTTTAACACCCGCTCACGAAGAGAGGCGAGAAGGGGACGCCGGATGACATAGGAGTGCCGGATTGCAAAACGGACAACGGGGAAAATGCTCGGATGCAAGAGATGAACACGTATGCAATGCAATGCCCATGATGACATGATATGAAATGCAGATGATGACATGGAAAAATGCAACACGCAAGCAAATGACATGGCAACGACGGCGAATAACTGGCAGACACCTGGCGCAACGAATCTGGGGCGTTACAAGTTACACATATCACACACGAGCCTATACATAAACCTGTGTGGGATGTACATACAAACGGAAACGTTTTCCCTGGATTGACTGTGTGGGATGTACATACGAACAAAAACGTTTTCCTTGGATTGACTGTGTGGGAAGTACATATGAACGGAAATGTTTTCCCTGAATTGACTGTGTGGGATGCACATAAGAACGGAAACGTACTCCTTGGATTGACTGTGTGTGATATACATACGAACGGAAATGTTTTTCTGGGATTCACCGTGTGGGATGTACATACGAACGGAAACAATTGGGTTTTGATGCCTCGCCCGATCGCACACGAGCTCATTTTTCCCCAGCCTGTGTGCCAGGAGGAGGGCCTATCCCTGATGGTTTCTGGGTCGTGTGGGAAGGACCCCCCTATCGCCCACAGTCACTTGGTGACGGTTCCAAATGTCATCGCGGAAAGGGGTTAAACCGTTTGTTTAGCACCGACGCGTACCAGTGTTAGAGTGAGCCCTGGCCACCTCTAATACTCATAATTAGAAGCCCCATGTGGTTCTAATCTCCTCCCTCTAATTCTTCAGCGACGATTAGCTCTAGACGATGAAGCATTGTCGGATCGTGAAGACCGTACGCTTGCAACCAAGTAGAGAGGTCGTGCTTTCGGTCTTCCATTCGAGGGATCATTCATGGGCGGTTTGCGGGGCCGTCATCAACATTTGAGGGACTCCAAGTACGATCTACACTGACTCTTCTACTTCCGTTGCACTCCCGGAGTCGTTAATGATCATTGGGCACAACCAGTTATGCATTTTCGTATTGTTCCTGGGTGATCATTGGCCGAATTTTTTGTGTTTTCTACTACCTTTCTTAACAATAATTTGGACACATCCCCCACTTCCAGTTGTTGCAAGCACATCCTAACGGGTGACTTCCAAAGCACAAATTAATATCATGATGACCTCGATCACAAACATATGGTTGTAAGAATCAAGTCCTCGTACACATGCATGTTTTATTGTAAGTGTTAAGGTAACAATAATGATTATGATCTGGTCTAAAAATGGAAATTAATACTCTCACAAAAGCTTGGTAGAAACCCTTGTCACATGTTCATGCCTCTCTTGGGTTCCATAACTTAGGGCCACTCCTTGGGGAAGGAGGTTGGGAACCTTTCTGCTATCCATTACTATATCACCAAAGGGACTCATCACTTCCCAATCAACTCGATCTCTATTTGGGCCAACACAACACCGTCTTCAGCAAGTTCACAAGCATAAGGAATCACCGGCAAGGTAATTGCGCTGCTTTCCAAAATAAGGATCACAAAAGATACAACAACATGCATCATGTGCACACAAATTAATAATAAAACATAAAAATTCCAACAGGAAACCGCACACAGAAACACGACGAACCGATAAACCAACATGAAGAAACCAGTTGCATCATAGGTGAATTAAGTAGCAAACATCTATAAAGAAACCAACCGAGCAAACATTAATGCAGTGGATGCCAATAATCAGGACGCATAGTCCACCTAATTGAACAACAACAACAACAACAACAACAACAACAACAACAACAACAACAACAACAACAACAACAACAACAAACAACAACAACGACAACAACGACAACAACGACAACAACGACAACAACGACAACAACGACAAACGACAACAACGACAACAACGACAACAACGACAACAACGACAACAACAACAACAACAACAACAACAACAACAACAACAACAACAACAACAACAACAACAACAACAACAACAACAACAACAACAACAACAACAACAACAACAACAACAACAACAACAACAACGACAACGACAACGACAACGACAACGACAACGACAACGACAACGACAACGACAACGACAACGACAACGACAACGACAACGACAACGACGACGACGACGACGACGACGACGACGACGACGACGACGACGACGACGACGACAACGACAACGACAACGACAACGACAACGACAACGACAACGACAACGACAACGACAACGACAACGACAACGACAACAACAACAACGACAACGACGACGACGACGACAACGACAACGACAACAACGACGACAACAACGACGACAATGACGACAACAACGACAACAACAACAACAACAACAACAACAACAACAACAACAACAACAACAACAACAACAACAACAACAACAACAACAACAACAACAACAACAACAACAACAACAACAACAACAACAACGACAACGACAACGACAACGACAACGACAACGACAACGACAAACGACAACGACAACAACAACAACAACAACCACAACGACGACAACCACAACAACGACAACGACGACGACAACGACGACAACAACAACAACAACGACAACAACAACAACAACAACAACAACAACAACAACAACAACAACAACAACAACAACAACAACAACAACAACAACAACAACAACAACAACAACAACAACAACAACAACAACAACTACTACAACAACAACAACAACAACAACACTGAATCCTCTGTGTCGCAAAGCAAAAAAAAACTTGTGAAACAAACGGTGACTAGGCTACTCCCATTTCATCAAACATACCACATGGAAAGGACCGAATTAGAGCTCATGTCCAAGAGCAGGAATCCAGTGAAAGACAATGGACAGTGAGCATGTATACGATAACACACATAAGAAAGAAGGAAATGACATCCAAATCTCAGGAGTTGGTTGGACGACCAAAAAAAGCTCATAGAACCACCTCCACAATGAAAGGGAATGAAAGAAGAGTAAGCTGGCACACTTTTCTGGATGTGAGATGGAGGAATGAAGGAGAGCGTCACGATAGAAAATACCCCCTCCCCGCGTGTTGCAACGACATCGAATGAACCAACTGGAAATAAAACCCAGGCACACACTGACATGCGGGGCGAAGAGGATAACACTAGAAACCCGTGGAGCAAGTTGATACTAAACGGCCAAAAATATGATATGCTTTTACCCATTGTATGAAATAGGAACATGCCCAAAAAATGGGATCACTCATCCGAGTCGTTGACTCGACACGCTAACACACAGACCCCAGTCGATAACCCAGTGGCAACAAACACCCAGGTAGATCAAAAAATAGTATTGAATCACCAGCATGGACAACCAGTAGGGATGTTACACATCCCATCCCATGCCCCCATGTCGCATACGGAGAAGGCAAGGTCAAAAAACGTTTTCCCCCATCTAGCCAATGATCAACCATTCACGCCATTGGCTCACCACACTAGCAAAAGGATATATATGACACCCCGACCCCAGCAAGCAGCTAGGTAGACTGGCAATGAGCGCCTAAGCTCCAGTGTAAGCAACTAGGAGGGATGTTACCCTTCCCATCCCACGCTAGACCACTGAGCACGGAGCAGGAGGTGGCGAAGAAGAATGTTACCTTTCTAATCAAGTGCCCACCCACAATGTACAGAGCAAGGAAAGAGGACATGATTTAACCAAGCAACCGACACGGAGCCACATGCCACACGACAAAATGCATCCTCCACCGAAAGAACGAAATCATCTAAAAGCGTCCATCCACCGAATTAAAAAGCAAATGATGAACAAAAAAAGTCTCCAACAACCAGCTAACACCAACAACATACAACAATCAGGCAGGCTGGCAAGAACCACTCCACTGAACGAACAACCTTAGAATTCGGGTTATGGTAGAGGAAATTGCCTCAAACAACCAATTAACCCTAGGAACAATGAGCAGATGAGTGGGAAGCAAATGCCAAATAGCCAGCGTGGTAGTACTATGGAACAAGCAACACTGTAACACGACAGCGCCAAACAACCAGGTAGCCAGAGGAACCCAACAACCGGGTGCTGAGAAAGCCCAAGCAAACACCTCTAAATGCCTGAGACCAAAGGCCCTCATAGACACACCCACACATGTAAGGAGCCGGTGCAGTAACCCCGGCAACATCGAACATCCGAGCATGCATGAAAATAGTCGGCCAACACCGACCCACACATGCAAGCAAACGAAACAATAACAGTCATCCCAACAGCACCGACAACATCCACCATCGATATGAGCATTTGCAAACAAGGCCACCCAAGCAAGCCATGAGACAATATGGGCTCTATTTGAACCAAGTAAGTTGTGGGAACCCTCTTGGGCATGACCAGCAGATGTAGATTTGCATGTAGGGAAACCAGACTGGGTCTGCCATTTCTGAGAGGGCTGCTACTTTCCAAAAGTATCATCTTGATCTACCTAGCTACTTCACATGCGAAGTTTAGTAGTAGGAGGGTGTGATCAAGAATCAGGGTAAAGTACCAAAACCTCTACAGAGTGTATAAAATTGATCATGATTAGTCGTGTCCTCGGTTACAGATAATTTTAAGTAACTCATCGGAGAATTGTCAGCTTGGTCTCATCACCTCTTCTAATAAATTCAATGGGCTGAACCAAAGGGGAGTGTGGAGCTGATCTCAGAGGACTGGGGGTACCAGAGTCTCTGGAGAAAGGCTTGGGGCAACCGTGCGATGCGGAAGCCCACGTACTCAAATGCTTATTTTGAACGGTCGTGTGATACGATCATTCCAGGACGACCGCGTGATACGGTACGTCCAACTATTAGGTAGACCACTATTAAGGTAGGAGAACTATTTTCGCACAAAGGAAAAACCAGCCACACAAAAGTGCATGTTCAATATTCTAACAAACCAATCTCGGTGAAGCTTGCCATTACATTCAATGTATTGACCCATGTGGCCACAACGTATCAAGTTGCAGGTTTGTCGTATCGGAGGAAAGGTACGAAGTAGGGTTACGATGCTATACTCAACTCTTGCATGTGAGTGGATGGACACCACAAGACTAGAACATTATCTCCACTTCATGCTTGTATTGTAAGCTAGCCCATGAGCTAAGCAGGTGCATTGTAAAGCACTGGATCTGCGACGTAATACTATGACATGTGATGTATTCTTGGTATTTCATCATCGACTGTGCATGTCAGCTATTGATCCAGAGACTAACACAGAAAGCGCAGAGATTCAGGCCCCTATCAGGGACCGGGTCATGACACCATTAAACCTAAAGGGAAAAAGTCCACCCCAAATTCTAAAGGGGAAAATTGTAAATCACAATATTTAATCAACAAATCCGGAACGGGAGATGATTTCTGCCGGAGACATACCGCTTGCTCCTGGTTGGCGTTGATGTGGGAAGGAATGGGGGAGTGTCCGGTGCAGCAACTGCGAGCGGTGGCTGGCTCGTCGACGTAGCAATGGCGAGCGGCGGCTAGCTTGTCGGCGCAGCAATGGCGGGCAGTAGCTGGCTCATCAGCGCAACAATGGCAGGCGGCGGCTTGCTTGTTGGCGCGGCAAGGGCGGGTAGCGGCGAGGCAGGAGGCCGACGAGATCCTGAAGATAGGCCGAGATGGACCACCCCGCTGGATCTAACCACCCTCGCCCGAGCGGTCATCGATGGCACTCGGCGGCGACGACAGATGGGATCAGGAGGATGTGAGAATCGGCAAAAACAAATAAGTCTCCACTGTTTTTTTTACGGGAAGCAACCTAATCCAAAATATAATCATGTGGGGCATACAATGGAACCCATGTATCCTCACTGTTTTTTTAGCAAAACTTATCCTGACAGTTTGGTCCGACCGACATGTGGGCCAAAGAAGGGGCATGTATGCCACATCAGTAGAGCACAATCCATGATGGTCTGGATGGTGTATATTAAAAAAATGCTAGGCCCGACTAACCCCACTTGGTCGATTCGTGATAGTTTCCGTGCACGACGTCCGTCATCAAGGCGATGTTGTTTTCCGACCCAATTGCGTCTTACTAATCAGTGACGGTATTTGTGAACCATCATCGGTGATGGATTACAGAAACGTCACGAGGAATCCGTCATGGATTAACAAGTTTCTTATAGTGTTCGTGTATTGAAGAGAATCATCTGGAAATTGATCCCACAATTCTAAAGTAGAAACTATATGCGGGGTTATCAAAGACAGGTTTAATGAGCGGTCTTGTCTTAGATGAGCCTTTATATATGTAGTGGTGGTGGTTGTAGATGAGCACACCTCACCCCACCACATCCGTTATCTTTAACCCGTAGCAATTCTCACACAAAAGGGTGAAAGCATGAATGTTCGACCAAGGCCATATATGGTGGTGATATGGGTTCAAAAAATCTATATATACTTACGTCATGCTTCTACTGCAATTATGGACTAATTGTCACATGTTTGTGTAAAAATTGATTCCACGATGTGTACAGGGATACCTTGCGTTCATTGGTGGTCTCTATGTTAGGTAACGCCATTTAGTTAATCCATACGAGCCGCTTAATTAGAGTCCTGGTTGTAGTTACCCTTCATGACTTCTGTTATATGTATCAAGTGACCCCGTTATGATTGATGCCACACTATTAACTGAAAATGACATGGTTGATTGCACTTGCGCCACTAGAAGAGTATCGTCGAAAGAGGAAGAAAAAATGTTGATACTCATCTATCTGGACTATGAAGACCGGAGGTATAGCTACCAACCAACGTGTTGCAGATAATGGTTATATTTCTTGCTCGTCAAGACAAAAGGTAATATATACCATTTCATAAAGCTATAACAAACTATAGCTACATGTTTGCCAGCAAAATTGACAAACTTCTCTTATTGAAACAATTCCTTGGATGAACATGCAAATGAGGTTTAATTCACAGTTAGCTAAACCCAAATTCAGAAGAGAGGGAGATGGGTAAGCTATAGTACTCTCTTCATCCCAAATTACTTGTCTTAACTACATTCATATCTAGACAAATCTAAAGCAAGTAATTTGACATGAAGGTAATATGTCGGTGCAAAAACATGGGTGACTATAAACGGTTCCTCGTAGAAAGAGTATAAAAGTGGGAAGGTATCAATCATCCTAGGCCTAGCTAGGACAACAAACCGGTAAAGAGAAAAGGCAGCACCTCAGTGCTAGAAAGGGTGATGGTAAAATGATTGGGTCGCAGCTGAAATGATAAGATCAAAGAGCAACTAGCATTTGGATCGAGGCCGTACGACTCCTACGCAAACCTAAACTATTAATCAACGGCTTAATATGCCGCCTGATAGAGACATCATGATGTGCTAGTTTCTTTTCACCTGTTAGCTTGCGTCTAATTTTTATTCGCGCCCTTCATTAATAACTTTTTTTTGCGGGGTACCTCCATTAATAACTAAGTACTCCCTTCGTCCCAAAATAAGTGTTTGTACTCCCTCCGTCCCAAAATAAGTGTCTCAACTTTGTACTAGCTCTACTCCCTCCGTCTAGGTGTGTAAGTCACATTAGGAAGAGCATCGCAACCTAGATGGATTGAGATTGGATGAGAAGGAGCACGGCAAGCAAGGAAACTTCCAAGCTGGTTTAAAAAAAATTAACATTAAATACGTGAGTGCATGCAAAACAACCATTAATCTCTTGTCTAATCAAAGTCCAGCAGCGATGCATTTCACTGGCCGGCGCCTCCTCTTCGCCCCTGCACATATTCTATGTGGGCAGTAGTACGAGGCTGTGACGGAAATGAGAACAAAATTTAATGTAATGCGCCTAGGACATTTGGGAATATCTGATTTTCGTAAGATGACTTACACACCTAGACGGAGGGAGTAGTACAAATTTGTACTAAGCTCAAGACACTTATTTTGGGACAGAGGGAGTATATTATTACAGAATTATTGTACTATGAAGTACTCCCCCCATTCGGAAAACTAGAGGCTAACGCGCGCTTTGCCACGCCATTTTTCACTCCTGGAATATTTCTCTCTAGCAAGTTATTGCGGTTGATTATTTTGTTTTGATTTTATCTGTGTGCGCTTGACTTTTAATTATATATTACGATGGTGTTTTTTTTCCATTCGCATATCATGCTAGGGTGCCCATAAAGACAATATTTGGTTTGAAAGAAAATTGAAGTTGCGATGGATGATTGTGGTGTCCTTACATATTTTGACCTCGATCATTGTGTTAGCCCCTTGGGAGCTCATATTCCAAGGTGAAACGGTAGAATTGATATAATGTTCACATGGGTTGGGCCACAAATCTCCCGCTAGCTCAGCTCAGCTCTCTGCTCCACTCGCACGCTTAGTAATCCTGTGTTTGCTCTCACTCTACTATTATCTTATAAAAGCCGTTTTTTGTCAAATAAAAAGATGTTCACATATTTTAAGAAAAATCTTGGATTTCTAAAACTTGTGTAAATTAAAAAAAAACATATTTTTTTAAATGCATGGGAATTTAGAAAATATTCATAGATTTAAAAACATTTAGTAATTTGAAATAAAGTCCATAAATTTAAAATATCTTCATAGCACTCTCAGCGATTTAATTTACAACATTTTCTATTCGACCAGACGTCGTGGCATGCCGCTACAACCAACCTCTCCTGGAGGCACAACAGAGCACTCTTAGCGGCCCACGAAGGCATGCAGCGCCTAGCTAATCTGATTAACCCCCACCATCAGCTATCTTCCACACTACATGGAGGAGACGTACGAAAGAAAAATAGACACGAAGGAACCCAGCTGCCCACACAAAACGTCTAACCCACTGTCAACGGGGGCTCACACACTCTCTTCACCCACGATTCACCAGGAGAGCTCCCATCGAGGGAGCTTAGAGTTTTAGGTGATGGATGTATTAGGGTCAGTTCTTTTGCTGACTTGTAGAATAAGCTGATCCCTACCCAGCTTTTCAGATTATTCTACAAACTCAACCAAATTTATTTTTTAGATGCCTACTAATTAAGCCTTGATGTAGACTTCTAAAAAAATATTTTTTTGTTGGTCTTCTAGAATAAACTGGGTAGGGGTGGAAGAGGATTTGTAGTATCAGGGTGCTCCACAGCCCTATATGAACATTAAGTTCAAACAGTACCAGGAAATTTCAAAAAAAAAACTAGGTTTTGTGGATATGAGACTTGGGTGCTCAATCTACTTTCGTGTGAAATTTCATGAAAAAATATCAGGAAACGTATCTGTGGCAAACAGACAAAAAATTCCCGTGTATAGAAAAAAATGTTTGAACGGATTTTAGTTCGGACTATATTTTCTTCGCCACGGATACATTTCCTTGTATTTTTCTATGAAACTTCATACGGGAGTAGATTGGGCACCCAAGTTTGAGATCCCAAGATTTCGGATTTTTTTAATTATCCTGATATTTTTGAATTAAATTTTTGTATAGGAGGGTGGAGCACTGTGTATTTTCCGGGTAGGGGCATCTAATAGAAGTCCAAAATAACCACCAAACGAACTAACCTTTAGTAATTCAGGACAAAGGGAGCACTATATAACCGCAAAGATGCAAATCTTTGGACCCGAATTGAAAAAACTAATTTAGAAATTGTTGGAAAAGTAAAAAATTCCTAATTTTTGTAGAATCAAATATGATCAGGTATTACACTCATATGAAAAGTTTCGCAACTGAAAGACTTTCATTTTATTCTAGATGAAAAAAAAAACAAAATTGACACTATAAAAGTTATTGTTCAGATTATTTTTACACACAATTTTGTTTTCTTGGCTTTGGAGTCGGTCAAAGCTATTCCTCTATGAAACTGTGTGTATGACCTGATAATGCTTAATTCCAAAAAATTCAGAATGTTTTTAGTCTTTTTGCAATTTCTGAATATATATATATATATTTTTCCATTTCAGGTCCATTACGACTCGAGACCCACTGGGTATTTCCGAGCAAACCTCTGGGAAGTTAGGACGGTTCCACAAGTACCTTTTCCAGTGAAGCACGGTTGAAACAGATAAGTAATGAGGATGATAATAATTACTCCTATATTTTAAGAATAAGAAAAATGCTGCTTTCAACGTTAGGGAGCTGTGTGTGTCGTATTCTGTGGTGTCAGTGTCACAGAAGGCTGCAAGACTAGCTTAGTTTAGTTGTGCATGCATGCACCAAGGAAGTACCCAGAAAAAGCATTCATGGCGAACATTTCAATTTACCTTTTAAAGGCTCTGCCGCAGGGGGTACTGGAGAATTTTATTAACAAAAAGGTAAAACTATGTAGAACATCAGATATGAGTACTTTTCAATCAAAAAGAGTACAGTATAGTAAACCTGTTCCGACAGTTCAACACAACGGAACCGTCTTGCATATATACTCACCCTGTAACTTAATACAAAACAGTTTTGTTGAAATATAATGGCCACCTCCGTCCATCAGTTTGAACTTTTGGAGCAACTGATCGGTAACTGAGTTCAATAGTTTTTTTGACAGTGTCATGGACTGTAAAAATGTCTTACTATAAAAAATTACAAAGGGAGTATTACTTTAATAATGGGCATACTGAGAGGTCGTGTGAATTACAATATCACAGTTCATAATTAACTAAGTTAATACATTGGGAAAAGCATATTAGTTAAAAGAGAGGTGTATAAATGGATATTAAAGTGACCCCTAGCGTAGCGATGTAAGGTATCATTACGAGATTATGGTCCACCGAAGAATCATCTCTCATGGTCCCGCAGTGCTGGAGACGATCTAAACTTCTCTCCATCTTTTTTTTACCTTTGTCGTTTTCAAACTTGGAAGCAACTAATTCAATAGATCCATCGTTCCTTGCAAGATAAACCACAAAATCCAGTTAGCTTGTGCATCTGGACCACAAGATCATGAGCCAAGTTAGCCACAAACCTTGCATACACCTCCATCAGATCACATGCCAAGGCGTGACTCTGAAGCTGGTAAAAAATCATGACGGGCGGGCTCCGATCACTTGCCCCTGAAGAAACAGCATCGATCCCAGCAGATCAGAGCCTGGATTTGGATTCCCTTCCCTGTCTTGAACAAATGCCAAACCAAACCGCGGATCAACCAACCGCTCCGCTCCTAACGCCTGCACAGCACGTAGTACCCTAGTCATTTACAGCGGATTAGCCTGGCCATGTCTGAGGAGAAAAGGAAGCTTCTTTCTTCAGAGGAAAGCATGAACTGGCTCTATCCTGATTATGGCTGGGCTGGGAGCAGGACCATTTTCTGTTGCGACAAAAATCCAAGACTGTTAGCGTCCAGGACGGGAGCTGTCATTGGCTTGGCGTGTTAATCTTTGCCAACTGTTGACACTCCATAACCAATTGTGCGGTGTGCATCTGTACAAAGTTATATTGGTGTACTCCATTAACCTTTTGAGCTAGCGCCTACCCAACAAGTGAAGTTAGGACCAACTGTTGACAACAATACTTCAACGGCCACAATGAAAGAGGGCCAGCCAATTTGGTTGCCCCTGTGTGTGTACACATGAACGCCATAATAACACAGGTTTCTTGAGCAATCAGATTGGACTTCCATACGCAAATGTACACCGCCTGCAAATGGGTTAAAATAGTGGATGCGACAGACAAATAGGAATTGTGTGTAGAAATGTTTTGGCACAACATACCTTGGGATTTCTATGACTCACGCAAGATTGTTGACGCTCGACAACGAGGCAACTGAAGAGCTGGCACTGGGCTGGAATATAACCAAAAACAGATGAAAGTACATATGAGCTGGACCAAACCAATATCCCAAGTCCCAACTGACAAATCGGCTTTTAATCGCCAAAATGTTCTTGTCTTCGCCATCTCAGACCTCACGGTGGCAAAAATTGGCCACACTCATAAAAAGACAGGCCCAGCTTCCTTCTCGTTTGGTTAAAGTGCCAACATTTTACTTGTACTGTTGCACATCATGGTTACAACAAATATTTCTCCCCGAAGTTTGTTCCACAAAAGGTACAATCACCTAAAGCTATCATACTCGAGTGTTATTGTTATTACAGGGCAGTGGAAAGCCACACACCAGAAAACTCCCAATCGGAAGTCTGTTTCACCATAATTGCTCAGTTACAAGTGAAGTGAGGTGAAAATTGCTGGTGTGCCCGCTCAGGTTGTCTTGTCTCATGATTCAGAGAGCGCACTGAGGCTCTGGTGCATAGGAAGCAGCTCTCTCTGACATACATTTCATCTTAATGTTGCTCCCCAGTCTTTGTTTTTTTTTCAGTTCTGAAAGTCTATGTTCATGGTTCCCGTTATGGGCTTTATTAATCAAAAATAAAGCCGGGCGCAGCTTGCCCCTTGGTTCTATAACTATACACCGTGAGTAAAAGTTTCTGGCAGCATGCACAATCATCCATCCATGACCATGCAAGGCACTGCCCTGCAACTCATCTAGGTTCAGTAGGCAACAATAGATGACGAGATGCCGAAATACTTTGAGCTCAAAGCTGAGCCATCTAACTACTTGGTAGCTTTCAAGGAATCAATTTTGTTCACTTTGTCGAAAACCCTAACTCAACAAAGCATCACGTCCGAAAGAACGAATTCTCTTACACACCATCCTCAGAAAAAAAATTCTCTTGCACATTGCCGCAAGGATGACCACCAATTGGAATATGGGATCTGCAAAAGTAAAACGGAAAAAAGGAGCAAATAGTAAAGCTTCTATTTCATCTGGTTGCTGCTAGAGGTAGGAAAAGGGTAAAGCCGAAGTGCGGGGAATTATGAGTTGGTGGTGGCTATTCCCTTGCCAGAGGAGTCCAGCCAAGAATGAAAGCTATACACAAATACACACTAGGCAACATGGAGAGACATGGCTCCCATGTTATCCCGTGCAATCCCTGTTCCCCACTTGTGCCCTCCCGTTGCACATGGCCTCAATAACCAACCCTTCCCCCCATCTCTCATGGTTAACATTGCTATGGGACCCCTCTTCCCATTTCCCACCTCCTTTGTACCCTAGACTTCTGCATTGAACAGTGCTTTATTATAAGCATTGTGTATGGCACACCAATATCTCCACTGTTAGTAAAGCAATTCGTGAGGGAATCAGATCGCAAGCTTGTGTGAATTATTGCATGCACTAACTAGCTTTGTTATAAACAGGAACCAAACTACTCCCTCCGTTCGCTGTTTCCGAACGAAGGTAATACATGATAAAGAAGTTCCAAGCAAATTCATGGATGCTACATCATAATTGTAAGATGGGAGACCTTTAATGAGCATCCCGTACCGCGTACTGCGTGCAGGACTGGAGCTCAATATGTCCACAGCTGACGTTAAAGATAAATATTCCATATTGGTGGAGTCTTAGTTCTTTAGAAAGGGACATGTTTTATCATTTCACTTTGATGTCCATCTACACCACCTCTCGTTGTCAGTCCAATCTGAGGTGTACCAGTATATTTATATCATACTGTAACATATAACAAAGTATTTGGGCTAGCGGGCCAGTTGATTGATTAGATAACTACAGGAGTGGCTTTGGAGTCCACAAGGGCATTGCACACTACAGTAAATACCGAGATAAAGAATCCTGATGCCATATAAATATGGCAACCTTACTGTTGACTGACAGGAACATATCAACATAAAAATTCTTTCATCTTTCCAGCCATACGAGTGGGTTGGCCTTTGAGGGGTCATTTTCAGAGACCATACTTACGATTGCCAGAACTTTCATGGAGATAATATAAACTAGATGTTAGATGAGAAATCTTCGATCTCACCTATTGGCTATTAAAGGAAACATTTAGATCATCACCGCATAGCTCAAAATAGGAAGATCCTCACCAAGCTGGGCCTCATATAGCTCGTGGGTTGATATGCATCCGTGCTCATACGAGCCAAGCAGCTACCCAAATAGCAGATGTGTCAGTGTAAGATTCTTTCACCTGAAATAAACATTTGGACAGAAGTCATTGGAGTATAGACTTCATGATAGAAGATGAAATAGAAAGGATGCAGTCCAGATTCCAAACGGATCATCACATCATAAGCATAAATCCTCATGAGATCATTACGAACATCTGTCAGTCTAGTGCATACAGAATTTTTATACTTGATGTCTGACACTGAGAAGCTCAAGAGAAGGATAATTCAGCAACATTATACTCTATTTAGTGTGGAGAGGACAGTGAATGGATACTGCTTGATGACATAAGTGGTATTACATCTCAATGATAGCAGGTTCCGTATTAAAAAAGCTGTATACAAACACGAAATCAATGGATACAAAATATCGTACTCATATAGTTTCATTGTTCTTAGGCAAATTCAACTAGCTTATACATGCACGGGTATAACCGAATTTGGGGTCATGATAATATAGAATTTGCAATGAAAAGAGAGCACAAATAAGCATAATATATCTAGTCTAGTTGACGCCTTGCAGCATAGGACAGTAAGAAAATAATAGCTTGAATTTGGTATCCTTATCTTATGTTGCACATATGTCACGTCGATATAGCTGACCCTTTCAATCATGGTCACCTGGATTGGTCCTCCAAATAAATTATCATTGTTTCATTCAACTTAACTTGCAAATACACCAATGCCTTCCGAAGGTCCTTTACAAAATAATGAAACAAACCTTACATATCCTCTAACAGTTTGACTACGGACATAAATAATGTTGGAAATGGTATGGTGCAAGCTGGACGTGATGGATGTAAGATTGTTCGAAAACAAAATAATTATTCACTTAATCACTATCTTGGAAAGAGTTGCTAGTACTCAGCAGAGTATATGCAGAGGCTGTCACTATATTTAAGAATTCAAGAACAAACGAAGATCAGCAAAAGATAAACTAAGGATTGTACTGCATGGCACCAAAAAAACATATTCCCAATCAACCCTTCACAGAACACAGTTTCTAGCATTCAGCCGTGCCAAGTAATTGTCACTTCTAAAAAGTTCCTGACTCCTTTGCTTTTATTCCATTTAACTGATGAAAACTCTTTTGTAAGTTCAGCATAAAAGCTCAAGTTATCGGCCGAAACAAAGATTTATTAAGTTCAGCACAGAAGCTCAAGTTACCGGCCGAAACAAAGATTTATTAAGTTCAGCACCGAAGCTTAAGTTACCAGCCCAAACAAAGATTTATTAAGTTAAGCATTAGAACCTACCCAAAGAAAGATTTATTAAGTTCAGCATTAGAGCCTACCCAAAGAAAGATTTATTAAGTTCAGCATTAGAACCTACCCAAACAAAGATGTACGTCTGGCAGCTGCAAAACTCTAGGTCATCTTACATTAATTGATACCTGAGATGAATTGCAGGCAAAAAACATGGACAACTCAAACACAAGTGATTATCCTACTGGAAAAGCAGCCATCAGAATGCTTACCGAGATATATTGGACAACTCAAACACAAGTGCTTATCCTACATGGACAACTCAAACTCACTTAAAAACTAACTGTTACATATTGGACGAGGTTATATGTATATGTTTGTCCCAGGTTCCAAGCTGTCATCTAGGCCCTTATGAAGTTACACGGAGATGGCTTGCAAACAAAGCTTCCATGACAACTGAAGGCGTCCAGCATCAATGCTATAACCTGGTTCAGATGATATTGCAGCATGTTACTTGTTAGTCAGTGCTTCCTCTTGCTGTTTCTTGGAGGCAATCAGGACCATTTGAAATCTTGAATTGTCCAGTATCCAGCTTGATTGTGCCAATACTTGTTACATGCTGTGACAGGGCAAGATAATATATGATACAAAGAAGAATTCTTCCAGTAGTATCGGTCATTTCCCCTACTTTCCTCCACATATTTTCAAGTGTCCATGCTAAAGGCAACAACACTGAAATAGATATCATATTTACCAGAACATTTTAGACTTCGCAAAGACGTTGGACCAATGGTTATAAAGACAAAGGAAATAATTTGCAGTGAGTCATAAAATAAACAAGTTGCGCAAACCATTCAAAATCTTATGTAGATTTGCCGGTTGGATCCACTGTTATACTCCTAGTTTTAAGCTGTTAAGATAAATCAATGATCGAACAACATAGGGGCACAAGTGACAATAATTGCTGCGAGGAACTCAAATACCACTGCTGCATAGGTAGTCATCAATATTTAACAACTGAAATAAGGGAATCGATCAACAAGAGGACAATGTTGATAAGGGGATCAACGGTACCGTAACAGACAGCCAGCCTGATCGTATACCTAGAGCAACAGCGAACTGCAGCGATTTCAATTCAGCGGAACAATGTGAGAGAAGCGAGCACTGTGCGGAGGGAGAAGAGCTGAGGGAAGGGGTGCATGAGAAATTACCAGACTAGCCGGTAATGGCAATGGGCGACGGCGACGGCCACTGCCTGGTTGGAGGCTAGTGAGCGGCAGCGCGGGATGGACGAGGGGTGGTCTCCACCGAACCGAACCGAACCAGATCGAGCCGCCTCGAATGGGACGGCCGCCGCCGGTGAGGGAGGGACGAGAAGGAGCGCGCGTCCTCCTTCTCGCTCCCCTTCGCCGCGGATGCAAGGCCCTCGCCGGCCGCGCGCCGGGAGAGTTGCAGCGTGCTGCTGGTACGCCGTGGTGGAAGTGGTTTTCGTGCTGCACGGGCCGAACAGGCTGGACTATAGACCCTCCACGGCCCGGAAGCGTGGTTTTACAGGCGGCCCGGTGACAGACGATTGTGTGAGTCCGCTGGATTGAGCGCGAGAACTATTCTCGCTTCTCGTCTATCTGAACGTTTTTCCTTCTTTGCTGTTTTCTGGATCGATCCTGTGTTGTTTCGCTGGTTCTCGTACAGTTTTCTTCATTTTTTTCCTTTATTTTTTCTTTCTTATTTTTCAGTTTTCTTTGTTTCTTAAGGATTTCTTTGGTTCTGTTTTATTTATTTTTCATTAGATTTCTCTGTTTTTCTCGGATTTCACAGGGATTTTTCCTTTCATTCTTATCCCTACGATTTCTTCGGTTCATTTTTTTCCTTCACGGTTTTTGAAGATATTTTTATTTTTACTTTTTCAATGTTTTTTATTTTTTTCTCTTCTTTTTTTTCATTTTTTGCAGTTATTTCTTCTGTTTTCCTTTTTTGTTTCTTTTTCAGTTTTCATTTTCTTTATTTTCCATGTTGGTTTTCATTCCTAGTTTTTCAGTCCCTGTCCAAGGCGGATCTATGACGGCAATCTACTATGGATTGGTTCGGATCAGAGACGGTGACGAGCGCGCGGGATCCTTCTCGGCGGCTCTCGCGGCTTGGCGAGGCGGGGTGGGAGCCCTCCTCCTAGGCTTCAGTGTGGCACACCCAGGCAGTGATCGGTGCGCCAGGGATCCCACGGTGCCACTGTTGCTGCGGTTGGTCGCCGGATCTGGGCGGCTGGATCTGGGGCTTTGAAGGCGGCCGAGACGGTGCACAGGTTGTTGGGTGGATTTCTTGGGAAGGATCCGGGAACCTGATCTTCGATCGATGGCGGAGCCGGTGATGACGATGCCCTTATCATCATTTCCTTCATGAAGGCATCATCGAGGTGAAGCTCCCAACTCCACTCAATACCTCCGGGGGAAACCCTAGATCAGCTGATCGGATGTTGACGGTAATCATGTGTCATACCCCTTGGGGCGGCATTCTTGAGGTGCACTCGGCCATGGGACCAATGGACGGCTTCTTTGGTGGAGCGGTGCTTCATCCATACATTGATGGCGACGGATCCGACGGCGTGGCGCGATCGCGATTCGGAGTTCGATGTAGGAGGATGGACTCAGCAGGAGGACGACGCCGTCGACGTCGTGGTGGTGTCGATGGTCGAGAGACTGCACGGTAGATGCAACAAGACAGCTCAAGATGGACTCGTGGCAGGTGGCTGCGGCGGCCCCATACCCGGCAGGCGTCCTGGTTGAGGAGTGCGCCGGACTGATAGGTGCCCTATACCATGTAGGCGTCCTGGTTGGGACCCCAGGTCTTAGATGTTTAGGTTTGGCTGCGATGTTTGTTCGGTATTAGGTCCAGACTATCAGCGCCTCTTCATCAATTGGATAGGTGTAGCGACAGTTGTTGCTTAGAAGATGGCTTCACTCTTACTATTGTATGACTTTGTAAGGTCTTGTGAGAATAATTAATAAAGTGGCCGCATGCATCGCCCAGATGCAGAGGCCGGGGGTCATCCTCTTTTTCTAAAAAAAATATACATCAAGAAACATTTTCAAACACATGCTTTACGTTTTTAAAGTACAAGTTTAATATATTTTTAATATGTGGCAACAATTTTTAAACACATTTTTAACACTTTTTAAATGCTTGATTAACATTTTTTTGAATACATGGTCTACATTTTTTCTATACACATTTTAACATTTTCTCATGCTTGACTAACATTTTTCAAATACAATATTAACAAATTTATTAATACTGATCAACATTTTTCTATACACATTTTTTGTATACCATTCTTTAAATACATTTTTGAAAATTTTAAAATGCTTGATTAAAATTTTCTTAATATACACTCAATATTTTTCAAACACATTGTATTTTTTATATATTTTTCATATACATGAGAAACATTTTCTGTATACACATTTAAAAACTGCTTATTACATTTTTTGAATATATGGTCAACTTTTTATACACATTTTTACATTTTCAAATGCTTGGTTAACATATTTTCAATAGGATATTAACATTTATTGAATACATGGTCAATATTTGTTTCTATATAAATTTTACCATTTTAATGCTTGATTAACATTTTTCAAATACAAGTTTGTCATTTTCTTTAATACATGGTCATCATTTTTTCTATACATATTTAACATTTTTTAAATGCTTGATTAACATTTTTAAATACTTGTTTGGTTTAATTTACATGCTTGATAAATTTTTAAAATAAATTATCTACTTTTTCACACATATCATATATTTTTGTATACATCAACAATAATAACAACAACAACAAAGCCTTTAGTCCCAAACAAGTTGGGGTAGGCTAGAGGTCAAACGCATAAGATCTCGCAACCAACTCATGGCTCTGACACATGGATAGTAAGCTTCCACACACCCTTGCCCATAACTAGTTCTCTGGCGATACTCCAATCCTTCAGGTCTCTCTTAGCGGACTCCTCCCATGTCAAATTTGGTCTACCCCGGCCCCTCTTGACCTTCTTCGCATGCTTTAGCCGCCCGCTATGCACTGGAGCTTCTGGAGGCTTGCACTGAATGTGCCAAACCATCTCAAATGATGTTGGACAAGCTTCTCTTCAATTGGTGCTACCCCAACTCTATCTCGTATATCATCATTCCGGACTATATCTTTCCTCCTGTGGCCACACACCCATCTCAACATACGCATCTCTGTCACACCTAATTGTTGAACATGTCGCATTTTAGTCGGCCAACACTCAGCGCCATACAACATTGTGGGTCGAACAACCGTCCTGTAGGACTTGCCTTTTAGCTTTTGTGGCATTCTCCTGTCACAGAGAATGCCAGAAGCTTGGCCACTTCATCCATCCGGCTTTGATTCGATGGTTCACATCTTCATCAATACCTCCATCTTCCTGTAGCATTGAACCCAAATATCGAAAGGTGTCCTTCTGAGAAATAATTCTTTATACATTTAACATTTTGAAATGTTTGGTTATCATTTTTTTCAAAAAAAATTATGTAAAGTGTTTTTTGTAATCCCCACAAAAATATTGTTTTGTGTAATATATTTAGTTATAATATATGACCTATAAACATAAGTGAAAAATAGAAAGGAGTGATAAAACAAGTGGTAGCCTCCCACGCGCCTGGGCCAGCCCATTTAGGGAGAAGCCGGAAGTGAGAGCACACTAGGTCTCGCAATAACCAAGAAATGGTGCTGCCCTGAATTGAGAGGAGCTGCCCATTGGGAAACCCGAAATGACATGGTGCAGATGAGGGCAGTTCCTATTCTGCGCGGGGCGCCCTTTCATCGCGATTATAGTGTCTTCTCAAAAGAAAATCTCAATTGTAGCGAGACATGTGGCAGGCCTCAAAATAGTTGGTTTCTTACACAGTTTTTTTCCACATTTTTTTTGTTTCTTCATTCAGTTTTTTTTTTACTTTTTTTGTACTACCAATTATTCTAAATAAACATATTGCAACAAAGCGCTTAACAGAAATTTTTGAAAATCTTAATCATTCTTTTTTTAAATGTTAAATGAATATAGAAAAAGGGTTTCCAATGTATAAATGTATAATGTGCATAGGAAAAATGGCATGAAAATATAAGTTTTAGAAATGTTAATAATTTATTTAGAAAATGTTAAATGTTAACTAAAAATGTTTCCTGATGTATAAAATGTACAATATGTATGTAAAAAACTAGACATAAAAATATATAATTATGTATTCAAAAAGGTTTATATTAAACATTGAACATGTATAAAATATGTATCAGATGTATGAAAAAGTAGAAATCACATAATGTATTTATAAAAATATTAATCATATATACGAAAAAGATAAATTTTTATTACTAAAACTTTTATATACAATGTTAACCAACTATTTATGAAACCTGTATATGAATAATGTATAATGTATATGACGATAATAGACATTGAAACATTTATTCGGAAAAAATGTTAATCGTGTATTAAAAATGTTAAACCTGTATAAATATATGTCCTTGACGTATATTAAAATGTACAACAAAGAAACAAAGAATATCATAGAGAGAAAAACAATGGAGGAAAATCAGTGCAAAATAGGGGGGGGGGGACCCGGAGAGAAACCAAGAAATAAACAAAAAACCATAGAACAAAAAAAGAAAAATCAGTGAAAACTGAGAAAGAAGAAGAAGAAAAACTAAGAAAATAAAGAAGCCGAGAAAGAAATTAAATTGGAGTAAACCGTAACAAAGAAAACTGATGAAAAAAAAGAATCAAAAAATGAAAGAAAAATAAAAAATGAGAAACCAGAGCGAACCGGCTGAACGCAATGGTTGGAAGCGACGAGCGAGATCCCACGTCCTAATGTGCTGGCCCATTCGCATGGCGCTTCAGGCGAGTGGAGCTACCATCTCGCTGTAAGTGAGATATGCCACCCACGTTTCCCGTGTGCATGCCCTCCCGCGTGACACATCATCTATGTGGGTCGGGCCATTTTGGGTCTTTTCCCACCGACTTTGGGAAGGTTATAGGACATTCCCTGAACTGGTTTTTCCTCCTTCTTTGGCTGGTTTTTCTTTCTTTTTCATTTTCCCCTATTTTCTAATTTTTAGTTTTATTTTATTTTTATTTTCCCTATTTTTCATCTTCCCTTTTTCCTTTCTTTATTAAAAATGTTGTGAACATTTTTCAAATTTGTAAGCATTCTTCAAACACATGAATCATTTTTGAATTTGCAAACATTTTCAAAATTAGGTTGAAAAAATGAATTCCAGAACAAAGTTTTTGAAAATTGTAAAAGTTTTTGAAATTGATGAACATTTTTCGTAACTCGTGAAAAAATTGAATTTACAAACCTTTTTTGAAATTGAGTCTGTATGTCTCAGTGGGAAACCCATATGCATGCGTGGAATAATAAACAGTAAAATGTATTCCTATTTGTGTATCTAAGACTAGCTCAAGTGTTGCATGATGGTCACATTTTTCTAGGCATGACTATGCCGGCAATTTTTGAGGATGCAATGTTAGAAGAATAGTTGTGTTGAATCGCCCCAAAGTGATGTTATGCTATGAGATACATTCTCCACAAGTTAATGATTAATAACATAAGAAAGTTAGCGTTTGCATAATTCCTTAGCGTTTGCTTCATGAACTTTGAGGTTAGTTAAACATCATCCGTGATATGGTGGCTATAACGGCAGTTTTCGAATTCATGAAAAAGTATGACAATGGACTTGATACCTCAAGATGTGACTTTAATCCTCTGCTGATGCAGAGAAATTCTTTGGGTCCTCTTGGTGTCACGGTATCCATCATTGTCTAGCTAGACATAGCACGATTTGATCATAGGGATGCCGGAACGCAGGAATGAGAAAAGAGAACAAAACCGGTAACGAGAAAACTGGCATGGTGAACAAAGTTGTTGATTCACGGGGATGCCATTAATCCCACCTCGGGTATTTGTAACATATCACGAAGTGACAGGAACATCATTCAGTAAACATGTCTACTATACACCTTATTCTTGTTGACTCATGTTGGGCCTCCAAGCGCAGAATTTTGTAGGACATCATGAATTTTCCGTCAAGTGGATGACCTAAGGTTTATCAATCCATGGGAGGCGTAGGGTGAAGATGGTCTCTCTCAAATAACCCTGCAATCAAATACAAGAAATCTCTTATGCCCCCCCAACACACCAAATACAATGGTAAATTGTATAAGTGCACTAGTTTGGTGAAGAGATGGTGATACAAGTGTAGTATGGATAGTAGATATAGGCTTATTTGTAATCTGAAAATAAAAAACAGCAAGGTAGCAAGTTATAAAACGGAGCACAAACGGTATTGCAATGCTTGAAAATAAGGCCTAGGTTCATACTCTCACTAGTGCAATCTCTCAACAGTGCTAACATAATTGAACCATATAATAATCCCTCAATATGCGACAAATAATCACTCCAAAGTTCTTATCTAGCGGAGAACATAGGATGAAAATGTTGTAGGGTACAAAACCACCTCAAAGTTATCTTTTTCGATCAATCTACTGAGCTATTCCTATAAGTGTCACAAATAGCTCTGGAGTCCATACTAAAATAACACCATATGATACACATTAACCAACTCTAATGTCACCTAGATACTCCAATATCACCACAAGTATCCATGAGTCAATTAAACGATATGATCCAACAACTTCGGATTCATAATATTCAATCCAACACAAATTACTTGAAAGAGTGCCCCAAAGTTTCTACTGGAGAAAGTAGGATGAAAACGTGCATCAACCCCTATGCATAGATCACCCCAATGTCACCGAGGGAATCCGCAAGTTGATTGCCAAAACATATATCAAGTGAATCAATAGAACACCCCATTGTCACCACGGGTGTCCACATGCAAGACATACATCAATTGTTCTCAAATCCAAAATATTCAATCCGATAATAGTGAGACCTCAAAGGTAAAAACTCAATTCATCACAACAAGATAGAGAGGGGGAAGTACCATATGATCCAACTATATTAACAAAGCTCGCGGTACATCAAGTTTCTGCCAAATCAAGAACACGAGAGAGAGAGAGAGAGAGATCAAACGCATAGCTACCGATACATACCCTCAGACCCGAGGGTGAACTACTCCCTCCTCATCATGGAGACTGTCGGGATGATGAAGATGGCCTCCGATGATAATTTCCCCCTCCGGCAGGGTGCCGGAGCAGGGCTCCAGATGGGATCTCTTTGGTACATAGGCTTGCGGCAGCGGAGTTGAAGTTTTAGGGTTATTTCTGAGGGTTTCCCTATTTATAAGATTTTTCAGAGTTGGAATCTCGCGAAAAGGAGCTAAGATGGGCCCACAAGTCACTAGACCACGGCCACCCCCTGGGCGTGCCCTGGTGGCTTGTGGGGGGCTCGTGGCTCATATGGTCCTCCCACGAAGCTTCGGGGTCTCTTTTGTTCCAAAAAAAATCATCAAAAAGTTTCGCTGAATTTGGACTTCATTTGATAAGGATTTTCCGAAAAACCAAAACAAGCAGAAAATAGCAATTGGCATTGGGCACGAGGTCAATATGTTAGTCCATGAAAATCATATAAAAGTTATATAAAAAGTGCACCAAAATCATACAAAACTATAGTAAACATGGCATGAATACTTCATAAATTATAGATACGTTGGAGACGTATCAGCATCCCCAAGCTTAATTCCTGCTCGCCCTCGACTAGGTAAATGATAAAAGAAATAATTTATGAAGTGCGAATGCTAACATAGTGCATAAGTTTGATCAATGATAATTTCAATCACTTCCCCTAGCATCATAACAACAACTCTTTCTCATAAAACTCGTCATGATAAAGTAGCAATCAATTCACATGTTATGGTTCAAACAATGCATTCTCTTGAAACTCAACAACTTATGTTCTTAGTCACCAAACAATTGCAATTCAACTTATCTTCAACAAAGTCTAAGTAGAGCTCCACATACTCAATTATCAGATAGTTTTGTATGATTGCTAGTACTCAAAGCATATTTCTAGAACACATAGCATCCATCGAACACATGAAAGATAGGAGCTTGATGTTTCGCCTCCCAACTTATTTATCATAGAGATAATTGTCAACAATAATAATTCATGATCAAATATATTTGAATGGACATATGTGCCTAGATCTTTACCCACCACATGATGCTTGCCATCTAAAGAATGGGTTGGAATGAAAAGGAATACTATTGACTCCTGCATGAAAGTAAAAACTGAAAAGTAAAAGATAGGCCCTTCGCAGAGGGAAGCATGGATTTGCAGATGTGCTAGAGCTCATTGCTTAAAATAGAGATCAATACATTTTGAGAGGCATGCCTTTCCTGTCAACGTCACGACCGAGAGTTCTCAATATCTTCCATGCTAAATACATTATAAGTCATTCCCAAGCGGAAAGGTAAATTTTACTCCCCCTCAACCATTCAAACTCAAGCCATGGGTAGCCACATCCTCGGGTGCCCTCTATACAATCAACTTTATGGGGGATTTTGTTTCATTATTTTTCGTTCTGATCATCGGACTGGGCATCCCAATTACCAGGCTCTCTCGTGCAATGGCAAGTGAATAAACACCCATCATGAGAATAACCCTCTTAGCATGGAAGATACTGACCACCCCCTGTCGCTTCATGAGCGGTACGGGCACACAAAATAGATGTTTATTTGAAGATATAGAGATGGCACATGCAACTTTACTTGGGACGGCAAGGTAATACCGTATATAGGTAGATATGGTGGACACTCATGGAAGAAACTTGGCTCAAGGATTTTGGATGCACAAGCAGTATTCCTGCTTAGTACAAAAAATTTGGCTGGCAAAAGGTAGAGACAAGCACCACATGTTGGAGGATCCATAACAATGTAAGTTCTATGCTTATACATAACCATAACTCATTACGTTGTCTTCCTTGTCCAACTTCAACTAATTTGCTCAAGTTTGAAAATAATTAATGGGTATTCACAATCATAAAAGATGTCCAAGATAATATATTTGTATGTGAAAGTTCTCTTCCCTATACTAATCATTCATGAATTGCTAGTATGACCAATGTTGTGATTTCAAACTTCAATAAATTTTACTTTCTAAACCCAATGTGAAACTACTACTAGTCAAGATACAAGCATATGAAGCACATATAATTTCAACTTTATGATATTCATTTCATTCAACAATTTAATCTTAGGATATAAGTGAAGCACGAGAGTAAATGACAAACCACTCAAAAAAGATATAAGTGAAGATCAAATGAGTAGTTAAATAATTAACTAGATATGTGAGGACTCTTTCTCTCTCTCATTTAAAACTTTCAGATCTAAGTATTTTATTCAACTCGCAAACAAAACAAAATAAAATGACATTCCAAGAATATCACATCTCATGCGAAGAAGCAAAAACTTAGGCTCAACCGATACTAATTGATAATTGTTGATGAAGAAAGGTGGGATGCCTACCGGGGCATCCCAAAACTTAGATACTTGAGACTTCTTCGAATATTATCTTGGGATGCCTTGGAATCCCCTAGATTGATCTTTTGTGTCTCCTTAATTCATCTCATATCACGGTTTCCCTAAATTTCGAAAACTTCATCCACACAAAACTCAACAAGAACTCGTGAGATAAGTTAGTATAAAAATGCAAAACCTTATCATTCTCTACTATAAAAAATAACTAAAATTATAATTTAACATTGCATACTAAATGCCTCTGCATATTTAATACCCCTATCCTCAAATAGAATCATTAAACAAGCAAACATATGCAAACAATGCAAACATAACAACAATCTGTCTAAACAGAATAGTCTGTAAAGGATCAAGGAAGATCCATACTTATTAAACTCCAAAAATTCTGAGGACTTACCACACTGTAGGAAACTTGTTATATCTTACTGTGTAAAAAATTCAAGATTTTATCACATTCTGACTTTTCTAAAGAATTCACACAATGATAGAAAACTTTCTGTTTTCAAACATCAACATATAAACTTGCAAAATAAGCATGGTAAAGGCTATACTTGACATTTTTATTGAAGTAAAAGATACAAAACATTATTCTAAATAACAGCAAGCAAATATCAACAAACGAAAATGATGCTCCAAGCAAAACACATATCATGCGACGAACAAAAATATAGCTCCAAGTAAGGTTACCGATTATGTTGAAGACGAAAGAGGGGATGCCTTCTGGGGTATCCTCAAAATTAGTTGCTTGCGTATTCCTTGAATATTATCTTGGGGTGCCTTGGGCATCCCCAAGCTTAGGGTCTTTCCACTCCTTGTTCTCCTCATATCGCTATCTCACCCAAAACTTGAAAACTTCAATCACACAAAACTTAACGGAACCTCATGAGATAGGTTAGTATGATAAAGAGCAAACCATTCACTTTCCTACTATCAAGAAAAGATTCATAATTGTTTCCATATAATGCCTACTGTACTATATCATTTCCACAATTTATATTGACCAATATAAGCCATAGAAACTATAAAACAAGCAAACTATGCATTGAAAACAGAATCTGTCAAAAACAGAACAGTCTGTAATGATCTGAACAATGACCATACTTTTGTAAATACGAAAATTATAAAACATTAGGACAACGTAGGAAATTTTTATATCAATCATTTCTGAAAATTTCAGAATTTTTTGACGCTCCAGTGATTTTAAACAATTCTATTACTGGGCGCAAAAGGTTCTGTTTTTGCACAGAACCAAGTCAACTATCATCCACACTATCCCAAAGGCTTTACTTGACACTTTATTGAGACAAAAGCTATAAACATTATTAATATAGTAGCTTAATCATGTGATCACACAAAAACAGTAGGTAGAGATATTGGGTTGTCTCCCAACAAGCGCCTTTCTTTAATGCCTTTTTAGCTAGGCATGATGATTTCAATGATGCTGACATAAAAGTAATGAATTGAAACATAACTGGAGCATCCTGAAGCACATGAATAGCACATTTAAGCCTAACCCACTTCCTATGCATAGGGATTTTGTGAGCAAACAATTTATGGGAGAAAGAATCAACTAGCATAGGAGGGCAAAACAAGCGAAACTTCAAGATTTTCAACACGTAGAGAGGAAACTTGATATTATTGAGATACCTACAAGCATATGTTACTCTCTCATAGTAATTTTCAGTAGCATCATGAATGAATTCAACAATATAACTATCGCATAAAGCATTCTTTTCATGATCCACAAGCATAAAAAATTTCTCACTCTCCTCATAAGCAAATTTATCCTCCTTCATAATAGTGGGAGCAAACTCAGCAAAATAACTATCATGAGATACTTGATTGACATAACCAAATTGAACATTAAAATCATGATGACAAGTTTCATGGTTATGATTACTCTTTATAGCATACATGTCATCACCATAATCATCATAGAGAGCAATTTTGTTGTCAAAATCAATTGAAACCTCTTCCAAAATAGTGGATTCATCATTAAATAAAGTAATAACCTCTCCAAATCCACTTTCATAATTATTATAATAATATTCAACATCCTCCAAAATAGTGGGATTATTATTACCTAGAGTTGACACTCTTCCAAACACACTTTCATCATTGTAATCATCATAAATAGGAGGCATGCAATCATCATAATAAATTTTCTCATCAAAACTTGGGGGACTAAAAAGATCATCGTTATCAAACATAGCATCCCCAAGCTTATGGCTTTGCATATCATTAGCATCATGGATATTCAAAGAATTCATACTGGCAACATTGCAATCATGCTTATAAAGATTTTATGCCAAACATTTTATTGAATTATTCTTCTAATACTTTGGCACAATTGTCTGATCCATCATTTTCAAGAAAGACATTATAAAGATGAATAATATGAGGCCACCTCAATTCCATATTTTTTTGTAGTTTTCTTTTATAAAACTGTAGGATCGAAAGTATGTCTAGAGGGGGGGTGATTAGACTACTTGACAATATAAAAATTCAGCCTTTTGATAAAGACAAGTTTTTGGCAGATTCACGATTATGATCAAGTCAAGTATCACCCTACACATGCAATTCTAGAGTATAGGCAGCGGAAAGTAAATTGCACATGTAGTAAAGAGAGGTGGAGAAGAGCAAACACAATTTGGAGACACGGAGATTTTTTCTCGTGGTTCCGATAGGTGGTGCTATCGTCAATCCACGTTGATGGAGACTTCAACCCACGGAGGGTAATGGCTGCGAGAGTCCACGGAGGGCTCCACCCACGAAGGGTCCACGAAGAAGCAACCTTGTCTATGCCATCATGGCCTACGCCCACGGAGGGCTAGCCTTACTCGGGGTAGATCTTCACGAAGTAGGCGATGTGACACCCCGGATCCGATGCGCCAGGTGTCCGCCAGTTTTTTGCCTTCGTTGCCGTGTCATTGCTTGCGTGTTGCTTTTTACCACGTCATCATGTGCATTTCATTTTGCATACATGTTCGTCTCATGCATCCGAGCCTTTTCCCCGTTGTCCGTTTTGCAATCCGGCGCTCCTATGTCCTCCGTGACCCTTCTTCTCTCTTGTTGTGAGTGGGTATTAAACTTTCTCGGAATGGACCGAGGTTTGCCAAGCGCCTTGGTATACCACCGTAGATCCGCTGTCAAGTTTCGTGCCATTTGGAGGTCGTTTGATACCCCAACGGTTAACCGGTAACCGCAAAGCCCTCTTTGAGTTGCAGCCAACACCCTTCCAAAGTGGCCCAAAACCCATCTAAGTCTCTTCCATGCTCTCGGTCGTTCGATCACGATCGCGTGGCAAAACTGCTCCTCATTTGGACTCTCCTAACTCCTCTACCTATAAAAGAGCACCCTCCCAAATTTGGATCAATTCGCGCCTAACCCTAGCCTTCTTCCTCCATCACAGATCCGGACGCGTCCACGCCACGCGGACATGTCCGCCACCGCCGCCACATCACTCCGACCAATCAAAGCATGCCACGCCATCATCGCCCGCCGCAGCCAATCTGCTCCTGCCACGCCGCTCCCGCCGCCCGTTTCCACAAGGGCCCATGAGCCAGATCGCCCATGGGCCCAACTTCGCCGTCGCCGCCGCCCGAGGCCGCCAAGCTTCTCGCTTCGCCGGCGGACCTCGTCCGCCGCCCGCCGCGGACTTCGCCCAGTTCGCCGGAGCCGCCGCCGTCTCCCGCCGCGCCATCACGCCGAGCTCCAAGCTTCGCCGCCGGGTGCCCATCCGTGTCTCCGGCCATCCCATCGCCAGCGCCGCCGGATCCGTGCGGCCGGCGGATCCCGCCGCCGCCGCCTCGCCCGGCCTCTTCCGGCCTCGCGCCACGCCGCCGTCCACCCCCTCGTGTCGGCGCGTTCCCCGGGGACCCCATCAAGGCTGCCTCAAGGCGCTGACGCTGGATCCGCCCGTCCCGCCGTCGCCGGCGTCCCGCCTCGCCGGTGCAGCGCCGCTGCCTCCCTGCGTCGGCCACTCCGGCGAGCTCGACGCCTGTCCCGCCCGTGCCGCCGCCAGATGGGCCTCGGCCCGAAAGCGCCCGCCAGCTCCTCCTCGCGTGGCTCAAGCCCCTCACGCTGTCCAGCCTCCTCCAACGGGCCGAAGCCCATGGGTGAGACCCCAGAGTTTTTCCTTTTTTTTTCTTTCCTTCTGCTGGCCCATGCTCCAGATTCGGCCCATGTGGTTTTTTTCTTACGCTGCGAATTTAGCTATTATTCCTGAGATAACAGTTTTACAGATTGGCCCTCCATCATCATGCATATAATAACTCCACAACCGTGCATCAGATTAAAATAATTTATATATGTAAAATGCTTAGAATTTCATCTAGTTTCATAATATGCCATTTTCATCCATGTTTGAAATGTTTAAAATGCTGTTTGTTTAAATTTGCATAATGCCATGTTAAAATGATTTATTTCATAACTAAATAACCGTAGCTCCGTTTTAAATAAACTTTATATGTATTTGGGGTGGAAAATGCCTAGTTTAACATGGTCCACTTTATTTTCCTGTTTAACAACTTTAAAATATGTTTTAGGGCAGAACAGTACCAAATCTAAAATATGCATATGAGGATTTTTCCTGAAATGTTGGTTGTTGTTCCGGCCTCATTTAAACTTGCCTAGTTAGGTAGTTTCATTATGCTTCACCCCTTGCCATGTTAATAAACATTTAATATTGTTGGGTACATAAACGAGATCAAACTAAATAATTGTATGTGGTGTTTTGTCAATATGCAACTCGTTGCATATTGAGCTCCACTTAATTTGTAGTGTTATTTGTTGCACTTTGCCATGCCATGCCATGCCTCACTAAACCGGACATGCATCATACTTGGTTGTGCATCATGCCATGTTTATGTGTTGGTTGTTTACTATGTTGTTTGCTTCTTTCCGGGTTGCTTCTCTCGTTAGCTTCGGTTTCATTCCGGAGTTGTGAGGATTCGTTCGTCTACGTCCGTTTGTCTTCTTCATGGACACGTTCTTCTTCCTTGCGGGATTTCAGGCAAGATGACCGCTACCCTGGATCTCACTACTATCATTGCTATGCTAGTTGCCTCGTTCTTGCGCTATGCTGCGCTACCTATTACCTGTTTGTCAAGCCATCCCATATTGCCATGAACCTCTAACCTTTGACACCATTCCTAGCAAACCGTTGTTTGGCTATGTTACCGCTTTTGCTCAGCCCCTCTTATAGCGTTGCTAGTTGCAGGTGAAGTTGAAGATTGCTCCATGGTGGGCGGGGTTTATGTTGGGATATCACAATATCTCTTATATTATTAATGCATCTATATACTTGGTAAAGGGTGGAAGGCTCGGCCTTATGCCCGTGTTTTGTTCCACTCTTGCCGCCCTAGTTTCCGTCATACCGTGTTATGTTCCCGGATTTTGCGTCCCTTACGCGGTCGGGTGATTTATGGGACCCCCGACAGTTCGCTTTGAATAAAACTTGTCCAAAGAAGGCCCAACATTGCCTTTTACCATTTGCCTCACCACCACCTACTTTTCCCTTGGGAGTAATTAACCCAAGGGTCATCTTTATTTCAGCCCCGGGCGGTGCTTGTCTAAGTGTTGGTCCGAACCGGCAGATCATGGGCCACCTCGGGCAACTCGAGGGCTGGTTTTACTCGTGGTGACCTATCCGTGTTGCCTCGAGAACGAGATATGTGCAGCTCCTATCGGGATTGTCGGCGATCGGGCGGCTTTGCTGGTCTTGTTTTACCATTGTCGAAATGTCTTGATGTACCGGATACCGAGTCGATCGGAGTGTCTTGGGTGAAGGTCTATTCCTTCGATGATCGCGAGAGCTTGTCATGGGCTAAGTTGGGACACCCTGCAGGTTTAAACTTTCGAGAGCCGTGCCCGCGGTTATGTGGCAGATGGGAATTTGTTAATGTCCGGTTGTAGACAACTTGACACTTGATCCGAATTAAAACGCATCAACCGAGTGTGTAGCCGTGATGGTCTCTTCTCGTGGTCCGGAAGTGAACACGGTTTCGTGTTATGTTTGACATAAGTAGGTGTTCAGATCACCTCTTGATCATTGCTAGCTTCACGACCGCTCCGCTTGTTTCTCTTCTCGCTCTCATTTGCGTATGTTAGCCACCATATCATGCTTAGTCGCTGCTGCAACCTCACCACTTTACCCCTTCCTTTCCCATTAAGCTTTGCTAGTCTTGATACCCATGGTAATGGGATTGCCGAGTCCTCGTGACTCACGGATACTTCCAAACCCGGTTTGCGGTGCCTAAGTTACGGCGGTGGCGATTCAAGCTCAAGGAGGAGCTCGATGAAGATCTTGCCCTTTGTGTTGTTTCGTTCTAGTTGATCGAGAGTGGAGCCCGGTTGGGGTCGATCGGGGACCGTTTGTCGCATTTGGGGTTCTTCTTTTATTTTGGTTCCGTAGTCGGACCTTGATTGTAATCGGATGATGTAATGCTTTAATCATGTAATTGTGTGAAGTGGCGATTGTAAGCCAACTATGTATCTCTTTCCTTATGTATTACATGGGTTGTGTGAAGATTACCTCACTTGCGACATTGCTTTCAATGCGGTTATGCCTCTAAGTCGTGCTTCGACACGTGGGAGATATAGCCGCATCGAGGCGCTAAAGTTGGTAATCGAGCCTTCCCGACCTTAGGAGCCCCACTGCTTGATCGTTTTTAGTGGCCGAGTTGTGTCTAGAAAAATTGTTTTGAGTCATTTAGGAATTATATATCGGAGAGTTTAGGAATTCTTTTTACTCCCCAGTCCCTTCGACCTTCTGGTGAGGAATCCTGACGTAGAGTTTTGACTCTTCTCTTCTCAAATTTCACTAATTTTTTTTAGGATCACGCGGGTATCTTGGGATCGTTCCGATATTCTTATGACGAGAACATTGTTCTTGGTGCCTCCTGTCATTTAGGGGTTGTGGCAGTGTCCCGGGGAGTTGAGCTCTGAGGTGTTGTCGTCATAATTTTATCGTTGCAGTTCTGGAATACCTGAGTTTAGTACGCCGACATCGAAAATCTCTTTTATGCAGTTGTTGGTGAGATAACCCGCTAACCCAATCTTTGTGGTGAGTACGGAGTATTGCCATGACTCATATAACGGATGCTTTTCAAGGTTGAGGTACACGATTTCGAAGGTTTCTTGGTTATGTGTTGAAGGATGGATACAATGGATGTAGGGATTGTTAGCTTGGGTGAGATATATATTGCTCCTGTATCCCCAACACCGATTGCATAACCGTAAAGTTTCGGAGTTTTATAGGTGGGAATTCAAGTAGCTCTTAGGATATCTTTCCGACGGATGTATGATATGAAATTGGGGTTCGACGTCTAGTGGTCCGCCTATTCACGGTTGGTTTTACAGTGGTCTCGTTGTGTCTTAAAGAGTCCTTGGCTATGCCGACTCGGGGACGCTTCGTATGTCATGTGCACTGCCTTGTACATGATGGTGCTGTACGATTGAGCCCGTGTAGGCCCCACCACGAAAACTTCGGACGAAATCTCTATCATATGTTTGTTCTGGCTTATTCTGCAAGCCAAATCCTTTGTTTTTGTTTTGAGTTGTGGTATTCGAGTTGCTTTGAAGTCAAATGTTGAATCCATACCTTTCCTAAACGGTGTTCTCATATTGCTATGTGAATACTAATCCTTTTGAACACTGAGGTTGTCATGTTAATTCTTTTCCAACCGGTGCGCTTCTCTTCGAGTGGATCCTATCATTCTCCCCATCCGCAAGACCAATTATCATTTCTTCTCAATGGTGTTTGTCTCATCCGTCTCCAAGTTGCCTTTGTTTTTCCCGCCCTCCCACCCTTTTTCTTCAAGGACACGGATTTCTTAATCAAGTATCCAATTATTCATGTGAAGTCTCTTCATTCTTTTCAATCAATGTTCTTATCCGGTGTTTTCCCATGAAGATGCTCAACAGTTTCAAGTTCATCATCCTTTTTTTTAATTGTCCGATGGGTCCATATCAAGCTTTCGATATTCATCATATTCCTCTCCTCATTTCAATGTCTTCTCATACCGGTGCACCTCATTATCATTCTACTTCTCGCTATTTGTTATCCGGAGTGCTCAAGATATCTTGAAGATTCGTGTTTCCACTCTGCATTCGTTCAAGCTATCTCGAGATTGTTATCTCATTCAAGCCATTTAATTCAACCGGTGCAACATCTCTTTTAAATCATTTCCAACGGTGTTTTCTTTTGAGTGGGCCCTAACCCACAGGTCTTTTCCCAGGATCTTACCTGACTCTTCTAATTATTCCGAAGTTATTCTTAAATTCTTTCCAAGTTTGACGTAAGAGTGAGTTATCATCAGTCAAATGCTTTTCTCCAAGATCTTTGGAATTCTTTTCATAATTGGCTCAACCTCTTCGCTTTTGATTCTTCCGGTGTGCCTCAATAATTCTTGGTGGTGTTTCTCGTTGTCATTCTCATCATGTGAAGACCGAAGAAGAGTTTCTCTTTAATCTTGCTCTATTCTCTTCAAGATGCGTGGTTCTAGCTTGTTGCCATCCGCTCATAATTGTTTTCGATTGTGAGAATCTTTTTTCACCCAGCAGGAGATATTCAAGAGTCTACTCAGTTTGTCATCCGGAGTCCATCAATTCAGGTTTATTCATTCTCAGCTGTCAGTTATCATTCTCCTATCTTGCCGGTGCATCAATCGAATATCCTCTAATCAGTTCTTGATCTCTTTGTTCTCATGTATCTAGTTTGTCTCAAGCACCTTCGTTCATTTGCTAATTCTTACCGGTGATGCACCCCTACTTCGATCATTTTCAATCCTTACGGTGGTTCTTTCAAGATCTCTCTTCCTTGTTCACCATATCAATTCATTTGTTGTTCCAATCCCACCGGTGGTTCCATCAAGACCTTCTCAAGATTACGCCATATCTCTCTTAATCCTTTCTACGAGAATAAGTAGTATGCCAAATCCGTTGATTGTCATCAATTTAATTGGTGAAGGATAAGCATAACATAATTCTTATTCTTGTTCATCCAAGTGATTAATTCCTTCTTTCGGAGTTTGTTCATGACGAATAAATCCTCGGTTTCATTTGTTTCATCTTCTTTTTTCCCGGAGATCCAAGCTCTAGTTATCACGGAGATCCATCTAAATCATTGCAAGGCTTCACCTTGTGTTTTCAACTTCTCTTTCTTTTCATTCCTTTTGTTTACCGGAGTGCTTCATGGAGGCTCTACATGGTGCTTCGTCAAGGATTCTTTTCATTCTTCAATTGTTCTTCAAGATTTCTCTTGAAGTTATGATCCGCCAAGCTATACTCTAAAATAAACATGGTGCTCAACACATGTTTTTTTTGTTTTGAGGAGCTAAAGTATTCTTCATCTTGCATTCCATAGTGCAATTCTTTCTACCTTATCTTTTGAGATGGTGTTATGTCACTCTTGACAATTTCCTTCATGGCTCATGATTCACATGTTGTTAAGAATGGCATATTTAAATTCATCATTTTCTCTTGTTCAAGAGATCTTTTCAACCGTCAATCTCTTCATTGGAGTTATCTTGGTATAGATGTCACCTAAAGACTTCCCTAAGGAATGTTGCTATTATGGTGTTTATCAATGATCCAAGTTTTCTCCTATCCTCTCGGTGAAGAAGTTTTTCATCTCTTTGGTGTTCTCAACCAATCAATTGTTTCCATTAGTGGTCGGTTGTCACCTCATCATTTTGAGAAGTTTTCCATAAGCCCACTACAAGCTTGTGCTTCTCGTTGTTGATTTTCCAACAACTACGTTCGATTTTTCTTTGCAAGGATGCTTTCCAAATTCAATTGTGGCAGAAGATGTCATTTTCTTCTCCATTCTGTTATTCCAATGATCTATCTTCTATTCTTTCTTCCGGAGACATTGTGATGTTTTCTTTGACCCATTATATCATTTTGGAGATCATGTTCTTTTCATGCTTATCCATTTAACCGGAGTGTCGTGTTTTCATTCGAGTTCTCTCATCTTATCAAGTTTTTCCTTCCTTCTCAACCGGAGTGCGGTTTGTAATGTTTCTTACCCCTTGTGCCATTCTTTCAATTCCGGAGACAGTGTGTTGTTGATTTCATTATGTATCCTCTCATCTTGTCAAGTTCATGTTCAATTCCTTCCATTTACAGTCGGAGTGCTGCCCAAATTATATCAATCTTTTTCCTCCTCTATCTAGTTTTAACCGGAGTGGTTTCAATATCTATCTTATCACTAAACCTCTTGGTTCTCGTAATACTCCTTGTTCCTCTTTTCTAACGGATTGTTTGCAATCTCATTCTTCTCAGTTGTGCTCTTTCTTTTAAATTGCTCAACATCTCAAGGTTCATGGTTTCACTCGTTTGTCGAAGAAGTAACTTAGTTTTACCTCTTCTCTTCCTCTTCCGTTTTTTCCTCCGGTGCCATCCTAGATCTCGGGACGAGATCCTCTCGTAGTGGTGGAGTGTTGTGACACACCGGATCCGATGCGCCAGGTGTCCGCCAGTTTTTCGCCTTCGTTGCCGCGTCATTGCTTGCGTGTTGCTTTTTACCACGTCATCATGTGCATTTCATTTTGCATACATGTTCGTCTCATGCATCCGAGCCTTTTCCCCGTTGTCCGTTTTGCAATCCGGCGCTCCTATGTCCTCCGGCGACCCCTTCTTCTCTCTTGTTGTGAGTGGGTATTAAACTTTCTCGGAATGGACCGAGGTTTGCCAAGCGGCCTTGGTATACCACCGGTAGACCGCCTGTCAAGTTTCGTGCCATTTGGAGGTCGTTTGATACCCCAACGGTTAACCGGGTAACCGCAAAGCCCTCTTTGAGTTGCAGCCAACACCCCTTCCAAAGTGGCCCAAAACCCATCTAAGTCTCTTCCATGCTCTCGGTCGTTCGATCACGATCGCGTGGCCGAAAACCGCTCCTCATTTGGACTCTCCTAACTCCCTCTACCTATAAAAGAGCACCCCTCCCCGAAATTTCGGATCAATTCGCGGCCTAACCCTAGCCTTCTTCCTCCACCGCGCATCCGGACGCGTCCACGCCGCGCCGGACATGTCCGCTCACCGCCGCCACATCACTCCGACCAATCAGAGCATGCCACGTCATCATCGCCGCCGCCCGCAGCCAATCTGCTCCTGCCACGTCGCTCCGCCGCCCGTTTCCACCGCTGGGCCCATGAGCTCAGATCGCCCTGAGGCCCAACTTCGCCGCCGCCCGAGGCCGCCCATCCCTCCCGCTTCGCCGGCGGACCTCGTCCGCCGCCGCCGCGGACTTCGCCCGTTCGCCGGAGCCGCCGCTTCGTCCTCCTCGCGCCGCCATCACCGCCGAGTCCAAGCTTCGCCGCCGGGTGCCCATCCGTGTCTCCGGCCATCCCCATCGCCAGCGCCGCCGGATCCGGTGCCGGCGGCGGATCCCGCCGCCCGCCGCCTCGCCCGCCTCTTCCGCCTCTCGCGCCGCCGCGCCACGCGTCCACCTCGTGTCGGCGCCGTTCCCCGCCGGGAGACCCCACCGCGCCGCCTCCGCGCTGGGCGCCGGATCCGCCCGTCCCGCCGTCGCGGTGTCCCGCCTCGCCGGTGCAGCGCCGCTGCCTCCCTGCGTCGGCCACTCCGGCGAGAGCTCGACGCCTCGTCGCCCGTGCCGCCGCTAGATGGGCCTCGGCCCAGAGCGCCGGCCCAGCTCCTCTCGCGTGGCCAGTAGCGCCTCGCGCCTGTCCAGCCTCCTCCAACGGGCCGAAGCCCATGGGTGAGACCCCAGCGTTTTTCCTTTTTTTTTCTTTCCTTCTGCTGGCCCATGCTCCAGATTCGGCCCATGTGGTTTTTTTCTTACGCTGCGAATTTAGCTATTATTCCTGAGATAACCGTTTTACAGATTGGCCCTCCATCATCATGCATATAATAACTCCACAACCGTGCATCGGATTAAAATAATTTATATATGTAAAATGCTTAGAATTTCATCTAGTTTCATAATATGCCATTTTCATCCATGTTTGAAATGTTTAAAATGCTGTTTGTTTAAATTTGCATAATGCCATGTTAAAATGATTTATTTCATAACTAAATAACCGTAGCTCCGTTTTAAATAAACTTTATATGTATTTGGGGTGGAAAAATGCCTAGTTTAACATGGTCCACTTTATTTTCCTGTTTAACAACTTTAAAATATGTTTTAGGGCAGAACAGTACCAAATCTAAAATATGCATATGAGGATTTTTCCGGAAATGTTGGTTGTTGTTCCGGCCTCATTTAAACTTGCCTAGTTAGGTAGTTTCATTATGCTTCACCCCTTGCCATGTTAATAAACATTTAATATTGTTGGGTACATAAACGAGATCAAACTAAATAATTGTATGTGGTGTTTTGTCAATATGCAACTCGTTGCATATTGAGCTCCACTTAATTTGTAGTGTTATTTGTTGCACTTTGCCATGCCATGCCATGCCTCATTAAACCGGACATGCATCATACTTGGTTGTGCATCATGCCATGTTTATGTGTTGGTTGTTTACTATGTTGTTTGCTTCTTTCCGGGTTGCTTCTCTCGTTAGCTTCGGTTTCATTCCGGAGTTGTGAGGATTCGTTCGCTCACGTCCGTTTGTCTTCTTCATGGACACGTTCTTCTTCCTTGCGGGATTTCGAGCAAGATGACCGCTACCTGGATCTCACTACTATCATTGCTATGCTAGTTGCCTCGTTCTTGCGCTATCTTTGCGCTACCTATTACCTGCTTGTCAAGCCATCCCATATTGCCATGAACCTCTAACCTTTGACACCATTCCTAGCAAACCGTTGTTTGGCTATGTTACCGCTTTTGCTCAGCCCCTCTTATAGCGTTGCTAGTTGCGGTGAAGTTGAAGATTGCTCCATGGTGGATGGGTTTATGTTGAGATATCACAATATCTCTTATATTATTAATGCATCTATATACTTGGTAAAGGGTGGAAGGCTCGGCCTTATGCAGGTGTTTTGTTCCACTCTTGCCGCCCTAGTTTCCGTCATACCGGTGTTATGTTCCCGGATTTTGCGTCCCTTACGCGGTCGGGTGATTTATGGGACCCCCGACAGTTCGCTTTGAATAAAACTTGTCCAAAGAAGGCCCAACATTGCCTTTTACCATTTGCCTCACCACCACCTACTTTTCCTTGGGAGTAATTAACCCAAGGGTCATCTTTATTCAGCCCCGGGCGGTGCTTGTCTAAGTGTTGGTCCGAACCGGCAGATCATGGGCCACCTCGGGGCAACTCGAGGGCTGGTTTTACTCGTGGGTGACCTATCCGGTGTTGCCACGAGAACGAGATATGTGCAGCTCCTATCGGGATTGTCGGCGATCGGGCGGCTTTGCTGGTCTTGTTTTACCATTGTCGAAATGTCTTGATGTACCGGATACCGAGTCGATCGGAGTGTCTTGGGTGAAGGTCTATTCCTTCGATGATCGCGAGAGCTTGTCATGGGCTAAGTTGGGACACCCTGCAGGGTTTAAACTTTCGAGAGCCGTGCCTGGTTATGTGGCAGATGGGAATTTGTTAATGTCGGTTGTAGACAACTTGACACTTGATCCGAATTAAAACGCATCAACCGAGTGTGTAGCGTGATGGTCTCTTCTCGGCGGAGTCCGGAAGTGAACACGGTTTCGTGTTATGTTTGGCGTAAGTAGGTGTTCGGATCACCTCTTGATCATTGCTAGCTTCACGACCGTTCCGCTTGTTTCTCTTCTCGCTCTCATTTGCGTATGTTAGCCACCATATCATGCTTAGTCGCTGCTGCAACCTCACCACTTTACCCCTTCCTTTCCCATTAAGCTTTGCTAGTCTTGATACCCATGGTAATGGGATTGCTGAGTCCTCGTGACTCACGGATACTTCAAACCCGGTTTGCGGTGCCTAAGTTACCGGCGGTGGCGCATTCAAGCTCAAGGAGGAGCTCGATGAAGATCTTGCCCTTTGTGTTGTTTCGTTCTAGTTGATCAGTAGTGGAGCCCAGTTGGGGTCGATCGGGGACCGTTTGTCGCATTTGGGGTTCTTCTTTTATTTTGGTTCCGTAGTCGGACCTTGATTGTAACTGGATGATGTAATGCTTTAATCATGTAATTGTGTGAAGTGGCGATTGTAAGCCAACTATGTATCTCTTTCCCTTATGTATTACATGGGTTGTGTGAAGATTACCTCACTTGCGACATTGCTTTCAATGCGGTTATGCCTCTAAGTCGTGCTTCGACACGTGGGAGATATAGCCGCATCGAGGGCGTTACAAGTTGGTAATCAGAGCCTTCCCCGACCTTAGGAGCCCCCACTGCTTGATCGTTTTTAGTGGCCGAGTTGTGTCTAGAAAAATTGTTTTGAGTCATTTAGGAATTATATATCGGAGAGTTTAGGAATTCGTTTTACTCCCCAGTCCCTTCGACCTTCTGGTGAGGAATCCTGACGTAGAGTTTTGACTCTTCTCTTCTCAAATTTCACTAATTTTTTTTTTAGGATCACGCGGGTATCTTGGGATCGTTCCGATATTCTTATGACGAGAACATTGTTCTTGGTGCCTCCTGTCATTTAGGGGTTGTGGCGGTGTCCCGGAGTTGAGCTACGAGGTGTTGTCGTCATAATTTTATCGTTGCGATTCGGAATACCGAGTTTAATACCGACATCGAAAATCTCTTTTATGCGCTTGTTGGTGAGATAACCCCGCTAACCCAAGATCTTGTGGTGAGTACGGAGTATTGCCATGACTTCGTATAACGGATGCTTTTGAAGGTTGAGGTACACGATTTCGAAGGTTTCTTGGTTATGTGTTGAAGGATGGATACAATTGGATGTAGGGATTGTTAGCTTGGGTGAGATATATATTGCTCCCAGTATCCCCAACACCTGATTGCATAACCGAGAAAGTTTGGGAGTTTTATAGGTGGGAATTCAAGTAGCTCTTAGGATATCTTTCCGACGGATGTATGATATGAAATTGGGGTTCGACGTCTAGTGGTCCGCCTATTCACGGTTGGTTTTACATGGTCTCGTTGTGTCTTAAAGAGTCCTTGGCTATGCCGACTGGGGCGCTTCGTATGTCATGTGCCTTGCCTTGTACATGATGGTGCTGTCTGATTGAGCCCGTGTAGGCCCCACCACGAAAACTTGGACGAAATCTCTATCATATGTTTGTTCGGCTTATTCGCAAGCCAAATCCTTTGTTTTTGTTTTGAGTTGTGGTATTCGAGTTGCTTGAAGTCAAATGTTGAATCCATACCTTTCCTAAACGGTGTTCTCATATTGCTATGTGAATACTAATCCTTTTGAACACTGAGGTTGTCATGTTAATTCTTTTCCAACCGGTGCGCTTCTCTTCGAGTGGATCCTATCATTCTCCCCATCCGTAAGACCAATTATCATTTCTTCTCAATGGTGTTTGTCTCATCCGTCTCCAAGTTGCCTTTGTTTTTCCCGCCCTCCCACCCTTTTTCTTCAAGGACACGGATTTCTTAATCAAGTATCCAATTATTCATGTGAAGTCTCTTCATTCTTTTCAATCAATGTTCTTATCCGGTGTTTTCCCATGAAGATGCTCAACAGTTTCAAGTTCATCATCCTTTTTTTTTAATTGTCCGATGGGTCCATATCAAGCTTTCGATATTCATCATATTCCTCTCCTCATTTCAATGTCCTCTCATACCGGTGCACCTCATTATCATTCTACTTCTCGCTATTTTTTATTCCGGAGTGCTCAAGATATCTTGAAGATTCGTGTTTCCACTCTGCATTCGTTCAAGCTATCTCGAGATTGTTATCTCATTCAAGCCATTTAATTCAACCGGTGCAACATCTCTTTTAAATCATTTCCAACGGTGTTTTCTTTTGAGTGGGCCCTAACCCACAGGTCTTTTCCCAGGATCTTACCTGACTCTTCTAATTATTCCGAAGTTATTCTTAAATTCTTTCCAAGTTTGACGTAAGAGTGAGTTATCATCAGTCAAATGCTTTTCTCCAAGATCTTTGGAATTCTTTTCATAATTGGCTCAACCTCTTCGCTTTTGATTCTTCCGGTGTGCCTCAATAATTCTTGGTGGTGTTTCTCGTTGTCATTCTCATCATGTGAAGACCGAAGAAGAGTTTCTCTTTAATCTTGCTCTATTCTCTTCAAGATCGTGGTTCTAGCTTGTTGCCATCCGCTCATAATTGTTTTCGATTGTGAGAATCTTTTTCACCCAAAGAAGAGATATTCAAGAGTCTACTCAGGTTTGTCATCCGAGTCCATCAATTCAGGTTTATTCATTCTCAGTATCGGTTATCATTCTCCTATCTTGCGGTGCATCAATCGAATATCCTCTAATCAGTTCTTGATCTCTTTGTTCTCATGTATCTAGTTTGTCTCAAGCACCTTCGTTCATTTGCTAATTCTTACCGGTGATGCACCCCTACTTCGATCATTTTCAATCCTTACGGTGCTTCTTTCAAGATCTCTCTTCCTTGTTCACCATATCAATTCATTTGTTGTTCCAATCCCACCGGTGGTTCCATCAAGACCTTCTCAAGATTACGCCATATCTCTCTTAATCCTTTCTACGAGAATAAGTAGTATGCCAAATCCGTTGATTGTCATCAATTTAATTGGTGAAGGATAAGCATAACATAATTCTTATTCTTGTTCATCCAAGTGATTAATTCCTTCTTTCGGAGTTTGTTCATGACGAATAAATCCTCGGTTTCATTTGTTTCATCTTCTTTTTTCCCGGAGATCCAAGCTCTAATTATCACGGAGATCCATCTAAATCATTGCAAGGCTTCACCTTGTGTTTTGAACTTCTCTTTCTTTTCATTCCTTTTGTTTACCGGAGTGCTTCATGGAGGCTCTACATGGTGCTTCATCAAGGATTCTTTTCATTCTTCAATTGTTCTTCAAGATTTCTCTTGAAGTTATGATCCGCCAAGCTATACTCTAAAATAAACATGGTGCTCAACACATGTTTTTTTTGTTTTGAGGAGCTAAAGTATTCTTCATCTTGCATTCCATAGTGCAATTCTTTCTACCTTATCTTTTGAGATGGTGTTATGTCACTCTTGACAATTTCCTTCATGGCTCATGATTCACATGTTGTTAAGAATGGCATATTTAAATTCATCATTTTCTCTTGTTCAAGAGATCTTTTCAACCGTCAATCCCTTCATTGGAGTTATCTTGGTATAGATGTCACCTAAAGACTTCCCTAAGGAATGTTGCTATTATGGTGTTTATCAATGATCCAAGTTTTCTCCTATCCTCTTGGTGAAGAAGTTTTTCATCTCTTTGGTGTTCTCAACCAATCAATTGTTTCCATTAGTGGTCGGTTGTCACCTCATCATTTTGAGAAGTTTTCCATAAGCCCACTACAAGCTTGTGCTTCTCGTTGTTGATTTTCCAACAACTACGTTCGATTTTTCTTTGCAAGGATGCTTTCCAAATTCAATTGTGGCAGAAGATGTCATTTTCTTCTCCATTCTGTTATTCCAATGATCTATCTTCTATTCTTTCTTCCGGAGACATTGTGATGTTTTCTTTGACCCATTATATCATTTTGGAGATCATGTTCTTTTCATGCTTATCCATTTAACCGGAGTGTCGTGTTTTCATTCGAGTTCTCTCATCTTATCAAGTTTTGCCTTCCTTCTCAACCGGAGTGCGGTTTGTAATGTTTCTTACCCTTGTGCCATTCTTTCAATTCCGGAGCAGGTGTGTTGTTGATTTCATTATGTATCCTCTCATCTTGTCAAGTTCATGTTCAATTCCTTCCATTTACAAATGGAGTCTGCCCAAATTATATCAATCTTTTCCTCCTCTATCTAGTTTTAACCGGAGTGGTTTCAATATCTATCTTATCACTAAACCTCTTGGTTCTCGTAATACTCCTTGTTCCTCTTTTCTAACGGATTGTTTGCAATCTCGTTCTTCTCAGTTGTGCTCTTTCTTTTAAATTGCTCAACATCTCAAGGTTCATGGTTTCACTCGTTTGTCGAAGAAGTAACTTAGTTTTACCTCTTCTCTTCCTCTTCCGTTTTTCCTCCGGTGCCATCCTAGATCTCGGGACGAGATCCTCTCGTAGTGGTGGAGTGTTGTGACACCCCGGATCCGATGCGCCAGGTGTCCGCCAGTTTTTCGCCTTCGTTGCCGTGTCATTGCTTGCGTGTTGCTTTTTACCACGTCATCATGTGCATTTCATTTTGCATACATGTTCGTCTCATGCATCCGAGCCTTTTCCCCGTTGTCCGTTTTGCAATCCGGCGCCCTATGTCCTCCGTGACCCTTCTTCTCTCTTGTTGTGAGTGGGTATTAAACTTTCTCGGAATGGACCGAGGTTTGCCAAGCGGCCTTGGTATACCACCGGTAGACCGCCTGTCAAGTTTCGTGCCATTTGGAGGTCGTTTGATACCCCAACGGTTAACCGGGTAACCGCAAAGCCCTCTTTGAGTTGCAGCCAACACCCCTTCCAAAGTGGCCCAAAACCCATCTAAGTCTCTTCCATGCTCTCGGTCGTTCGATCACGATCGCGTGGCCGAAAACCGCTCCTCATTTGGACTCTCCTAACTCCCTCTACCTATAAAAGAGCACCCCTCCCCGAAATTTCGGATCAATTCGCGGCCTAACCCTAGCCTTCTTCCTCCACCGCGCATCCGGACGCGTCCACGCCGCGCCGGACATGTCCGCTCACCGCCGCCACATCACTCCGACCAATCAGAGCATGCCACGTCATCATCGCCGCCGCCCGCAGCCAATCTGCTCCTGCCACGTCGCTCCCGCCGCCGTTTCCACCGCTGGAGCCCATGAGCCAGATCGCCCATGAGGCCCAACTCGCCGTCGCCCCGCCCGAGGCCGCCGCCTCTCCCGCGCTTCGCCGGCGGACCTCGTCCGCCGTCGCCGCCGGACTTCGCCCGCTCACGGAGCCGCCGCCCGTCCTCGGCGCGCCACCGCTGCCGAGCTCCAAGCTTCGCCGCCGCCATCCGTGTCTCCGGCCATCCCCATCGCCAGCGCCGCCGGATCCGTGCGGCGGCGGATCCGCCGCCGCCGCCTCGCCCGGCCTCTTCCGGCCTTGCGCCGCCGCGCCACGCCGTCCACCTCGTGTCGGCGCCGTTCCCGCCGGGACCCCCCATCGCGCCGCCTCCGCGCTGACGCCGGATCCGCCCGTCCCCGCCGTCCGCGGCGTCCCGCCTCGCCGGTGCAGCGCCGCTACCTCCCTGCGTCGGCCACTCCGGCGAGGAGCTCGACGCCCGTCGCCCGTGCCGCGCCAGATGGGCCTCGGCCCGAGCGCCCAGCCAGCTCCTCCTCAGCGTGGCCAGCAGCGCCTCGCGCTGTCCGGCCTCCTCCAATGGGCAAGCCCATGGGTGAGACCCAGCGTTTTCCTTTTTTTTTCTTTCCTTCTGCTGGCCCATGCTCCAGATTCGGCCCATGTGGTTTTTTTCTTACGCTGCGAATTTAGCTATTATTCCTGAGATAACAGTTTTACAGATTGGCCCTCCATCATCATGCATATAATAACTCCACAACCGTGCATCGGATTAAAATAATTTATATATGTAAAATGCTTAGAATTTCATCTAGTTTCATAATATGCCATTTTCATCCATGTTTGAAATGTTTAAAATGCTGTTTGTTTAAATTTGCATAATGCCATGTTAAAATGATTTATTTCATAACTAAATAACCGTAGCTCCGTTTTAAATAAACTTTATATGTATTTGGGGTGGAAAAATGCCTAGTTTAACATGGTCCACTTTATTTTCCTGTTTAACAACTTTAAAATATGTTTTAGGGCAGAACAGTACCAAATCTAAAATATGCATATGAGGATTTTTCCGGAAATGTTGGTTGTTGTTCCGGCCTCATTTAAACTTGCCTAGTTAGGTAGTTTCATTATGCTTCACCCCTTGCCATGTTAATCAACATTTAATATTGTTGGGTACATAAACGAGATCAAACTAAATAATTGTATGTGGTGTTTTGTCAATATGCAACTCGTTGCATATTGAGCTCCACTTAATTTGTAGTGTTATTTGTTGCACTTTGCCATGCCATGCCATGCCTCATTAAACCGGACATGCATCATACTTGGTTGTGCATCATGCCATGTTTATGTGTTGGTTGTTTACTATGTTGTTTGCTTCTTTCCGGTTGCTTCTCTCGTTAGCCGGTTTCATTCCGGAGTTGTGAGGATTCGTTCGCTCTCGTCCGTTTGTCTTCTTCATGGACACGTTCTTCTTCCTTGCGGATTTCGGGCAAGATGACCGCTACTACGGATCTCACTACTATCATTGCTATGCTAGTTGCCTCGTTCTTTCGCTATGCTGCGCTACCTATTACCTGTTTGTCAAGCCATCCCATATTGCCATGAACCTCTAACCTTTGACACCATTCCTAGCAAACCGTTGTTTGGCTATGTTACCGCTTTTGCTCAGCCCCTCTTATAGCATTGCTAGTTGCAGGTGAAGTTGAAGATTGCTCCATGGTGGACAGGGTTTATGTTGGGATATCACAATATCTCTTATATTATTAATGCATCTATATACTTGGTAAAGGGTGGAAGGCTCGGCCTTATGCCTGGTGTTTTGTTCCACTCTTGCCGCCCTAGTTTCTGTCATACCAGTGTTATGTTCCCGGATTTTGCGTCCCTTACGCGGTCGGGTGATTTATGGGACCCCCGACGATTCGCTTTGAATAAAACTTGTCCAGCAAGGCCCAACATTGCCTTTTACCATTTGCCTCACCACCACCTACTTTTCCTTGGGAGTAATTAACCCAAGGGTCATCTTTATTCAGCCCCGGGCGGTGCTTGTCTAAGTGTTGGTCCGAACAGGCGATCATGGGCCACCTCGGGCAACTCGAGGGCTGGTTTTACTCGTGGTGACCTATCCGGTGTTGCCACGAGAACGAGATATGTGCAGCTCCTATCGGGATAGTCGGCGCGTCGGGCGGCTTTGCTGGTCTTGTTTTACCATTGTCGAAATGTCTTGATGTACCGGGATACCGAGTCTGATCGGAGTGTCTTGGGTGAAGGTCTATTCCTTCGATGATCGCGAGAGCTTGTCATGGGCTAAGTTGGGACACCCTGCAGGGTTTAAACTTTCGAGAGCCGTGCCCGCGGTTATGTGGCAGATGGGAATTTGTTAATGTCGGTTGTAGACAACTTGACACTTGATCCGAATTAAAACGCATCAACCGAGTGTGTAGCCGTGATGGTCTCTTCTCGTGGAGTCCGGAAGTGAACACGGTTTCGTGTTATGTTTGGCGTAAGTAGGTGTTCAGGATCACCTCTTGATCATTGCTAGCTTCACGACCGTTCCGCTTGTTTTTCTTCTCGCTCTCATTTGCGTATGTTAGCCACCATATCATGCTTAGCCGCTGCTGCAACCTCACCACTTTACCCCTTCCTTTCCCATTAAGCTTTGCTAGTCTTGATACCCATGGTAATGGGATTCTTTGAGTCCTCGTGACTCACGGATACTTCAAACCCGGTTTGCGGTGCCTAAGTTACCGAAAGGGTGGCGCATTCAAGCTCAAGGAGGAGCTCGATGAAGATCTTGCCCTTTGTGTTGTTTCGTTCTAGTTGATCGAGAGTGGAGCCCGGTTGGGGTCGATCGGGGACCGTTTATCGCATTTGGGGTTCTTCTTTTATTTTGGTTCCGTAGTCGGACCTTGATTATAATCGGATGATGTAATGCTTTAATCATGTAATTGTGTGAAGTGGCGATTGTAAGCCAACTATGTATCTCTTTCCTTATGTATTACATGGGTTGTGTGAAGATTACCTCACTTGCGACATTGCTTTCAATGCGGTTATGCCTCTAAGTCGTGCTTCGACACGTGGGAGATATAGCCGCATCGAGGGCGTTACAGGCGATCTCCTTGCCCTTACAAACTTCTTGGTTCAACTCCACATCTTGACGGAGGCTCCCAAGCGACACCTAACCAATCTAGGAGGCACCACCCTCCAAAAGGTAATAGATGGTGTTGGTGATGATGAACTCCTTGCTCTTGTGCTTCAAATGATAATCTCCCCAACACTCAACTCTCCTCACTGATTTGGCTGTGGTGGAAGAAAGGATTGAGTGGAAAGCAACTTGGGAAGGCTAGAGATCAAGCTTCATATGGTGGGAGTGGAGCAACTTGATCTCAACACAAGGGTAGGTAGTTTTCTTCTCAGAAATGTAAGTTAGGAGTGGTAGTTCTTTCTGATGGCTCTCTCCACGAGTGAAGAGGGGGTGGAGGGGTATTTATAGCCTCCACACAAAATCCAACCGTTACACACATTTGACCAATCTCGGTCAGACCGAAGTTGACAACTCGGTGAGACCGAAAGTTCAAATCATGTGAACGTTGGGATTTTCGGTGGGACCAAAAATACAATCTCGGTTAGTCCGATTCGTCCAAAGACAAGAGCTTGCCAATCTCGGTGGGACCGACTTCATCATCTCGGTGACACCAATATGATGACAGAAGGTTACAGAAGCTTGGCAACTCAAGTTTCGGTGAGACCGAGTTCAGAATCGGAAAATCCGAAATTTCTAGGGTTTGGCTTTGTGGCTGAGGTGGTTCATCTCGGTGTGACTGAGTTTAGGAAATCGGTGGGACCGAGATTACTTATGAGTGTATATTGCAGTGAGAGTTGCTGATAGTTTAGGAGATGTATCACTAAGCACTTTGAGCAACCAGATCATTAACATAACCTCATCCCTTTTAATAGTATTGGCTTTCCTATGGACTGAATGTGATCTTGGATCACTAAACCAAAAATGGAGTCTTGAGCTTTTGCCAATGCTTGCCTTAGCATTTTGAGGGTCCACTTCTTGACCATTGCCATACCCATATCACTGAACTTTCGAAATGATTCTCAAGTAACTATTAGTTCAATGATATATATGTTGTTATTAATTACCAAAACCACCGGGGATTAGTTGCACTTTCAATCTCCCCTTTTGGTAATTGATGACAACATATAGATCAAAGCTTCGACAAAGGATATAATCAATGAATAATATAAATCGCTTTGAGAAGTATGTGATAAGCAAGAGCTCCCCTAAATTTGTGCATTATTTAATTTTTGCGTTTGAATGCAAATGCACAATCGATTAGGATCATGGGTCACTCTTCCATGTCACATACATCTTGGTGGAGCGCACAAAATGATAAGAATGAATAGCATGCACCCAATCACCAAGACATGAGTAAATGGTCATACAAGATATGAATAGCATATGATAAGCATTAAGCACACATTAAGGCATAGTACGACCAAGCACTCATTAAGGTAGAATGAAACGTAGTATCAAACACACAGAATGTCTCAAAACCAAAAGTATCTCAAAGAAAACCGCAAATGAGCGAAAGAGCAAAAGCGAGCACTCTCTCTCGAAGTCCTATGATCTATACAATTTCTCCCCTTTGGCAACAAGTTACCAAAAGTTCAAAAGTATAGAGCTAAGCGTCCTTTGGGGACTCTGTGGCGGCTCTGTGCAGGTTGATGTTGGAGTTGAGATGGCAGCATCGGCGAAGACTTCAGGTGATGTCTGTGGAGCTGGAGGAGTGGTCACCGGAGCTGGAGATGGAGCAACCGATGGAGCTGTGGGAGGTCTTGATCTTGTAGTCACGGTGTCATCCTTTGGAATAGCATCGATCGGGTCTTGTGGGAACCGGAGCAGGCTGTTGATAATCATCTGGACTAGGTCATCCTGCATCTCACGCATGAGCTCTTCCTTCTCCCTCTTTGCTTCCTCAATATCTGCCTCAAGCTTGTTGTGATTACTTGCACTTGATCGACTTCACATCGAGCATGGATCTTGTCTTCAACAATCCTCTCAAGACTCTCCCGAGGCTGTACAATGCTGGCAGGCGTTGTTCAATCCTCTGGTAGCTTCAAGGAGCTGCTCTCCAACACTCTTGGGTTTAGCTGCTGCTGCTTCTTTCTCCTTCTCAGCTTTGGCTTTCTTGGCAGCTTCAATCTTTGCTTGACCTTCAACCGACATTGGATCCTCCTCATCCATCACAACTACATTGTCCTCATGCTCAGGCTGCGGTGGCAAGTGTGGTCTATCCAACAAGTGCGTGCCGTGCCAAACTTGGCATTGATAAGCATCTGAATGTGCGGGCAAATCCACACGACCTCTTACGGTCACCGCAGTCCTCTTGATGGTCTCAACTATCAAGTCCATCACCTTGAAAGGTGCCTTCTCATCAAGTATATGCAGCATGTTGATAGAGTACCCTCGATCATGCGATGATCTCGAACTTGGGCATCAAGGTATGCCTCGTAATAGTGTTTGTGGTAGGTAGACCTGCTCGGAGATAATACTGCGAGCCGAGCTTCCATTCCTACATCCTTAGTGCAACCTCGTTGTACATATTCTTCATGGATTCATGGTTCTTCTTGGGAATTCCATAGACATCAACATCATCCTCTCTCAGACCGGAGCATTGAAGTGCTGCCCATTCTTCAACAGTTGAAGAGAATCTTTGGCCTTGATCATCCATGTGATCTTTCCATCCGGATAGAAATGAGTCAGGCATAGAATTGCATAATCATTTCATCATTCCAATTGGTCAACTTCGACCTACAAAGTCTGCAACACCACATGCGGTGAAGCTCTCATGCACATGTGGAAAGAAGTCTCTGTGCTCTTCACTTTGTCAATGTATGCCCACCAACATAGCGAGTGTCGCAACTATGGGCTTCTTGTCCATCAAGACAGATCTCATAGAAGTCCTGCTGCTCTCGGTGTGGAATCTTGGATCAACAACAGTTCTTCTCCTCACAATATGGATTAGCTTGTCTCCATAGCACGAGACCTCTATCCTTTCTTTCCTTCATGTTCTCGGCTTGAGGATGAGCATCATTGTGAAGTGGCAGTTTCGAAAGTTTCACAAGACAGTGCCTCATCATCGACTCACCTGGTGGCACATCATCTTTCTTCTTCTCGGATGCAGGGATGTTCTGACAGTCTTCTTGGGCTTGGCGGCGAGGCTTTCTTGGAGCTGCCTTGGCTGGAGCAGATGGCTTGGACTTAGAAGTGGCTCCTGCCCTGATGGCATCACCCATGAACTTAGACTTCTGAGGAGGAGGCTGGGGTGCTTCCTCATCCTCATCTTCCTCTGCTGCATCATCATGCACAATCCTCTTCCTCTTGGAAGTTTTCTTCACCTTGCTTGTAGTTTCCTCTTCCAAACTCAGCTTCTTGGCAACATGGACTGCTTTACTTTTCGGTGCCTTTCTTGGTTTCTTGACCACATGGCTCTTTGGCAACAACTTTTCTCTTTGGCTTGGAGGAGACCTCTTCCTCAACAATGAAATTAGAATCTTCTTCATCAGAGTTCCTCTTCTTTCTGGCCCTGGTGGCTGCAGGAGGCAAACCACTTGGTGTGCTCCTCTCACCATCATCTGAAGAGCTCTTGGGCTCGGGACTAGTGCCCGCCTCGGAATATCAGCAATAGGTGACTCGGACCTGTTACGGCTGTCACTTTGGCATCGACATGGTGACAACCCGTGAATAGGTAAGGTGTAGGCGAGTAGAAGAGTTATCACAAACTGCGAAGATTTTGCAAACAAAATGAGTTCAAATTCTAGTATTAGGTTTTCTCGGAAGACATTTCGGTCGACCGAGTTTAAAATTCAGTGAATCCGAAGTGTTCAAACGAAGCATTCACACCACTTTCGGTTGGACGAAGTGGGTTTCGATCTGCCGAAAACACTAGGGTTTCACTAAATCCTCATTTGATCGCACCGATTTGCACAACTCGGTTGGACCGAAGGTGCGATCAATGGCCAGAGGCCAAATCGGTCATCCGAGAATGTAAAATCGGTCTCACCGAGATGTGTTCGGCGAAACCTAACCTAAAACTTTTACTCGAATCTAATCCAAAAGATCTAATCTGGTGTTCAGAAGATTTCAAGCGTGGCAAGATGCTAGGCAAACCAATCGTGCATTGAATCGAGATGGGAGCACGAGTGGGATCAAACTCACCCTAACTTGGTGGAGTTCCTCTCGGCGCAACGGCGCGGAGAAGATGTCCGTTGACGCGATGGAGACTGCGGCGAGGTGCACTGAGCGACGACGGAGACGATTCGGAGACCACGGCGGCGGCGGCAAGGGGTGTGGGGCGGCGTTTGAAGTAGAAATCAGCGCGCTGCCCTCGGAGTATATATACCCCTTTGTTGTCGGTGGGACCGAGTTGTAAAACTTCGGTGGCATCGAGATGGATAACTATGAGCGATTACACACTTGATCACGCCGAAAAGTACAACTCGGTTTCACCGAGGTGAAAACCTAGATCAATCCAAGTGCTTTCGGTTTGACCGAGTTTGAGTGGGTTGGTCTGACCGAAATCACTTAGAAGGTTTTGGAAGTTAGCCCTTGACGGATCGGTGTCTCCGAGTGCTCCTCACTCGGAGGGTCCGAAATTGACTTGTTCAAAGTTTGTGATGTAAGCATGAATAGAATTTGAGACAAGAAAGTATAGATAGCTAGGGGAGGTACTTAGGCATTCTTGTCCATCCATTTGGTCAGAAAAATCAAAACGACCAAAACAACAAATGGATGTCCTCGAATGGATAAAATCATGCATCCAACATGCTCACACAATAAGATAGCAAATGAAATATGTGTCAAACATGCACAAACAAAACTCTAGCTACTATCACACAATTTGTCGATGACTAGGTCATCTTTATATGAGTATATTGACTTAGGAGTCAAATGAGAACATTTGATCATAGGTCATACTCATCGTTTAAGCACAAGTGGGGTTACCACTTTTACATAAAGCATTGATGTGTTCACATCATTTGAAGATGCTTTAGCTCAATTCTTTAGAGCAAAGCTCCCCCTAGATGTGAGAACCCTTTTAAAGGGTCAAACTAACCTTGGGTTGTCGTAGAAGACTTCATGTAGATGTTGAAGATGTGGATGCTCAATGTTGATGAAGATCATCAAGAGTTGGGAGCAATCCTTTGGATTTGGGCACTTTCAATACCTACATGGGTTAGTCCCACAAGGAACAAACAAGGATATCCATGGACATAGATTGAAGTACACAATAGATGATGTCCATGAAAGCAATGATTACCTTGTCCCTTGACTTACCAACAAGAGGGTTTGTGACTCCATGAACTAGTGCATAATGTGGAAGTTGGTTGCACAAGTTCTTGCCAAAAAGAATGTGAGTGAAGTATGTTGGCGGAGTCACCCTCAAGAACTCTCTAGTTCTTCTTCTTCGGGATCCACATCATCTTGATGGGAATCCTTGGGGTAGTAGTTGAGCTTGACGAAGTAGAACTTGACATTTCCTTGGGAACCCACTTGACCATGGCTTTAGGTGCTTCAATAAATGCATCAATCTCCTCTTGAAGCTTGTCCTTGCCTTTTAGCTTGTGGTCTTGTGGTGGAAGGTCATCTTGAGCTTGTTCCACATTGGAAGAAGTAGGATTGTACTTCTCCTTTTGAGGAATAAACTGTGGAGTGGGATATTGACCTTCTTCCCATTCAACACCTTCGGCGTTGAACTTTCGCTCAAAACCAATTCCTTGATTCTTCCGGTGCCTTCCTTGCTTGCGAACAATTTCCTCAAAGTTCTTGCTTCCGACAAGGCTCTTGTAGACACCTTTCTCTATAATCCCTTTCAATAAACTATTTTCTTGCTCAAGTGTAACTTGGCTTGAAACATTGTTAGTGGAATCAAGAGAACTACTAGAAGCAACAATATTGGATTTAGCATGGTTATTGTTACCACTAGATGAAGAATTTTTCTTATGCTTGTCATGCTTAGTTTTAATGGGAGGCAAGAAATTAGACAAGAGAAGTCGTTTGGCAAGATATGAAGAACTCTTCTTTCGAAGATCGTCATTGATTGCTTTTAGAAACTCATGTTCTTGCTCTAGATTGAGCTTCTCGAAGCGTAGCTTCTCATGAGATCTTAGGAGCTCTCTATGATCTTCTTGAGTTGTTTCATGAGATAACTTAAGAGTGTTTAGTTCTTTAGTTAGACGCTCAATCTCCTTCATAGCATTGTCATTCGACTCTTCTCGACTATAAAGACTACTAGCATGTTCATCATTACTAGGCTCACTAGATTTGTCATGTAAAAGCTCATCTTCACCAAGCAAGTCATCCTCATCACTATCAAAGTCAATGAATTCAGGGTGTGATACCTTGGGGCCTTTAGCCATGAAGCATCTTCCAATTCCCTCATTTGGTGAATCAAATAAGTCATAGGAGTTGGAGTTGGAGGACACGATAGCAAGACCGGCAACACCTTCATCTTGACTGTAGTCGAAGTTGGAGTGATAGCTTCTTTCGGAATGATTGTCGGAGTCGGAGCCGGAGACCCATTCACCTACATGAGCTTGATGTTTTCTTCTTGTGTAGCTCCTTGATGATTTGTCTTTCCTCTCCGAATCCTTGCTTCTCCGAGAGGATCTTCGTTCATAACGATCATCTCTACTCCTTCTCTCTTTCCGAGGTGACTCTTCTCTTGAGCTTCTTCTTCTTGGAGATTCTTCTCTTCTCTTGTGGGGAGCCGAGCACTCATTTGAGTAGTGTCCGGGTCTTCCACAATTGTAGCAGTTTCGATCACGACTAGAAGATCTCTTTTCATCATATGATCTAGACTTTGAGCTTCTCTCTTTGCTTCTACTCTTGTAGAATTTGTTGAAGTTCTTCACCATTAGGCTTATCTCTTCATTGGAAACCAGCTTGTCACTTGAGGTTGTGGGAGCATCACTTGTAGCTTTGTAAGCACCACTTGACTTGTTGTGAAGCTCTTCCTTATCTTTAAGTGTCATCTCATGAGCAACAATTCTTCCAATGACTTCGGTTGGCTTGAGATTCTTGTAGTTTGGCATCATTTGGATCAAAGTGCACACAGTGTCATACTTTCCATCGAAAGCTCTGAGAATCTTCTTGATGATGAATCGGTCGGTCATTTCTTCGCTTCCTAAGCCGGCAATCTCATTTGTGATGAGAGCTAGCCTAGAGTACATTTCAGCGACTCCTTCACCTTCCTTCATCTTGAACTTGTCAAGTTAACCTTGAAGAACATCTAGCTTTGATTCCTTCACGGACTCGGACCTTCGTGCATTTCAACCAAAGTATCCCAAATCTCTTTTGCATTCTCAAGACGGCTGATTTTGTTGAACTCCTCGGGACACAAGGCATTGAAGAGAATGTCACAAGCTTGAGCATTGTTTTGCAACATCCGCAGTTCATCCGTTGTAGCTTCACGATCCGGAACTTTTCCTTCCTCGAAGAATTCACCTTGCAAACCAACACAAATAATGCCCCATGCGGCTGGGTTATGGCTAAGAATATGCATTTTCATTTTATGCTTCCAACTAGCAAAGTTTGAACCATCAAAGTAAGGACCTCTCTGAAAATTACCCTCACTAGGCGCCATACTCTCCTAGGTTGTGAAACCAAGCTTATGGAGTCAATGCAATGAAACCAATACAATGGAGACCAGAGCTCGATACCACTTGTAGGATCGAAAGTATGTCTAGAGGGGGGGTGATTAGACTACTTGACAATATAAAAATTCAGCCTTTTGATAAAGACAAGTTTTTGGCAGATTCACGATTATGATCAAGTCAAGTATCACCCTACACATGCAATTCTAGAGTATAGGCAGCGGAAAGTAAATTGCACATGTAGTAAAGAGAGGTGGAGAAGAGCAAACGCAATTTGGAGACACGGAGATTTTTCTCGTGGTTCCGATAGGTGGTGCTATCGTCAATCCACGTTGATGGAGACTTCAACCCACGGAGGGTAACGGCTGCGAGAGTCCACGGAGAGCTCCACCCACGAAGGGTTCACGAAGAAGCAACCTTGTCTATGCCATCATGGCCTACGCCCACGGAGGGCTATCCTTACTCGGGGTAGATCTTCACGAAGTAGGCGATCTCCTTGCCCTTACAAACTTCTTGGTTCAACTCCACATCTTGACGGAGGCTCCCAAGCGACACCTAACCAATCTAGGAGGCACCACCCTCCAAAAGGTAATAGATGGTGTTGGTGATGATGAACTCCTTGCTCTTGTGCTTCAAATGATAATCTCCCCAACACTCAACTCTCCTCACTGATTTGGCTGTGGTGGAAGAAAGGATTGAGTGGAAAGCAACTTGGGAAGGCTAGAGATCAAGCTTCATATGGTGGGAGTGGAGCAACTTGATCTCAACACAAGGGTAGGTAGTTTTCTTCTCGAAAATGTAAGGTAGGAGTGGTAGTTCTTTCGATGGCTCTCTCCACGAGTGAAGAGGGGTGGAGGGTATTTATAGCCTCCACACAAAATCCAACCATTACACACATTTGACCAATCTCGGTCAGACCGAAGTTGACGACTCGGTGAGACCGAAAGTTCAAATCATGTGAACGTTGGGATTTTCGGTGGGACCGAAAATACAATCTCGGTTAGTCCGATTCTTCCAAAGACAAGAGCTTGCCAATCTCGGTGGGACCGACTTCATCATCTCGGTGACACCGATATGATGACAGAAGGTTACAGAAGCTTGGCAACTCAAGTTTCGTGAGACCGAGTTGAATCGGAAAATCCGAAATTTCTAGGGTTTGGCTTTGTGGTGAGGTGGTTCATCTCGGTGTGGTGAGTTTAGGAAATCGGTGGGACCGAGATTACTTATGAGTGTATATTGCGGTGAGAGTTGCTGATAGTTTAGGAGATGTATCACTAAGCACTTTGAGCAACGGATCATTAACATAACCTCATCCCTTTTAATAGTATTGGCTTTCCTATGGACTCAATGTGATCTTGGATCACTAAACCAAAATGGAGTCTTGAGCTTTTGACAATGCTTGCCTTAGCATTTTGAGGGGTCCACTTCTTCAGTCATTGCCATACCCATATCACTGAACTTTCTGAAATGATTCTCAAGTAACTATTAGTTCAATGATATATATGTTGTTATTAATTACCAAAACCACCCGGGGATTAGTTGCACTTTCAAAAACCAAACTAGCGATAAAGCAAGAAACTAAAAGATTCAATTGTAAGATCTAAAGATATACCTTCAAGCACTCATCTCCCCAGCAATGGTGCCAGAAAAGAGCTTGATGTCTACTACACGACTTATTCTTGTAGACTCGTGTTGGGCTCCAAGCGTAGAGCTTTGTACGACAGCAGGAATTTCCCCTCAAGTGAATGACCTAAGGTTTATCAATTCGTGGGAGGCGTAGGATGAAGATGGTCTCTCTCAAACAACCCTGCAATCGAATACAAGAAATCTCTTGTGTCCCCAACACACCAAATACAATGGTAAATTGTATAGGTGCACTAGTTCGGTGAAGAGATGCTGATACAAGTGTAGTATGGATAGTTGATATGGGTTTTTGTAATCTGAAAATAAAAAAACAGCAAGGTAGCAAGTGATAAAACGGAGCACAAACGGTATTGCAATGATTGAAAATAAGGCCTAGGGTTCATACTTCCACTAGTGCAATATCTCAACGGTGCTAACATAATTGAATCATATAACAATCCCTCAATGTGCGACAAAGAATCACTCAAAAGTTCTTATCTAGCGGAGAACATAAGATGAAATTGTTGCAGGGTACGAAACCACCTCAAAGTTATCTTTTTCGATCAATCTATTGAGCTATTCCTATAAGTGTCACAAACAGACCTAGAGTTCATACTAAAATAACACCATATGATACACATCAACCAATTCTAATGTCACAACAAGTATCCATGAGTCAATTAAATGATATGCATCTAACAACTTCAGATTCACAATATTTAATCCAACACAAAGAATTTCAAAGAGTGCCTCAAAGTTTCTACCGGAGAAAGTAGGACAAAAACGTGCATCAACCCATATGCATAGATTACCCCAATGTCACCGCGGGAATCCGCAAGTTGATTGCCAAAACATATATCAAGTGAATCAATATAACACCCCATTGTCACCACATGTATCCACAAGCAATACATACATCAAGTGTTCTCAAATCCAAAATATTCAATCTGATAATAGTGAAAACTCAAAGGTAAAAACTCAATTCATCACAACAAGATAGAGAGGGAGAAACACCATATGATCCAACTACATTAGCAAAGCTCGTGGTACATCAAGATGGTGCCAAATCAAGAACACGAGAGAGAGAGAGAGAGAGAGAGAGAGATCAAACACATAGCTACTGGTACATACACACAGCCCCGAGGGTGAACTACTCCCTCCTCGTCATGGAGACCACCCGGAGATGAAGATGGCCTCCGGTGAAGATTCCCCCCCTTCGATAGGGTGCCAAAATAGGGCTCGAGATGGGATCTCTTTGGTACAGAGGCTTGCGGGGGTTTCCCTGAATTTTTAGAGTTGGAATCATGCAAAAAGGAGCTAAGATGGGCCCACAAGCCACTAGGCCGCGACCACCCCCTGGACGCGCCCTGGCGGCTTGTGGGGCGTCGTGGCTCTTCTGGTTCTCCCATGAAGCTTCGGGGGTCTCTTTTGTTCCAAATAAATCGTCAAAAAGTTTCGCTACATTTGGACTTCATTTGATATGGATTTTCTGGAAAACCAAAAACAAGCAGAAAACAACAACTTGCACCGGGCACTAGGTTAATATGTTAGTCCATGAAAATCATATAAAATTTATATAAAAAGTGCACCAAAATCATACAAAACTACAATAAACATGGCATGAATACTTCATAAATTATAGATACGTTGAAGACGTATCAGTACATACCCTCATCCCCGAGGATGAACTACTCCTTCCTTGTCATCGAGGCAGCGAGGGTGATGAAGATGGCCTCCGATGATGGCTTCCATCTCCGGCAGGGTGCCGGAACAGGGCTCCGGATGAGATCGCTTCGGAACAGAGGCTTGCGGCGGCGGAAGAACTCATCTAGGTTAACTTTCGGAGGTTTTGGAATAGATAAGAATTTTTAGGATTGGAATCGCGCCAAGAGGGGTCTGATACGTCCATCTTGCATCATGCTTTTATATCATTATTTATTGCATTATGGACAGTTATTTCACTTTACGGTACAATACTTATGCCTTTTCTCTCTTATTTTACAAGATTTACACGAAGAGGGAGAATGTCGGCAGCTGGAATTCTAGACCGGAAGGAGCAAATTTGAGAGATCTATTCTGCACAACTTCAAAAGTCCTGGAAATTTATGAAGAATTATTTTGGAATTTATTAAAAATATTGGGCGAAGAAATATCAGAGGGGGACCCACCAGGCGGCCACAAGCCTGGGGGCACGCCCCTAGGGCTTGTGGGCCCCGTGTCAGGCCTCCGGTGACCCTCTTCTGCTATATGGTGTATTTTGACCTGAAAAAAAAATCAAGAGAGAGCTTTCGGGACGAAGCGCCACCGTCTTGAGGTGGAACTTGGGCAGAACCAATCTAAGGCTCCGGCGGAGCTATTCTACTGGGGAAAGTTCCCTCCCATCGGGAGGGGGTCAATCTCCATCAACATCTTCACCAACACCATCTCCTCTCAAACCCTAGTTCATCTCTTGTATCCGATATTTGTCTCAAAACCTCAGATTGGTACCTGTGGGTTGCTAGTAGTGTTGATTACTCCTTGTACTTGATGCTAGTTGGTTTATTCGGTGGAAGATCATATGTTCAGATCCTTAATGGTATTCAATACCCCTCTGATTGTGAACATGAATATGCTTTGTGAGTAGCTACGTTTGTTCCTGAGGACATGAGAAGTCTTGTTATAAGTAATCATGTGAATTTGGTATTCGTTCGATATTTTGATGAGATATATATTGTCCTTGTTGGGGAATGTAGTAATTTCAAAAAAATTCCTACGCACACGCAAGATCATGGTGATGCATAGCAACGAGAGGGGAGAGTATTGTCCATGTACCCTCGTAGACCGTAAGCGGAAGCGTTATGACAATGCGGTTGATGTAGTTGTACGTCTTCACGATCTGACCGATCCAAGCACCAAAAGTACGGCACCTCCGAGTTCAGCACACGTTCAGCTCGATGACGATCCCCGGACTCCGATCCAGCAAAGTGTCGTGGATGAGTTCCACAAGACCGCACGGCGTGGTGGCGATGATGATGTTCTATCGACGCAGGGCTTCGCCTAAGCACCGCAACGATATGACCGAGGTGGAATATGGTGGAGGGGGGCACCGCACACGGCTAAGGAACGATCACGAAGATCAACTTGTGTGTCCTAGGGTGCCCCCCTGCCCCCGTATATAAAGGAGCAAGGTGGGAGGCCGGCCGGCCCTAGGGGGCGCGCCAAGGAGGAGGAGTCCTCCTCCTAGTAGGAGTAGGACTCCTCTTTCCTACTCCTACTAGGAGGGGGAAGGAAGGGGAGAGGAGAGGGAAGAGGGGCGCCGCCTCCTAGTCAATCGGACCAGAGGGGAGGCGCGGCCCATCCTAGCTACCCTCTCTCTCCACTAAAGCCCATAAGGCCCATTACTTCTCCGGGGGTCCGGTAACCCTCGGCACTCCGGTTTTCTCGAAATCACCGGAACACTTCGGTGTCCGAATATAGTCGTCCAATATATCAATCTTTATGTCTCGACCATTTCGAGACTCCTCATCATGTCCGTGATCACATCCGGGACTCCGAACAATCTTCGGTACATCAAAACTTATAAACTCATAATAAAATTGTCATCGTAACGTTAAGCGTGCGGACCCTACGGGTTCGAGAACTATGTAGACATAACCTAGAACTATTCTCGGTCAATAACCAATAGCGGAACCTGGATTCCCATATTGGCTCCTACATATTCTACGAAGATCTTTATCGGTCAAACCGCATAACAACATACGTTGTTCCCTTTGTCATCGGTATGTTACTTGCCCGAGATTCGATCTCGGTATCCAATACCTAGTTCAATCTCGTTACCGGCAAGTCTCTTTACTCGTTACGTAATGCATCATTCCATAACTAACTCATTAGCTACATTGCTTGCAAGGCTTATAGTGATGTGCATTACCGAGAGGGCCCAGAGATACCTCTCCGACAATCAGAGTGACAAAACCTAATCTCGAAATACGCCGACCCAACATGTACCTTCCGAGACACCTGTAGAGCTCCTTTATAATCACCCAGTTACGTTGTGACGTTTGGTAGCACACAAAGTGTTCTTCCGGTAAACTGGAGTTGCATAATCTCATAGTTACAGGAACATGTATAAGTCATGAAGAAAGCAATAGCAACGTACTAAACGATCAAGTGCTAGGCTAACAGAATGGGTCATGTCAATCACATCATTCTCCTAATGATGTGATCCCGTTAATCAAATGACAACACATGTCTATGGTTAGGAAACATAACCATCTTTGATTAATGAGCTAGTCAAGTTGAGGCATACTAGTGACGTTATGTTTGTCTATGTATTCACACATGTATCATGTTTCCGGTTAATACAATTCTAGCATGAATAATAAACATTTATCATGATATGAGGAAATAAATAATAACTTTATTATTGCCTCTAGGGCATATGTCCTTCAGTCCTTCCTCTAGTGGTGTTATGTGAACGTCGACTACATGACACTTCACCATGATTTGGGCCTAGGGGAAGGCATTGGGAAGTAATAAGTAGATGATGGGTTGTTAGAGCGATAGAAGCTTAAACCCTAGTTTATGTGTTGCTTCGTAAGGGGATGATTTGGATCGACATGTTTCATGCTATGGTTAGATTTATCTTAACTCTTCTTTCATAGTTGGGGATGCTTGCGAGAGGGGTTAATCATGTGGGAGGCTTGTCCAAGTAAGTACAATACCCAAGCACCAGTCCACCCACATATCAAATTATCGAAGTAACGAACATGAATCATATGAGCATGATGAAAACTAACTTGACAATAATTCCCATGTGTCCTCCGGAGCTCTTTGCTTTATATAAGAGTTCATCCAGGCTTGTCCTTTACTACAAAAAGGATTGGGCCACCTTGCTGCACCTTTGTTACACTTGTTACTTGTTACCCGTTACGAATTATCTTATCACACAACTATCTATTACCGACAATTTCAGTGCTTGCAAAGAATACCTTGCTGAAAACCGCTTGTCATTTCCTTCCGCTCCTCGTTGGGTTTGAGACTCTTACTTATCGAAAGGACTATGATAGATCGCTATACTTGTGAGTCATCAAGACTCTTTTCTGGCGCCGTTGCTGGGGAGTGAAGCGCCTTTGGTGAGTGGAATTTGGTAAGGAAACATTTATTACGTGCTGAAATTTACTGTCACTTGTCACTATGGAAAATAATCCTTTGAGGGGCTTGTTCGGGGTATCCTTACCTCTACCGGTATAGCTAGATGTTGCTCCTCAACCTACAAAACCTACTTAAAATATTTATTATGAAATTCCTTCGAGCATGATAGAGAAACTGCTAGCTAATCCTTATGCAGGAGATGGAACATTACATCCTGATATGCATCTAATCTATGTGGATGAATTATGTGGATTATTTAAGCTTGCAGGTTTGCCCAAGGATGAAGTCAAGAAGAAGGTCTTCCCTTTATCTTTGAAGGAGAAGGCATTGACATGGTATAGGCTATGCGATGATATCAGGACTTGGAATTATAACCTATTGAAATTGGAATTTCATCAGAAGTTTTATCATATGTATCTGGTTCATCGTGATCAGAATTATATTTATAGTTTTTCGCCTCATGAAGGAAAAAGTATCACTCAAGCTTGGGGTAGGCTTAAGTCAATGTTATATTCACAATAATGAGCTCTCAAGAGAAATTATTATTCAGAACTTTTATGCCCGACGTTCTCGTAATGATCAATCCATGCTCGATACGTCTTGTACTGGTTCTTTTATAAAGAAGACTACTGAATTTAAATGGTATTTATTGGAAAGAATTAAATGCAACTATGAATATTGGGATCTCGATGAAGGTTAGGAGTCAGGTATAAACCTTAAGTTTGATTGTGTTAAATCTTTTATGGGTACCGATGCTTTTCATGAATTTAACACTAAATATGGACTTGACTCTGAGATAGTAGCTTCTCTCTGTGAATCATTTGCTATGCATGTTGATCTCCCTAAGGAAGAGTGGTTTAAATATCATCATCCCATTAAAGTAAAAGTAGTAGAACCTATTAAAGTTGTGGAAGAAACTATTACTTATAATGTTGATCCTGTTATTCCGACCTCTTACATTGAGAAACCACCTCTTCCTATTAGGATAAAGGATCATGCTAAAGCTTTAGCTATGGTTCGTAAGAGTTATACTAGAACACCTACACCCCCTGAACAAATTAAAGTTGAACCTAGTGTTGTTATGGTTAAAGATCTCTTGGTCGATAATATTGATGGGCATGTTATTTATTTCTGTAATGAAGCTGCTAGAATGGCTAGACTCAATAATAAAGATAAACATAGACCTGTTGTTGGCATGCCTCTTGTTCCTGTTAAAATAGGATATCATTGTTATCATAGCTTATGTGATTTGGGTGCTAGTGTGAGTGCAATTCCCTTTACTTTATATCAAGAAATTATGAATGATATTGCACCTGCTGAGATAGAAGATATTGTTGTTACTATTAAGCTTGCAAATAGAGATACTATATCACCAATTGGGATTGTCAGAGATGTTGAAGTCTTGTGTAGGAAAATAAAATACCCTACTGATTTTCTTGTTCTTGGTTCCCCACAAGATGATTTTTGTCCCATTATATTTGGTAGACCTTTCTTGAATACCGTCAATGCTAAGATAGATTGCGAGAAAGAAACTGTTAGTGTAAGTTGTGGGGATGTGTCTCATGAGTTTAACTTTTCCAAATTTCGTAGACAACCCCATGAAAAATAATTGCCTAGTAAAGATGAGATTATTGGTCTTGCTTCTATTGTCGTGCCTCCTACTAATCCTTTAGAACAATATTTGCTAGACCATGAAAATGATATGTTCATGAATGAAAGAAAGGAGTTAGACGAGATTTTCTTTAAACAAATGCCTATTCTGAAACACAATTTTCCTGTTGAGATTTTCTTTAAACACATCTTTTATATCTATCTCTATCAGATATCACCATTGCAATTGACCGTGAAGGGACTGACAACCCCTTTTATAGTGTTGGGTGCAAGTGTTTAATTGTTTGTGCAGGTGCATAGATTGGGGACTTGCTTGTGCCTCCTACTGGATTGATACCTTTGTTCTCTAACTGAGGGAAATACTTATCTCTACTTTGTTCCATCACCCTTTCCTCTTAAAGGGAAAAACCAACGCAAGCTCAAGAAGTAGTAGGAAGAATTTCTCGTGCCGTTGCTAGGGAGGTTCTACATCAAGCCTACCAAGTACCCATCATAAACTCTCATATCTTGCATTACATTTTTTGCTATTTGCCTCTCGTTTTTCTCTCCCTACTTCTAAAACGATTTAAAAAAACAAATTTTTTTGCCCTTTTTATTTGCCCTTTTTCCATTTATTTTTTTGTTTGCTTGTGTTGCCATGTGCCTTCTATTTGCTTGCATCTTCGCTTGCTAAAAATCTACTGGTATGGATCCTCATCCACTTGCTCATCTTTTTAAGAGATACAATTATGATGAACGAATTTCTAGTGAGTTGAGTGCACTAGATTATCTTTATGAGGTTTTGCTTGAAATTTGTGAATCTAAAAATTGTGATGAAGTGTTGAAAGAAGAAATTTATGGAGTGATTCACGATAGCTCCTTGAACGAAAAACATGATTGCAATGATGTTATTATAAATTCTATTAACATCAATTGTGTTAATGATATGCAAAACCCTGAGTTTGGGGGTGCTAATTTTGCTATGTCTACTACTTGTTGCAAGGATCATGATTGGGGTGACTCTTCTTATGAAATTGAAAATTTATTTAAGCCCCATGATGAATATGAGATTGATAATAATGTTAGTGTAGTGACCACGATCCCAATGGACCGAAGTCTCTGTGCTTAAGTGTAATCCCTGGACCGGTATGCTGACACACACAATACTCGAGGAATTATAACAGAGTTCAATCACACACTTGTTACATCGAGGTCCTCATAAGAGTATCTGATACACAAATAAAATGGCTGAAGGCCATCTAAACTAACTAACCGCGGAAGCTTCGAAGATAAATGAGTCCATCAACTCCAACGGCATAGCTGAGTGCATGACAACGACCTATCGCACCTTATTCGTCGTCGGAAAAGTCTCCAACATGAGATGTTGCAGCCGTGTAGGTCAGCACATTGAATATGCTGGCAGAGTTACACTTTAAAGCAATCAATGCAAGAACTATATCTACATGCATATTTGGCTAGTGGAGGCTCTAAGTTTAATGTTTTGCATAAATCTAATTTTTCCCTACAGCAAAGGAATAAGTTTTTATTTACTACAAAGTTAAACCAATATTTGAGAAGGTTCCTCCAACTCAAATCCCAACAAGTATCATCATTAAACCCAATTCAATTAATTAAAGAGTGATGAGATCAACAATAATATCCACTTCTAGATACTCAAGATGTCCATAACCGGGGGACACGGCTAACCATGATTAGTTTATACACTCTACAGAGGTTGCACACTTTTCGCCACAAGACTCGACCGCATCCATGATCGGAAGATCGAGACATAGTCTTTCTGAAGCATTAACTCTCTACTCTGGGTAGACCGGTACAACTACTTTCCCCTACATCTGCTAGTCCACCTCTTCAAGAGCTCACGCAACTTACTCAACTACGCCAGAGCCCATAATGGCTTGTGGTTGCACACGGAAGTTTCTAGGCATGAAATATAATATGATCCCTTTGAGCCTGGGTGGCGAACCGAGGAAAAATCACATAGGTAGAGTATGATCAAAGTGTAACTTGCCTTGCCGACAATCGGAAAACTCTAGAGATTCGTAGTAACAAGCTTCGCACTCCGGAAAATGTAGCGTAGGCAAACAATAGCATACATAAGCAATCAATCAAACGAAACAAAGAGAAATCGAGAAAAGATCCAAATAAAACTCAAAAACAAGCAAACAACTAAACTAAACAGAAAAAAAACCTAACAAAATTATTTTCATCTGAATTAGGTCTTAACAGTAGGTACATGTGATTAGCTATGATTTGCAAAAAGAATCAACTCAAACGGAGTTACGAAACTCAAGATACAAACGAAACAAGATCGAATACTAATCTGAACTAAACTCAATTTTTAAATTGTAAAATCATGTTCAAGTTGGTTTACTGGAAAGAGGGAACCGTTACGAAGAAGTAGGCACTCGTTTCATCTATGGATAATCGAGCTAAAATTTACGCTAATTTGAACATCGGGGCCTTAATCGTGATAAAACTATTCGTGGATAGGTCCCTGAGCGAAAATAAACAGAAAAAGAAAAATCTATCGGACGCCGCTAACAGAAACTAACGAACTAATTCGTTCGTCAACAGAAACTAACGGGTGAACGTTCCGTAACTAACGAACTAATAAAAAAATAAAACCGATCTAATCTAATGATCCGAAACAAAAAAATGAAAATAAAACCGATCGGCCTGGATGGTTTTTATACCGGTCCTTGCGGTTTTCGACGGCGGCGGAGTGAACTCCGGCGGGGGCAGCGGCGGGCGTGGTGGCGGGGTCGGCTGCGGCGAGGCGGGGCATCAGGGATGGGAGGCGGGTCGGTGGCGGCAATGGGGGCGGCAAAGGCAGCAGGTGACGGCAAAGGCGACGGCTTGTGAAGAGGAGGGGGTCAAGCGGCTTATAAAGAGGGGAGGGGGCCTGCTTTGGCGAGGGGCAACGTGGGCGGCGGCGGGAGTCCGAGTCCGACCGGAATCCGGTGCGGCGGCGGCTGGGACTCCTTCCCAGGGTCGGTGGCGAGCGGCACGGGAGCGGGGCCTGGCCTGGCTCCAGCTGGGCCGGCCTAGTTAGACTTTTTTTAAAACAGTGTCGCGAAGAAAAAAATCCTAATAAAATAAAATAAAAGTCCTAAAATTCCAGAAACAATTTTCACCATCCCTACCTAATATTTGGGACAAAGTGAACATTTTTCTGGACTAAATGCAGTTTTTAAAAATGTATGTTTTTCTCTAATTTCAACAAAATAAAATAGCAAATAAAATAATTTGACTTCTAAATTTCGTTTCCAATTTCTCTCCTCTGTTTTGAAGAAGTCATTTTATATTCTCTCTTTATTTTTATTGTTTTGAAATAATTGGAAAGAATTTGTTGAAATCAAATTGGTCCACTTTTCAAATTTGAAAATTAATTCAAAAATGAAAATTTATGAAACCTCCAACTCTCTCCTTGGGTCCTTGAGTTGCTTAAGATTTCTTGGATCACAACAAAAAAAATCCAAAATGCAATAAAATATGAAATGCATATGACTGATCTATGTATAACATCTAAATTGAAAATTGGGATGTTAGAAACCTACCCCCCTTAAGATGAATCTTGCCCTCGAGATTCGGGTTGGTCAGCAAAAAGGTGCGGGTGGTCCTTGCGGAGATCTTCTTCTCGTTCCCAGGTGGCTTCCTCCTCGGTATGGTGGCTCCACTGAACTTTGCAAAACTTGATGACTTTACTGTGAGTAACTCGGCTGGAAAACTCGAGAATCTTGACTGGCTTCTCTTCATAGGTCAAATCACTATCCAACTGAATTGCTTCCAGTGGCATTGTATCTCTCAGAGGAAAGTTAGCCATCTCTGCGTGGCACTTCTTCAACTAGGAAACGTGAAACACATCATGAACTCCTGATAATCCTTCAGGCAATTCCAACTTGTAGGCAACTTCTCCCATACGTTCCAACACTCTGTATGGTCCTACAAATCGTGGTGCTAGCTTTCCCTTGACTCCAAAACACTTAACTCCTCGAAGTGTGGATACACGAAGATATGCTCTGTCTCCGACTTCGTAGGCTACCTCCTTGCATTTAGTATCCGCATAACTATTCTGCGTGGACTGGGCTACCTTGAGTCTGTCTCAAATCAACTTAACCTTCTCCTCGGAATCTCTGATTAAGTCTGGTCCGAATAATTGTCTATCTCCAACTTCATCCCATGATAGTGGTGTTCTGCACCTCCTTCCGTACAAAGCTTCAAAAGGGGCCATTTTCAAACTGGCTTGATAACTGTTGTTATAAGAGAACTCTGCGTCGGACAAACTATCATCCCAACTAGATCCATAATCTAGCGCACAAGCTCTCAACATGTCCTCCAGAATCTGATTGACTCTCTTGGTCTGCCCATCTGTCTGTGGATGAAAGGTTATACTAAACTCTAGCCTAGTACTCAAAGTTTCATGCAACTGATTCCAAAACTTTGAAGTAAACTGTGTTCCTCTATCTGATACAATGGTCCTCGGAACTCCATGCAGACATACGATCCTGGTCGTGTATATCTTCGCCAACTTAGCACTCGTATAAGTTGTTTTCATAGGGATGAAATGGGCTACCTTCGTCAAGCGATCAACTACAACCCAGATAGAGTCATAGCCTGAACGGGTCGTGGGTAATCCAGTGATAAAATCCATGCCAAGTTTATCCCACTTCCATTCAGGTATCGACAAAGGCTGTAGTAACCCTGTTGGTTTCTGATGCTCTGCCTTAACTCTCTAACATACATTGCATACTGCTACATACTCTGCAATATCCTTCTTCATTCCTGTCCACCAGAAACTCTCCCGCAAATCAAGATACATCTTGGTGTTGCCTGGGTGAATCAAGTAAGGCAAATCGTGAGCTTCCTGAAGAATCAACTTCCTGATCTCAGGGTGTAGGATCGAAGAAGGTGAGAGTGTCTAGAGGGGGGGGTGATTAGACTACTCGACAAGATAAAAATTATGCCTTATGACAAAGACAAGTTTTTGGCAGATTTTGCATAACACACAAGTCAAGTAGCATACTACACATGCAATTCTAGAGTATGGGCAGCGGAAAGTAAATTGCACAAGTAGTAAAGAGAAGTGGAGATGATCAAACGCAATTTGGAGACGCGGTGATTTTTCTCGTGGTTCCGATAGGTGGTGCTATCGTACTTCCACGTTGATGGAGACTTCAACCCACGGAGGGTAACGGCTGCGAGAGTCCACAGAGGGCTCCACCCACGAAGGGTCCACGAAGAAGCAACCTTGTCTATGCCATCATGGCCTACGCCCACGGAGGGCTAGCCTTACTCGGGGTAGATCTTCACGAAGTAGGCGATCTCCTTGCCCTTACAAACTTCTTGGTTCAACTCCACATCTTGACGGAGGCTCCCAAGCGACACCTAACCAATCTAGGAGGCACCACCCTCCAAAAGGTAATAGATGGTGTTGCGATGATGAACTCCTTGCTCTTGTGCTTCAAATGATAATCTCCCCAACACTCAACTCTCCTCACTGATTTGGCTGTGGTGGAAGAAAGGATTGAGTGGAAAGCAACTTGGGAAGGCTAGAGATCAAGCTTCATATGGTGGGAGTGGAGCAACTTGATCTCAACACAAGGGTAGGTAGTTCTCTTCTCGAAATGTAAGGTAGGAGTGGTAGTTCTTTCGATGGCTCTCTCCACGAGTGAAGAGGGGTGGAGGGTATTTATAGCCTCCACACAAAATCCAACCGTTACACACATTTGACCAATCTCGGTGGGACCGAAGTTGACAACTCGGTGAGACCGAAAGTTCAAATCATGTGAACGTTGGGATTTTCGGTGGGACCGAAAATACAATATCGGTTAGTCCGATTCGTGCAAAGACAAGAGCTTGCCAATCTCGGTGGGACCGACTTCATCATCTCGGTGACACCGATTTGATGACAGAAGGTTACAGAAGCTTGGCAACTCAAGTTTAGGTGAGACCGAGTTCAGAATCGGAAAATCCGAGATTTCTAGGGTTTGGCTTTATGGCTGAGGTGGTTCATCTCGGTGTGGCTGAGTTTGGAATATCGGTGGGACCGAGATTACTTATGAGTGTATATGGCGGTGAAAGTTGCGATAGTTTAGGAGATGTATCACTAAGCACTTGAGCAACCAGATCATTATCATAACCTCATCCCTTTTAATAGTATTAGCTTTCCTATGGACTCAATGTGATCTTGGATCACTAAACCAAAAATGGAGTCTTGAGCTTTTGCCAACGCTTGCCTTAGCATTTTGAGGGTCCACCTCTTGATCCTTTTGCCATGCCAATGTGATTGAATTTCTGAAACATACTTGATAAAAGCATTAGTCCAACCACAAAGTATGTTGTCATTAATTACCAAAACCACCCAGGGAGAAAATGTGCTTTCAATCTCCCCTTTTGGTAATTGATGGCAACACACAAAACAAGACATCAAAGCTTCTTGAAAGAAAGATGAATTATCACAAAGCTTTGACAAACATGTAGTACACAGGCTCCCCTACAAGTGTGCAAGATTTTCATAGATTATGGTTTTGGACTACCACAAGCACACAAGAGAGAAGTGCAAGATGTGCTACATGCAGCTTGGCTATATGCATCGAGAGCGAGATGAAAAGAAGTGAGTGATAATGCATATGTGCATGGTGATTTCTTGCAAACAAGTATTCACAAGCAAGTCACCATCATGCACATTCGCAAAGTGCATACACTTACCTTGAGGTTCCTTGGCATTGTACCAAGAGATAAACTTGGGAAAACAAGGTTAGATAACACAAGAGTATTTCTTCAACCAACTGCAAGAACATCAAGAGTACCAAGCCGAGGATGACATGTGTAAAGAGTGTCTCATATTGAGCACAAGCTTGAATCAGCAAACATGTCTCCAAACTAAAAGATTTTCAATGAACTCTGAGAGATTTTGCTTTCCATAAGATATCAATTGTGAAGGATCCTCTCCCTTTGAGTTGTCTCAGATCAAGGGGTTTGATGGAAAGAGCAAAATCAAAAGAATAATGACAAATGTAATATCCAATGTGGAACATGGCAAAGCTTTGATGTGATTCTCTCTCCCTTAAGGTAAGATTGCTCTTCTTCTCCCCCTAAATCTTCTCTTCTCCCCCTAAGTCTTCTCCCCCTTTGACATCAAGTGCCGAAAAGGACAGGAAACTAGGAAGGTCAGGAAAGATGGAGAGAAGTGGGATCCTTAAGAATCACAACAGGGCAATAAAATTAGTGGAGCTGCAGAAGATGATATCCTGAAAGAAATAAATCGGTGACACCGAATTAAGATGGATCGGTGGGTCCGAAAGTCATGGACTTAGGGCAGATCCTTTTCGGTCAGACCGAAATATTTAAGTTGGTGACGCCGAGTTTAATTCCAAGGAAATTCAGAAATAATTCAGCTCACTTTGCAAGGAATGTTTTAAGGGATTTGCAATGAATTTGTAAATGATTTTCGAGGAATTGATCAGAGCCAAAAGGATATTCACAAAAATAGAAGAATAGAAATGAAAAAGATTCCTAGATGAAGTTTTTTTTAAGAAAACTCAATGAGAGAACATAAGAGAAAACAAAAACAAAACACTCCAAAACATATGTACTTCATCTAGATAGGGGTCGGCGACTAGGTCACCTATGTTTGAGTATTTTGACTTAGGAGTCAAATGAGAACATTTGATCATAGGTCATACTCATCGTTTAAGCTCAAAATGGGGTTGCCATTTTTCCATTAATCATTTGATGTGTTCACATCTTATGAAGCTGCTTGTACTCATGTCTTTGAGCAAAGCTCCTTAAAGATGTGAGGAACATACCTTGGGCTTGTTGTTGCTTTGCTCATGTAGGTGAACTTGATGTAGGTGCTCATAGAATGTGAAGTTAGAGCGCCATTTCCACTTGTGTAGTTCATCTTCCTACATGGGTTAGGCAAGCAAGGAAATACTCAAGAATATCCAAGATGACAAGAGTGAAATACTAGATGTATAAGATGTCAAAAAGGATATGTGGAATTTAGTTCCTTGAACTCAACATCCCAAAGGGCTAGATACTTGGTTAATGACAAGATTACTCAAGATTTGAGTGTGTGGTAATCTTGTGGAATGTAGATCATCCAAGTACCTGCAAGGAGTTAGATGCAATACAAGGGGGCAAATGTGTCCAAGACATATGATCATCATCATAAGAGAAATATCAAGGATTAGTCAAGTAGGCTCATGCCTTGCATGCATCAATGGAGTTTTCACTCCAAGTTTGAAGCATCAATGATGTTCAACTCACTCCTTAAGCGACAAAACACCTTTTCATCAAGCGGTTTTGTAAAGATATCGCAAGTTGTTTGTCGAGACGAACATGCTTAAGATTGATGTCACCCTTGGCAATGTGATCACGAATAAAATGGTGACGAACTTCAATATGTTTCGCTTCGAGAGTGTTGCACGGATTGTGTCCAATCTTAATCGCACTCTCATTGTCACAAAGCAAGGAACATGTCTCACATGTATCCCATAATCCTAAGCGTTTGTGTCATCCATAGCAATTGAGCACAACATGAACCAGCAGCTATATATTCGCTTGGCGGTGGATAATGATATCAATTTTGTTTCTTGGAGGACCAAGATACAAGGGATCGACCAAGAAATTGACACGTACCCGAAGTTGACTTTCTATCAACCCTGTCACCGGCATAGTCCGAGTCGGAATAGCCAACAAGGTCGAAAGAGGCCCTCTTAGGATACCAAATGCCAAAGTTTGGTGTGTGTATCAAATATCTCACAATTCTTTTAACAGCTTTAAGATGACATTCTTTAGGGGCTGCTTGATATCGAGCACACATGCATACACTCAACATTATGTCAGGACGAGAAGCACAGAGATATAGTAGAGAACCAATCATAGATCGGTAAACCTTTTGATCAACGGGTTCTCCATCTTTTGTCAAGTCATTATGTCCACTAGTAGGCATGGGGGTTCTCATACCTTTGCTTTCTTGCATGTTGAACTTCTTGAAGAGATCCTTGGTGTACTTTGTTTGTGAGACAAAGGTACCCTCCTTAGATTGCTTGATTTGCAACCCAAGGAAGAATTTGAGTTCACTCATCATGGACATCTCATACTTCTCCGACATGAGCTTTCCAAACTTCTCGCTAAAATGAGGGTTAGTTGAACCAAAGATAATATCATCAACATATATTTGGCACACAAATAGTTCACCATCAACCCTTTTCGTGAATAGCGTTGAGTCTATTTTTCCAATCTCAAAGCCTTTTTCAAGAAGAAAGCTAGTCAAGCATTTGTACCAAGCTCTAGGAGCTTGTTTAAGACCATAAAGAGCTTTGTGCAACTTGTAAACATGATTACGCTTTTAGGATTCACAAATCCGGAGGTTGTTTCACAAATACTTCCTCCTCAATTTCACCATTTAGGAAAGCACTTTTAATATCCATTTGATAGAGAGTAATATCATGGTGATTGGCATAAGCAAGAAGAATGCGAATGGACTCAAGTCTAGCAACGGGGGCATAGGTCTCACCATAGTCCATACCTTCGACTTGTGTGTAACCTTGAGCTACGAGACGAGCCTTGTTGCGGATGACTTGTCCATCTTCATCTTGCTTGTTCCGAAACACCCATTTGGTTCCAATGACGTTTTGATCATCCTTGGGCTTCTCTACCAAAGTCCATACATTGTTCCTCTCGAAGTTGTGTAGCTCTTCGTGCATAGCGTTCACCCAATCCAGGTCTTCAAGTGCTTCTTCTACCTTCATAGGTTCAATACTAGAGATAAATGAGTAATGCTCACAAAAGTTAGCTAAGCGAGTTTTTGAGCGAGTGATTCTCCCGGAGTCGATGTCGTTCATCATTTGTTCCACGGGATGATTTTTCTTGACTCTTGCTCGGACTCGGGATAGCTTTTGTTGAGGTTGTGGCTGAGCTTCCTCATCATCCTCATCTTCCTCTTCTTCTTCATTGTTGTTGGTGTTGTCTTGAGGCGGTGGAGAAGGAGGTTGTGGTGGATCTTCTTGTTGCACTTCCTCATCTTGGTGAGTTCCACTTGTGGAGGCCTCCATGTTGCCTTGTGGTTCATCTTGCCGTGAGGTAGGGGGCTCCACATATGTAGATGAGGTACTCTCCTTCACTTCCATGGGACGGATCTCTCCAATAGATAAATCTTGGATGGCTTCTGATGGGTCCTTGTCTCCTACATCAATAGGCATTTGCTCTACTTGCGAGCCATTAGATTCATCAAACTTCACATCTACCGTCTCTTCAACCTTTCGGGTGAAATTATTGTAGACACGGTAGGTGTGGGAGTTTGATCCATAACCAAGAAAAAAGCCTTCATGAGTTTTAGGAGCAAATTTAGACCGACGATGCTTATCAAGGATACAGCATTTTGAACTAAAGACACGAAAGTATCCCACTTGGGGTTTGTTACCGGTGAGGAGCTCGTATGATGTCTTGCCGAGAAGCTTATGAAGATAAAGCCTATTGATAGCATGACAAGCTATCTCGACGGCTTCCCCCCAAAAGTGCTTCGGTGTCTTGTATTCATCAAGCATCGTTCTCGCCATCTCTATGAGCGTTCGGTTCTTCCTCTCAACAACTCCATTTTGTTGAGGAGTGTATGTAGCCGAGAACTCATGTAGAATCCCTTCCTCATCGAGAAAAGAGTCTACATTGGCGTTCTTGAACTCCGTTCCATTGTCACTCCGAACTTTCTTGATCTTCACCTCAAATTGATTTTGGGCCTTTACGCAAAGGTTTTGAAGATTCTCTGAACTCGCGATTTTTCATCAAGGAAAAATACCCACATAAATCTGGAATAATCATCAACTATAACTAGACCAAAGGAGTTACCACCAAGGCTTTTGTAAGCATTGGGACCGAAGAGATCCATATGAAGAAGCTCAAGCGGTCTCCTTGTGGTCATGATGTTCTTCACGGGATGACTTCCACCTACTTGTTTTCCTGCCTGACAAGCACTACAAAGTCTATCTTTGTCAAAGAGAACATCTTTAACGCCAAGAATATGATCACCTTTGATTAGCTTGTCTAGATTACGCATACCAACATGTCCAAGCCTTCTATGCCATAACCAACCTTTAGCGGATTTAGCAATGAAGCAAGTTCTAGGTTGGGCTTTCTTAGTGAAATCAACAATATATAGATCACCTCTACGGATACCGGTAAATACCATGTTATGATTGTCACGGCGAAAGACTTGGCAATCTACTTCGGTGAATAGCACATTGAATCCAAAATTAGCTAGTCTAGACACGGAAAGTAAATTGTATCCAAGTGATTCAACAAGCATGACATTTTGAATAGAGCTATCATGAGATATGGCCACCTTACCAAGGCCAAGTACCTTACCCTTGGAGTTGTCTCCAAAAGTCACATACTTGCGTGGACCATTGTTCTTTGCAAGCTCTCGAAACATGTCTTCATCTCCGGTCATGTGATCGGTGCATCCACTATCAAGAATCCACTCTTTTCCGCCGGATATGTAGTCTCTCAGATTTGCCATAAGATTGAGACTCTTCATGATCTTGTCTAGCTCGGTGTCCGAATCGGAGTAATCATCATCATGCTCATGCTTATCATCATATTGACCCATAGATTGTTCATCATCAACACCTAGGTCAATTTGACAACGACTTGCATTAGTTTTTTCAATGTGACAATAATCATCGGAATGCAATACAAGAGCATTTCTAACTAGATCATTGATAAGACAAGGATCACCCTTCTTTTTCATAAGATCACGAAGCTCAAAGAAGCATTTATCAAAGTTGGGATCATTGGGGCACATCATATCAAATTCAATAGTCTTGAATATAATTTCATCAAGACCTCTCAAAGAGTAGTCCGGATAAAGTTCTTCCAAGAACTTCCACATAGCATAGGCGCACTCAAAGTTTGTAACGAGCTTAAGCAAGTTATCGGGCAAACCTCTAATGATAAGATTTATAGTTCTAAGATTACGAAGCAAATCAAGCTCTTCATCCATGGTAGGGTGCAAGGGGTCAAATGGAGGCACATAGGGGGTTTCAACATATTTGCGCAAGTTATACATCTTAAAGATAATAAGCATTTCAATCCTCCACGAGTTATAGGACACTCCATCAAGAATAGGCACTCTATGGCTAACACTCCCAAACGTAGACACGTCCATCTTCCTCCAATGGTGTGTAAACCAAAGCAATGGAGACCAAAGCTCTGATACCAATTGTAGGATCGAAGAAGGTGAGAGTGTCTAGAGGGGGGGTGATTAGACTACTCGACAAGATAAAAATTATGCCTTTTGACAAAGACAAGTTTTTGGCAGATTTTGCATAACACACAAGTCAAGTAGCATACTACACATGCAATTCTAGAGTATGGGCAGCGGAAAGTAAATTGCACAAGTAGTAAAGAGAAGTGGAGATGATCAAACGCAATTTGGAGATGCGGTGATTTTTCTCGTGGTTCCGATAGGTGGTGCTATCGTACTTCCACGTTGATGGAGACTTCAACCCACGGAGGGTAATGGCTGCGAGAGTCCACGGAGGGCTCCACCCACGAAGGGTCCACGAAGAAGCAACCTTGTCTATGCCATCATGGCCTACGCCCACGGAGGGCTATCCTTACTCGGGGTAGATCTTCACGAAGTAGGCAATCTCCTTGCCCTTACAAACTTCTTGGTTCAACTCCACATCTTGACGGAGGCTCCCAAGCGACACCTAACCAATCTAGGAGGCACCACCCTCCAAAAGGTAATAGATGGTGTTGATGATGATGAACTCCTTGCTCTTGTGCTTCAAATGATAATCTCCCCAACACTCAACTCTCCTCACTAATTTGGCTGTGGTGGAAGAAAGGATTGAGTGGAAAGCAACTTGGGAAGGCTAGAGATCAAGCTTCATATGGTGGGAGTGGAGCAACTTGATCTCAACACAAGGGTAGGTAGTTCTCTTCTCGAAATGTAAGGTAGGAGTGGTAGTTCTTTCGATGGCTCTCTCCACGAGTGAAGAGGGGTGGAGGGTATTTATAGCCTCCACACAAAATCCAACCGTTACACACATTTGACCAATCTCGGTGGGACCGAAGTTGACAACTCGGTGAGACCGAAAGTTCAAATCATGTGAGCGTTGGGATTTTCGGTGGGACCGAAAATACAATCTCGGTTAGTCCGATTCGTGCAAAGACAAGAGCTTGCCAATCTCGGTGGGACCAACTTCATCATCTCGGTGACACCGATTTGATGACGAAGTTATTCTGAAGCTTGGCAACTCAAGTTTCAGAGACCGAGTTCGAATCGGAAAATCCGAGATTTCTAGGGTTTGGCTTTATGGTGAGGTGGTTCATCTCGGTGTGGTGAGTTTGGAATATCGGTGGGACCGATATTACTTATGAGTGTATATGGCGGTGAAAGTTGCTGATCATTTAGGAGATGTATCACTAAGCACTTGAGCAACCAGATCATTATCATAACCTCATCCCTTTAATAGTATTGGCTTTCCTATGGACTCAATGTGATCTTGGATCACTAAACCAAAAATGGAGTCTTGAGCTTTTGCCAATGCTTGCCTTAGCATTTTGAGGGTCCACCTCTTGATCCTTTTGCCATGCCAATGTGGTTGAATTTCTGAAACATACTTGATAAAAGCATTAGTCCAACCACAAAGTATGTTGTCATTAATTACCAAAACCACCCAGGGAGCAAATGTGCTTTCACAGGGTCATTAGGCACATAAATACGGTCCTCAAACCATAAAGTGTCGTGCTCATCCTCACGAAATCCTTTAGCCTTTCCTTTACTCACCCTTTCCTTTATCTCCACAATCTCCTTATTCTTCTTCTGGGCTTCTTTGATCTTTCCCAGCAAAGTGGACTGAATTTCCAAATGCTGCAACATAACCTCTCAGAACTATCTCCAAGCGTAGCTCTTGAAGGTCGTCTGCTAACTCCTGAGGTAATCCTCCGGTTATGAGCGTGTTAACATAACTCTTGCGGCTCAATGCATCTGCTATGACGTTGGCTTTTCCTGGATGATAATGCAATCTCATGTCTAATCCTTTATGAGCTCCGACCATCTCCTTTGCCTGAGGTTCAACTCCTTCTGCATGAAGATGTACTTTAAACTCTTATGATCCGTGTAAACATCACAACGGTTACCGATGAGAAAGTGTCTCAATGTCTTGAGCGCATGCACTACGGCTGCTAACTCCAAATCATCCTTAGCATAATTCAACTCATGAGGTCAAAGCTATCGTGAGGCATATGAAACAACTCTTCCATCCCGCATAAGGACACCTCCAAGTCCTCGACGTGAAGCGTCGCAATACACTTGGAAATCCTTGCGTATGTCTGGGAGAATCAGCATCGGGGTTGTAACCAAACGCTTCTTCAATTCCTGAAAACTAGCCTCACAATCCTCAGTCTATTTAAACTTGGTATCCTTCTTCAATAACTCCGTCACAGGCTTCACAATCTTGGAAAAAAATTCAATAATCTCCGGTAATAACCTGCGAGTCCAAGAAAATTTTTGGTCTCTCCCACTGAGGTGGGTGCCAACCATTTAGTGAAAGAAGCAACCTTGGTAGGATATACTGCTATTCCTTCTCTGGATATAACATGTCTGAGAAATCCAACTTCCTTCAACCAAAACTCACATTTACTAAACTCGGCATACAACTGATGTTCCCTGAGCTTCTCGAGAACCAAGTGCAAATGTTCCTTATGCTCTTCTTCAGTCTTTGAGTAGACCAACATGTCACCGATGAACACCACAACGAACTTACCCAATAACTCCATGAAGACCTTGTTCATCATAATCATGAAATAGGTAGGGGCATTAGTCAAACCAAATGACATAACTGTATACTCATATAGCCCATACCTCATAGTAAAAGTTGTCTTATGTATATCCTACTCTTTAATCTTCAACTGGTGATAACCTGATCGAAGATCAATCTTGGATAAAACCTTAGCTCCCTGCAGCTGGTCAAACAAATCATTGATCATTGCATAGGGTATTTGTTCTTGATCGTTACCTCATTCAGCTCATGATAATCAACAACCATCCTCAAAGTCCATCCTTCTTCTCCACTAGAAGCACTGGGGCTCCCCAAGGTGATGAACTTGGTCGAATGTAACCTTTCTCCAGTAACTCCTTAATCTGCTTCTTAATTTCCTCCAGATCATTTGCGGGCATCCGATACGATATCTTTGATATTGGTCCGATGCATGGCAATAACTCAATCAAAAACTCAATATCTCGATCTGGTGGCATGCCTGGTAACTCCTCTAGAAATACATTGGGAAAATCCTTCACCACTGGTACTTTCTCCTGAACAACTCTAGATAGTGAATTCACCTGTATCCTCATCGACGCATGCCTAGACACATACTTGATCCTCTTTCCTTCCGGGGTGGTGAGAAGAATTGATTTACTGGCGCAATCGATGTTTCCTTCAAACTTGGATATCCAATCCATGCCTAGTATCACATCAAATCCTTGTGACTCCAGGACAATGCGGTCGGTGGGGAAAACATGTCTACCTATGGTTACTAGCAATTGATAGCATCCCCTACTAGCCATATACTCCGCTCCCGGGGAACTTATACTTATCCACAAATCCCCTTGATATGAATGAATGAGATGCACCAGTATCGAAAAGAACAAGTGTTGTAAATGCATTAATCAAAAACTTATCGACAACTGCGTCGGGCTGCTCCTCAATCTCCTCTACACTGACGTGGTTCACCTGACCTCTGGTGAAGGGGTTGGGCTTCTTTCCAAAACTTCCATTGCCATTCTCATTCTTTGCTTCAGAACATTCAGTGGCGTAGTGTTTGGTCTTCCCGCACTTGAAACAAGTAATGTGACTCAGATCCTTCTTGGCGGGTGTCGCGGGGTTGGAACGGTTCTGACTATTGTTGCCTCCATTCCCATTGCCATTCTTAGGTCCACTATGGTTGTGTGAACTTCCTCCATTGTGTGTATGCCCTCCATGGTTATGGCCTCCATGGTTATGAGTATGTCCTCTTGAGTACGAGAAATAGCGAGGCTTCTGTTGAGCTCCAGAAGTGTACCTCCCCTGTCCATACTTCCTCTTGCGATTGTCAATCTGCTGTTGCTTGCCTTCTATCATGAGGGCCCTGTCTACCAACTCCAAGTAGTTGTTGAAGGTTTCCACCATCAACTGCAGATACGTCCATTTTGCATCATGCTTTTATATCAATATTTATTGCATTATGGGCTGTTATTACACATTATATCTCAATACTTATGGCTATCCTCTCTTATTTTACAAGGTTTACCATGAAGAGGGGGAATGCCGACAGCTAGAATTCTGGCTGGAAAAGGAGCAAACATTGGAAACCTATTCTGCACTGCTCCAAAAATCCTGAAACTCCATGAAACCTATTTTTGGAATTAATAAGAATTATTGAGTGGAAGCAATACACTAGGGGTCCCACACCCTGTCCAGGAGGGTGAGGGGCGCCCCCCTACTGGGCGCGCCCCCTGTCTCCTGGGCCCCATGGTGGCCCCCCGGTGTCCATCCTCTGCTATATGAGGGCTTTTACCCTGGAAAAAAATCATGGGCAAGCTTACGGGACGAAACTCCGCCGCCACGAGGCGGAACCTTGGCGGAACCAATCTAGGGCTCCGTGAGCTGTTCTCTGGGGACACTTCCCTCGGAGGGGAAATCATCACCAACGTCATCATCAACGATCCTCTCATCGGGAGGGGGTCAATCTCCATTAACATCTTCACCAGCACCATCTCCTCTCAAAACCCTAGTTCATCTCTTGTATCCAATCTTGTATCAAAACCACAAATTGGTACCTGTGGGTTGCTAGTAGTGTTGATTACTCCTTATAGTTGATGCTAATTGGTTTACTTGGTGGAAGATCATATGTTCAGATCCTTAATGCATATTATTACTCCTCTGATTATGAACATGAATATGCTTTGTGAGTAGTTACATTTGTTCCTGAGGACATGGGTGAAGTCTTGCTATTAGTAGTCATGTGAATTTGGTATTCGTTCGATGTTTTGATGAGATGTATGTTGTCTTTTCCTCTAGTGGTGTTATGTGAACGTCGACTACATGACACTTCACCATTATTTCACGATGATGTTGTCAAAAGGAAGGTCTTCCCTTTCTCTTTGAAGGGAGATTCATTGACATGGTATAGGCTATGTGATGATACGAGATCTTGGAATTATAAGCAATTGAAGTTGGAATTTCACCAGAAGTTCTATCCTATGCATCTTGTTCATCGTGATTGTAATTACATATGTAATTTCCGGCCTCGCGAAGGAGAAAGCATCGCTCAAGCTTGGGGGAGGCTTAAGTCAATGTTATATTCATGCCCCAATCATGAGCTCTCCTGGGAAATGATTATTCAAAACTTTTATGCTTGGCTTTCTCTCAATGATCGTAACCTGCTCGATACTTCCTATGCTGGTTCTTATATGCTGAAGACTATTGATTTCAAATGGGACTTGTTGGAAAGAATTAAACGCAACTCTAAAGATTGGGGTTCCAACGATGGTAAGGAGTGCAGACTAAGGCATAGCCTAGTGGTGGGAAGGGGCTGATGCCTTTCCACCCACCTAGGTTCAAGGCATGGTACTTGCAATTTGGGTTTGTTGCACCAATTATACTGTAGGGGGTTCCCTTACAGTCTTTCTGTCAAAAAAAAAACGATGGTAAGGAGTCAGGTATTACACCTAAGTTCGATTGTGTTAAATCTTTTATGGATACCAATGCTTTTCGTGGATTTAGCGCTAAGTATGGACTTGACTCTGAGATAGTAGCTTCTTTCTATGAATCTTTTGCTACTCACGTTGATCTCCCTAAAGAGAAGTGGTTTAAATATAATCCTCCTGTTGAAGTGAAAGTAGTTGCACCTATTACAGTTGAAGAAAAGACTATCACCTATAGTGATTCTATTGTTCCTACTACTTATGTTGAGAAACCTCCTTTTCCTGTTAGGATAAAGGATCATGCTAAAACTTCGACTATTGTTCATAAGAGTAATACTAGGACTTATACACCTCCTGAGCAAATCAATGTTGAACCTAGTATTGCTATGGTTAAAGATCTCTTGGATGATGATTTAGATGGGCATGTTCTTTATTTCTGTGATGAAACTGCTAATATTGCTAGACCAGATTCTAAGATACATAGACCTGCCGTAGGCATGCCTATTATTTCTGTTAAAATAGGAGATCATTGTTGTCATGGTTTGTGTGATATGGGTGCTAGTGCAAGTGCAATACCCTATGACTTATATAAAGAGATTATGCATGGCATTGCACCCCTTGAATTAGAAGACATTGATGTTACTATTAAGCTTGCTAATAGGGATACTATTAAACTAGTTGGGATTGTTAGAGATGTTGAAGTCTTGTGTGGGAAGGTTAAATACCCTGCTGATTTTCTTGTTCTGGGTTCCCCACAAGATGATTTTTGTCCTATTATTTTTGGTAGACCCTTCTTAAATACAACTAGTGCTAGAATTGATTGTGAAAAAGACACGGTCACCATTGTCTTAGATGGTATGTCTCATTAGTTTAATTTTGCTAAGTTTCGTAGACAACCTCGTGATAGGGAACCACCTAGTAAGGATGAGATCACTGGTCTTCCTTCCATTGATGTGCCTCCTACTGATCCGTTAGAACAATATTTTCTAGACCATGAAAATGACATGTTTATGAAGGAAAGAAGGGAAATAGATGAAGTGTTCCTTAAACAGGAACCTGTGCTGAAACATAATCTTCCCATTGAAATTCTTGGGGATCCCCCTCCACCCAAGGGTGATCCCGTGTTTGAATTCAAACGATTACCTGATAATCTTAAGTATGCTTATCTTGATGAAAAGAAAATATATCCTGTTATTATTAGTGCTAACCTTTCAGAGCAAGAAGAAGAAAGATTATTGAAAACTCTGAAGAAGCACCGAGCTGCTATTGGATATACTCTGGATGATCTTAAGGGCGTTAGTCACACGTTATGCCAACACAAAATTAAATTGGAGGATGACGCCAAACCAGTTAGAGATCCTCAATGACGACTGAATCCCAAGATGAAAGAAGTGGTAAGAAAGGAGATACTAAAGCTCCTTGAGGCATGTATAATTTATCTCGTTGCTGATAGTGATTGGGTAAGCCCTGTCCATTGTGTTCCTAAAAAGGGAGGTATTACCATTGTTCCTAATGATAAAGATGAATTGATCTCGCAAAGAATTATTACAGGTTATAGGATGGTAATTGATTTTCGGAAATTAAATAAGGCTACTAAGAAAGATCATTACCCTTTACCTTTTATTGATCAAATGCTAGAAAGACTATCCAAACACACACATTTCTGCTTTCTAGATGGTTATTCTGGTTTCTCTCAAATACCGTGTCGTGGGGATCAATCAAAAACTACTTTGACTTGCCCTTTCGGTACTTTTGCTTATAGACGTATGCCTTTTGGTTTATGTAATGCACCTGCTACCTTTCAAAGATGCATGATGGCTATATTCTCTGATTTTTGTGAAAAGATTTGTGAGGTATTCATGGATGACTTCTCCGTTTATGTATCCTCTTTTGATAATTGTTTGAGCAACCTTGATCGAGTTTTGCAGAGATGCGAAGACACTAGTCTTGTCCTGAATTGGGAAAAGTGTCACTTTATGGTTAATGAAGGCATTGTCTTGGGGCACAAGATTTTTGAGAGAGGTATTGAAGTTGATAAAGCTAAAGTTGATGCTATTGAAAAGATGTCATGTCCCAAGGACATAAAAGGTATAAGAAGTTTCCTTGGTCATGCCGGTTTTTATAGGAGGTTCATTAAGGACTTTTCTAAAATCTCTTGGCCTGTGACTAATTTATTACAAAAGATATTCCTTTTGTCTTTGATGATGATTGTGTAGAAGCATTTAAAATACTTAAGAAAGCTTTGATCACTTCACCTATTGTTCAGCCACCAGATTGGAATTTACCTTTTGAAATTATGTGTGATGCTAGTGATTATGTTGTAGGTGCTATTCTAGGGCAAAGAGTTGATAAGAAATTGAATGTTATCCAGTATGCTTGTAAGACTCTTGATACTGCCCAGAGAAATTATGCTACTACTGAAAAAGAATTCTTAGCAGTTGTGTTTGCATGTGATAAGTTTAGACCTTATATTGTTGATTCCAAAGTTACTATTCACACTGATCATGCTGCTATTAAATATCTTATGGAAAAGAAAGATGCTAAGCCTAGGCTCATTAGATGGGTTCTCCTGCTCCAAGAATTTGATTTGCATATTATTGATAGAAAGGGAGCTGAGAACCCCGTTGCAGACAACTTGTCTAGGTTAGAGAATGTTCTTGATGACCCATTGCTATTGATGATAGATTTCCTGATGAATAATTAGCAGTCATTAATGCTTCTTGTACTGCTCCTTGGTATGCTGATTATACTAATTACATTGTTGCTAAATTTATACCGCCTAGTTTCACGTACCAGCAAAAGAAAAAGTTCTTTTATGATTTAAGACATTACTTTTGGGATGATCCACACCTTTATAAATAAGGAGTAGATGGTGTTATTAGATGTTGTGTGCCTGAGCATGAACAGGAATAGATCCTATGCAAGTGTCACTCTGAATCTTATGGAGGACACCACGCTGGAGATAGAACTGCACACAAGGTACTACAATCTGGTTTTTATTGGCCTACTCTCTTCAAAGATGCTCGTAAGTTTGTCTTATCTTGTGATGAATGTCAAAGAATAGGTAACATTAGTAGACATCAAGAAATGCCTATGAATTATTCTCTTGTTATTGAACCGTTTGATGTTTGGGGCTTTGATTATATGGGACCTTTTCCTGCCTCTAGGTTATACACATATTTTAGTTGCTGTTGATTACGTTACTAAGTGGGTAGAAGCTATTCCAACTAGTAGTGCTGATCATAACACTTCTATTAAAATGCTTAAAGAAGTTATTTTTCTGAGGTTTGGAGTCCCTAGATATCTTATGACTGATGGTGGTTCACATTTTATTCATGGTGCTTTTCGTAAGATGCTCGCTAAGTATGATGTCAATCATAGAATCGCATCTCCTTATCATCCGCAGTCTAGTGGTCAAGTAGAGTTGAGCAATAGAGAGCTCAAATTAATTTTACAAAAGACTATGAATAGATCTAGAAAGAATTGGTACAAAAAACTTGATGATGCATTATGGGCCTATAGAACTGCATACAAAAATCCTATGGGTATGTCTCCATATAAGATGGTTTATGGAAAAGCGTGTCATTTACCTCTTGAACTTGAACATAAAGCATATTGGGCTATTAAAGAGCTCAACTATAACTTCAAACTTGCCGGTGAGAAGAGGTTGTTTGATATTAGCTCACTTGATGAATGGAGAACCCAAGCCCATGAGAATGCCAAGCTATTGAAAGAAAAAGTCAAACGCTGGGATGATAAAAGGATACAAAAGCGTGAGTTTAACGTAGGAGATTATGTGTTATTATTCAACTCTCGTTTAAGATTTTTTGCAGGAAAACTTCTCTCTAAATGGGCAGGTCCTTACGTTATCGAGGAGGTCTATCGTTCTGGTGCCATAAAAATCAACAACTTCGAAGGCACAAGTCCAAGGGTGGTGAACGGTCAAAGAATTAAACATTATATTTCAGGTAATCCTATCAATGTTGAAACAAATATTATTGAAACCATAACCCCAGAGGAATACATAAGGGACACTTTCCAGACGTTCCAGACTCCGAAAAGGAATAGGTATGTGGTACGGTAAGTAAACCGACTCCAAAACAACTCCAATGGCAATTTTTATCAGTTTTGGAATATTTAAGAATTTTAGGAAGAAAGAAGTAGTCCGAAAGGGACACAAGACCCCCACGAGAGTGGAGGGCGTGCCCACCCTTACTGGGCACGCCCCCTGTCTCGTGGGCACCTCGTGTGCCTCTCGGACTCCGTTTTCTTGCACGTTACGTATTTTGGTCGGTAAAAATTCATTATATATACTACCGAAGGTTTTGACCACCGTATCACACAAATATCCTCTGTTTTCGTTTTGAGTTGTTTCTGTTTCAGATCTAGAGCATCATGTCGTCTCCAAGCGCTCCCAAGGACAACTTTATTGAGAAGGTTATCAACCCCTATCTCGCAGAGGTGCTGCAACACCCTCAAACAATTGAGATGCATGAGGGGGTGCTGCACATCCGCGATGTAGAGGGACCAAGGCGTACCGGAAGCATGAAGGCAAAGCTCAAAGCCATGGAGCAGCAAGGTTTCAAGTGCCAAGGGATGGTGGAGCATGGACTCAACGCCAACCAGATGATGATCACAGAGTTCATCAACAACCACAAGCTGGATGCCAAAGTCATTGTGGAGACCATCTTCAAGCTTCAAGAGAAAATCGAGCACCTCCAAGCCCAGATCTATGACCTGCAAAACCAGAACTGTGAGTATGAATATAGATTCAAGTGGATGAGTTTGGCTGCAGATTTAAGGATCCCGGAGACTCGATCATCCTTCTATGATGGAGAGCCTATGCCTTGGAAGACGGACGACAAGCCTACATCATCAACAACTCCTACTTCACCACCTCCGAGGACATAATCACATGGGTATGGGCACTCCCCTTGGCAACTGCCAAGCTTGGGGGAGGTGCCCTGGTATCGTATCACCATCACACTCCTATCTTTACCGTTTTATTTAGTTCGATCCTTTTAGTAGTATCTTGATCTGGTAGATGGATGTTTTGATATCAAGTAGTTTTGAGTTATGCTTTGTGATCTCTTTTTGTAATCGAGTCTGTGAGCTATCTATAATAAAGATTAGTGTTGAGTCAAGGGCTTTGCTATGTTGCTATGATCTTGAGAAAGTAGAAAGAATAAAAGAGTTCATATTGATCTTATGGTTAGTGATGACTTCACATATAGAAAGTATGAGGCATAAAAGTTGTTGAGAGTTGATAAACGTAGTTTTGGTCATCGTTGCAATTAATAGGAAGTGATAAGGAAAGAGAGGTTCACATATAAATATATTATCTTGGACACCTTTTATGATTGGGAGCACTCATTAAGTATGACATGCTAAAAGAATTGACGTTGTACAAGGAAGACAACGTAATGGTTTATGTTTTCTCAAATCTCAGTTAAAGTATATTGTCATTGACCTTCCAAACATGTTGAGCTTGCCTTTCCCCCTCATGCTAGCCAAATTCCTTGCACCAAGTAGAGATACTACTTGTGCTTCCAAATATCCTTAAACCCAGTTTTGCGGAGTCCACCATACCCACCTATGGATTGAGTAAGATCCTTCAAGTAAGTTGTCATGTTGCAGGTAATAAAAATTGCTATCTAAATATGTATGACTTATTAGTGCAGAGAAAATAAGCTTTGTACGATCTTGTTGTGGAAGTAATAAAAGCGACGGACTGCATAATAAAGGTCCACATACAAGGGGCAATATAAAGTGACATTCTTTTGCATTAAAATTTTGTGCATCCAACCCTAAACGCACATGACAACCTCTGCTTCCCTCTGCGAAGGGCCTCTCTTTTACTTTATGTTTTTACTTTATGCTTGAGTCAAGGTGATCCTCACCTTTCCCTTTTCATTTTATCCTTTGGCAAGCTCCTCATGTTCGAAAGATCATGATATATATATATATATATCCAATTGGATGTAAGTTAGCATGGATTATTATTGTTGACATCACCTAAAGGTGAATACGTTGGGAGGCAACACAATAAGCCCCTATCTTTCTCAGTGTCCGGCTGAAACTCCATAACCACAAGTATTGCGTGAGTGTTAGCAATTATAGAAGACTACAAGATAGTTGAGTATGTGGACTTGTTGAAAAGCTCTATTGTTGACTCTTTCTGATGTTATGATAAATTGCAATTGCTTCAATGATTGAGATTATAGTTTGTTAGTTCTCAATGAAGTTTTTGAACCATACTTGACATTGTGAATTGATTGTTACTTGAGCATAAGAAATCATATGATAAAATCTATATATATATATTGCTGTTATAAGAATGATCATGATGCCCTCATGTCCGTATTTTATTTTTATCGACACCTCTATCTCTAAACATGTGACATATTTTTTGATATCGGATTCCGCTTGAGGACAAGCGAGGTCTAAGCTTGGGGGAGTTGATACGTCCATTTTGCATCATGCTTTTATATCAATATTTATTGCATTATGGGCTGTTATTACACATTATATCTCAATACCTATGGCTCTTCTCTCTTGTTTTACAAGGTTTACCATGAAGAGGGGGAATGCCGACAGCTGGAATTCTGGCTGGAAAAGGAGCAAACATTGGAGACCTATTCTGCACTTCTCCAAAAATCCTGAAACACCAGGAAGCCTATTTTTGGAATTAATAAGAATTATTGAGCGGAAGCAATACACCACGGGGCCCAAACCCTGTCCAGGAGGGTGGGGGGCGCCCCCCTACTGGGCGCGCCCCTGTCTCCTGGGCCCCCTGGTGCCCCCCGGCGTCCATCTTCTGCTATATGAGGGCTTTTACCCTGGAAAAAATCATGGGCAAGCTTACGGGACGAAACTCCGCCACAACGAGGCGGAACCTTGGCGGAACCAATCGAGGGCTCCGGCGGAGCTGTTCTTCCAAGGACACTTCCCTCCCGGAGGGGGAAATCATCACCAACGTCATGATCAACGATCCTCTCATAGGGAGGGGGTCAATCTTCAGCAACATCTTCACCAGCACCATCTCCTCTCAAAACCCTAGTTCATCTCTTGTATCCAATCTTGTATCAAAACCACAAATTGGTACCTGTGGATTGCTAGTAGTGTTGATTACTCCTTGTAGTTGATGATAATTGGTTTACTTGGTGGAAGATCATATGTTCAGATCCTTAATGCATATTATTACTCCTCTGATTATGAACATGAATATGCTTTGTGAGTAGTTACGTTTGTTCCTGAGGACATGGATGAAGTCTTGCTATTAGTAGTCATGTGAATTTGGTATTCGTTCGATATTTTGATGAGATGTATGTTTTATTTTCCTCTAGTGGTGTTATGTGAACGTCGACTACATGAAACTTCACCATTATTTGGGCCTAGAGGAAGGCATTGGGAAGTAATAAGTAGATGATGGGTTGCTAGAGTGACAGAAGCTTAAACCCTAGTTTATGCGTTGCTTCGTTAGGGGCTGATTTGGATCCATACGTTTAATGTTGTGGTTAGGTTTACCTTAATACTTCTTTTGTAGTTGCGGACGCTTGCAATAGGGGTTAATCATAAGTGGGACGCTTGTCCAAGTAAGGGCAGTACCCAAGCACTGGTCCACCCACATATCAAATTATCGAAGTACCGAACGTGAATCATGTGAACGTGATGAAAACTAGCTTGACGATAATTCCCATGTGTCCTTGGGAGCTCCTTTCTCATTATTTGAAATTGTCCAGGCTTATCCTTTGCTACATAAAGGATTGGGCCACCTTGCTGCACTTTATTTACTTGTTACTCGTTACTTTATCTTATCACAAAACTATCTATTACCTACGATTTCAGTGCTTGCAGAGAAAACCTTACAGAAAACCGCTTATCATTTCCTTCTGCTCCTCATTGGGTTCGACACTCTTACTTATCGAAAGGACTACAATAGATCCCTTACACTTTTGGGTCATCAGCTGCATACTCAGCTCATCATTGAGTCCCTCTAGAAACTTTTCCTGCTTCGCGGCATCTATGGCCACATCATCTGGGGCATAGCGTGCTAACTTGCTGAACTCATCTACATACTGTCCCACTGTATGACTCCCTTGGCGCAAGTTGTGAAACTCGCGCTTCTTCATACTCATGGCTCCAGCTGAAACATGGGTGGTGCAGAAGGCTTGCTGAAACTGATCCCATGTAACTGTAGAAATGGGGTAAGTGGTGGTGAAATTCTCCCACCAAGATGCTGCAGGTCCATCCAGCTGATGCGCGGCAAAGCGCACTCTCTCCGCATCTGTGCATCCTGCAGTAGTCAGCACTCTTCCAATCTTACTGAGCCAATCATCTGCAACAATCGGCTCGGTGCTGCTAGAGAACACCGGCGGATTCAACCTTAGAAAACAGGCTAGGTTGTCAACAGGGGGTGGAGGCGGTTGGTTGTTGTTGTTGTTGCCTTGGTTCTAGTTCTGGTTCTGAACTAACATCTGCATCAAGGCATTCTGCTGCTGGATCAACTCGGTGAGCTCCGGTGGAAACATGAATCCGGTGTCACATCTCGGAGGCATCTGATGGGTTAGAAGGGGTGAGAAAGACAGAATATAATAAGGTCTAAGAGAGATTTTGCTACCTCTTGATCTTGCGTTGGTTTTTTCCTTGAAGAGGGAAGGGTGATGCAGCAAAGTAGCGTAAGTATTTCCCTTAGTTTTGAGAACCGAGGTATCAATCCAGTAGGAGATGACACACAAGTCACCTAGTACCAGCACAAACAATCAAGAACCTTGCAACCAACGCGATAAAGGGGTTGTCAATCCCTTCACGGTCACTCACAAAAGGGAGATCTAATAAAGATAGTAAGGTAAATATTTTTGGTATTTTTGTTGTATAGATTGGAAAGTAAAGATTGCAAAATAGTAAACGAGATGCAATATAATGGAAAAGAGATGCAATACAATGGAAAAGAGACCCGGGGGCATAGGTTGCACCAGTGAATTCTCTCAAAATAGCATGTATTACGGTAGGTGCACAAATTACTACCGAGCAATTGATAGAAAAGCGCATAATTATGAAGACATCTAAGGCAATGATCATGAACATAGGCATCACGTCCGTGTCAAGTAGACCAAAATGATTCTGCATCTACTACTATTACTCCACACATCGAACGCTATCCAGCATGCATATAGAGTATTAAGTTCATAAGAACGGAGTAACGCATTAAGCAAGATGACATGATGTAGAGGGATAAACTCAAGCAATATGATATAAACCCCATCTTTTTATCCTCGATGGCAACAATACAATACGTGACTTGCTGCCCCTACTATCACTGGGAAAGGACACCGCAAGATTGAACCCAAAGCTAAGCACTTCTCCCATTACAAGAAAGATCAATCTAGTAGGCCAAACTAAACCGATAATTCAAATAAACTTGCAAAGCTATCAAATCATGCATATAATAATTCAGAGAAGAACCAAATAATATTCATATATAATCTTGTTCATAAATCAACAATTCATCGGATCTCGGCAAACACACCGCAAAAGAGTATTACATCAAATAGATCTCCAAGAACATCGAGGAGAACTTTGTATTGAGAAACAAAGAGAGAGAAGAAGTCCTCTATCTAATAACTATGGACCCGAAGCTCTGTGGTAAACTACTCACGCTTCATCGGAGAGGCAAAGGTGTTGATGTAGAAGCCCTCCGTGATCGATTCCCCCTCCGGCAGATCGCCGGAAAAGGCCCAGATGGGATCTCACGGGTACAGAAGGTTGCGGCGGTGGAAAAGTGGTTTCGTGGCTCTCCCTAATGTTTCTAGGGTATAAGAGTATATATAGCCGAAAGAAGTACGTCGGTGGAGCTACGAGGGCCCACGAGGGTGGGGGCGCGCCTACCCCCTGGGCGCGCCCTCCTGCCTCATGGATGCCTCGTGGCCTTTCTGACTTCAACTCTAAGTCTTCTGGTTTGCTTTCGGTCCAAGAAAGATCATCGCGAGGGTTTCATTCCGTTTGGACTCCGTTTGGTATTCCTTCTCTGCAAAACTCTAAAATAGGCAAAAAAACAGAAACTGGCACTCGGCCTCCGGTTAATAGGTTAGTCCCCAAAATAATATAAAAGAGCATATTAAAGCCCATTAAACATCCAAAACAGATAATATAATAGCATGGAACAATCAAAAATTATAGATATGTTGGAGACGTATCAGATTTCACTACCGATATGCATATGAGGCAAATACAATCAATTCACTTCATTCAATATCAAACAAGGTTCACACAAATGATCTAAACTACGATTACAACCGATCGATGCTAACTACTTTGAAGAATACTACTAGTAACATGGTGGTCGTCTAGAAATTTTGATCGGTGGAAAACTCCATGATATCCGCTCCAGCTTCGTCTACGTAGTCGTCATCACTATCATCATTTGCATCACTGTCCATGTCGGTGTTGTCCAAGATGAAGTAGTCCTCCGAACGGATCTCCACTTCAGGTTCTCGCTTCTGGTTCTCCACGGGTAGTCCTAGCTTCCTCTTCAGATCTTCATGCTTCTCTAGTAGTACAACAATTTCTTCCTCATATCCATCACGTGTTGCCTTGAGTTCCTCTTCAAGATCGATATTTCTCTTCATTAGCTTCTAGGTCTTCTTCATGATAGAGCACATCTGGTTCTCGTATCGACGAATGTGTTGATCCATCTCCTGAATGTAGGCTGCAATTGATCCATCCTTCCTGGTATGAATCATCTCCCATTCCTCGTCTCGGTGTCCACATATCTGATAGACGATGTCTTCAAGCTCCTTGTGATACACCTCACAAATGCATCCAAAAGTGATGTGGGCTGCCATGCTCTTTCCCAAGCTCCAACTTGGTGCATCCAAGGTAAAATTAATGGGATCCATTGTTGGCGCAAACGTCCTCCCAGGTACACGAACATTGATCCTCTAGCGCTCCTCTTCCAGTAAAGTTACAGAGAAAGTTCCAGTAAAGCTTGGTAGTCCGATGTTCATGTACTTAGTGACTTCCTTCAAGTGTCATCCGAAAGGGGTGTCGTCATCCGGCTAAGTGAACTTGTTCCTGGGGTCTGCCATCTATAGAGTAGAAATAGAGGAGAATTAGAAATGAGCAAAGAAGAGTAATCTTGTGGCTTTTCCTAGTGATCGCGTCCTATAGTCAGCATGTGCTGTGATACCATCTTGTAGCGACCACGATCCCGATGGACCGAAGTCTCTGTGCTTAAGTGTCATCCCTAGATCGGTATGTTGATACACACAGTACTCGAGGAATTATAACAGAGTTCAATCACACACTTGTTACATTGAGGTCCTCATAAGAGTATCTGATACGCAAACAAAATGGCTGAAGGCCATCTAAACTAAATAACTGCGGAATCTTCGAAGATAAATGAGTCCATCAACTCCAACGGCATAGCTAAGTGCATGACAACGACCTATCACACCTTATTCATCGTCGGAAAACTATGCAACATGACACATTGCAACCATGTAGGTCAGCACATTGAATATGCTGGCAGAGTAACATTGTAAATCAATGAATGCAAGAAATATATCTACATGCATATTTGGATGGTGGAGGCTCCCAGTTTAATGTTTTGCATAAAGCTAATTTTTCCCTACAACAAAGGAATAATTTTTCATTTACTACAAAGTTAAACCAATATTTCCGAAGGTTCCTCTAACTCAAATCCCAACAAGTGTCATCATTAAACCCAATTCAATTAATTAAAGAGTGATGAGATCAACAATAATATCCACTTCTAGATAATCAAGATGTCCATAACCGGGGACACGACTAACCATGATTAGTTTATACACACTGCAGAGGTTGCACACTTTTCCACACGAGACTCGACCGCATCCATGATCGGAAGATTGAGACATAGTCTTTCTGAAGCATTAACTCTCTACACTGGGTAGACCGGTACACCTACTTTCCCCTACATCTGCTAGTCCACCTCTTAAAGAGCTCATGCAACTTACTCAACTACGCGAGACCCATAACGGCTTGTGGCTGCACATGGAAGTTTCTAGGCATGAAATATCATATGATCCCTTTGAGCCTGGGTGGCGAACAGAGGAAAAATCACACGGGTACTCTGTGTCAGGACCCCGACTCAATGTCACATCAATCTAGCCTGTAACACCTCATATCACTTTGCGGCCTCACGCACGGTATTCCCACGGGTGTCGCCTTACCTTTGCCCGGAACCGTTTGCGCCTTTTGGCACACGTATATGATAGTGTCGCTAGCATCAATATGATAAGGAGCCCGGGCTGACATGGCTAGTCGTAAACCCAAAGTGGCACAAACTTACGAGGACAGCATCCATGACCCAACATCGAACGTGTCGGTCATCGCGAGTGAATCCAGTCAGTAGCACTGGGCTAGCAGACTCGTGAACCGGGCAGAAGCGGCTAACAGGACTCGGTATTCATCGCGTGACATTTCCAAGGGACGTATACAGAACGAAGAAGGACACATGCCGGCCAGCCTAAGTGTTCGGAGCAAGAGCAAGCTACCATGGCTCGGTGGAAACACTAGGAGACATTTCCGTAAGAGAGGCTACTAAAGATAACAACTAGATAGTCAGATCCCACACATACCAAGCATTTCAATAACATACACACAATATGCTCGATATGTGCAAATACAACAAGGCATCACAACATGACTCTACGACTCAAGTATTTATTCATTAGGCTCAAGAGCGAGATATTACAAACAGGGTCTCATGACCCAACATTGAGCATACAAATCAAAGCACATGCGGAAGCTTAACATGTCCGAGTACGAGACATCTACAAATGGAAAAGGCTTAGAAGCCCGACTATCTACCGAGATCTGCCGAGGGCACAAGATCGTAGCTGAGGTATCAAGCTAAGCGTCAAGTCCAAGCGAACTACTAGCGAGACCAAGTCTCTCTGCAAAAACATAAAATAGGCAAACGTGAGTACAAATGTACCCAGCAAGACTTACATCGTAACTAACTACATATGCATCATTATCAACAAAGGGGTGGTGGAGTTTAACCGCAACAAGCCAGCTTTGACTCGTGGCTAACCCGAACTACGATCGCAAGTAACTCTTTTGTGGTGGCGCTGCGAGTCCACATATTCACCATATCAATACACCACTATGGATCTGCTCCCGCCTCCCTACGAGAACGCCATCCATAGCACTCACACTTATCTTGCGTATTTTAGAGTATCCACTTTCACTTGTCTATGAACTATGCAAGGGTCCAAGCTTCCATATCCGAGGAATCCGGCTATTCAATAGATAATGATAACCCCGCAGGGTGTACTTCACACACGCCTCGCCACTTATCGCCTCAGACACGCCATGTACCTCGGCAACCTTCAAGCGGAAGCCAGGCGAGGGAGTCGGCCACGACCTACCTAAACACTCAAGTCTCTCGTCCCGGTTTATCGCCTATTCGAGTTCCATCCGCAAGGAGATCCGCCGGGTGTCGCCACGGCCCCAAACGATGTGAGCAGGTTCCCAAGCCCACCATCCGGTGCCACTTGGTACACCGTACATCAGCCTAGTCTGTCCCAAGCCCACCTGCCGGGTGCCACTTGGTAGAAAAATAGCACTACCTACAAACACCGAAACTAGTTGCAACTCCCGGACAGAGAACAAGGGTGATTAAGAAGCCGAGAGGGCTTGGAGCGCCGGAGCCCAATGTGTGGTAGTAACTGCTCATGGATCACGAACACGTAACTCCGGTTCCTAAGGACGGCTGCAATGAGACAACCCACCATGTACTCCTACATGGCCTCTCACCGCTACCTTTACCAAATCGTGTTCACACACTTAGCTCACATACTGATGGGGCATGTTCACACACCTCCGATTCATCCTCGATGAATCGGACTGACACAACTCTAGGCAATAGCAGGCATGACAAACAAGCATGAATGAGTAGGCACATCAGGGCTCGCATAACTCCTACTCATGCTAGTGGGTTTCATCTATTTACCGTGGCAATGACAGTCATGCAGAGGATAAAGGGTTCAACTACCGCAGCAAGTAACAGCTTGTATCGTTGTTGTCCTAATGCAGTAAAATAGAGCAGGAGCGAGAGAGTAGGATTGTATCGGAATGAACAAGGGGGTTTTGCTTGCCTGGCACTTCTGAAGATATTATACTTCTTCATCGGTGTCATCGAACTCATCATCGAAACCATGTCTATCGAGAGGGGACAGTTACCGGCAAATAAAGAGGGACACAATCAATGCAATGCAACAAATATGATGCATGATAATGTCATGGCAATATGCTGTTGTTTGAGCTAATGCAACTAGCAGCAAGTTAAATGAAGTTGGTTTGAACCCTAGGTTCAAATTCAAACTCCATATGTGAAGGTTTAAATGCCATTAATATGATTTGTGCTAAACAGCAGCTGTAAGTTGTTCTAACATGCATGAAAATGGTACAGATGGATAGATTGAATTTTTCTGATCATTTTCATATATAATTTATCTCATTTGGAGTTACGTTGAATTTCTATGAATTTTAGAAGTTTTGGGCATTTTCGGAATTTCTGATTTATTTTAAAACCGAAAATGATTTATTGCGTCAGCACTAGGTCATGCTGACCTCGGCAGGTCAACAGGCGCCGTCCAAGTCAAACCTGACGTGTGGGGTCCACACGTCAGTGACACAGTTAACCAACATGGTTAAATAAAATTAAACTAAACCTAATCTAGTTTAGTTAAGGCCTGGGCCCACATGTCAGAGACTGACCTAACTAACTAAATTAATTACCGCTAATTAACCTATCGCTTAATTAGCGGGGCCCGCCCACACGCCGCTGGGTCAGGAAGTCAAACCCGTCAAACGGGTCAAACCCGCGGACCGGTCCACGGCTCGTCGCCGGCAAGGCCGTGGACGGCGGAGGGTGCGGAGTTTCCTCCTCCGCGACCAAATGGCGGCGGGCGTCTACGTGACGCGGGCGCCGTCTGCGTCGAGTGGTGGCAGCGGCTGGGCCTGGGTGGCGGAGTTGTCGCCGGCGTCGACCTTGGCGGTCGCCGAGCTCGGTGAGCTCGGGTCGACGCCTTCTGATGGCGGGGCGGCGGGGTTAGCTCCTCGTGCTTCGTGGCGCGGTGAGCAATATGGACGTGACGGCCGAGCCGTTGCGTGGCGAAGTCACGCCGGCGGTGAGCACAAAGGCGGCGGGTTCGGGCGTAGGTGGTTCGGTGGCTCGGGCGGCTCACGGAGAAGAAGAGAGAGATGGACGGGGCAGAGGCTCACAATGAAGCCTGGACGAGGGGGTCGGCGAGCTCGGAGACGGTCCGGAGTAGTCGGGGCGGCAAGGGGGATCTCCGGTGGTCGGAGGCGAAGACGATGGCAATGGCGGCGCTCCATGGCGTCCGGCGTCGTGCGTCTCGTCGAGGAGGCGTAGCCCACAGCGGCGGAGCGTGTGGACACGACGGAGGGGACGAGGGCGAGGCAAGCACAAGGCGACGGCGAAGGGCGTCGGCTGCGCTTCGCTGCAAGTCACGAGAGGGTGACAGAGGAGGGAGGAGCACGGGGAGAGTGAGAGGGGTCGGGTGGCTGCATGGCGTCTCCAGGGGTCGACGAAGCGAGCAAGGAGGCAGGAGGAGGTGGAAGCAGGAGGTGGCCGCGGGTGCGCGCGCAGGCGACACGCACAGTGCCAGTAGGCACGAGGAAGAAGACAGAGGAGGCCAGGTGGGCTGGGCTGGCCAACTGGGCCGGCCAGGCCGCACAGGAACGGGCTGCACAGGGAGGTAGGCGCTAGGTAGGTTCCCTTTTCCTATTTCTTTTTCTATTTTCTGACATTTGTTTTTGACTTAAAATAAATACTAGCACAATTATAAAAATGTTGAGATTCCTTGTGACCACTGGTTATAATATACCAGAGGCCCTCACCAATTTCCAACATTTTTGGAGCCGTCAAAATATTTATATTATTTTAAACAGCTCCAATTCAAATACTTATGGGTTCATTCAAAAATCCAAAGTGTTTAGCAAAAATGTGCATCACCTCTGGATGTTGTTTTGCAACATTTCCCAAAGACCATGAACATTTTTAGAAAAGCAATTTGGGTTAATTGAAATTCCATTTTTAATTTGCATCTATTTGAATTTGCTTTGGTGCTAGGGTTTGAAACATTCCCCATTTCAAATTCATTTGGAACTTAAACATGATGCACAAAGCAAGCCTAGATCATACCAGAACTAGGGACGTGACAACTCGCCCCCACTAAACAAGAATCTCGTCCCGAGATTCAAAACGTGAGGTAAGAAAACAAGGGGGGCACAGGCTAACACAACTTCACGATCCAGATGTCTTTCTCGAGGATGTTGATTTAGTGCTCCAATTGATCTTGACGTCTTTGCTTTTGAGATCTTCATCCAACACGAGGACAGAAACACTCTACAAGGATGGATCATTTTAATGACCACAACATCAACTCACGGGATGAGATGTAGAACATCTCTTAAGCTGAGAGGCAAAACACACATCATGAAGGACGGAGGAAACAATTTGACGAGGGTTTCAGGTAGCGAGGATAAACTGCCATGATACCACAACGAGACACCTTAGGGAAGGTGACTTGTAGGAATATCCCCTTGAGTGGCAAAAGAATTACCTTTGATTCAGAGATCATTGAAACTCTTTGTACCAGCCTGAGGCAAATCATAATCGATCATTTGAAGGAGTCCGGAAGAATGACATACCCGGACTAGTATGGATGATGTGGATTACCTTGTTTAAAACAACACAAGGGATGATTTTAGTAACTAGGGAGAAGCTCAACAGTAGAGGGTGAGTCCACTGTTTGAAAATTTATAACATAACCGAGGAAATTGAGAGCAATCCCAGTTAGTGCCGATGATAACACCTAGCGCTTGTGCGTGCTCTCAAGAACTTGAGCATTTCCATATTCATCTAGGTTTTACCAACATCCGTGTCAAGGATCCTGGCAACACAACATACCACCAAGATGAGTAGTGATGGACGATGCCGATGCAAAGAAAGATATCCTTCTCAGATTTTACCTTAGCGAGGCCAAGGAAGCAAAATCTGGTTGATCGACCGAGAGACATTTAGCACTCCGCTTCTAATGTTCTCCTTGTTGTACTAGCGTAACCCATTCATTGAAATGGTCTGGTATCTAGAACATCAAGTAAGGTCGGACTTCGGAAACACAAGAATCCATAAGGAACAACAAGGGGGTGAATCGCTCGAAATCCTTATGGGGAGATGGCCAACTTTCTCAATCAAGATACTACAATAATAGGTCTTCCGGTTGGGTGTGTTGGCCACGACATTCACCTTACCGGTTACAAAGAGACCAATATTATAATTCTTGGGAAACGTTCCAACCATCATATCTGCCTGAGATTCAGATCTGGTTGGTGTTAGAATAATCTAGACTCATCGAGTCTAGGAAGTAAAATGAAAGTTTGCAACACAAATCGACGAGACGACGTTGCGAGATTCTCGGGAAATGGACTACGGTAGTAAGCCCCAAAACATGAGATGGTTTTGCTACAAACACGTGAACACGTTGTCCCAGACAAACATGGCCACATAGTAGTCTTATAATAAAACACTACCGAGTTCAGGTGGGGAGCCATCATCGAGGTTATCAAAGTCCTTGCGTAAGTCTTGCTCTTAAGAAGGAACTTCTTCTCCTTGAATAAGTTAATCAGTGGCTTGGTGTGCTAGGAAACACATATAGAATGGAGGCGGACAACCTTTCAAACCATAGAGTACTTCGCACATATGCGTGACCAACTTGGGATGATTCCAAAGGAAGTAAAAACTAACTTTCTCGAACCCACGGCGGCAACTTGCATCAAATGCACATGAGTTAGAGAGAGTCACTTCTTTCATCCGGACATATGATTCATGAGCTAGCATGAAGAAATGCTTTCAAAAGTTTCCAATACTAACTTAATGTTCAACAAGATTATGGAGAAGATAAGGATGTTGTCGATGGGCTCAACAACAGTTCATCCTGGTTTCCATATAAATGGAATTCCATAACTATGTGAACAAGGCGATAGTATTGGTCGACTCCAAAAGACATAATGGTGTATGCTCGAGGAAAATCCCCGAGTAAGACAACATTATGAACATCGTTAGTTCTGATTTGATTTGAGAATAGCCCACACTCAAATCAAAGTTTTGGCAGGACAATAGCTCCAACAACTAGTCTCGAGGATCAATTGATGAAGATATCATCTTTCTTCAACACACACAAGATATCCCTTAACATGAACTAAATCGAGCAAGCTTTTATCTTCCAACTCTCCAAGTTGTTGTTTAGCTTAACCAACTAGCTCGGGGGTATGCAACATGATTCTTGGAGAAGGGGTGGTTTATATGAAACCAACTTGATCACGAACTCAACATAGCAGTCAGGTGACAACCTGGTAATACTTCCGAGAAGATATTCGGAAAATCACGAACCACCGCTATGTTACTAAGCTCGAGAACAATCTTGCTTTTCAGGGCAAGACGATATGATCAACAGAGCGAGGGATTGACACAATCCTAACTCATTAATCGAAGGGTGCACCAGGGAAAATGGACTAGGTGGCACGATCAACCTTAGGGTGATGGTTCAACAACCAACACGCTAAGAGTGAGAGTATTGTCCATTAACTACCAAGCAACAAGTTGCTCGGAGTATTGAGTTCACGCATCATAGTTCACCCGTCGGCATTCCGGTAGCAACAACACGGAAACGAGAAATGAAAATGATGGCGAGAAATATCACTGCGTCAAAAATTCATAAGAGGTGGTGCAATTCTCATGACAATCCTGACATAAAGAAGGTAATACTTCAAGGTAGAACAGGCCAGATGCTGGATTGGCATTTTGATCTATGGAATACAACTTCTTTGACCCAATCCTAGATATGGATGACGTACAGGAGTTTGTTTCTCCTAGTCATTCCGAGATAGAATGGCTTGACGGAACACAAGAGTAAAGGGCATCGATAACACGAATGCATAACTACTCCTGACTATCAATTGATAGACGAAGATCAGAATACGACTAAAGAGGGACAACTCAAAGGAACATATAACTTTCTGAGTTGTGGATGCATAGATTAGTATGTCGGGCAAAACTCAACATTTCTTCCGGATAACCCATGCAGAAGGTAGAACTGACAGATTCATAATATAGAATGGAGAACTCATCAAGAGCACTCTGGTTGTGATCTTTTGGTTCAAAAGAACTCCTGCCAACAATGGTTCATGGTATTTGGAAGAACGATATACCACGGACTTCGAGGACTATCGCAAAGGTTACTAATATCCTAAAGGAACTAGCAACACTATCAACACAAGGTAAGTGGAGTGAATCTTGGGTCAAGAACCCAGGAGTAGAATACCTACTACTAAATGGCATCACGGGATGCTTTCGAGAATGAAGGCCAGAGTCATCACACTAGGATACAAATCATGGCTAGATTACTAGATGATCCCCTAAGACATCTAAGGTCATAATAATAATTCCAACATATATGTCGAGGTAATAGAATACCTCAACTCAACAATTAGTGTGATTAACCTGGCCCAAAGGAACATCAAAACCAGAGGGAAAGGATTTGCAAGTGCATCGATTGTTTAGAAATCTAGGATGACTCGGACAAAGATAACGGCTGTAAATGCTCAAAAGATTGGAGACATGCTACGAAATGGTGGCATAGCCACTCAAGCACAATAACAAGGTTTTGAGATCAACAGCTATGAACATACTAAGTAGTAAAACTGGTGAGATTTGAAACTAACAATTCTATAAGTCTATGGATTAGTAACACGTCATCCTGGTAGATAGATGAGAAGGCCTAGTTCTTAATCCCCGTAGAAAAGAAGAGGTTGATTCAGATCAGAAGGCCATGAGGTATAAGGAGCAAAAAGAGCCTTACGTTCCCTTCCCACAATCAATTCCCTTACATATAACTAAAGCATTTCTAGACTCAACTTTGACCAGTTTGGCTTGGTAATCCTACAGGCAGTCAAGCTCTGATACCAAAGCTGTCAGGACCCCGACTCAATGTCACATCAATCTAGCCTGTAACACCTCATATCACTTTGCGGCCTCACGCACGGTATTCCCACGGGTGTCGCCTTACCTTTGCCCGAACCGTTTATGCCTTTTGGCACACGTATATGATAGTGTCGCTAGCATCAATATGATAAGGAGCCCGGCCGACATGGCTAGTCGTAAACCCAAAGTGGCACAAACTTACGAGGACAGCATCCATGACCCAAAGATCGAACGTGTTGGTCATCACGAGTGAATCCAGTCAGTAGCACTGGGCTAGCAGACTCGGTGAACCGGGCAGAAGCGGCTAACAGACTCGGTATTCATCGCGTGACATTTCCCGAAGGGATGCATACAGAACGAAGAAGGACACATGCCGGCCAGCCTAAGTGTTCGGAGCAAGAGCAAGCTACCATGGCTCGGTGGAAACACTAGGAGACATTTCCCGGTAAGAGAGGCTACTAAAGATAACAACTAGATAGTCAGATCCCACACATACCAAGCATTTCAATAACATACACACAATATGCTCGATATGTGCAAATACAACAAGGCATCACAACATGACTCTACGACTCAAGTATTTATTCATTAGGCTCCGAAGAGCGAGATATTACAAACAGGGGTCTCATGACCCAACATTCAGAGCATACAAATCAAAGCACATGCGGAAGCTTAACATGTCTGAGTACAGACATCTACAAATGGAAAAGGCTTAGAAGCCTGACTATCTACCAGATCCTGCCGAGGGCACAAGATCGTAGCTGAGGTATCAAGCTAAACGTCGAAGTCCAAGCGGAACTACTAGCGAGACTGAAGTCTCTCTACAAAAACATAAAATAGGCAAACGTGAGTACAAATGTACCCAAAGAAGACTTACATCGTAACTAACTACATATGCATCATTATTAACAAAGGGGTGGTGGAGTTTAAGCGCAGCAAGCCAGCTTTGACTCGGTGGCTAACCTGAACTACGATTGCAAGTAACTCTTTTGAGGTGGCACACGAGTCCACATATTCACCATATCAATACACCACTATGGATCCGCTCCGTCTCCCTACGAGAACGCCATCCATAGCACTCACGCTATCTTGCGTATTTTAGAGTATCCACTTTCACTTGTCTATGAACTATGCAAGGGTCCAAGCTTCCATATCCGAGGAATCCGGCTATTCAATAGATAATGATAACCTGCAGGGTGTACTTCTTCACACACGCTCTCGCCACTTATCGCCTCAGACACGTCATGTACCTCGGCAACCTTCAAGCGGAAGCCAGGCGAGGGAGTCGGCCACGACCTACGTAAACACTCAAGTCTCTCGTCCAAGTTTATCGCCTATTCGGGTTCCATCCGCAAGGATATCCGGCCGGGGTGTCGCTCACGGCCCCAAACGAAGCAGGGTTCCCAAGCCCACCATCCGGGTGCCACTTGGTACACCGTGCCCTCAGTGTTTAGTCTCTGTCCAAGCCCACCTGCCGGGTGCCACTTGGTAGAAAAATAGCACTACCTACAAACACGTAAACTAGTTGCAACTCCCGGACAGAGAACAAGGGTGATTAAGAAGCCGAGAGGGCTTGGAGCGCCCGGAGCCCAATGTGTGGTAGTAACTGTTCATGGATGACAAACACAGAACTCAGTTCCTAAGGACGGCTGCAATGAGACAACCCACCATGTACTCCTACATGGCCTCTCACCGCTACCTTTACCAAATCGTGTTCACACACTTAGCTCACATACAGTAGGGCATGTTCACACACCTCTGATTCATCCCTGATGAATCAGACTGACACAACTCTAGGCAATAGCAGGCATGACAAACAAGCATGAATGAGTAGGCACATCAGGGCTCGATAACTCCTACTCATGCTAGTGGGTTTCATCTATTTATCGTGGCAATGACAGTCATGTAGAGGATAAAGGGTTCAACTACCGCAGCAAGTAACAGCTTGTATCGTTGTTGTCCTAATGCAGATAAAATAGAGCAGGAGCGAGAGAGTAGGATTGTATCGGAATGAACAAGGGGGTTTTGCTTGCCTGGCACTTCTGAAGATATTGTACTTCTTCATCGGTGTCATCGAACTCATCGTCGAAACCACGTCTATCGAGAGGGGCGATTCATCGCAAATAAAGAGGGACACAATCAATGCAATGCAACAAATATGATGCATGATAATGTCATGGCAATATGCTGTTGTTTGAGCTAATGCAACTAGCAGCAAGTTAAATGAAGTTGGTTTGAACCCTAGGTTCAAATTCAAACTCCATATGTGAAGGTTTAAATGCCATTAATATGATTTGTGCTAAACAGCAGCTATAAGTTGTTCTAACATGCATGAAAATGGTACAGATGGATAGATTGAATTTTTCTGATCATTTTTCATATATAATTTATCTCATTTGGAGTTACGGTTGAATTTCTATGAATTTTAGAAGTTTTGGGCATTTTCGAATTTCTGATTTATTTTAAAACCGAAAATGATTTATTGCGTCGACACTAGGTCATCTTGACCTCAAAGAGGTCAACAGCGCCGTCGAGTCAAACTGGCGTGTGGGGTCCACACGTCGGTGACACTGATTAACCAACAGGTTAAATAAAATTAAACTAAACCTAATCTAGTTTAGTTAAGGCTCAGCCCACATGTCGAGACCCACCTAACTAACTAAATTAATTACCGCTAATTAACCTATCGCTAATTACGGGGGCCCGCCCACACGTCGCTGGGTCGGGAAGTCAAACCCGTCAAACGGGTCAAACCAGCCGGACTGGTCCATGGCTCGTCGCCCGCAAGGCCGTGGACGGCGAGGGTGCGGAGTTTCCTCCTCCGTGACCAAATGGCCGGCGGAGGGCGTCTCGTGTGACGCGCGCTCGTCCGCGTCGAGTGGTGGCAGCGGCTGGGCCTAGGGTGGCGGAGTTGTCGCCGACGTCGACCTTGGCGGTCGCCGAGCTCGGGTGAGCTCGGGTCGACGCCATCGTGGCCGGGAGGCGTGGGGTTAGCTCCTCGTGCTCACGTGGAGCGGTGAGCAATATGGACGTGACGGCCGAGCTGCTGCGTGGCGAATCACGCCGGCGGTGAGCACAAAGGCGGCGGTTCGGGCGTGGTGGTTCGGTGGCTACGGCGGCTCACGGAGAAGAAGAGAGATGGGCGGGGCAGAGGCTCACGGCGAAGCCTCGACGAGGGGGTCGGCGAGCTCGAGACGGTCCGGAGTAGTCGGGCGGCAAGGGGATCTCCGGCTGTCGGGCGAAGACGATGGCGATGGCGGCGCTCGATGCGTCCGGCTGTCGGCGTCTCGTCGAGGAGGCGTAGCCACAGCACAAGCGAGCGCGTGGACACGACGTAGGGACGAGGAGGAGGCGATGGCATGGCGGCGAAGGCGGTGGCGTCGGCTGCGCTTCGGCCAGCGTCAAGAGAGAGGGTGACAGAGGAGAGGAGGAGCACGGGAGAGTGAGAGGGGTCGGGTGGCTGCGTGGCGTCTCGAAGTCGGCAAGCGGCGAGGGAGGCAGGAGGAGGTGGAAGCAGGAGGTGGCATGGTGCTTGCAAGAAGCGACACGCACAAAGCCGATGAGGCACGAGGAAGAAGACAGAGGAGGCCGGTGTGGGCTGGGCTGGCTAATCCCCAGGCGGCCAGCCGCACAGGAACGGGCTGCACAGGGAGGTAGGCGCTAGGTAGGTTCCCTTTTCCTATTTCTTTTTCTATTTTCTGACATTTGTTTTTGACTTAAAATAAATACTAGCACAATTATAAAAATGTTGAGATTCCTTGTGACCACTGGTTATAATATACCAGAGGCCCTCACCAATTTCCAACATTTTTGGAGCCACAAAATATTTATATTATTTTAAACAGCTCCAATTCAAATACTTATGGGTTCATTCAAAAATCCAAAGTGTTTAGCAAAATGTGCATCACCTCTGGATGTTGTTTTGCAACATTTCCCAAAGACCATGAACATTTTTAGAAAAGCAATTTGGGTTAATTGAAATTCCATTTTTAATTTGCATCTATTTGAATTTGCTTTGGTGCTAGGGTTTGAATCATTCCCCATTTCAAATTCATTTGGAACTTAAACATGATGCACAAAGCAAGCCTAGATCATACCAGAACTAGGGACGTGACACTCTGGGATTCCCAAATGGGCTAGCACTGGATTCTCTAGGTGCCCCAACCAATCCACCCAGATGTGTATTAAAGTTGCCACCTTAATGTTATCCAAGATTAATATCTCTCACAACTTCCATGTGTATCATGATCCAATCCCCGTCTACGAGCATATTCCCGGGGTGATCAAAGGTATTAGGTTCCTACCTCAAGTACTACAACCAAACCACATGTTCCCAATCCTACTCATGCAAATATTTGAGGAGCAATACTAATGCATAGTAAAATCTGGGTATAGAAGAGTATGATCAAAGTGTAACTTGCCTTGCTGCCATCGGAAAACTCTAGATATTCATAGTAACAAGCTTCGCACTCCGGAAAATCTAGCGTAGACAAACAATAGCATACATAAGCAATCAATCAAACGAAACAAAGAGAAATCGAGAAAAGATCCAAATAAAACTCAAAAACAAGCAAACAACTAAACCAATAGAAAACAAAACCTAACATCATTATTTTCATGTGAATTAGGTCTTAACAGTAGGTACATGTGATTAGCTACGGTTTGCAAAAGGAATCAACTCAAACGGAGTTACGAAACTCAAGATACAAACAAAACAAGATTGAATACTAATCTGAACTAAACTCAATTTTTAAATTGTCAAAATCATGTTCAAGTTGGTTACTGGAAAGAGGGAACCGTTACGAAGAAGTAGGCATTGGTATCATCTAATTTGGATAAACGAGCTAAAAATTACGCCAATTTGAAGATTAGGGGCTTAATCATGATAAAACTATTCACAGATAGGTCCCTCGGCGAAAATAAAAAGAAAAAGAAAAATCTATCAAACGAACGTCAACTAACAGAAACTAACAAACGAATTCGTTCGTTAATAGAAACTAATGGGAGAACATTCGCTAACTACAACCTAATAAAAAATAAAACCAATCTAATCTAATAAACCGAAACTAAAAAAACTGAAAATAAAACCGATCGGTCGGGACGAGTTTTATACCAGTCCTTGCGGTTTTCGACGGCGGCGGCGATGAACTCCGGCGGCGGCAGCGGGCATGGAGGCGGGTCGGCTCTGGCGAGGCGGGCGGCGGCGCGACGGGCGGGGGGTCGGCGGCGGCAAAGAGCGGCGTGGTCGTGGCCTGGCGGGCGACTTGTGGAGAGGGGAGGGTGGGGTCGGGCGGCTTATAAAGAGGGGAGGGGTCCCGCTTGGGCGAGGGGCAACGCGGGCGGCGGCGGGAGTCCGACTCCGACCGAACTCCGACGCGGTGGTGGCTGGGACCCCATCCCGGGGTCGGTGGGGAGCGGCGCGGGAGCTGGGCTTGGCCTGGCTCCGGCTCGGCCGGCCTAGTTAGACTTTTTTAAACAGTGTCGCGAAGAAAAAGAAAATCCTAATAAAATAAAATAAAAGTCCTAAAATTCCAGAAACAATTTTCACCATCCCTACCTAATATTTGGGACAAAGTGAACATTTTCTGGACTAGCAGTTTTTAAAAATGCATGTTTTTCTCTAATTTCAACCAAATAAAATAGCAAATAAAAACCAAATAAAATAATTTGACTTCTAAATTTCTTTTTCAGTATCTCTCCTCTGTTTTGAAGAAGTCATTTTATCTTCTCTCTTTATTTTTATTTTTTTGAAATAATTGGAGAGAATTTGTTGAAATCAAATTGATCCACTTTTCAAATTTGAAAATTAATTCAAAAATGAAAATGTATGAAACCTGCAACTCTCTCCTTGGGTCCTTGAGTTGCTTAAGATTTCTTGGATCACAACCAAAAAAATCCAAAATGCAACAAAATATGAAATGCATATGAATGATCTATGTATAACATCCAAATTGAAAATTGGGATATTACAGTTAGCAATAATATTGAAAGTCGGTTTGGAAGAGTGTCAATTTTAGATCCTACATATTTGGAAAATGTTCAAACTTATGAAATTTTTGATAAAAGTGGGTTTGGAGAGGTCATGACTTCATTTAATGTTAGTCCAACTATTTTGGAGGAGTGTCAACCTTGCATGCATGTGGATCGTGTGGAGAATATGTTATATGATACCTATATGGTTGAATTTTCTTATGACCCTATAAGTAATTATTATGAGAGAGGAAAACTTGGTTGTGGAAATTTTCATGTTACTAAATTACCTCTCTTCATACTGAGATTGCTATCTTCTCTTTCTTCTTCCTTACATATGCTAGTTTTAGCTTGCCTTGATAATTTGTTTGCTTATAAAATGCCTATGCATAGGATGTATCTTAGACTTAGATGTGTTTGTCACGTGTTTTATGATGCTCTCTTTGTGCTTCAATTCTTCTCTTTTATGTGAGCATCATTGAAATTATCTACGCCTAGCTAAAAGGCTTTGTCGCGGCCGATGGGTGGCGCGGCACCTATGGGGCCGGGGCCCCTTCGTGTGTTCGATGCAGGCGGAGGCTGCGCGGAGAGCGGATCGAGGCGATGCACGCGGGATTTTTACCCAGCTTCGGGCGCGATGGTCGCGTAAACCCTCTTGCTGCATTGTGTTGTATTTGATCTTGCTCAAGAATGCGAGCAAAACGGTGGAGTGGTGTGTGAAATCCTCGAGAGTAGCTAGTCGCGAACCCTCTCGCGAGAATAGCGAATGGTTGGAACCCCCTCGTTGTGCATGGGCCTCCTTTTATAGGGCAAGGGTCACCGACAGTGTCAACGTGAGGTAGAGGGTAAAACGTAAAAGAGGTGGTAGTTGGAGCAGTCGGGAACAAAGCAGCTCAAGATGCTTTCTACCTACTTTTGATGAGGGGGACAAGGGCATTAAATGCCCGTCGCCGTCGCCCAAAAGCTCCCGCCATTGTCTTCTTTCGCCACGGCGAAGTCACCACCGTGGAGTGCCACCGCATTCTTCATGCAAAGCCTGACCACCCGCCACGCGTCTCTGGAGAAGGCCGGAAGCGACGCGGGCAAATGAGCTGGAGTGCGCGGCACGTAGCATAGCTCTCCCGGCAAGCACCTTGCCGGGCCTTGATCTTGCGGGCCCGGGCTTGTCGGGCTCTGTGACTTGCCGCCCCGGGTCCTCGCCCGGGCGCTGCAGGCGCCGAGGCGTGTCTTCGTGATGTGATCTTGGTCCTCCGACGAGCTCCTCTCGCCGGGATCTGCAGGAGTAATGTAGCCTTGAGCTCGAATGGCCTTCCCGCAAGCTCCTCTTGCCGGGTCTTGGGTTTCTATCTTATATACTTTGTTCTTGAGCGGCTTGGTGTGGAGCGGAGATGGTCTCCGGCAAGCATTTGATGGGTGCAGTTGCGGGAGCTGGGGCTGCCCGTGCACAAGTTGGGGTACCGAGGTACCCTACCTTAGTACACCGACAGAGCCCCGGCCTGGGCCATACACGGTGCCGAAGCGCTGTTGGGCCAGGCCCAAGACGATCTGCACGCCGCGAAGCCTACGGCGCGTCGAATCCACTGCTGCATCTGTCGTCTCCCCTCCCGCAACGGCACGCGCTGATTGCGGCGTCGTGGGAGGAGTGGGCGGCGATGCAGCCTTTAAGGCACCCACCCGTGATCGTGGCGCGAGCGGGTCGCTTCACTGCCGCTCCGGCTCTGCTTTTTGCACGCTGCCCTCATGCATGGGGGTCGTGGGCGGCGAAGGTGGGAGACCGAGCCGTCACGGGGCGGAGATGGCGAGTCGGCCCCGCTCCTTTGGCCTCCTTGCTTCCTGATTGGTTGAGCGGGGCGGTTGAGTCCCCACCCCGCCCCTTTAAATAGGGCGGAAGGGGTGCCAACGCCATACTCATCCATTTCTTCCTTCGCCTCCGTCTTCTATTCTTCTTGCCGCCATGGAAGGAGAATTCCGGCTCCTCGGCGGTGGCGGCCGGGTTGCTTCTAGGCAGCGCGCGCCCCCATCTCGCTCCGTGGCGGTGGAGCCGCCACGAGAGGGAGAGGGAGGGGCGTGGCGTGGTCGAGGCCGAGGGCGTGGCCGAGGCGGTCGAGGGAGAGGCGGTCGTGGTGAGGAGCCTCCCGTCCCCTCCGGCGTCTCGACCACCACGCGCGTCCACACCGGAGATGACCCCGGAGTTCTTCATCAAGCTTCGCGGGCGCCTCGTCGTCGCCGGTTGCCGCCCGTTCAAGGATGCAATGGGGCGGATCCGCCGACGTGATGGAGCTACGCATGAGGGCTGCGGGATCAGCGGCACTGGGTGAGTGTCGTGTCCCCAGCCCCGGCGTGATGTTCTTCGACCGAGGGTGGAAGACGTTCGCCGGATCCATAGCTTGACGGCGGGTTCACCTCCATTTCAAATTCTTGGATGGTGACCTCCTCGCCGTCAAGGTCTTGGCGACTATGGAACCCGGGTGCGCTGCTGTGTGGACAGCTCCTCGGATAGCGAAGGCTCCTCCTCGGCGAAAGTGACGAGGAGGAGAGCGGCAGCGGCGATTTAGGGGATGGCGGGCCCGACTAGGCGTCGGACACCGCTGCCTCGTCGCCACCGGCAACCCCATCTTCAGGTTGCGGGCTCGAACTCCCCGGGGCCGTCTTCTTGGCGGCGGGCGTGGGAGGCTGCGGAAGAGGAAGAGGGGAGTGGCGGCAAGGCCGTTCGCCGCAGCACGAGGGCGAGTAGCCTTCGACAGCGTCGGCCGACGCCCCACTACCCGTCTTCAAGCTCGCCTCCTCGCCTCCGACTCCGCCAAGCTCTGGCAGGCCCCGGGTGTTCTCTTGGGGTCTTCGCGCCTGTGGCTCTCCGTGGCCTTGAGGACTTGCCGCTGGCTCTCCGGGCATCGTTCCCCATGCCCGTCACCTTGCGCAGCTCTGCGGCCAAGGCGTCGTCACCGCCACGCTCTCTAGGCGCCTTCCGCCTTCCCGACAAGCTCCTCTTGCGGGGTCTCCCTTCCCAGCAAGCCTTTCTTGCGGGGCTCCTGACCTACCTCCCGAACTCTGAACAGAGAAACAGGAGAGGGTCACGGCACCTTATCTTTTCAGATTGTAAGCCCTCGGGCATTTAAGCGCATTTAAGAACTTGTAATCCCCCTATCATGTTTTTCATCCTCTATGGACTTGTACTAAATTGGATGTTTTAATGAAAAGAAGGAAAGCTTGCGGATGAGTCTTTTACTTGATCTGCGTGCCTTGTGTTTTCTTACGCTATCGGGAGCTTGCCGGGCGAACACGCTTAGCGATCATGGACAGCCCGCTGGTGGTGTCGCTTCCGGCAAGCAACCTTGTCGGGCCAGTTGCGACGCCTACCTCGCTGAGCAGGCTCGGAAACAAGATAGGGGTGCAGCGGCACACTTGTGTTTGTTGAGCGGACTCGGAAACAAACCAAGTACGCAACTGGGCCACAACTCGGTTCCTCCACGTACGGGTTTTTACAAGACACGCTCGTTCAAAGACGCAGTCCCGCACCCCCCGGTCCATAGAAGGATGCATGACGAGGGATGAAAAACTTAGCTGATACTGCAGCCCCCAGCAACTCTGGCTTGCCGGAGACGGATCTTGGCGCTCGCAGCCCCCAGCGAGGCCGGCTTGCCGAGGAAGAGCCTTAGCACTCGCAGCCCCCGGCGACCCGGACTAGCCGGACCTTAGGTGCTGGTGTGGCCTCTCGGTTCCTCCCTGTCGCTGCAATCGCAGTCATATAAAAACAGCTGATGTATATGTGCAACTGCCAAGCGCACATGTACGTGCATATAAATCTTGACTACATGTCGATGCCGAGCTTTGTCCTTCAGATGTTTGTACTCTCGCCTCGAAGCTTGCCGGGCGAACACGCTTATCGACCGCGGGACAGCCAGCGGGTGGCGTCGCTTCCGACAAGCGACCTTGTCGAGCCGGGCCGCGGCGCTTAACTTGTCGAAGCGTGGCTCGGAAGCAAGATAAGGTGCTGCAGCACACTTGTGTTTGTTGAGCGGACTCGAAACAAAACAAGCACGATCGGGCCACGACTTGGCTCCTCTTGCGCCCAAGTCTCTCATACGGACGACGTTTCACGGCATGCCTCGCCACGTTATACCCTCCGCCCTACACCCTTTGTGTGCTTTCACCCCACGCTTCTAGGTAACTTGCCGGTGCTCAACACGCTTGCTTTGAGTGCGGAACGTCGGCAGCCCGCTTGGTGGTGTCGCCTCGCAAGCAACCTTGCAGCGTCGCCCGCCGCGACGCACTTAACTTGCCGGCGGGCTCGAACGAAGCGAGGCGCTGAAGCTGGTCGCGGCTTACTCTTAACTCGTTGAGCGTGTTCGGCGAAGTAAGGTGCGACCATCCACAAGCGTGCTCCTCCACAAGATGGGTTTCGCGCACAAAGGACTAATGCGCGAGGGGTATAACATATAAAAGTATGAAATTAAAGAGTGCTCGCACGAAGGCTCGAGCGACTTAGCTTTTCTTTTTTTGCGCGCCGGGCGGAGCTCAATGGTGTGTCAAAGGCGGTGGCGCGGCGCCCGGGAGGCGCGCTTGCCGACGAGCACCAAAGCTGTCCTCACCGGGCTTACCGCGCTCCGAGGAGGTACGCTTGTCGGGTGGAGCACCAGAGCCGTCCTTGCCGGACTTAGAGCTCGATAGCGCGTCCTTCGACGACATCGTAACGCTCCAAGGATAGGCGCTTGCCGGGGCCGAGGGGAGCGGGAGCGAGCGGTGCGAGGGGCCGGATACACTCGGGTCCCTAACAATGTTAGGGGGAGCAGAATCCTGCCTCGACCTCTTTCGCTTTGCCCATGCATGGACAGCAGTCCAGAGCGTCCCGCGAACCCCCTGCTTGCTCTTGCCCCAGCTGGCGGATACCACCTTCTCGCGGTATGGCGCCGCTGGGCCGCTATATGCCGGAGTGGACACGGATCTACGGAGGCCGAGGCGCCTCCTCCGTCCTTGATCCGGTGGCACCGCGAGCGCCCTCGCCGGTGCCCACCCTTCCATCGGCGTCTCCTCCGCCTGCCGTCGGCTCCGGTGGCGGCGGGGAAGACGGAGATGGGTCTGCGACCTTCGAAGCTCTCGTCTTCGGGGCCATGACGCAGATTGTCGATGAAGCCGCCGACGGCCGGAGAGGTTGATGAAGAGTCTTGGCGTCGAACGCCGGATCAGGTTCGCATAACCTCGACGCCCCTACCGGGCGCCCAGATGTGTCGCGCGATGGGTGGCGCGGCACCTATGGGGCCGGGCCCTTCGTGTGTTGATGCAGGCGGAGGCTGCGCGAGAGCGATCGAGGCGATGCACGCGGGATTTTACCCGGCCGGGCGCGATGGTCGTAAAACCCTCTTGCTGCATTGTGTTGTATTTGATCTTGCTCAAGAATGCGAGCAAAACGGTGGAGTGGTGTGTGAAATCCTCGCGAGAGTAGCTAGTCGCGAACCCTCTCGCGAGAATAGCGAATGGTTGGAACCCCTCGTTGTGCATGGGCCTCCTTTTATAGGGCAAGGGTCACCGACAGTGTCAGCGTGAGGTAGAGGGGTAAAACGTAAAAGAGGTGGTAGTTGGAGCAGTCGGGAACAGTGCAGCTCGGTGCTTTCTACCTACTTTTGACAGAGGGGGACAAGGGCATTAAATGCCCGTCGCCGTCGCCCAAAAGCTCCGCCATTCGTCTTCTTTATTATCGCGGCGAAGTCACCACCGTGGAGTGCCACCGCATTCTTCATGCAGCACAGCCACCCGCCACGCGTCTCGGAGAAGGCCGAAGCGACGCGGGCAAATGAGTGGAGTCGCGGCACGTAGCATAGCTCTCCCGGCAAGCACCTTGCCGGGCCTTGATCTTGCGGGCCGGGGCTTGTCGGCTCTGTGACTTGCCGCCCCGGGTCCTCGCCGGGCGCTGCGGGCGCCGAGGCGTGTCTTCTGTGATGTGATCTTGGTCCTCCCGACGAGCTCCTCTCGCCGGGATCTGCAGGAGTAATGTAGCCTTGAGCACGAATGGCCTTCCCGGCAAGCTCCTCTTGCCGGGGTCTTGGGTTTCTATCTTATATACTTTGTTCTTGAACGGCTTGGTGTGGAGCGGAGATGGTCTCCGGCAAGCATTTGATGGGTCTGGTTGCGGGGAGCTGGGGCTGCCCGTGCACAAGTTGGGGTACTGAGGTACCCCTACCTTAGTACACCGACAGGCTTTAAAGAAAAGCGCTTGTTGGGAGACAACCCAATATTTTTTCCTTGCTGTTTTGCAATAAATTTATCATCTAGCCTCTAGTTAGATGTGTTTTGGTGTTTTAGTTAGTGTTTGAGCCAAGTAAGACCTTTGGGATGGCTTACGGTGATAGTTGATTTGATCTTGCTGGAAAAAAAAACTTTTGCACCCAATAAAATAATTTACAAAAATCATAGAAGCGTGCTTTTAATCTGCAATTTTTACACAAGATTTACATACAAATTTCCCAGGTTTTCCTAAATTTTCAGAATTTTTGGAGTTACAGAAGTATACGAAATTTCCTGATTACTATATATAGTTCTGTTTTTTGACATATTCTGTTTTGTATGTGTTGTTTGCTTATTTTGATGGATCTACGGGTAGTATTGGGGGGTATGAACCATTGAGAAGTTGGAATACAGTAGATATCACACCAATCTATAATACCTAAATAGTAAATCCCCACTATCTCTTTTCTCTTGACATGCAAGCTATCCACATCAATAATCAACATGCAGCCATCCACCTTACTCCACCTCAGCAATTAGCCACGTCATCAGTTCCAAATACCCTTCTTATTCCTGTGATTTTCTTTTGAGGGATATTATTCCTGTGATTTAATTCCCCTTTTGTCTGCTTCCTCTTCCGTCTTAGAAAACCGCCGAACTGATGGTCCACAAAAACTCACCACCAGTCATCCTTTCCTTCGATCCCGCGACGTCTCTGCTCCCTCGATCCCTCTGTGTCGATCTCGCCTCCTCTGCGGCTGGGTTCTTGGTGCACCATCCTTCATCGCCGACCCGTCTCCCATCTCTCCGCCGCCCCCTCCCCGCGTTGCGGCCTGCCCAGAGAAATCAACGGTGTTGCCAACTTATCGCTATCGCCCGTTTGGAAGGTGGGACATCCCCGATCTAAAGTTGGGAAACCAGATTTGAAGATTTTGTTGTCTTCGTGGGTTCAAGTTTAGTAGGTGAGCCTTGCATCCTATTTTCCGTTATGTGTGATTGGTGTCCATGTTGATTTGTTTGGTAATATCACCCAACACCACTGCTCACCACACCTTGACTCACCATGGCAACTACCAACATCGGTGATTCCCAAGAGGAAACCCTCGCGGCGGCGGCGACGGCGAGACACCGGAGGAAGCTGTCCACACATGAGTTGCACTACAAGGTGAGGCCAGTGGAGGATAGGCAGCGGCACACGATCATTGTGTACAGGCAAGGGGTTTTTTCTCGACTATCCCGGACTCAAGGTGCCACTGCCACCGTCAAGCCTAGGTTATGACTCCTGAGTCCTGACCATGATCTAATTATTGATTTTAGAAAATACAAATGGTGTCTTCCAGTACTGTTCATCCTCTTTTGACGTTCTAAAATGTATGTAGCAATTTGACTAATTCGAGTGGTGTCCAAGGGAATTTATTAATGTAAACATATTCATTTGGTCCATGTCTCAAGTTAATAAGAAGCCACGCTCAAGTAGCACCACCTGTAAGTACCAAGTCAATCTCTTTCAGTCTATTTATGTGAAAGACTTCATCTATACATAGGGCATCATAAATTATGTTTTCTTGCCTGGAAGGGGTACATATATCCCTGTCTTAATTCATGCTTATGATTTATAAATTATACACAATGAGTGCTAGCTGGTAAACATTTTTTTGTGGGAAAGTCAGTAAACAAATTAACTCGAGCTATTTCAAAGTGATGCATTACTTGATGCAGTCTAATTCTAAACTTTTTTCTAATTTTCATTTTCCCAACTATAATATTTTTTATCCTGGGATGTTTTCAGACATATGGGAGTGTCCCTAATACCTTGGTTATTTCAACTTGTGAAATTGTCAAGCCATGGGTTGCAGCTGCAGGGCACATATCACAGGTTATTCAGTGTTCATTCGCTTCCCATTACAATTTCAGTTTGTTAGTTCAGAGTAGTGTCATCTTTTAGATGCATGTAAGTATATAGATCTGGCCTCTTAGGTCCTGCATGCAGTTCTTAGTTAACCTTCTCTACAAGTTTCTTATGCCTGTGTATAATGGTACAATTATGGTCGTTCCTCAAATTTGTATGTATTCCTGTGTGGAGTACTTAGATTAACATGCTCGAGTAGGCCTAAACTAGGAATTCTTCATACGAATCATTAATTGGTTCAGAAGAGAGCTGAGCAGATGTCTGTTTTGTACGTACACCTTTTGTATACTGCAATTCAATGAGGAAGCACGATTACCTTTTGTAAAGAAATACAAGACTATCATTCACCCAGGAGAGGCAATAATTTGTCATGTATACATCCTAAGTTGCAACTATATAGTATTTAAGTTATCTTGTTTACATGTTGTTTACTCTATTTTTTACTTCCCATGCATGTATGGATTTGAGGGTATACGCATATTTACGTTCCGGAGGTAAGTCATATGCAGGTTTCACTACTGATCATGATGTCAGACTTACTTTTTTCCTTTTGCTGAATTCCACAATAATTTCCTTTATACTTCCCTTTGTGTAAGTGTTCCATGTAAACTTTAGGTAAGAGCATATAGTATGGATGCATATACATGTTATTCTAAAAGTTTAATCTTTCCTATGGTCGATGGCAGATCACCGAATTTGAATAGTGCTCCATAAATTATGAACTTTTTGTGGGGAAAGAAATTGTGGACATTACATGTTCTCTCAAGACAAGGTTATAGTTTTGCTGAACATTCTTATGCTACTTTTGCTCATGTTATTTGCTCAGCCCCACTAAAGAGTATCCTGGTGTGGCAGGCGTACTTAAAATTTCACAAAGATACCAGTGAACGACTAACTAGGTGCACCCGAGATATGAAAACATCAATTTAGACCTACAAAAATGTTATCAATTGATCTATCGCCTTAATAATTTGTTTACACAAAACCCTAGATTTTATCAACCATGTTATTGAACCATTGAAGAAGGCAATGCTATCATCCACTTGATGCAACTCCTATCCATCCATTCCCTTCTTAGGATGACATCTTCCAAGATATTACTATTGTGTGTTGCTGATCATGTCCAACAAAATTACTTTGTAAAAGGGCAAAAGGTTTTTTTATGGTATGCCATCCATACTCTTATTTGTTGTTCATCACATCTTTTTATTAATTAATTGTAATGCAAGATAAATGTAACTTCTCTTAATAAGATAACTATCTTGATGTTTATAGGTTGCTTTTGTCTTGATTAAATAGTTTACTAACATACAACAACTTAAACTTGATAATTGGCCACTCAAGAATGAATGACGATGTAGACATAAATGGTTATACATATACTATGAGATTTACAAGTTTGTTATTTTATTTCTTCAGAGTTATGTTATCCAATGCATAGAATTAGTTAGACGATGGAGCTTTCTGATGAAGCTGCAAGTTGCCTGCCTTTTCATCATCTATACCATTGTGGGATGGATTGGGAGTTATGATGCTGTTGTGCACAATCAAGACATGGGGTTGTATATAGCTAGGTGGTGATGTTTTAGTTACAACTTGATAGTTTAGTCCACTTGCATATATTACAAAGCTTAACCATTCTGTGTTTCGATTGTTCGTGTATTGTCCAAACTTTGAATGATATAAGTGGGTTGATTGATCTTACTTGCCTATGTATCATTCTGAAGTATCTTCAAATAAGAATCATTTATTCATTGATTTGTCGATCCTTTTAGGAGTCAAGTGATGAGTAGAACACCAACTTTAGACAACATTACCTGTAGCAATGCGTGGCGTATCATCTAGTATAAATAAAGAATGAGTTCACAACAGTACCAAAAGTGGTGATTTATTTTCTTATACTAACGGATCTCATGAGTTTTCTGTTAAGTTTTGTGTTGTGAAGTTTTTCAAGTTTTGGGTAAAGATTTGATGGACTATAGAATAAAGAGTGGAAAGAGCCTAAGCTTGGGGATGCCCAAGGCACCCCAAGGTAATATTCAAGGACAAGCAAGAGCCTAAGCTTTGGGATGCCCCGGAAGGCATACCCTTTTTCGTCTTCAATCCATCGGTAAATTTACTTGAGGCTATATTTTTATTCACCACATGATACGTGTTTTGCTTGGAGTGTCTTGTATGATATGAGTCTTTGCTTTTTAGTTTTCCACAATCATCCTTGTTGTACACACCTAACGGGACACAATTAAAATCGTGAATTTATTGAGTACTCTATGTGCTTCACTTATATCTTTTGAGCTAGGCAATATGCTCTAGTACTTCACTTATATCCTTTTAGAGCATGGTGGTGGCTTTATTTTATAGAAATTGTTGAACTCTCATGCTTCACTTATATTATTTTGAGAGTCTCCCTAAACATCATGGTAATTTTCTTGGGTTATGAATTTAGTCCTAATATGATGGGCATCCAAGAGGGATATAATAAAAACTTTCATATTAAGTGCATTGAACACTATGAGAAGTTTGATTCCTTATGATTATTTTGAGATATAAAGATAGTGATATTAGAGAAATGCTAGTGAGTAATTGTGGATTGGTAGAAATACTTGTGTTAAAGTCTGTGATTCCCATAGCATGCACGTATGGTGAACCGTTATGTGATGAAGTCGGATCATGATTTATTTATTGATTGTCACCTTTGTGTGGAGGTCGAGATCGTGCGATGGTTAACTCCTACCAACCCTTCTCCTAGGAGCATGTGTGTAGTACTCTGTTTCGATAACTAATAGACTTTTGCAATAAGGATGTGAGTTCTTTATGACTAATGTTGAGTCCATGGATTATATGCACTCTCACCCTTCCACCTTTGCTAGCCTCTCTAGTACCGTGCAACTTTTGCTGGTGCATTACACCCACCGTATACCTTCCTCAAAACAGCCACCATACCTACCTATTATGGCATTTCCATAGCCATTCCGAGATATATTGCCATGCAACTTCCATCGTTCTGTTTATTATGACACGCACCATCATTGTCATATTGTTATCATATGCATGAGGCATTCCTATAGAGTCTTATTTTGTTCTAGAATTGAGTTGTAATTCTTGTGTTGTAAGTAAATAAAAGTGCGATGGTTATCATTATTAGAGTATTGTCCCATGTGAGGAAAGGATGATAGAAGCTATGATTCCCTCACAAAGTTGGGATGAGTCTCCGGACTTTATGAAAAATAAAAGAGGCCAAAGAAGTCCAAATAAAAAAGGCCAAAGAAGCCCACCCAAAAATGAGAGAAAAGAGAGAAGGGACAATGTTACTATCCTTTTTCCACACTTGTGCTTCAAAGTATCACCATGATCTTCATGATAGAGAGTCTACTATATTGTCACTTTCATATACTAGTGAGAATTTTTCATTATAGAATTTGGCTTGTATATTCCAATGATGGGCTTCCTCAAATTGCCATTGGTCTTCATGAGCAAGCGAGTTGGATGCACACCCACTTAGTTTCTTTTGAGCTTTCATACCCTTATAGCTCTAGTGCATCCGTTGCATGGAAATCCCTACTCACTCATATTGATATCTATTGATGGGCATCTCCATAGCCTGTTGATACGCCTAGTTGATGTGAGACTATCTCCTTCTTTTTGTCTTCTCCACAACCACTATATTCTATTCCACTTATAGTGTTGTATCCATGGCTCACACTCATGTATTGCCTGAAAGTTTAAAAAGTTTGAGAATACTGAAGTATGAAACAATTGCTTGACTAAAATCGGGGTGCGGGATTTAATACTTTGTGTGATGAAGATGGAGCATAGCCAAACTATATGATTTTGTAGGGATGAACTTTCTTTGGCCATGCTATTTTGAGAAGACATGATTGCTTTGTTAGTATGCTTGAAGTATTATTGTTTTTATCTCAATATTAAAAATTTCTTTTGGATCTTATGGATCTGAATATCCATGACACAATAAAAAAATTACATGGATAAATATGTTTCGTAGCATTTCACATCAAAAATTCTGTTTTTATCATTTACCTACTCGAGGACGAGCATGAATTAAGCTTGGGGACGCTTGATACGTCTCCAACATATGTATAAGTTTTGATTGTTCCATGCTATTATATTATCTGTTTTGGATGTTTTATATGCATTAATATGCTATTTTATATTATTTTTGAGACTAACCTATTAACCTAGAGCCCAATGCCAGTTTCTGTTTTTTCCTTGTTTTTGAGTTTTACAAAAAAGGAATATCAAAAGGAGTCCAAACAGAATAAAAATTTCGTGATGATTTTTCTTGGACCAAAAGACACCCACGGAACTTGGAGTCCAAGTAAGAAGAGTTCCGAGGAGGCGACAAGCCTCCAGAGCGCGCCCTAGGGCGGCCGCCCCTGGCTTGTGGGCCCCCCGGGAGTCCACCGACCTCCCTCTCAAATCTGTAAATCCTAAAATGTTCCCAAACCATCAGACGAGTCCATGAAAATACTTTTCCGCCACCGCAAGCCTCTGTACCCGTGAGATCCCATCTTGGGGCCTTTTCCGGCATCCTGCCTGTTGGGGAATGTAGTAATTCAAAAAAATTCCTATGATCACGCAAGATCTATCTAGGAGATGCATAGCAACGAGATGGGAGAGTGTATCCACGTACCCTCGTATACTGAAAGCGGAAGCGTTTATTAACGCGGTTGATGTAGTCGAACGTCTTCACGATCCAACTGATCCAAGTATCGAACGTACGACACCTCCGTAATCAGCACACGTTCAGTATGATGACGTCCCTCGAGCTCTTGATCCAATTGAGGATGAGGGAGAGTTCCATTAGCACGATGGCATGGCGACTGTGATGATGAAGTTACCGGCGCAGGGCTTCGCCTAAGCACTATGACGATATGACCGAGGTGTTAAACTATGGAGGGGGGCATCGCACACGGCTAAGAGATTGTCTGTGTTGCTTTGGGGTGCCCCCTGCCCTCGTATATAAAGGAGGGAGGGAGGAGGCTGATGGCCAGGAGGGGCGCGCCTATAGGGGGAGTCCAACTAGGATTCCCAATCCTAGTTGGAGTCCCCTCCCTTTTCCAAGAGGGGGGAGAGGGAAGGAGTAGGAGAGGGAGAAGGAAAGAGGGGGGGTGCCGCTCCCTCCCTAGTCCAATTCAGACCTGCCATGGGGGGGAGCGACCACCCTGCTGCCCTCCTCTTCTTTCCACTAAAGCCCATTAAGGCCCACTACTTCCCCGGGGGGTTTTGGTAACCTCCCGAGACTCCCAAAAATGTCCGAACTCTTCCAAAACCTTTCCATTGTCCGAACATAGCCTTCCAATATATCAATCTTTATGTCTCGACCATTTTGAGACTCCTCGTCATCTCTGTGATCTCATCCGGGACTCCAAACAAGCTTCGGTCAACAAATCACATAACTCATAATAGAAATCGTCATCGAACGTTAAGCGTGCGGATCCTACGGGTTCAAGAACTATGTAGACATGATCGAGACACATCTCCGATCAATAACCAATAGATAAACCTGGATGCTCATATTGGTTTGTACATATTCTACGAAGATCTTTATCGGTCAAACCGCACAACAACATACGTTGTTCCCTTTGTCATCGGTATGTTACTTGCCTGAGATTCAATCATCGGTATCATCATACCTAGTTCAATCTCGTTACCGGCAAGTCTCTTTACTTATTCCGTAATGCTTCATCCTGTAACTAACTCATTAGTCACATTGCTTGCAAGGCATATAGTGATGAGCATTACCGAAAGGGCCCAGATATACCTCTCTGAACACGGAGTGACAAATCCTAATCTTGATCTATGCTAACCTAACAAACACCTTCGGAGACACCTGTAGAGCATCTTTATAATCACCCAGTTATGTTGTGATGTTTGATAGCACACAAGGTGTTCCTTCAGTATTTGGGAGTTGCATAATCTCATAGTCTGAGGAACATGTATAAGTCATGAAGAAAGCATTAGCAATAAAACTATCACGATCATAATGCTAAGCTAACGGATGGGTCTTGTCCATCACATCATTCTCCTAATGATGTGATCCCGTTCATCAAATGCCAACACATGTCTATGGTTAGGAAACATAACCATCTTTGATTAACAAGCTAGTCAAGTGGAGGCATACTAGGGACACAGTGTATTGTTTATGTATTCACACATGTACTAAGTTTCCGGTTAATACAATTCTAGCATGAATAATAAACATTTATCATGATATAAGGAAATATAAATAACAATTTATTATTGCCTCTAGGGCATATTTCCTTCAGTCTCCCACTTGCAGTAGAGTCAATAATCAATATTACAAAGTAATGATTACTAGATCATTGGTGGCACACGTTGCCGTGCCCGTCTATTTATGTAATAAAATAATAATATTATTAAAAATTTATTGCACATGAATTACATAAGTCAAATTTTAAACAAACCAATATGAGTCACTAATTGAAGGAGGTTTCACACTAAGCAAAAGCTCTAAGATACAATTTGCTAGGTATGCAACATACACGGCAATCTTATGCATGGTTAAATTGACAGAGAAAACAAAATAAAAATAGAAAACACAAGAGTTACATGCTCTTCTAGTGAAGAAGATAAAATGCATCGAGGATAATGCAGACATGAGAGTTAAAAGTAAGCAAAAACTGAAGAAATAGAATGTTCATTAGCACACATATGGCTGCATGAAACATGTTAATTTGCTGGGCCCATATAAAATAGAATTTCAGAAATTTTGTAAACACATGGCACATGAAATGAGCAATCTATGCACATTAATCGTAAGAGAAGCTGCAAAAAATATACATAGCATTTATCATATGCTATCCTCTTGAGAGGCTAGCACTTTCTGCTTTCCCAAAAATTAACTCTTGGAGTTTGAATATATCACTGTCATGAAATCCATGCAGTGGAATATTATCCTGAAATTCCCTAACATTCATGGAGCTAACTATCTCCTTGTAATCAACATGAAAAAATGCATCAACGAGTATAATGAATAGCCAGGTGCTCTGCCATCAGCAGCCCAAACACTAATACAAGAGCCTTAAAGCACAAGCCGACAAGTAATCAAGAAAATAAATGTTACATTAATAGTTTCTTCATTATCAGAGAGGTTCCTTGCTGCTTACCTTTTCCTTGTTTCCACTCAATGGTTAGGATTACCGTACCTTCAATGTTTATAACTTGTATATGGCACAAATGTTATCAGATGATCCTGTGATTTGAAGCTCCTTTAGAAGTTGAGTTATCATAAATGAAGTTGTATATATAGGTTGGCTCGATCATGTAATTCTCATTTTCAAAATACATAGAATATTATGGACATGATTGAACCAACGATACAAACACTACTGCTGCCTAACATTGATGCATTTTGTCTATTTCGGTACATTGAACTATTTTAAAAAGTCAAACATGATTGATTTTACCTTTAATATTATTGCATTTAGTCTACTCAAACACAATGGTTATCTAGATCCTACTATCATGTACAGACATAGTAACACAAAAGTGAACTCAAGGCACCGGACCCTAGAATAGTAAATTTCAGTCCAAAAGAGAGGAAGGTCATCGCCGTTGTCATAACCATCATGGGGAAGGGAAGCGCTTGGTTGGTGAGGTGCTAATTTACCATCATGACGATTACTCCATGAGATTTCACCATATTTTTTGTTTTATGCAACAATAAGATTCTCACTCTGGGAAGGAGCATTCACCAACAGGTTACAGGACAATCTGTTAAGCACAACATGCATTAATACACCAAATCGGAATTATACTTGAACTGCACTATTCAGTCTAACTGCTACCTAAAATGTGCATTACCTCTGTTGTCGTTCTTGTACCAGTGTTCCAACCTTGTAAATCTGTCATCACAACAAAGCACAACACTGTTATGATTTCATCAAGCACACTCCAGGACCAATAGACCCCAAGAACAAATGCATATGTGTCTGCTTGCCTTCGTCACCTTGGTGAGGTTGCATCAAACGAGTGCAGATTCACCATCTGGACGTTGTCTATTAGCTTGGTATCACTCTCAAAACTACGTAAAGGGCATGCCAATGTCCATGTCTGTTTACCCAAGCACATGAAATAGGCCCAGTCAAATCTACAAAAGAGTTGGGAGGTTAGCCATAAACAAATTCAATTTTTTTTACACAAATAACATATAAGATAAATGTGGCATATAGCTGCTACTTTAAATCCTCATGGAACAAGTAGCCCAAAAATAGGTGTTCCACTATCGAAGTTCAAGTGAAATTGCGGGGTGTGGGGATGACCAAGCGCTCGCCCTCGTGGTCCTAGATCTAGATGTTAGTTTTTTGCATATTTGTGGCCGCCGGACTCAAAATCTGGAGCCAATCCCGTATTGACGAAACAAGAAGGACAGGACATGAGGCTTGCTTCCCACCAGATGATCCTGAAGTGAAGAAGAACATTGCAGTTTTGATTTGAGAGAGGATTCAGATTTCCAAATGGGGCAAAGGATTAGGGTTAGGGTTTACCTGGTTGAGCGTTGAGGTGAACCAATATGGTCTTCATCACCATGGTGGGCGACACTGTGGGAGGTGAAGATGGGGGCGCGAACGGAGAGAAGGGGATCCAGCCGGAGCTTGGCTCATGAGGTTAGTTGTCATCGCTGTCCTCGCCACCATCGTGTGTGTTCCTCTGGGAGAGGCACTTCGTGATCCGCTCCTGTCCGCCGTTGCCATCTAGGTGTACTGGAAAGGTACACGGGGAGCAGCGGGGATGGCGGTGGCGCGACAGTGGGAGATCGGTGCGGCGGTCGTGGCACACCGGGTACGTCCAGGTTGTGAGAGAGACGAGAGGTCACGAGAAGAGCGAGAATATGGAAGGGAGCAGCGGCTGTACTGGCGCTGCAGATCGAATCGTTGCGGTGCTAGATGGGCTCTATGCATGAGGCAGGCCCGGTTAACTATAGTGCACCAATTTTTCCACCGGAGTAGCTGCCCTGAAGGACAGCAGGCCCATTAGCGACAAAGCACGAGATTACACAACAATTAATGACCAAAAACTAGTCTGATTACACAATCTGACAGCTAGAAAGTGTGGATGCGTGAGAGGGCAGGGAAGGGGTTCAGTTATACTGTCCTTAATAACATCCATGGAGTCTTGGTGCTGATCATATTTTGCTTGTGGAAGAGGCTTAGTCAATGGGTCTACAACATTCAGATCCGTATGTATTTTGCAAATCTCTATGTCTCCCTCTGTGACTTGATGCCGGATAGAATTGAAGCATCTCTTGATGTGTTTGGTTCTCTTGTGAACTCTGGATTCATTTGCCAAGGCAATTGCACCAGTATTGTCACAAAAGATTTTTGTTGGACCCGATGCACTAGGTATTACACCTAGATAAAATATGAACTCCTTCATCCAGACTCCTTCATTTTCTGCTTCCGAAGCAGCTGTGTACTCCGCTTCACACGTAGATCCCACCACGACGCTCTGCTTGGAACTGCACCAACTGACAGCTCCACCATTCAATATAAATATGTATCCGGATTGCAACTTAGAGTCATCCGGATCAGTGTCAAAGCTTGCATCGACATAAGTATTTATGACGTGCTCTTTGTCACCTCCATAAATGAGAAACATATCCTTAGTCCTTTTCAGGTATTTCAGGATGTTCTTGACTGCTGTCCAGTGCTCCACTCCTGTATTACTTTGGTACCTCCCTACTATACTTAAAGCAAGGCACACACTAGGTCTTGTACACAACATTGCATACATGATATAACCTATGGCTGATGCATAGGGAATGACTTTCATTTTATCTCTATCTTCTGTAGTGGTCGGGCATTGAGTCTGACTCAACTTCACACCTTGTAACATAGGAAAGAACCCTTTCTTTGACTGATCCATTTTGAATTTCTTCGAAACTTTATCAAGGTATGTGCTTTGTGAAAGTCCAATTAAGCGTCTTGATCTATCTCTATAGATCTTGATGCCCAATATGTAAGCAACTTCACCGAGGTCTTTCATTGAAAAACTCTTATTCAAGTATCCTTTTATGCTATCCAGAAATTTTGTATCATTTCCAATCAACAATATCTCATCCACACATAATATTAGAAATGCTACAGAGCTCCCACTCACTTTCTTGTAAATACATGCTTCTCCAAAAGTCTGTATAAAACCATATGCTTTGATCACACTATCAAAGCGTTTATTCCAACTCCGAGAGGCTTGCACCAGTCCATAAATGGATTGCTGGAGCTTGCACACTTTGTTAGTGAAGGAAATATGCCTTAGAGGCAATAATAAAGTTGTTATTTTATATTTCCTTATATCATGATAAGTGTTTATTATTCATGCTAGAATTGTATTAACCGGAAACTTAATACATGTGTGAATACATAGACAAAACAACGTGTCCCTAGTATGCCTCTACTAGACTAGCTCATTAATCAAAGATGGCTAAGTTTCCTAGCCATGGACACGAGTTGTCATTTGATAACGGGATCACATCATTAGTGGAATGATGTGATGGACCAGACCCATCCATTAGCTTAGCATAATGATCGTTCAGTTTCACTGCTATTGCTTTCTTGATGACTTATACATGTTCCTCTGACTATGAGATTATGCAACTCACGGACACCGGAGGAATGCCTTGTGTGCTACCAAATGTCACAATGTAACTGGGTGATTATAAAGATGCTCTACAGGTATCTCCAAAGGTGTTTGTTGGGTTGGCATAGATCGAGATTAGGATTTGTCACTCCGAGTATCGGAGAGGTATCTCTGGGCCCTCTCGGTAATGCTCATCACTATAAGCCTTGCAAGCAATGTGACTAATGAGTTAGTAACGGGATGATGCATTACAGAACAAGTAAAGAGACTTGTCGATAACGAGATTGAACTAGGTATGATGATACAGCGATCGAATCTCAGGCAAGTAACATACCGATGACAAAGGAAACAACGTATGTGGTTGTGCGGTTTGACCGATAAAGATCTTCGTAGAATATGTAGAAATCAATATGAGCATCTAGATTTTGCTATTGGTTATTGATCAGAGATGTGTCTCGATCATGTCTACATAGTTCTCGAACCCATAGGGTCCGCACGCTTAACGTTCGATGACGATTTGTATTATGAGTTATGTGTTTTGGTGACCGAAGTTTGTTCAGAGTCCCGGATGAGATCACGGACATGACGAGGAGTCTCGAAATGGTCGGGAGCTAAATATTGATATATTGGAAGGTGGTATTCGGACACCGGAAGGGTTCCAGAGTGTCTCGGGTACAAACCGGAGTACCCGAGGGGTTACCGGAACCCTCCCGTGGAAGATATGGGCCATATGGGCCATGGGAGGAAGGCTAACCAGCCCACAAGGGGCTGGTGCACCCTTCACAATGGAGGAGGCCGAATTGGACTAGGGAAAGGAGGCGCCACCCCCTTTCCTTCTCCTACTCCCTCTCCTTCCCCCTTTCCACCTCCGTAAGAAGGAAAAAAGAGGGGGGGGGGGCGAATCCTACTAGGAATGGAGTCCTAGTAGGACTCCCCCATACCTTGGCGCACCCCTGGTGGCCGGCCTCCTCCTTCCTCCTTTATGTACGGGGGCAGGGGCACCCCAAAGGCACAACATTGTCTTAGCCGTGTGCGGTGCCCCTCCTCCACCGTTTACTCCTCCGACAGTATCATCGTAGTGCTTAGGCGAAGCCCTGCGCAGATCACATCATCAACACCGTCATGACGCCGTCGTGCCGACGAAACTCTCCCTCGGCCCTCTGCTGGATCAAGAGTTCGAGGGACGTCATCGAGCTGAACGTGTGCTGAACTCGGAGGTGCCGTACTTTGGTGCTAGATCGGTTGGATCGTGAAGACGTTTGACTAGATCAACCATGTTAACATAACACTTCCGCTTGTCTACGAGGGTACGTGGACACACTCTTCCCCTCTCGTTGCTATGCATCTCCTAGATAGATCTTGAGTGATCGTAGGAAAATTTTGAAATTGCATGCTACGTTCCCCATCAGTGGCATCCGAGCCAGGTCTATGCATAGATGATATGAACGAGTAGAACACAAAGAGTTGTGGGCGATAATAGTCATATTGCTTACCACCAACATCTTACTTTGATTCGGCGCAGGGCCGGGCCGGCAATATCTGGGGCCCTGTGCCAAACTTTAAAATGGGGCCTATCTTTTGAAGGCGGAGCTACAAAGAAAAAAGTTAGGTGGCTAAGCTAAATGAGAGACAAGATTATTTTTTCGAAATCATATATAGTAATATTTCAGTAATCCACAAAAAATAGTAGTATTTCAGTATATATAGTAAATACTCAGCACCTTTTGTTCCATTGATTACGAGATCAGCAGATTCATCCCTGCAACAAGGCCAGCTCAATGGTGCCTAGGAAAACAGAAGAGAACAGAGAGTTAAAGCCAACCTTGATCCACTGAATCACTTGATGAAAGCCATCAAACCATTTCATAACTGACAATAAAATAGAAGGGGAAGTACACTGAAAATTTGGACAACATATAAACTACTCCCTCCGTTCCAAAAATAAATGACCCAACTTTATACTACCAAAGTTAGGACAAAGTTAGGTCATCTAATTTTGGAACGGAGGAAGTAAAATTTAGACAACTATGCACTGAAATTTGGATAACACCAACACTGAATTTTTGGACAACAAAACACTGAAATTTGGACAGCACATACACTGAATTTTTGGACGACAAAATGCTGAAATTTGGACAGCACATGACCTGAATTTGCATAGCAAGACGAACGAATTTTGGACAACAATCAACAATACTGAATCACCGAGCTACTCATACGTCATCAACGAGATTCCTGTAGCACATAAACTGAATTTGTTAAGAGGAACTGCGGCCATACGGAGTCCGAATGAGATTGATTTTGTTTTGCCGAGGGGAGACAAACTGTTGCCGACTTGCCGTGTCTCCCGCCGCCAGCGGCAGGATTCCTGTAGGCTGTAGTGACGCGAGTGGCTTTTGCGGTAGATCCGGCGATATCATTTCCGGTGGAGCAGCGGCCTGCGGACGATTGACGCCTCTACTCACGTGGACGCGGTAGCAGTCGAGCGCCATGCGTGGCCCAACGCCCAGGAGCAGTAGTTATACAGGCCTATGTGAAAATTTGGGGCCCCCAGAATTTATGGGCCCTGTGCGGGCCGCACATTCTGGACAACTATGGGCCCGGCCCTGATTCGGCGGTATTGTTGGATGAAGCGGCCTGGACCGACATTACCTGACCGCGTTCATGAGAATGGTTCTACCGATGTGCTTTACACACGGGTGGCTGGCGGGTGTCTGTTTCTCCAACTTTAGTTGAATCAAGTTTGACTATGGTCGGTCCTTGTTGAAGGTTAAAACAGCACACTTGACAAAAATTCGTTGTGGTTTTGATGCGTAGGTAAGAATGGTTCTTGCTAGAAGCCCGTATCAGCCACGTAAAACTTGCAACAACAAAGTAGAGGACGTCTAACTTGTTTTTGCAGGGCATGTTGTGATGTGACATGGTCAAGACATGATGTGATATAAATTGTTGTATGAGATGATCATGTTTTGTAAAAAAGTTATCGGCAACTGGAAGGAGCCATATGGTTGTAGCTTTATGTATGAAATGCAATCGCCATGTAATTGCTTTACTTTATCACTAAGCGGTAGCGATATTCGTAGAAGCAATAGTTGGCGAGACGACAACGATGCTATGATGGAGATCAAGGTGTCAAGCCGGTGACAATGGAGATCATGATAGTGCTTTGGAGATGGAGATGAAAGGTACAAGATGATGATGGCCATATCATGTCACAAATTTTGATTGCATATGATGTTTATCTTTTATGCATACGGCGGTAGGATTATAAGATGATCCCTCACTAAATTTCAAGGTATTGGTGTTCTCCCTAAGTATGCACCTTTGCTACAGTTTGTCGTGCCGAGACACCACGCGATGATTGGGGGTGATAAGCTCGACATTCACATACAAAGGGTGCAAGCCGGTTTTGCACGTGTAGAATACTCAGGTTAAACTTGACGAGCCTAGCATATACATATATGGCATCGGAACACTGGAGACCGAAAGGTCAAACGTGAATCATATAGTAGATATGATCAACATACAGATGTTCACCATTGAAAACTAAATCTCACATGATGATCGGACATGGTTTAGTTGATATGGATCACGTGATCATTTAGATGACTAGAGGGGTGTCTATCTAAGTGGGAGTTCTTTAGTAATATGATTAATTGAACTTTAATTTATCATGAACTTAGTCCTGATAGTATTTGCAAATTATGTTGTAGATCAATAGCTCACGTTGTAGCTTCCCTATGTTTTTGATATGTTCCTAGAGAAAACTAAGTTGAAAGATGATAGTAGCAATGATGTGGATTAGGTCCGTTATCTAAGGTTTATCCTCATTGCTGCACTGAAGTATTATGTCCTTGATGCACCGGTAGGTGATAGACCTATTGCAGGAGCAGATGCAGACATTATGAACGTTTGGCTAGCTCAATATGATGACTACTTGATAGTTTAGTGCACCATGCTTTACGGCTTAGAACCGGGACTTCAAAAACGTTTTGAACGCCACAGAGCATATAAGATGTTCCAAGAGCTGAAATTGATATTTCAGGCTCATGCCCATGTCGAGAGGTATGAGATCTCTGACAAGTACTTTGCCTACAAGATGGAGGAGAATAGCTCAATCCATGAGCATGTGCTCAAAATGTCTAAGTACTACAATCACTTGAATCAAGTGGGAGTTAATCTTCCAGATAAGATAGTGACTGATAAAGTTCTCTAGTCACTATCACCAAGTCACTGGAACTTCGTGATGAACTATAATATGCAAGGGATGACGAAAACAATTCCCAAGCTCTTCGTGATGCTGAAATCAACGAAGGTGGAAATCAAGAAAGAGCATCAAGTGTTGATGATTAAACAAGAGCAATAGTTTCAAGAAAACGGCAAAGGGAAAGAAAGGGAACTTCAAGAAGAATGGCAAGCAAGTTGTCGCTCCCGTGAAGAAGCCCAAAGCTGGACCTAAGCCTGAAACTGAGTGCTTCTACTACAAAGGAAATGGTCACTGGAAGCGGAACTGTCCCGAATATTTGGCGGATAAGAAGGATGGCAAAGTGAACAAAGGTATATTTGATATACATGTTATTGATGTGTACCTTACTAGTGCTCGTAGTAACTCCTGGGTATTTGATACTTGTTCGGTTGCTAAGATTAGTAACTCGAAACAGGAGTTGCAGAATAAATAGAGACTAGTTGAGGATGAAGTGACGATGTATGTTGGAAGTGGTTCCAAGATTGATATGATCATCATCGCACACTCCCTATACTTTCGGGATTAATGTTGAACCTAAATAAATGTTATTTGGTGTTTGCATTGAGCATGAATATGATTAGATCATGTTTATTGCAATACAAGTATTCATTTAAGATAGAGAATAATTGTTATTCTGTTTACATGAATAAAACCTTCTATGGTCATACACCCAATGTTGATGGTTTATTGAACTCGATCGTGGTAATACACATATTCATAATATTTATGCAAAAAGATGCAAAGTTGATAATGATAGTACAACTTATTTGTGGCACTGCCGTTCGGGTCATACCGGTGTAAAGCGCATGAAGAAACTCCATAAAGATGGACTTCTGGAATCACTTGATTATGAATCATTTGATACTTGCGAACCGTGCCATATGGGCAAGATGACTAAAACTCCGTTCTTTGGAACAATGGAACAAGCTAGTGACTTATTGGAAATAACACATACCGATGTATGTGGTCCAATGAGTGTCGATGCTCATGGCGGGTATCGTTATTTTCTAACCTTCACAAACGATTTGAGCAGATATGGTATATCTACTTAAATGAAACACAAGTCTGAAACATTTGAAAAGTTCAAAGAATTTCAGAATGAAGTGGAGAATCATCGTAACAAGAAAATAAAGTTTGTACGATCTGATCGTGGAGGAGAATATTTGAGTTACGAGTTTGGCCTTCATTTAAAACAATGTGAAATAGTTTCACAGCTCACGCCCCCTGGAACACCACAGCGTAATGGTGTGTCCGAACGTCGTAACCGCACTTCATTGGATATGGTGCAATCTATGATGTCTCTTACCAATTTACCACCTTTGTTTTGGGGTTATGCATTAGAGACAGGTGCATTCACATTAAATTGGGCACCATCAAAATCCATTGAGATGACACCATATGAATTGTGGTTTGGCAACAAACCCAGGTTGTCGTTTCTTAAAGTTTGGGGCTGGCGATGCTTATGTGAAAAAGCTTCAACCTAATAAGCTCGAACCCAAATCAGAGAAGTGCGTCTTCATAGGATACCCAAAGGAAACCGTTGGGTAAACCTTCTATCATAGACCCGAAGGGAAGATATTCATTGCTATGAATGGATCCTTTCTAGAGAAGGAGTTTCTCTCGAAAGAAGTGAGTGGGAGGAAAGTAGAACTTGATGAGGTAATTACCTTCTCCCGAATTGGAAAGTAGTTCATCATAGAAATTAGTTCCAGTGATTCCTACACCAAATAGTGAAGATGCTAATGATGATGATCATGAAACTTTAGATCAAGTTACTACCAAACCTCATAGGTCAACCAGAGTACGATCCGCACCAGAGTGGTACGGTAATCCTATTCTGGAAGTCACGTTACTAGACCATGATGAACCTACGAACTATGAGGAAGTGATGATGAGCCCAGATTCCGCGAAATGGCTTGAGTCCATGAAATCTGAGATGGGATCCATGTATGAGAACAAAGTGTGGACTTTGGTGGACGTGCCCGATGATCGGCAAGCCATAGAAAATAAATGGATCTTCAAGAAGAAGACTGACGTTGACGGTAATGTTACTGTCTACAAAGGTCAACTTTTTCCAAAAGGTTGTCGACAAGGTCAAGGAGTTGAATACGATGAGACCTTCTCACCCGTAGCGATGCTTAAGTCTGTCCAAATCATGTTAGCAATTGCCGCATTTTATGATTATGAAATTTGGCAAATGGATGTCAAAACTGCATTCCTTAATGTATTTCTCAAAGAAGAGTTGTATATGATGCAACCAGAAGGTTCTGTCGATCCAAAAGGTGCTAACAAAGTGTGCGAGCTCCAGCGATCCGTCTATGGACTGGTGCAAGCATCTCAGAGTTGGAATATACGCTTTGATGAATTGGTCAAAGCATATAGTTTTATACAGACTTTCGGAGAAGCCTGTATTTACAAGAAAGTGAGTGGGAGCACTACAACATTTCTGATAAGTATATGTGAATGACATATTTTTGATCGGAAATGTTGTAGAATTTTCTAGAAAGCATAAAGGAGTGTTTGAAAGGAGTTTTTCAAAGAAAGACCTCAGTGAAGCTGCTTACATATTGGGCATCAGGATCTATAGAGATAGATCAAAATGCTTGCTAAGATTTTTCAATGAGTACATACCTTAACAAGATTTTGAAAGAGTTCAAAATGGATCATTCAAAGAAGGAGTTCTTGCCTGAATTACAAGGTGTAAAATTGAGTAAGACTCAAAGCCCAACCACAGTAGAAGATAGATAGAGAATGAAAGTCATTCCTTATGCCTCAGTCATAGGATCTATAAAGTATGCCATGCTGTGTACCAGACCTATTGTGTGCCTTGCCAATGAGTTTGGCATGGGGGTACAATAGTGATCCGGGAGTAGATCACTAGACAACGTCCAAAATTATCCTTAGAGGACTAAGGAAATATTTCTCGGTTATGGCGGTAATAAAGAGTTCGGCGTAAAGAGTTACGTCGATGCAAGCTTTTACAGCAATCCAGATGACTCCAAATCTCAATCTAGATACATATTAAAAGTGGGAGCAATTAGCTAGAGTAGCTCCATGCGGAGCATTGTAGACATAGAAAATTTGCAAAATACATACGACTTTGAATGTATCAGACCCATTGACTAAACTCTCTCACGAGCAAAACATGATCACACCTTAGTACTCTTTGGGTGCTAATCACATAGCGATGTGAACTAGATTATAGACTCTAGTAAAACCTTTGGGTGTTGGTCACATACAGATGTGAACTATTGGTATTAAATCACATGGCGATGTGAACTAGATTATAGACTCTAGTGCAAGTGGGAGACTAAAAGAAATATGCCCTAGAGGCAATAATAAAGTTGTTATTTTATATTTCCTTACATCATGATAAATGTTTATTATTCATGCTAGAAATGTATTAACTGGCAACCTTTTCCATCTTTCTCCTGATACCTGGGGAGAGCATGAGAAGCTGAACGATCAAGACAATGAATGCTTGATTCGTCCTTTCTTTGAGGCAAAGGTCAAGGCAGCTTTGTTTAGTATGGAAAGCAATAGAGCCCCTGGGCCTGATAACATTCCAGTAGAATTTTATAAACCTTGCTGGGATTTTGTTAAGGCGGATATCATGCGCATCTTTGAGGCCTTCCATGCTGGGACGTTGGATGTTGCCCGGCTGAACTATGGTGTAATTACACTGATTTGTAAAATGGCAGGGGCTAAGAAAATTCAGCAATTTCGCCCCATTTGCCTTCTTCGCTGTCCCTATAAACTTATCACTAAGGTGTTGGATAACCGTGTAGCTATCTATGCGGATAAGTTGATCAGCCGCCACCAAAATGCCTTCATTAAAAACAGAAACATCATGGATGGAATTCTGTCCTTGCATGAGGTGTTGCATCATGCTCACGGTAAGAGAAAAGTTGGTGTGGTTTTAAAGCTTGATTTTGAAAAGGCATATGATAAAATCAATTGGGATTTCCTCCTGGAAAGTCATAGGATGAGGGGGTTTAATGATAAATGGTGCGGATGGATTAAAAATATACTGAATAATGGCACGGTGAGTATTAAGTTGAATAATGAGACTGGGCCTTATTTTGTGAGTCGCAAAGGGGTTCGTCAGGGCGATCCCCACTCACCTTTCTTGTTCAACCTAGCGGTTGAGTGCCTCACGAAGATGATTTTCAATGCTCAAAAGGAAAAATTGATCACTGGCTTAGCTCCTGGTCTTATTGAGGGGGGAGTTGCCGTGTTGCAATATGCAGATGATACGGTGTTATGCTTTGATCATGACACATCTGCTGCAATTAATCTCAGATTACTTCTTTACATGTTTGAGCTTATGTCAGGCTTGAAAATTAACTACCTTAAGAGTGAAATCCTGTGTGTGGGGGGTGACGACAGTATCCTTAGTGTCACATCCCTAGCTTCTGGTACTGCCTGGTGTTTTGCATCTTGTTGCATCATGTTTAAATTCTATTTAAGTTGAAATGGGGATTGACCAAACCCTAGCATCAGAAAGAATTCAACTAGGTTCAACTAAAATAATTTTAGTGAATCCAAATGGCTTTAAAAAATGTTCATCATTTCGGAAAATCTTTGGAAGCAATAACCGAGGTGTTGCACATTTTTCCATGACATATTTGGTCACTGAATTAAATCATATGTACTTTGCATTTGGGCATTTAAATGCTAGTAAATATTTTAAATGCTCAAATAATTCTGGAAATAAGTATGGGCTGTTGGCATTAATCTAAACAGAGCCTATGATTATTTTCAGGATTTTTGAAGGTGTCTAACTATTTTTAATAATGCCACAAAATTACAGAAAATAGAAAACAGTAATTAAAATAGAAAACAGAGAAAGAGAAGAAACTTACCTGGCACTCACCTGGCCTCACCCACCTGGCCCACCTGGCGGCCCAAGTGGCCGGCCCAGCCCACCTACCTCCTCGCTCGTCGTCTTCCTCCTGCCAGTAGGCAGGAGCGAACACGCGCGCACCCGCGGAGCCCTCCACCTCCTGCTTCGCGCTGGAGGCCACCCCTTCGTCCTAATCCGCGCCACGGAGACGCCCAGCACCTTCCCCCTCACTTCCCCCAACTCTCTGGTGCCTCTCTCCCTCTCTAGCCCTGCTCCACACGCAGCCCGAGCACCACCGAGAGCACGCCGCAGCCATACGCGTAGCCACCGTCGATGAACCACCACCGCAGCGTCTGCCAAAGCTCCGTCGACGAGCACTACTTCACCAGGTCAAAGATCAAGACCTCGGACGCCCTCAAGCAACGCCATCGGGCTCGCCTTCACCGCCTCTGCCCGCTGCTCGCCGCCGTGGATTCGCGGGCTCCAGTGCGCCGCCGCCCTTACTGCTGGCTCCGTCCGAAGCACTGTGAGCTCCTGCTCCCAACCCCTCTCTCCCCGCCGTCGAATTCCTCCTCTATCCCCCCTGGCCACCGCGGCGGAAGCTCACCGCCGTCACGCCTGTCGCCGCCGTCGTTGCAGGTCACCAAACTCGCGTCTGAGCACGACCTCGAGCTCGTGGATCTCCCAGGAGCCCGCCCAGACTCTCAGCTCGCTCGCTCGCCAAGCATAGCCCCGCGCCCGTCTTGGCGCGAACTCCGGCCACCGCCCGCGAGCTTGCCTCCGGCGAGCTCGGCCACCACCTCCCCCCCGTTTGCAGAGATGGATGCGGGCGAGTCCCGGCTCCACGTAGATGCCCTCATCCGCCCCTTTGGTGCGAAGATGCAAACCCGGCGTCTCGCCGCTCTGCTTGGTCACCGGCGGCTAACGCCGTGTGTCCGGCGTGGCGGTCATTAGGGCCTAACGACCCGCTAACCCACGCTAGGGCCAGCGGCAGTGGGCCCTACCGTTTAATTAACCCGGCTAACAATTTAATTAGGTTAATTAAACTCTGTTAAATCACTGTGTAGCTGACATGTGGGTCCCGAATGTCAGGTTTGACCCTAGTCAACCTTGGTTGACCTCTGACGTCATAGCGCGGTCATGCTGACGCAGTATAGGTTTTCTGGAATTTATAATAAATCAGAAAATGATTTGTTATTCCAGAAAATGTTTAAAACTTGTAAAATTCATATAAATTCAACCGTAACTCCAAATGAAATAAATTATATATGAAAAATGATCAGAAAAATCCAATCTATCCATCTGTACCATTTTCATGCATGTTAGAACAACTTATAGCTGCTGTTTAGCACAAATCATTTAAATGGCATTTGAATAATCACATATGGAGTTTGAATTTGAATTTTGTATTCAAACCAACTTCATTTAATCTGTTGCTAGTTGCATTAGCTCAAACCACAGCATATTGCCATGTCATGATCATGCATCATATTGTGCATTTGCATTGATTGTGTTTCTTTCTCAGTCGCCGGTAATTGCCCCTCTCGATAGACGCGTTAAAGCGATGAGTTCGATGACACCGATGAAGAGATATACTATCTTCAGAAGTGCCAGGCAAGCAAAACCCCCTTGTTCATTTCGATACAATCCCACTCTCTCGCTCCTACTCTCTTTTACTGCATTAGGACAACAACGACATATCTGTTACTTGCTACGGTAGTTGAACCCCTTTATCCTCTGCATGACCTGTCATTGCCACAGTAAATAGATGAAACCCACTAGCATGAGTAGGAGTTGTTTGAGCCCTGATGTACCTACTCATTCATGCTTGTTTGTCATGCCTGCTATTGCTTAGAGTTGTGTCAAGTCTGATTCATCTGGGATGAATCGGAGGTGTGCGAACATGTCCTACTGTGTGTGAGCTAAGTGTGTGAACACGATTTGGTAAAGGTAGTGGTGAGAGGCCATGTAGGAGTACATGGTGGGTTGTCTCATTGCAGCCGTCCTCAGGAACTGAGTTCTGTGTTTGTGATCCATGAACAGCTACTACCACGCATTGGAATGCTTAAGTGCCCCTCTCGGCTTCTTAATCACCCTTGTTCTCTGTCCGGGGAGTTGCAACTAGTTTACGGTGTTTGTAGGTAGTGCTAGTAGTCTACCAAGTGGCACCCGTGCAGGTGGGCTTGGGACAGACTAGGCACCGTGTACGGTGTACCAAGCGTAGATCTACCCGTCGAGGTGGGCTTGGGAACCCTACTCACATCGTTTGGGGCCGTGGCGACACCCGGCGGATCTCCTTGCGGATGGAACCCGAATAGGTGATAAACACGGACGAGAGACTTGTGTGTTTAGGTAGGCCGTGGCCGACACCCTCGCTGGCTTCCGCTTGAAGGTTGCGAGGTACATGGCGTGTCTGGGCGATAAGTGGCGAGGCGTGTGTGAAGAAGTACACCCTGCGGGGTTATCATTACCTATTGAATAGCCGGATTCCTCGGATATGGAAACTTGGACCCCTGGCATAGTTCATAGACAAGTGAAAGTGGATACTCTAAAATACGCAAGATAAGCGTGAGTGCTATGGTTGGCGTTCTCGTAGGGAGACGGGAGCGGATCCATAGTGGAGTATTGATATGGTGAATATGTGGACTCGTGTGCGCCACCTCAAAAGAGTTGCTTGCAGTCGTAGTTCAGGATAGCCACCGAGTCAAAGCTGGCTTGCTGCAGTCAAACTCCACCATCCCCTTTGTTGATAATGATGCATATGTAGATAGTTACGATGTAAGTCTTCTTGGGTACATTTGTACTCACGTTTGCCTATTTTATGTTTTTGCGGAGAGATTTCAGTCTCGCTAGTAGTTCCACGTGGACTTGACATTTAGCTTGATACCTCAGCTACGATCTTGTGCCCTCGGCGGATCTCAGTAGACAGTCGGGCTTCTCGGCCTTTTTCATTTGTAGATGTACGTACTCGGACATGTTAAGCTTCGCATGTGCTTTGACTTGTATGCCTGAATGTTGGGTCGTGAGACCCGTGTTTATAATATCTCGCTCCTCGGGCCTATTGAATAAAATACTTGAGTCGTAGAGTCATGTTGTGATGCCATGTTGTATTTGCACATATCGAGCATATTGTGTGTATGTTATTGAAATGCTTGGTATGTGTGGGATCGACTATCTAGTTGTTTATCTTTAGTAGCCTCTCTTACGGAAATGTCTCCTAGTGTTTCCACCGAGCCATGGTAGCTTGCTCTTGCTCCGGAACACTTAGGCTGGCGGCATATGTCCTTCTTCGTTCTGTATGCGTCCCTTGGGAAATGTCACGCGATGGATACCGAGTCTGTTAGCCGCTTCAGCCCGGTTCACGGAGTCTGCTAGCCAGTGCTATAGCACGATTCACTCGTGATGACCGACACGTTCGATCTTTGGGTCATGGATGCCCGTCCTGTAAGTTTGTGCCACTTTGGGTTTACGACTAGCCATGTCAGCCGGGCTCCTTATCATATGGATGCTAGCGACACTATCATATCGTGTGCCAAAAGGCATAAGCGGTCCCGAGCAAAGGTAAGGCGACACCGTGGGAATACCGTACATGAGGCCGCAAAGTGATATGAGGTGTTACATGCTAGATCGATGTGGCATTGAGTCGAGTCTGACAGCTTTAGTATCGAGCTTATTTGCTGTGGGATTACCAAGCCAAACTGGTCGAAGTTGAGTCTAGAAATGCTTTAGTTATATGTAGGGGAGTTGATTGTGGGATGGAACGTAAGGCTCTTTTACTTCTCATACCTCATGGCCTTCTGATCTGAGTCATCCTCTTCTCTTCTACGGGGATTAAGAACTAGGCCTTCTCATCTATCTATCAGGATGACATGTTACTAATCCATAGACTTATAGAATTGTTAGTTTCAAATGTCAGTTCAGTTTTACTACTTCTGTATATTCATAACTGTTGATCTCAAAACCTTGGTATTGTGCTTCGGAGTGGCTATGCCACCATTTTGTAGCATGTCTCCAATATTTTGAGCATTTACAGCCGTTATGCTGTCCGAGTCATTCCAGGTTTCTAAATAGTCTGAAGCATTTGCAAATCCCTCCTTCCCATTCCTAATAATCCTTTGGGCCAGATTATTCACACTAATTGCTGAGTTGAGGTACTTTATTGCCTCGACATATATGTTGGAATTATTATTATGACCCTAGGTGTCTTAGGGGATCATCTAGTAATCTAGCCATGATTTGTATCCCAGTGTGATGATTCTGGCCGTCATTCTCGAAAGCATCCCGTGATGCCACTTAGTAGTAGGTATTCTACTCCTTGGGTTTTGAACCCGAGATTCACCCTACTCACCTCGTGTTGATAGTGTTTGCTAGTTCCTTTAGGATATTAGTAACCTTTGCATTATTCCTCGTGGTCCGTGGTATCTCCTTCTTCCAAATACTATGAACCACTCATGGCAGAAGTTTGTTGGATCAAAAGATCACAACAAGAGTGCTCTTGAGGAGTTCTCCATTCATAATTGAGAATCTGCCAGTTCTACCCTTTCCGCATGGGTTATCCGGAAGAAATGTTGAGCTTCGCTCGACATACTAGTCCATGCACCCACAACTCAAAAAAAAAACATATGTTCCTTTGAGTTGTCCCTCTTTAATTGTATTCCGACCTTCGTCTATCAATTGATAGTCAAGAGTATGTGTGCCTTTGTTCGTCGATGCCTTTTACTCTTGTGGTCCGTCAAGCCATTCTATTCCGGAATGACTAGGAGAAACAAACTCCAGTACCTCATCCATTTCTAGGATTGGGTCAAAGCAGTTGTACTCCGCAGATTAAATTGCCAATCCAGCTTCTGGTCTGTTCTACCTTGAAGTATTACCTTCTTTATGTCAGGATTGTCATGAGAATTGCACCACCTCTTATGAATTCTTGACGCAGTGGTACTTCTCGCCATCATTTTCATTTCTCGGTTCCGCGTTGTTGCAACCGGAATGCCGACATGTGAATCATGATGTGTGAAATCAATACTCCTAGCAACTCCGTTGCTTGGTAGTTAAATGGACAATAGCCTCATCCTTAGCGAGTTGATTATTGAATCATCACCCTAAGGTTGATCGTGCGACCTAGTCCTTATTTCCGGTGCACTCTTCGATCAATGAGTTAGGATTGTGCCAATCCCTCGCTCTGTTGATCATATTGTCTTGCCCTGAAAAGCAAGATTGTTCTCGAGCTTAGTAACATATCGGTGGTTCGTGATTTTCCGAATATCTTCTCGGGAGCATTATCGGGTCGTCACCGACCGCTATGTTGAGCTCGTGATCAAGTTAGTTTCTTGTAAACCAACCTTCTCCAAGAATCTATGCAGGATACCCCTGAGCTAGTTGGTTAAGCTAAACAACAACTTGGAGAGTTGGAAGATAAAAGCTTGTCCGACTTAGTTCATTTTAAGGGATATCTTGTATGTGTGTTGAAGAAAGATGGTATTTTCATCGATTGACCCTCGTGTTCAGTTGTTGGACCTATTATCTTGTTAAAACTTTGATTTGAGTGTGGGCTATCATCAAATCAAAACAGAACCAACGATGTTCGTAATGTTGTCTTACTCGTGGTTGATTCCTCGAGCATACACCATTACATCTTTGGTCTGACCAATACTATCACATTGTTCACATAGTGGTGGAAGTCCAGTGATATGGAAATTCCGATGAGTTGCTGTTGAGCCCATCAGCGGCATCTTGTCTCCCCCATGATTCGTGTTAAACGTTAAGCTAGTGTTGGAAACTTGTGTAAGCATTTCTTCATGTCCCATTCGTGAAGAATATGTTGGATGAAAGAAGTGACTTTCTCTGATTCACGTGCATTTGGTGCAAGTTGCCGCCGTGAGTTCGAGGAAGATTGTTTTGTTTTCCCTGGTACCATCCCAAGTCAGTCATGCATGTGCGAAGTATGCTATGGTTTGACAGGCTCGCAACCTTCATTCCATATGTATCCCTAGCACACCAAGCCACTGATTGATTTGTTCAAGGAGAAGAAGCTCCTTCTTAAGGGTATACCCTATGCAAGGACCTCGATATCCTCGATGATGGTTCCCCACCGGAGCTCGGTAGTGTTTCATTGTAAGACTATCATGGGATCATGTTTGTCTGGGACAACGTGTTCACATGTTTGTAGCAGAACCAGCTCATGTTTTGGAGCTTGCTATCGTAGTTCATTTCCCGAGAATCTCGCAACGTCATCTCGTCGGTTTGTGTTGCAAACTTTAATTTTTCTTTTAGACTTGATGAGTCTGGAATATTCCGACACCAACCGGATCTGAATCTCGAGGCAGATATGATGGTTGGAACCTCTTCCAAGAACTATGATATAGGTTCGGTGAGGTGGGCGCACCTAGCTGGAAGCACTATTGTTGTAGTATCTTGATTAAGCCGTTTGGTCATCTCCCATGAGGATCTCACATGACTTATTCTACAAACTGATCCTTATGGATTTTGTTCTCCCGAAGTCCGACCTTTTACTTGATGTCCTAGTTATCAAACCATATCTATAAATGGGTTACGCTAGCACATCAAGGAGAACATAAAGCGGAGTGCTAAATGTCTCTCGATCGATCATCCGGATTTTGATTCCTTGGCCTCGCTAAGGTGAAATCGAGAAGGTGTTATCTCCTTTTGCATCTGCATCGTCCATCACCATTCATCATGGTAGTATGTTGTGTTGTCGGCACCCTTGACACGGATGTTGGTAAAACCTTGATGAATATGGAAATGCTCAAGTTCTTGAGAACACGCTGGCGCTAGGTGTTATCATCGGCACTAATTGGGATTGCTCTTAGTTTCCCGGTTATGCTATAACTTTTGAAGCAGTGGACTCACTCTCTCTTGTTGAGCTTCTCCTAGTTACTAAAATCATTCCTTGTGTTGTTTTCAACAAGGTAATCCACATCATCCATTCAGTGCAGTATGTCATTCTACGAACTCCTTCAAGCGATCGCTCGAGAATTGCCTTAGGCTGGTATGAAGAGTCTCAATGATCTCTATATCAAAGGTAATTCTTTTCCCACTCAAGGTAATAATCTACGAATCTCCCTCCTCCAGGATGTTCCGCTGTGGCATCATGGCAACTCAACTCCTCGCTACGTTGACAACCGTTCACCACCCTCTTAAGCGTAGAATTGTTGTCTACCTAGTGAACCCTTGTCATTTGTTCCACTCCATCCCTCTAGTTGTGTGTTTCGTGTCTCAGCTCGGGAGATGTTGCTATGTCCCATCCATGAGTTGATCTGAGTTGTTCGGTCTTGAGAAGATCAATTCTTTTAGAGTTTTCCTTTCCTCTTCTTGTCATGTTAGCTAGAGTTCTCGAAACAAGGCGACAAGACAAAGATGGTGATCGAATCAACGCCCTTATGAAGTGCAACTTGGATCGTGAAGATTGTGTTAGTTTACGTTTCCCTTCATCTTGCCCTCGCCTTGAATCTCGAGGCGAGATTCTTGTTTAGTGGGGGTGAGTTGTCACATCCTAGCTTCGGTACTTGCACGGTGTTTTGCATCTTGTTGCATCATGTTTAAATTCTATTTAAGTTGAAATGGGGATTGACCAAACCCTAGCATCGTAAAGAATTCAACTAGGTTCAACTAAAATAATTTGATGAATCCAAATGGCTTTAAAAATGTTCATCATTTACGGAAAATCTTTGGAAGCAATAACCGAGGTGTTGCACATTTTTCCATGACATATTTGGTCCTTGAATTAAATCATATGTACTTTGCATTTGGGCATTTAAATGCTAGTAAATATTTTAAATGCTCAAATAATTCTGGAAATAAGTATGGGCTGTTGGCATTAATCTAAGCAGAGCCTATGATTATTTTCAGGATTTTTAAGGTGTCTAACTATTTTAATAATGCCACAAAATTACGAGAAAATAGAAAACAGTAATTAAAATAGAAAACAGAGAAAGAAAGAAACTTACAGCACTCACTGGCCTCACCCACAGCCCACTGGCGGCCCAAGTGGCCGGCCCAGCCCACCTACCTCCTCGCTCGTCGTCTTCCTCCTGCCCGAGGCGGGGCAGCGAACACGCTGACGCACCCTGAGCCCTCCACCTCCTGCTTGTGTGGAGGCCACCCCTCGTCCTAATCCGCGCCCGGAGGCGCCCACACCTTCCCCTCACTTCCCCCAACTCTCTGGTGCCTCTCTCCTCTCTAGCCTGCTCCACGCGCAGCCCGAGCACCACCGAGAAACACGCCGCAGCCATCTGCGTAGCCACCATCGATGAACCACCACCGCATGGCGTCGCCAAAGCTCGTCGGCGAGCACTACTTCACCAGGTCAAAGATCAAGACCTCGGGCGCCCTCAAGCAACGCCATCGGGCTCGCCTTCACCGCCTCGCCATTGCTGCTTGCCGTGGATTAGCGGGCTCCAGTCTTGCCGCCGCCCTTCTGCTGGCTCCGTCCAAGCGCGTGAGCTCCTGCTCCCAACCCTCTCTCCCGCCGTCAATTCATCCTCTATCCCCCACAGCCACCTTGGCGGAAGCTCACCGCCGTCCGCTGTCGCCGCCGTCGTTGCAGTCACCAAACTTCGCGTCTGAGCACGACCTCGAGCTCGTGGATCTCCCAGAGCCCGCCAGACTCTCGGCTCGCTCGCTGCCAGCGCGTAGCCCAGCGCCCGTCTTGGCCCGAACTCCGGCCACCGCCGCGAGCTTGCCTCCGGCGAGCTCGGGCCACCTCAGCCCTGCCGTTTACCTGAGATGGATGCGGCGAGTCCCAGCTCACGTAGATGCCCTCATCCGCCCCTTTGGTCGCCGAAGATGCAAACCCGAGCGTCTCCGCCGCTCTGCTTGGTCGCCGGCGGCTAACCGCCGGTGTGTCCGACGTGGCCGGTCATTAGGGCCTAACGACCCCGCTAACCCACGCCTAGGGCCACTGACAGGTGGGCCCTACCGTTTAATTAACCCGGCTAACAATTTAATTAGGTTAATTAAACTCTGTTAAATCACTGTGCAGCTGACATGTGGGCCCCGAATGTCAGGTTTGACCCTAGTCAACCTTGGTTGACCTGCTGACGTCATAGCGCGGTCATGCTGACGCAGTATAGGTTTTCTGGAATTTATAATAAATCAGAAAATGATTTGTTATTCGAAAATGTTTAAAACTTGTAAAATTCATATAAATTCAACGTAACTCCAAATGAAATAAATTATATATGAAAAATGATCAGAAAAATCCAATCTATCCATCTGTACCATTTTCATGCATGTTAGAACAACTTATAGCTGCTGTTTAGCACAAATCATTTAAATGGCATTTGAATAATCACATATGGAGTTTGAATTTGAATTTTGTATTCAAACCAACTTCATTTAATCTGTTGCTAGTTGCATTAGCTCAAACCACAGCATATTGCCATGTCATGATCATGCATCATATTGTGCATTTGCATTGATTGTGTTTCTTTCTCAGTTGCGGTAATTGCCCCTCTCGATAGACGCGTTAGGCGATGAGTTCGATGACACCGATGAAGAGATATACTATCTTGAAGTGCCGGCAAGCAAAACCCCTTGTTCATTTCGATACAATCCCACTCTCTCGCTCCTGCTCTCTTTTCTTGCATTAGGACAACAACGACATATCTGTTTTACTTGCTACGGTAGTTGAACCCTTTATCCTCTGCATGACTGTCATTGCCACGATAAATAGATGAAACCCACTAGCATGAGTAGGAGTTGTTTGAGCCTGATGTGCCTACTCATTCATGCTTGTTTGTCATGCCTGCTATTGCTTAGAGTTGTGTCAAGTCGATTCATCAGGGATGAATCGGAGGTGTCTTGAACATGTCCTCTTGTGTGTGAGCTAAGTGTGTGAACACGATTTGGTAAAGGTAGCGGTGAGAGGCCATGTAGGAGTACATGGTGGGTTGTCTCATTGCAGCCGTCCTCGTGAACTGAGTTACGTGTTTGTGATCCATGAACAGCTACTACCACGCATTGGAATGCTTAAGTGCCCTCTCGGCTTCTTAATCACCCTTGTTCTCTGTCCGGGAGTTGCAACTAGTTTACGGTGTTTGTAGGTAGTGCTAGTAGTCTACCAAGTGGCACCCGATGCAGGTGGGCTTGGGACAGACTAGGCACCGTGGCACGGTGTACCAAGCGTGATCTACCCGTCGAGGTGGGCTTGGGAACCCTGCTCACATCGTTTGGGGCCGTGGCGACACCCGGCGGATCTCCTTGCGGATGGAACCGAATAGGCGATAAACACAGACGAGAGACTTGTGTGTTTAGGTAGGCGTGGCCGACTCCTCGCCTGCTTCCGCTTGAAGGTTGCCGAGGTACATGGCGTGTCTGAGGCGATAAGTGGCGAGCGTGTGTGAAGAAGTACACCCTACGGGGTTATCATTACCTATTGAATAGCGGGATTCCTCGGATATGGAAACTTGGACCCTGGCATAGTTCATAGACAAGTGAAAGTGGATACTCTAAAATCGCAAGATAAGCGTGAGTGCTATGGTTGGCGTTCTCGTGAGGGAGGCGGGCGGATCCATAGTGGAGTATTGATATGGTGAATATGTGGACTCGTGCGCCACCTCAAAAGAGTTACTTGCGATCGTGGTTCGGGATAGCCACGAGTCAAAGCTGGCTTGCTGCGGTCAAACTCCACCATCCCTTTGTTGATAATGATGCATATGTAGATAGTTACGATGTAAGTCTTCTTTGGGTACATTTATACTCACGTTTGCCTATTTTATGTTTTTGCGAGAGATTTCAGTCTCGCTAGTAGTTCCACGTGGACTTGACGTTTAGCTTGATACCTCAGCTACGATCTTGTGCCCTCGGCGGATCTGGTAGATAGTCGGGCTTCTCGGCCTTTTTCATTTGTAGATGTACGTACTCGGACATGTTAAGCTTCGCATGTGCTTTGACTTGTATGCCTGAATGTTGGGTCGTGAGACCCGTGTTTATAATATCTCGCTCCTCGGGCCTATTGAATAAAATACTTGAGTCGTAGAGTCATGTTGTGATGCCATGTTGTATTTGCACATATCGAGCATATTGTGTGTATGTTATTGAAATGCTTGGTATGTGTGGGATCGACTATCTAGTTGTTTATCTTTAGTAGCCTCTCTTACGGAAATGTCTCCTAGTGTTTCCACGAGCCATGGTAGCTTGCTCTTGCTCCGGAACACTTAGGCTGGCGGCATATGTCCTTCTTCGTTCTGTATACATCCCTTGAAAATGTCACGCGATGGATCTGGAGTCTGTTAGCCCGCTTCTGCCCGGTTCACGAGTCTGCTAGCCCGTGCTACAGCTGGATTCACTTTCGATGGCCGACACGTTCGATCTTTGGGTCATGGATGCCCGTCCTGTAAGTTTGTGCCACTTTGGGTTTCGACTAGCCATGTCAGCCGGGCTCCTTATCATATGGATGCTAGCGACACTATCATATCGTGTGCCAAAAGGCGCAAGCGGTCCCGGCAAAAGTAAAGGCGACACCCGTGGGAATACCGTACGTGAGGCCGCAAAGTGATATGAGGTGTTACATGCTAGATCGATGTGGCATTGAGTCGGGGTCCTGACACTTAGTTACTATGCAGAGCTCTTCAACTGCCAAATTGGTCATTTTCCTATGTGTTACTTAGGAGTACCAGTTAGTTTCTCCTCCCTAAGATGCCTTGAATGGATATTTGTTGATGATAAAATTGGCAAATGCTGTGAAGCCTAGATAGGCAATGCTGCTTCATCGGGTGGCAGACTTACACTGCTGAACTCCTCCTTATCCAGTATAGTCTATTACTATATGGCTATGTTTCTTCTCCCTAAAACCTTCATTGAAAAATTGGACAAGAGGAGACATCGGTTTTTCTGGCAAAGTTGGGAGGGACGAAAAAGGTATCGCTTAGTTCGTTGGAGCAGAGTATGTCGCTCCAAGGACAAAGGTGGGCTGGGTGTGAAGGACCTACGTAAACAAAATATCAGCCTCCTGGTAAAATGGTGGTGCAAGCTTGATACTCAACATGGACTTTGGCAAGATATAGTTAAGGCCAAATACTTGAAGAGAGCTACGGTTTCCACGGTGAAGAGCAAGTTTAATGATTCTCCTATCTGGAAAGATATTATGAAAGTTAAGGAATATTACATGCGGGGCAGAACTATTCATATTAATTCAGGGGATGTGGCTCAAGTTTGGGAGGACTCCATGAATGGAATGCCTCCTATGTGTGTTCAATACCCGCAGCTGGTTAGCATTTGTAATATGCCTAAGATTACGGTTGACAAGTTGGGGGGTGTGGAGGTCGGCGACATGTTTTGCAGAAGGCTAAACCCCCCTCTCGAGAACATGTGGAATGAGATGCGCACAACTGTGCTGAGTATTATTTCCTCTACAGAACCAGACCAGGTTGGCTGGGGTCCTGGGCCTAAGCGTCGTTTTACTACTAAATCCATGTACAAACTCCTTGAAATCAACCTTGCAGGGTGTGACTATCGGTGGGTTTGGAAAGCTAATATTCCCCTTAAGATCAAAATCTTTATGTGACAGTTATTTCAGGACGCGGTCCTAACTAGAGATGTTATGAAACGTCGAAATTGGCCTGGTAATGCTAAGTGTTCGTTCTGTGCTGCTCGTGAGACGGTGCAACATCTTTTCTTCCTATGCCCTGTTGCCAGGGTGATCTGGTGATCGGTGGGAGCGGTCCTGGGCACTGATCTATGCCGTAATAACCTTTGGCAGTATTACACTTGGTGTTATATTTATCTTCTTGATGGTGCTAAATTCTATACTTTTGGTCTCGCTGCCATCTGTTGGGCAATTTGGAACAATCATAACAGAGCAACCTTTGAGTTTAAGATTCCTAAAACTCCTTTTGAGATTGTCTTTTCCGCGTGTGTCTTTATCACCTACTGGGAAGGTCTCCTAAAGGGGGAAGACCGTGAGGCAATGGAGCGTGGAGCAGAGATGCTGAGGCGCAGCATAAGCAACATGATGATGATCTGCGCAGCTGCGACTGAAGATTCAGCGACAACATGATAGCTCGCATCTTCAACCTCCAGCTAATTCAGGAAGTGTCGGAGTAATGTGCCATGGGTAGGCCGACCCAGGACCCAAGATCTTTCAAGACTTCGGGGCAGGCCGCGCCCCTCAGCCGAGTCCCAGCAGGGCGACCTTCAAGAAGGCCGAGTCCCAGCTGGCGACCTTCGAGAAGGCCGAGTCCCAGCTGGCGACCTTCGAGAAGGCCGAGTCCCAGCTGGCGACCTTCGAAGAAACCGAGTCCCAAGACGGCGACCCCCGACCAAGCCGACTCCTGGCTTGCGGCCTCCCAAGGGGCCGACTCCGAGAGTCGGCCCGCGACCTTCCATGAAAACCAACGCAGGGTACAGCCCGTCGTGGCTGTCCCCTCGGACCACGGGAGGAGGGCATGGCTCTGATGGCAGCGTCACGGGAGATCTCCGGTGGTAGCGGCACTGTGCCATGCCACCCTGACCTCGACCACGATGCAGCGCCTTTGTACCCACAACAGCGTACGTGCGGTAGAGATCGCCGGGCCCTCCGTCGGTGAGATAGAGGAGCTCGGCGGAGAATTGAGGCGGCCTGCAGTCGGCCTCCCGGTCGGCCGCCCCGGCGGGGCCCCTGCGCCATAAACCAGATTGGATGGGGAGTGGCAGTGATCACTGACGGTAGCCTTTGTTCCCACGACCCCATGACCATGCTGCGTCATCGAGAGTCTTTGCCAGATACTCAGCATCCATGAGACCCGCCCGGTCGGCCCCCCAGTCGGCGGAGAAGGCGGCCATAAGAGGCTGATGGTGGGGGCCACGCCCGATCAGTTACCATTGTACCCCGAAGCAGAGCCTATATAAACCCCGAGGCACCCATGCAAAGGTTTCGACCTGGTAGGTTTTAGACACATAGCAAGAGGAAAGGGCTAGCCTTGCTCCTTCCTGCCTCCATACAGCTCAAGGAGCACCATTGTACTATCTCCCCATAGTGATCATGCGGAGACCCAGAGCAGCGATGAGGGGTATTATCTCCTCGGAGAGCCCCGTGGGTAAGATTCGCGGCGTGCATGCCTTCGCCTCATCCGCTTCGAGGCACCGGCGACGTTCTACTCGCCCCCACCATGATAAGCCACCCGTTGGCATATGTCGCATCAACCCCGACATTTGGCGCCCACCACAGGGCGAGGTGCACCGTCGTCCGGAGATCTGTTACGGGCGGGAACCCTCTTCCTCCTGGCGGCGCAGCCAGCCCGGCTTCGCCGAGATGGGGTCTGCGTCGGCCTTGCTGCAAGGCGTCGAAGCCGTCTCGCAGCGGCGGCTCGCCCGAACTCCTCGGCGAGTGCGCCTCTCCGGCGAGCCAGCGCCCGGCCGCGCGGGTGGCCCCGAAATCTTCTCGCGGGCCTCCTTGATCAGCTCAAGTCACGGCGAGCCGCCGTGACTTGGAGTCCGTAAACTCCTCCGACCCGATCTTTGGTCGACTCCGGCGCCGTATCGCGATACCTTCCCCACCAGCGTGGTGGTTTCTGACGAGCGCTTCCGTGCGAGGAGAGCGGCGGAAGCGCCGTCGCGGAGGTGCTCGTCGCCGGCCACGGCGAGCACTCCGGAAAACGCCGAGACCCGCTGCTGCGTACCGCAAGACCTGTCGCGCCCCTCCGGAGGGCGGGCGCGAAGATCTTGGAAAAACGCCGCCTTGAGCTTATCGAAAGCGCCAAGAAGTTGGCGAGCATGAGACGCCTGTTTGAAGCGTACCAGCGCGAGGTGGATCGCGCTGTAGGTGGCACGCCGGCTCCGACTGGGCCGAGCCGTCTTGGCGCGGTCCGAGAGCGCGGCGCGGCCGTCGCCGATCTGTTCGGGGCGAAGCGTCCCGTCTACGCCACCGCCGCGGAGAACATCCGCGCCGCCCAGGCGGCGACCGAGGAACGAGGATCTCGGCGGCGAAAAGCGCCGTGTGATAGCGGGCGAGTCCAGCAGCTCCTCGGCAGCGGCTGCTGCGCGAAATCTGGCGGCGGCAGCGCATGACGCGCCGCAATGAAAACGATGACTTGCCCCTCGCCGAGATCGAGGCGCGACCTCCCGTCGCCGGTGGCGGAGTCCGCGAAGGAGGAGAGAGAGCGGCTGCGAGCCACGGTCGGACTTCGTATCTCCATCGGCGAGACCAAGATAGCCGCCCAGGCGGTGAGCGGCGTGATGATTATCTGCCTCCCGCCTCGGAGAAACGGCGAAGTCTCCCGCCGCCTGTCGAGCATCCGACTCTCGGAGATCGCCTTGGTCGCCGAGAGGGAGTCGGAGAAAACGACGCCCGCCACCGAATCGACCGACTCCACAGATCCCTGGTGTTGGAGGAAGAAGGCGGCTGAGCCCGCCTTGCTTGGGCCCGCGCCGAGCGAGCCTTTCCCCAAAGGGTTCACGCTCCCACGAGACCGCCCAAATACACCGCTCCGTGAAGCGGAAGATTGGCTGATAGACTACTCCACGGTGTCGACGCCGCCATGGCAACAAGCGAAGTCGCCGTCAAGTATGTTCCCCTCATGCTCCAGGCACAGCCGGACATGGCTGAACAACTGAAGCCCCGCAGCATCAACAGCTGGGTCGACTTCACCGAGGCCTTCATTCGCCTTCACCCACCACAAGCGACCTCGAAAGCGGCGCGCCCGGCTCTCCTTGTGCGTGCAAGGCCCCGAGTCGGCGACGCGATTATCTCCTGCTACCGGGCGAGCTCGAAACTCCTCAGGCGCACGAGGTGCAGGCCATCGAGTACTTCACGGCCCAGGTGCCGAGAGGTACCCTCCTCAAACACAAGCTCCTCTGCGACAAGCCCGAAACCCTCGGCGAGCTGCTAGTCGCCAGCGGACAAATGCATACGGCCGACTCCTCTATGAAGACGGAGATCCAAGTCAGCCTTGGTGGCAAGGTGATCCCCGAGGCTCCCGAGCGCCCGGTGGAGACGCCGCCGGCCGGCAACAGCAGCGAACGACAACAAGCGCCAAAGCCCCCACCGACTTCCAACAGCGGCGGTGGCAGCGATGAAGACCAGCAGCTGAGGGCAGCCTCGGCCAGCGGCGAAGGCGGCAAGTCCAAGCTGGCTGCGGCTTTCTCCTATGGCGAGCTCTGGATGGTCCTTGCAAGTTCCACAGCGGTGCGAAGCCGTCAAACCATACCACCGAAGTGCCAGCGGCTCGTCGGGATCGCGAAGGAGGCGGCCTCACCCCTCCGCCGCTGCCAGGGCGCGCCGCCCGCCCGCCGCCTCCGCGGCGGCGGCAGCGGCGGTCGGCGCAGATCAAGATGAGTTTCGGAAGAGCCGGAGCATCGTAGTGTTCACGATCTGACGACGGCCGCGGCGCGCGCCGGCGAAGCAGCGAAGTTAGCGGTGGCATCGAAGCCCGAGTTCATGCATTGGTCAGAAGCCTATCGGTGAGTCGGGCGGATCACCCAGAGGTGATGCGAGTCCGGCTCGTCGCCTTGGTTCTTGAGGCGACCTTGGCCAGCGACAAGCGGGCGCCCGCTTCTCGCGAGTCTGATAGGCGGAGGCAGCATAAACATCACATACAAAGATACCATGGGCTTCGGAATCGAGCGGAGGCAGGCTGCGGAGTAGCCGCCGCATTTTCCATGGGATCATACCGGCCTCTCCGCTCGCCCGATTGGCAAGATTCGATAGATGTCCTCTTGGAGACAAAGATCACTTCCGCCGAGCCGATCTGGTTCGGTGGTGGACTTGGAGAGCCCATACCATGCTCTGCTAGGCGGCCTGCCACAGCCAAGTTCATGGCGGTTCCCCACTACGCCTATCTCAAGATGAAGATGCCGACCTCGAAGGGGATCTTGACCGTTGCCGGCGACTACAAGAAGTCGTCCGCTTTCTTGTGGCGAAGCGATCGGCTGGCCGAGTCTCTGGTGATCGCGGCGGCGGCTCCTTGACCGTGTCGTGGCGATGGCTGGGAAGCGGCGGAGATGTCGCCAGACCCCAAGGAGTCGGGCGGAAGGATCGTTCAAGCCGGCCAAAGAGACCAAGAAGATACCTTTGGACCCAGAACACCCAGAGAGGTCTGTTGTCATGGGCAGCGGCCTTGACAACAAATAGGAAAGCGAGCTCGTCGATTTCCTCCGTGAGAATCGGGACATCTTCGCATGGTCCCCAAGGACATGCCGGTGTACCGACGGAGGTCGCCGAGCACAAGTTACATGTCGGGCCGGATGTGAAGCGGTCGAGACAGCCCTTGCGCCCGTCTGTCAGAAGAGAAGAGGAGAGTAGTTGGAGAGGAGATAGCCCGGCTCCTGGCAGCCGGCTTCATCATGGAGGTGTTCTTTCCGGAGTGGTTGGCTAACCCTGTGCTGGTGTTGAAGAAAAACAAGCAGTGGTGGATGTGCATTGACTACACCAGCCTCAACAAAGCCTGCCCAAAGGATCCATTCGCTCTGCCAAGGATTGATCAGGTGATAGACTCCACAGCCGGATGCGAGCTGTTGAGTTTCTTGGATGCATACTCGGGATATCACCGGATCAAGTTGAATCAGCGACGGTGAAGACCGCCTTCATCACGCCGTTTGGAGCCTTACGCTGCAGCGATGGCGTTCGGCGAGGAATGCGGCGCCACCTTTCAGCGTTGCATGCGAAATGCCTCCTCAAGCAACTTCGGCGGGAATGCCCATGTTTATGTGGATGATGTGGTGGTGAAGGCGGAGGCGTGGGGCGCTGCTAGAGGACTGAAGGAGACCTTTGAGAATCTGCGCTGATTCGAGATCAAACTCAACCGGAGAAGTGCGTGTTGGTCCCAGCCGGCCAGCTCCTTGGTTTTGGTCTCGAGCAGCGGCATAGAGTGCAACCTGTGAAGATCAAGGCCATTGAGAGGATGGAGGTACCCAGCCATTGCTGGGCGTCAGAAATTCACTTGGCTGCTTGGCTTCCATAAGCGAGTCATCGATCGGTTTGGCGAGAAACTCGCCATTGTATCAACTAATGAAGAAACCACTTTTTGAGTGGAACCACAAAGCGGATGAGGCATTTCTCCAAGCGAAGAAGATCTTGACGACTCCCCGTCTTTGGCGGCTCCGACTCCTAAAGAGCCCATGCTTTTGTACATCGCCGCCACCGGTCGGGTAGTCAGCCTGATTATTGTAGTCGGCGCAAGGAGGAAGGCAAAGCGCTCGATCCGAGACCGGTATATTACAGGCGAGGTCTTGTCGACCTCCAAGCAAAACTACCCTCACTACGGAAGATGTGCTCTGGCGTGCATTTTGCCGCCAAGAAGCTGAAACCCTACTTCAAGAGCATCCAATCAACATGGTTTGCCTTTGCCCCACTCGTGAGATCATCGGAGCCGAGATCGTCCGGCCGAGTGGCCAAGTGGGCTATCGACTTAGCTCCTACGATCTACTACCAACCTCGCACCGCCATCAAATCGCGGTATGGCCGACTTCCTCGTCGGTGGGCGAGACCCAATACTGCCACTGCGCTGATTCCACTCATTGGCAACTTCACTTGACGGCTCCAAGATGCGCTCCGGCCTCGGGCGGCGTCGTCCTCACCTCCCCAAGGGCGACAAGCTCAAATCGTGCTGCAAAGTCGCCGCCGCCTCCAACAACGTCGCCGAATATGAAGCACTTTCGTTCACGGGCTCCGGCTTGCCAAGGAACTCGGCATTCGCGGATCACGTACTCTGGCGACTCCGACTTGGTGGTTCGGCGATCATCCGGCCCGGGGCGCCAAGGGCATAAACATGGCAAGCTACCGCTTCTTGGTGCAGCAGCTCGGCGGATATTTTGAAGGATCGAGTTCCTCCACGTACCAAAAGCGACAACGATCAGCGAGCGCATTGGCGCGAGTCGGCTCCACTCGCCAGGCGATACCTTCTGGCGTCACCCTTCAACGCCTCCTCAAGCCGTCTATCAAGCCTTCACCAGAGTCTGACTCCATTTTCGTGTCGGCTTCCCCAGAAATAGTCGGATCCGACTCCAAGACATCAGCAAGCGACCTCAAGAAAGCTACGGTCGGCCCGGGGACTGCGCCAGTCGGCCCGGGGACTGCGCCGATCGGCCGGGGGCTGCGCCCGGTCGGCCGAGGCTGCTATAATCGGCCGGGAGGCTGCGCCCGATGAGCCGAGACTCCCTCAATTCAGCAAGCGGCAGCAGAGCCCAGCCCGCCGCCTCCCAGCCCAGCCACCCTCGTCCAAGTCGCTGTGGTGACAATCGAAGAGATAGCAGCACCTTCATGGGCGCAACCCATCCTCAAGTTCCTAGTCAACAAGGAGTTGCCTGCAGATGAGACTCTGGCTCGGCAAGTACAACGCCGAGCGGCAGCCTACACCATAGTCAGCAGAGAATTAGTCGGTAGCAGCGTCACTGGTGTCCACCAGCGTTGCGTGGAGTCGAACAAGGCCAGCGATCCTCAAGGACATCCATCGAGCGAGTGTGGTCACCACGCGGCCTCGAGGGCGCTCGTGGCCAAAGCCTTTCGGCACGGTTTCTTTTGGCCGACTGCCCTGGAAGAAGCCAAAGAATTAGTCAAGAAGTGCAAGGGGTGCCAGGTGTTCCGCTCCAAGCCCCTTCAGCCGGCTTCCATGTTGAAGGCGATCCCTATCGCTGGCCCTTTGCGGTTTGGGGCTGGACATGGTGGGACCTTTCAAGGCGGCCCGGCGGCTGACTCATTTACTCGTCGCGGTGGACAAGTTCACCAAGTGGGTGGAAGCAAAGCCCATCAAGAAATTAAATGGGCCCACAGCGGTGACTTTCATTGCCGACATCACGGTGCGGTATGGCATACCACAGCATCATCACGGACAGCGGCACCAACCGCCAAGGCGCCTTGGCTCGTTTACTGCGCGACGCAGGGCATCCGGCCCGGACTTAGCGTCCGTTGCCCATCCATGATCAAGCGGCCGGGTAGAAGCGAGCCAGCGGCCTCATCCTATCCGACATCAAGCCTCGATTGGTCGAACCACTCGGCGTTCGGCGGCTGTTGGGTGGAAGAGCTGCTGCCGTCCTCTGGAGTCTGCGCCGCGACTCGAACAGATCAACGGCTTCACGCCGTTCTTCCTCGTCTCGGTGCGAAGCCGTCATCCCGCGGATATACAATTCGACTCTCCACGAGTCTCCATGTACACCGAAGAGGAGGTGAAGAAGCCGCCAAGGCGGCGTCGACCTCTTTGGAAGAGGGCGGCTGTTGGCACTCGGCGATCCAGCATCTACCAAAGCGAGTCTGCGGCGATACTGTCGCAAGGTCAAGCCAAGATCATTCCAAGAGGCGACCTTGTGCTCCGGCTGATTCAGAGGACAGCCGGCCAGCACAAGTTGTCGGCGCCTTGGGAAGGCCCCTTCATCATCAGCAAAGTGTTGGGAAACGATGCCTACTACCTGATCGACGCTCAGAAGCCTCGAGCACGCAAGAGGCGACTACGGCAAAGAGGCAGGCGCCCGTGGAGCGCAAATCTTCTTGAAGATTTCTGGTGATATAGTATGTATCGCGCTACTCCCCCTTCACGTATTAAGCACCAAGACCTCGGGCCCCGAGCCGAGCTCGAAGGACGCCTTTTGATTATCTGTATGATATGAATTTAACCAAAATGCTTCCCCATTTTTATCATACCGTCGGCACGGGTCCGACAAAGTCGGCCGGGGACTACGCAAATCTTAATGCTATGAAGCGCTCCGAGGTCGAGACAAGTAATGGGCGGCGCTCAAAGCCGTCTCTCTGAAAGCCACAGCTCGCAGAGCGATCCGATAAAGAGGGAGGCGGAAAGTGGCCATACGTGAAAAATAGCTAAGGACTTAAGAGCTACGCATAGCACAAACCGGCTCTCGGTCCCCCTCTTGAGCCGACTCACGAGTAGTCGGCTCACGGTTTAACCTTTATTAAACGGTGACTTTGAGAGTCGGCCGGCGATTCAACCAAACTTACTCGACTCTTTAAGCGACTAAGTACTTGCCCCAAGGTAGCGAGCAGCTTGACCCAGCTGACGATCCATGAGCGGCTGCCCGAGGCCAGCAAGCGGCAACCAAAGGAAGGCGACAAAGGAAAACAGTCTAGAAAGAGCCAAAGCAAGCAGAAGGCGGAAACCTGATAAATATTTACATAAGGCCCTTGGCCGAATACACCCCGCGGGTGGAATTGTTCGCAACTTACAAGTTTTTCAAAAGAACAAAAGAAACAGGTAAGGCCGACGCATCCTAGGGGGCGGCCTCCGGAGCCGGAGGGCAGGCAGCGTAGCGGCAGGCGTCGGGGCGGTCGGTGGCGGTCTCGGCAGTAAGCCCTCGGCGTTTTGCCTTGTCCTTCCGAGGCTCGTTGCTGGAGGCGCGATCAAGCTGAGGCTGGTCGCCTTCTTCGTGCTCTGGCGCCTCCTCCTCCTCGCCTCCATCCTCCGACTCGCCTTCCCCCTCGGTGCTGGAGCCGATTACCTCCGCAGAGTCTTCCTCGTACTCTGGGTGCATCCCGAACCACTCAGGCGGAGCCTCCTCGCCGTCGGCGGTCGCTCGGCACAAAGACACTAGTGTCCGTGTACTCGGCGATGGCATGGCCCGACGGCAGGCGCCTTCCACAGCCTCGATTCGGCTGGGCCTCCGGCCGGAGCAGCGGCAGGCGGTCGAGGTCGATCCGGGTACCAGCCCTTGGCGAACTCCAGGGCCGGCGTGCTCGGCGCACGCGCCGAGCCCTCAAGCCTCGGCGGCGGCGGCGACCTCCAGCCAGGTCGGCCGTCCGGTGGCGGTGCGAAGAGCCGGCACCTCCGGCCATAGGGCGGTGGCGACTTAAGGCGCCCGTAGCGTTGAAGACGGCGCATCAGACGGTGAGCAGGCCGAAGGCGAGCCCCGATGCTCAAGATCTGCTCGTCGACAGTGCGGGGCGCGTTGGCTGCGGTCACCTCGCTCTGCGCCCTTCGCTCCTCCCGATCCGCCTCGATGGCCGGAATGACGGCCTGCGAGTGGCCCAGGAAGAAGTCTGCGAAAGATAAGAAAGGAAACAGTCAAGAAAAACCAGAAAACAGTTCGACAAAGAATCGAAAGACCAAAAGAGAAGGCGGGAGTTACCGTCGGCGGCGTCCTCAAGCGCGTGGTAGCGGAGGTCGACGCCGCCTCACGGTCGGTCGAGGCGGCCGCTCCATCTCGAACTTCGGCGAAGGGCATCCTCGCGACTTGGCGTCCGCTGCGCCTTCGGGCAGATCATACCTTTCGGCCCGATTCGTCGCCAGAGGTCGCGTTCTTGGCGAAGCTTGTCGCCTCTTCCTCCTTAGTGCGACGGCGGCGTTGGCCTCATCCAGCTGCCCTTGAAGAGGCGGCGTTGGCGTCTGAAGCCCAAAGAAAGATAAACATCATCAGGCAAAGAAGGTGGCGGGAGATCCGGCCCGACCCGCGCAGCGATCGGCGAATCTCGGGGACTACAGCCAGGCTTCTTGCGCGCCCAGCGGAGAAGAAGGAAAGAAATCGCCCGAAGATCCGGCCCATCGCGCGATCGGCCCGAATCTCGGGGACTACAACCAGGTGCGCCAGTGCGCCCGCGAAGAAAAAAAATCCGCTTACCTCGACTCTCCGCGGATCGGGCGTCCGCTTCTCGGCTCTTCAGCGTTGCGGTTGAAGGCGGTAGCGGAGGTTGTGGTATTCCTGCAAGGACGGCAAAAGCAAGGTCAGCCGAAGATCGCTAAAGGGAGTTCGAGCGCTGCTCGGCAGCCGACTCGAACTCGGGGACTACCAGTGGGTCTTGTTTGCGCGCCCACGAAAAAGACAAGAGAGTCAAAAAAACAAATCGTGCCCGGACCGAGGCCCGCATGGCGAATCGTCTGGTGTAGAGTGGAGGGCCTCGCCTTCCTTGCGCAACTTGGACCGAACGTCCAAGGCGCTGGTCAGCGGGCGTTACGCCTTCGCGCACCCAGCGGTGGGGCGGCGCGAGGCCTCGGCGTCGGTTCGCCATCTTGGCGGCGTCCGTCTCGAGCCAGCGCGCTGACTCGTCCTTCGACTTCGGCGAGTCGGCGCCGTGTTTCGCGAAGCAGCTGCTGCGCGTCGGCATCGTCCGCGGCGGTGGGTCTCTGCGGGTCCACGGCTGCTTGCCGTCGCGCCTCGAGGACAGGCGGCGGTGGTGGCGGGCGGCGCCGCACGAGTGTCCGAGCGAAGCTTCGCCGCCTTCCTCGGCGAAGAGATTGGCGGTGCCGACCTCCCGGTCTGCCCGTAAAGTCGGTGGCGGCGCTGATGGCAGCGGAGGACAAGCACGCATCGCCCAGCGAAGCGCCGCCTGGCGTCCCGTTTTAGCGGCGGCGCGGCGCGCGCCACGCCTCTTCCAGATGCCGCTGGGCATCGGCGGCCGCCTTGTCGGCCTGCGCCTTCTCTAGGCGTCTGGCCTCCTCCTCCGCGCGCTTCTCCCGCGCGTTCCGCTCCGTCGCCTCCCGGAGATCGGCGGCGGGGTCGACCCGCCGCGTGTTGGAGGACGTCGCCCCCGACCCCATGACAGAGGGCGCGGCGACTCTCTCAAGGAGAGGGGCGCTGGAGAGCAGAGGGTGAGAGTCGAGCAATTCAAGAAAGGTCGGGGAAGAGCAAAAGTAAAAACTTACGAAGAGACAAGCGGCTTCTTCACTTCCTTCCGGGGCGGTTGGCTCGCGACCGCCTCCTCCCGCTGGTCGCAGCGGGCGGTCCCCCAGGCTTCTTGGCCGGCCGCCAGCCTTCGACCAGCGTGGCGTTTCTTCGACCCGGCCTGGTTGGAGGGGCCGGTCCTCGGTTGAGGGCGCGGGACGACTTCTGCGTCGATGTCATCCTCGGGCCAATCGGCGAAGGTCGCCGACGGCCTGAGGCCGCCCTCCTCCTCCTCCCTGCCGCCTTGGCGTCGGCCTCAGCCTTGCGGCTCCAGTCGGGGTCGTCAGCGTCGCTGACCTCGCGGTCGAGGGCGTACCTGCTGCTCTCTCTGGCGCCCGGCAGCAGCGCCAAGAGGGGATTCTGCTCAAAAAAACTAGCATGATCGAGTTGAAGTCGGATCACGAGCAAGATTGGAACACAGATGGGAAACTTACCTCCGGCGGAGGTTGTCATGTAATCTGGCTCCTTGCCGAACTGCCACTCGTCGGTGAACTTGTAGTGGGCGATGAGGTTCACCATGTTCGCCACTTCCACGCAGCGGCATGTCCTTGGTGCACAGCCCGGCTGGGATCATGCCGGCCGCTCATCCGCGAGATGAGATGGGGCCGGCCTTGGGCGGGAGCACTCGGCGCGCCACAAAAGCGGCCAAGAGGTCGGAAGCAGCGAGCCCCTCCAGCTGCGTCGGGACTCGAAAGCGCGCCACGGCGCCCGACTCCGGAGGCAGGCGTCTTGACCGGTGGGACCAGCTGGCCGGCCGGCCCGTCAGCGGCTCGGGGTCGAAGGGCGGCAGGTTGACCCAGTCGCCGTCGGTGGCGACGTTCTTCACGTAAAAGTACGTCTTCTGCCACATCTTCACCGACTTCACCAGCCGGATGGGCGGGAAGGGGTTGTCGGCCGTCGTGCGCCGCGACGCGACGAACGTACCGCACTGCGCCGGCGTGCCGGCGGCCTGCGTGCCGAGCTTGGAAGAGAAGAACTCTCCCCACAGCTCGATGGTTGGGAGAACGCCGATGTACGCCTCGCACAGGGTGGCGAAGGCGGAGAGGAGTACCACCGCGTTGGGGGTAAGGTGGTGCGGCTGCAGATGGTACAGCTCGAGCGAGCGGAGAATCCGCTTCGCCGGAGGCCCATCCAGCGCATGAGGTGCGAGCGGAAGATGACCCTTCGCTTTGCCTCGGCGCGGGCGGATTCCCCTTGGCGGGCGGGCCTGCACCGGTCAAGACTCGGAAGGCGGCGGGTCAGGCGGAGAACTTCGATGTCCTCGCGTCCCACGTCTGAAACCGTCCCATTCGCCGGGCCTTGGCGATGGGCGCGGCGGAAGAGCTCATTGTCGGCGGAGAAGAAAGAGCGTGAACAGCGGTGCGGCGAACAAGAAGAAGGCGAGAGGCGAGGAGGAGGGCGCGGCGTGCTGCGCCGCGCTCCCCTCGGCCTATTATAGCCCCAGGGGCTGAAAGCGAGGCGATGTGGGGATTAATCGCGCGCGACCCACGGCGCCCGCGATTAAAACCCCGAATTCTGCCGCGGTAACCACGTGGGGATACCAACGCCCTCGGCGCGGCGGATCCGCTCGGGGAGCGAGGCGCGGTAGTGGCGAGCCCCACCTATCGGCCCGTCCGTCCGCAGCGTGGGCAGGCAGCTATCGCCTCCGCGTGGCGTTACGTGATAAGATCGTCTCGCGGATGGCGAAGCGTGGCGTCGCCGCTGGTTTCCCGCCATGACTTGCGGGAGGCGGCCTAGCAGGCGGGCGGCTCTGCGAGCGCGGAAAGGCACGGCCGAATCTCGAGTCGGCGCCCGAGATGAATTGCCGAAGCCTCGAGGCGGCGCCCGCGCCGCCCGGCACCGGGACTCTTGTCGGAGTAATGGGCCATGGGTAGGCCGACCCAGGACCCAAGATCTTTCAAGACTTGGGGCAGGCCGCCACCCTCGGCCGAGTCAGCGAGGCGACCTTCAAGAAGGCGAGTCGGTGGCGACCTTGAAGGCCGAGTCCCAAATGGCGACCTTCGAGAAGGCGAGTCAGTGGCGACCTTGAAGAAACCGAGTCCCAAGGCGGCGACCCCGACCAAGCCGACTCGGCTTGCGGCCTCCCAAGGGGCCGACTCCGAGAGTCGGCCCGCGACCTTCCACGAAAACCAACGCAGGGTACAGCCCGTCGTGGCTGTCCCCTTGGACCCACGGGAGGAGGGCATGGCTCTGATGGCAGCGTCACGGGAGATCTCGGTGAGGCGCAGCGCTGTTGCCATGCCACCTGACCTCGGCCACGTGCATGCAGCCTTTGTACCTGGCAACCTGACGACGTCCGAGAGATCGTCGGGCCCTCCGTCAGTGAGATAGAGGAGCTCGGCCGGAGAATTCAAAGACGGCCCTGCAGGAGTCGGCCTCCCCGGAGTCGGCCGCCCCCTGGCAAGGGCCCCACGCGCCATAAACCAGATTGGATGGGGAGTGGCAACAGTGATCACCTGACAGGCGGCGGCACTGTTCCCACGACCCCATGACCATGCCTGCGTCATCAGCGTCTGCACAAGATCTCAGCTTGTCCATGGGACCCTTGATCAGCGGGCCCAATCGGCGGAGAAGGCGACCATAAGAGAGCCCGACGATATGGGCCGCCCGATCAGATTACCATTGTACCCGGGCAGGCCTATCTCGGCCCCCCGGCACCCATGCAAAGGGTTCGGCCCTGAGTAGGTTTTTAGACACATAGCAAGAGGGAAAGGGCTAGCCTTGCTCCTTCCTGCCTCCATACAGCTCAAGGAGCACCATTGTACTATCTCCCCATAGTGATCATCACGGAGACCCTTGAGCAGCAGCCAGAGGGGTATTATCTCCTCGGAGAGCCCCAAGCTGGGTAAGATTCGCCCGGCGTGCATGCCCGCCTCATCCCGCTTCCAGGCACCGGCGACGTTCTACTCGCCCCCACCATGATAAGCCACCCGTTGGCATATGTCGCATCCAACCCCCGACAGGAAGCCAGGGTTGCTGTTGTGTGTTCTCCTGCGCGAGAGTGTGACTTGATGGGTCATGTATTTTGCATGATACTTTGCTGGTGTCTGTTGGGTGCTAAGAACTGTAGGTGTTGTCAGGTTTTCGCCACACAGCAGGTGTCTCGTAGGCGAGTTCCTGTGGTGGGTTTCCCGGTGATGCGTTGAACTCGCTTCCCCCTTTCCCGCTTCCTTCTCTAGTTCAGCTCGTAGACTTTTGTATTTCTGTTATTTGGTTAATGGAAAGGGGTAATGCCCTGTTCAGAAAAGACTAGCTCGTTAATCAAAGATGGCTAAGTTTCCTAGCCATGGACATGAGTTGTCATTTGATAATGGGATCACATCATTAGTGGAATGATGTGATGGCCAAGACCCATCTGTTATATTAGCATAATGATCATTCGGTTTTATTGCTATTGCTTTCTTCATGACTTATACATGTTCCTGTGACTATGAGATTATGCTAATCCCGGATACCAGAGGAATGCCTTGTGTGCTATCAAACATACATAACGTAACTGGGTGATTATAAAGATGCTCTACAGGTATCTCCCAAGGTGTTTGTTGGGTTGGCATAGATCGAGATTAGGATTTGTCACTCCGAGTATCGGAGAGGTATCTCTGGGCCCTCTCGGTAATGCTCATCACTATAAGCCTTGCAAGCAATGTGACTAATGAGTTAGTTACGGGGTGATGCACTATGGAACAAGTAAAGAGACTTGCCGGTAACGAGATTGAACTAGGTATGATGACACCGACGATCAAATCTCGGGCAAGTAACATACCGATGACAAAGGGAACAACATAGGTTGTTGTGCGGTTTGACCGATAAAGATCTTCATAGAATATGTAGGAACCAATGTGAGCATCCAGGTTCTGCTATTGTTTATTGATCGGAGATGTGTCTCGATCATGTCTACATAGTTCTCGAACCCGTAGGGTCTGCACACTTAACGTTGGATGATGATTTGTATTATGAGTTATGTGTTTTGGTGACTGAAGTTTGTTCGGAGCCCCGGATGAGATCACGGACATGACGAGGAGTCTCGAAATGGTCGAGAGGTAAAGATTGATATATTGGAAGGTGGTATTCAAACACTGGAAGGGTTCGGAGTGTATCGGGTACAAACCGGAGTACCGGAGGGGTTACCGGAACCCCCGCCGATGGAAGATATGGGCCATATGGGCCATGAGCGGGAGGCTAATAAGCCCACAAGGGGCTGGTGCACCCCTCGCAAGGGAGGAGGCCGAATTGGACTAGGGAACGGGGGTGCCACCCCCTTTCCTTCTCCTACTCCCTCTCCTTCCCCCTTTCCACCTCCGTAAGAAGAAAAAAGAGGGGGGGGGCGAATCCTATTAGGAGTGGAGCCTAGTAGGACTCCCCCGTCCCTTAGCGCGCCCATGGTGGCCGCCCTATTCCTCCCTCCACTACAAAAAAAGACACATCCGTGACATTTTGGGCCGAATGAATTTTTTTTCTGTCATACATATGACACTTCTATGACGATAATTGTGACAAAACCCGGTATCATTATAGATGTGGTGGGCTCCTACTTCTATGACAAAAATCATGATGAAAATGGGCTTTTAGTCTGGGCGGGCGGAGACGCAGCTGCATGACATTATTTGGGCCGTCCATGACGAAAAAACCATGGTAGAAGCGAGGCGAGGAAAATTTCGGGAGTTCGATTCACGGTGGGAGGTTGGGGCGGCGATCGCGCTTTCTCTCATCTGAGTGCAGCGTGTGTGCGGCGTTAGCTCTAATCGAACCCGAAGCGGGCGTTGGGCTCTAACTAAACCCGAGCGATTGCATTGTAGGCTACGCATTTCTGAACCCGAGCGATCGATCAATGGCTGTTAACTGAACCCGATCGAGCGATTCCTTAGCTACTGGTGCTAACTGAAGCCGATCGATTGGATGAACAGTGAGCGTTGCGGGGGGGGGTTGGATGAACTGTGAGTGGTGGGGGTGGATGCAAGACCCCGTGGCGTTGCCTCTGGATGAACAAGACCCCGTGGTGTGGAGGGCTCGATGAACAGTAGACAGTGGAGGGGTGCCCGTGGAGGGGTGGTTGAACAGTAGCCGGTGGAGTAGCACGCAGTGGAGGCTGGAGGAGGTCGACGGTAGCCCGTGGAGACTGGAGGAGGTCGACGGTTGTCGTGGATTTGTCACGGCAGATGTCCTAGTGAAAGGACTTAGTCGTGGAGCCATCGCTACGGGTTTACTTGAAGGGGTTAAAGCGGACACAAAGACACAAGGGTTTATACTAGTTCGGCCCCTTCGGTGAAGGTAAAAGCCTACGTCTAGTTGTGATGGAATTGATGTGGTTTCGATGGCTAAGGAGCAAACAAGCTTCGCCTAGGCTCGAGTTGTGGTTGTCTGTCCTTGAACCGTCGCCGGGTCGTCCCCTTATATACACGAGTGACGCCCGTCGGTTCATAGAGTCCCAACCGGTTCATACTCGTATCCCGGTTGGTATCTCTCTATTCCTAACTTACAATACAAGTATACATAAGGCCGGTTTACGGCTACAAGTTCTAAACCGACTACGTGCCTTGGGCCTTTCTGCGCTTATACCACTAACGGAGTTAACTTCGCCCAAGCTGGCGGTTTACACCTAGTGGTAATATCTAACATTAGGCCCCAGATTGATTTGAACTGGTTCATGTCAATCCTTCACAAAGCTTGTATCTTGGACATCTTCTAATGACCGTAAACCGCCATGTCGTCTCATCACTTCGTTATCAGAACCGGCATGGCGTCATCCTGAAATTTTATCATTTATAACGTCCTCTTTTAATAGCAGTTCCTGGATTCACGCGCTTGACCTAGCTTGGCTGCCTTATAAATAGGACCGAAGGGTCATTTCTTTCTTCCCTTCGTCTCCTCTTCTTCGTCTTCCTCGCGCCGCTGTTCTTGGAGCTCCGCCACCGTCGTCGACTTCCGCCTCGTCCTGGGCCGCTGCATCGACTGAACGTAACATTGCGGCCTCTTTCCGCGTCTTCTCCGTTCCCGGTAAGCTTCTTCCCCTTCTTAACTTAGATCTGTTTTTTAGGGTTCCAGCTTCATACTGTGTTCTTCGCGCGTTCCTGTCTGTTCTTTTAACTTTGAACAACACCGTGAACCTGTACTGTATTAATAGTGATCCCTGCGCATCCGCTGTATTTTCTCATCTTAAGTCCATGGATCCTCTGCATATATATCTGCTCCATAGTCCACTTCCGTTTCTGCCTTACTTCCGTGAAATATTTTCTTTTTCTGTAAGCCTGCGTTTGATCCGCAATCATAATAGGATCTTGTGAAACTTGTTTCTGCAAACTAAGTATCCATAGCTTCAATTGCTTCCAAAGCCTAGATTAGTCGGTTTAACTCACCATAGGAAAAGACTGCTAAACCGGCATATACATATCATTAGTCCCCTTGTTGAACCGCCAGAATCCACCTGCTATCGTATCACAGGAAACCGGTTTATAGATACTGCCACCGGGTTATCATAACTTAGATCAATCACCTTGTATCAAGCATGCTCTTGAACCGGATCAATTATTTCTTGTAGATCTTACCATGGCCAAACAAGTGTATGAATGCAACTGGGTTCCTTCTCGCGTCACCGAGTCACAGCTGAATGATCTAGTCTCAATTGGCGCTTTAGATGACAAAGATACAGTCCACTGGAGGGTCCCTGGAGAGGAATGTCCTCCCACACCCCAGGAAGGAGAAGTTGTGGTCTTCGCGGATCACCTGGCCCGGGGTTTTAAACCGCCCGGTTCAAAATTTTACCGGGACGTGTTAGCCAATTTTCAGCTCCGTCCCCAGGACATTGGCCCCAACTCCGTCACCAATTTATGCCACTTTCAAGTACTATCTGAAGTATATCTTCAAGAGGAACCTTCTGTTGAACTGTTTAGAGACCTTTTCCATCTAAACCGTCGCACTGAATTCACCGACGGCCCCAATACTGAATTGGGTGGCATGGCTATTCAAAAGAGGAAGGAGATCACCTATCCCCACGTCAAACTCCATACTCACCCCAAGGAGTGGAATGCGACTTGGTTTTATTGCAAAGATACTTCTCCTGAAGATGAAAATCCCTTACCTGGCTTTCGTCCAGAGCGGCTAAGCAACACCCATCCGTTTCCACAAAGATTGAGTGCCAAAGATAGAAGCAAATATGCCCCGCAACTGTCCAAGCTCCGAGCTTTTATGGCCAACGGTTTGACAGGAATAGACCTTGCACGCTGCTGGTTATCATGGGGCATACTGCCTCTGAGTCGGCGCTCCGGTTTGATGTGCAAGTATACTGATAGTGTCGATGACCCACTCCGACACACCAAACTCCAACTCTCTGATGATGAAGTTACAGACTCAGTATAAAAGATGCTGAATGAACCGGAGCACATCTGTGCTCAAACCGGTCTAGCTCCTTACTGCACCACCAACAAACCGCCTGCAGTAAGTTTCTAGCTGTTCCATCATTAAACCTGTTACTGCTTCATGTATTTAACATATGATTATTTCTGATCCAGGGTGATAATCCGTTTTGGAGCAAGAAACTTTCCCAAGATAAAGCGGAGAAAGCAGGGCGGCCAACCCGGCCCAAAACCAAAGTTGTCAAGAAACCAGCCCATAAGAGAAAGACCACTGCTTCATCTGACCCAGCCATTGACGATGATGTGGGTAACCCGGATCTTGAGGTAGAACTTGATTCTCTTGGCTTGCTTTTTACACGCCTTATTGATGATGATGCTTGTCAGGATGACGCTGAGGCCAGCAATGCAGGATTCGCTGAGGTAACTATTCTCTCTTCCGATTCAAAGAAATTTGCCTTTGCCAAAATTTCGCCAGAACAAACCGGAAAGTTAATTTTTCTCACCCTCTTGCTTATTTGGATCCCAAATTTGTTATGAAGACGCGCAGTGACATGAAGCTCGCCGCACAACCCGCATGGTCGGGTCGTAGTTACCTCTGCCGCTTTACCAAACAGCCCGGTTCGAAAGCGCCCGCTCGAGGTCTCCGACCTTTTATTGCTTTAAATTCCAAAGCGGGTTTCTTCCACAACCTCTTAATCCGTCCGACTCCGATTATCAGGTCACTTCCCATTCATCCTCTGGTGAATCTCGGCCACTCAGTTACCACCATTGAAGATAGCCGCCGGGTAAGCCAAACCGGCCATATGCTTCTAATATATTTTGTAATGGCTATGCTTTTCCCTGACTCTTTGACTCTTAGAACCAAACCGAAACCAAGCAAGAAAGCCCGTTTGGATAAAACGGCTGAAGAAGCTACCGCCTCAGATCATGAGAGAGCGCCGGATCTTGAAAATTTTGCCTCTGAAGACATTCCCAATGATCCTCCGGTACAAGATGATGTTATTCCCGAAGAGAGGCCTGTCAACACTTCAATCTCTGCCGATCCACCTGCCAGCACCGTCCGGTTTGATAAATCTCACAGTCCTGCTAATAAAACGGCCGTGCCCACACAATCCGTCGAGTCCAAAGATGATGACGTTGTGATTAGCCATTAGCCCCCAAGTGCCAGGTTGAATACTTGTATTGAGCTTGGGACTTTGTCATCTAGCAAATATATAAAAATCGAAGGTACATTAGCCCCCAAGTGTCAAGCATATAACTTTGTTGTGTGGTTGAGACTTTGACTTTCTTGAATTGCTTGCTGAACATACTATCAATACACAGGCTGAGGTGAAAATCAAGGAGGACCGGATTGCCGATTTACAAGCAGCGTTGAAAACCCAGCAGGCCGAAACAGAGAAGGCCAAGAGAGAATTAACCAGTGCTTTGAACGCCACTGAACAATTGAAGGAAGGCTTCAAAAAGAACAGCCGATCGGGCCACCGAGAAGGCCAATTTAATCAAACATGCGAAAAAATGTGAAGCTGCCCTTAAACCGGTGGTAGATGATCTGACAGCCGTAAAGCGGCAAGTACACTCTATGACTGCGGCAATCTTTGGTAAGCTCCTTTGAATAATTATGATGTTTTGAACCCGCTGTATCATAACTCCGGTTTGAGACTAACTCTTTACTGTTGTAGGCACACGCATTGGGCACTTAGGAAACAATGTGCGGAAGAAACTGAAGGCTGTCTACACCTTAGTAGAAACGAGTTATATACCGGAGCCCAACAGATCATCACCACAACCTCGCACAACAACCCGGCACCTTCCTTGATCCAAGATACTCGAACCGGTTGTCCATGCTTCTGCCGGATTGAGGAGGTGAAAAAATCTGCTTGCCGGATGGAGCTATTAATGCTTTGATCCAAGCCAAGGCATGGGTGCGATTTTGACCGGTGGAGGCAGCTCAAGGCTACCCAGTGTGAAGGAAGATGGTTCGATTTCAATGAAGAGGATTCTGAGGCAATAAACCGTGCGGTCGCCCTCTTGCTTGTCGGTGGCGAAGAAGCAGATTTGGAGCATTATCAAGCACAATACAATGACCAGAACAAACGAGTGCCAGCCCCAACTTTTGAAGCGGAAAATCTGGTCCCTCCAATCCGTAAGCATACCTCGCCCGATATTGAACCGTCTTCCCCGATCCATGAAGAAGCTGTTTTTCGCGTTAATGGGAATCGACCGACCATTGTTGATTTCCAGCCAATGGGTAGAGACGAGGAAGCGGAAGCGGCGAAGATGAAGAGCGAGCTTGAACGGAGGCCGGTTTAAATATCTGTCATTGGCGGTTGCTCAAAGAACAATGATCTTACTTGGGCACCGTGTTGCCTTGTAATAACTTTAGTTAATACTTCTGTTTTGAATATGCCTTCGTGCATAAATGGTGACACTTTTGCTTGATTCGTACTTCCTGCAACCAGAAAAATTTGAACCTCGGTGGCGGTGATACCGCCAGCCGGTTTATGATATTGAATATATGTATCAGAAATCCAACAAACATGTGATACAAATACCTGCCATGTGTGGGCATGAAGCTGGCGTAGCCAAACTTAAAACGGAGGCCTTAAAAACCATGACCATCGGTAAAGCGGGGAGAGAACAACTCCCATATAAACCATGCTGAATCAGCACAACCCCCCCTTGTTATTCAATGATGACAACAAGAAAAAGGTAAACCGGGTAAATAAACTCCGGATTAAAATTGAACAGAGTTCTGTCAATTTGTAATTGACAGTTGAACCGGATAAAATGTTGTCGGTTTAAAAAACGCAGCAAAAAATCGAATATCAATTATGAAAAAAAATATGGCAACAAAGGCAACAATTTTTTGCAAAAAGAAAAGCTTTACTGAGCTGGTCAGATGGCGTTACCATGGTCAGACGCAACCAAGCTCCCCGAAGGCGTAGCGATGGTGCCAGTCGGCCAGGTCCCCAAAAGACTCGTGGCATCGCCGCCAAGTGGCATGACATTGGTTCTGGTTCACCAAGCCCCAAATGACTCTGCCCCAGAGGCCGACCAAGAGGCGTGACCGGTTCAGACTTGACCGTGTCCCCAAATGATCTGGTGGCTTTCGCCTATCAAGAGGTGTTGCATTGATCGGACACGACCAAGCCCCCAAGTGATAAAAACAAATGTCAAGGGGTAAACCGGAGGCCGCTTTAAAAAATGTAATCACTCCATGTAACCACGCATGATGAGAAAGATAGAGACCCGCTTTAGCCGAGGCTCGGTTTTATTATATCGAAGATAATATATACATTGTCATGATATGTACATAAATAGAGCCGATGGCTCAAGTGTAGTAAGGTGAAGATGAGCTATATTCCACGTACTGTTGGTCTCCTCCTCGATGTGCGTGAGTCTTGACGCCTCGAATATCAATCGATAGTATGATCCGTTGTGTAGATTCTTGCGACCACAAAAGGTCCTTCCCAAGGCGGGATAACTTGTGCATATCTGTTCGGTCTTGGATGAGGCGAAGCACCAAATCTCCTTCTTGAAAGGTTCTGGTTTTAACCCGGCGACTGTGATAACGATGAAGATCTTGCTGGTAAATCGCCGAACGAGTAGCTGCCATATCACGCTCTTCATCCAATAGATCCAAAGCGTCCTGCCGTGCCGTCTCATTGTCCACTTCAACATAAGCCGCTACACGAGGCGAATCGTGCCGGATATCACTGGGGAGGACTGCCTCTGCTCCGTAGACCATGAAGAACGGTGTATATCCAGTGGACCGGTTTGGCGTAGTATTGATACTCCATAGCACCGATGGTAGCTCTTCAACCCAAAGACCTGGTGTTCTTTGTAACGGAACCATAAGCGAGGTTTGATGCCTCGTAAGATCTCTTGATTAGCTCGTTACGCCGCCCGTTGGATCGGGATGAGCCATCGACGACACGTCAAGCGGATGTGCTCACGTTCACGTAACTCTTTCATAGCACCCTTGGATAAATTAGTGCCATTGTCGATAATGATACCGTGGAAAGCCAAACCGTAAAATCACCTTTTGATGAACTGTGCATCACTGTTGCTGCATCACACTTGGCGACGTGCTCGCTTCAACCCACTTGGTAAATTTGTCCACCGCCACCAAAGAGGTGGGTCTTCTTATCCTTGGATCGTTTAAAGGGTCCAACCATATCCAGCCCCAAGTTGCAAACGGCCACGTTATTGGGATCATCCTCAACTCTTGTGCCGTACATGAGCAGGCCTTGAAAATTTCGACATCCATCACACCGTTTAACCAAGTCCTCCGCATCGGCGTGTCTTTGTCAACCAAGAAAATCCGTGGACGGAACGCCTTTGCCACCGAGAGACTTTGAACCGGCGTGATGTCCACAATCCTTCATGGATTTCCTTAAGATTTCACATCCTTCCTCGGGAGAAACACAACGTTGAAATGCCCACGATACCTCGCAATGATGCAACTCACCATTAAGAATCGTCATGGACTTGGGCGCGGATTATCTGTTCGCCGAGAATCTCATCTTCGGCAATTCCTCGAGTCATATACGCAAGAAAAGGAACCGTCCAATCCGGAATAGCATGTAGTTCCGCCACCAATTGGGCCTCCGGATCAGGAATAGCCAAATCCGCTTCACCTGGGAGCTGGACTGACGGGTTGTGTAATACGTCCAAAAAGACATTAGGCGGGACCGGTTTACGCTGAGAACCCAACCGGCTTAAAGCGTCCGCCGCTTCATTCTTTCGGCGATCCACATGATCCACTTGATAACCTTTGAAGCAACCCGCAATATTATCCACTTCCGATGATATGCGGCCATAAGCGGTCCTTAGAATCCCAAGTGCGGACACTTGCCGAGCCACCGATCCGAGTCACCAAAGCACTTGACCCGCTTAAGTTCATCTCCTTAGCCATCCGGAGACCATGGAGCAAGGCTTCGTACTCAGCTGCATTATTAGTACAAGGGAACATTAAGCGGAGAACATAACAAAACTTATCACCTCGTGGGGAAGTTAAAACGACTCCAGCCCCCGAGCCTTCCAACTGCCTGGATCCATCGAAATGAATAGTCCAGTACGTGTGATCCGGCTTCTCCTCTGGTGCTTGTAACTCCGTCCAATCATTGATGAAATCAACAAGTACTTGAGATTTCACCGCTGTCCGTGGTATATATTTTAGTCCGTGCGGTCCAAGCTCTATGGCCCATTTGGCAATCCGGCCAGTCGCCTCCCGGTTCTGTATGATATCACCCAAAGGAGCTGAACTTACCACTGTGATAGGGTGCCCTTGGAAATACTGCTTCAATTTCCGACTGGCCATAAAAACACCATAGACTAGCTTCTGCCAATGCGGATATCTTTGCTTGGACTCTATAAGCACCTCACTGATATAATAAACCGGCCGCTGAACCGGATACTCCTTGCCTGCCTCCTTGCGTTCCACCACAATAGCTACGCTAACTGCTCGGGCATTGGCCGCAACATATAACAACAGTGGTTCCTTGTCAACCGGAGCCGCAAGAACAGGCGGATTGGCCAATTGCCGCTTTAAGTCCTCAAATGCTTCATCAGCAGCCGGACTCCAGATGAAATTATCTGTCTTCCTCAGCATTTGGTACAAAGGGATGGCCTTTTCTCCAAGGCGGCTGATAAACCGGCTCAGCGCAGCAATTCTGCCCGCCAAACGCTGAACATCATTGATACACGTCGGTTTAGCCAAGGAAGTAATAGCTTTAATTTTCTTCGGATTAGCCTCAATTCCTCTGTTAGACACCAGGAACCCCAATAACTTGCCTACCGGAACACCAAAGACGCACTTGGCCGGATTAAGCATCATTTTGTAAATGCGCAAGTTGTCAAAGGTTTCCTTCAAATCATCCACCAGTGTCTCCTTTTGTCTTGATTTCACTACAATATCATCCACATAAGCATGCACATTGCGGCCGATCTGTGTATGCAGGCAATTCTGGACACACCGCTGATAAGTAGCCTGGGCGCTCTTGAGCCCAAAAGGCATAGATACATAGCAGAAGGCTCCAAAGGGAGTTATAAATGCTATTTTCTCCTGGTCCTTAACCACCATTTTGATCTGATGATATCCAGAGTACGCATCCAAAAAACTTAAACGCTCACAGCCTGCTGTGGCATCAATAATCTGATCAATGCGGGGAGGGCAAAAGGATCCGCTGGACAGGCCTTGTTAAGATCTGTGTAATCCACACACATACGCCAAGTGCCGTTTTTCTTAAGGACCAGCACCGGATTAGCAAGCCACTCCGGATGAAAGACTTCAATGATAAAGCCAGCTGCCAAAAGCCTGGCCACTTCCTCTCCAATGGCTTTGTGCCTTTCTTCGTTAAACCGGCGGAGGAACTGTTTCACCGGTTTATACTTAGGATCCACATTAAGTGTGTGCTCAGCGAGTTCCCTCGGTACACCTGGCATGTCAGATGGCTTCCATGCAAAGATGTCCCGATTCTCACGGATGAACTCGATGAGCGCGCTTTCCTATTTGGGATCCAAGTTGGCACTGACAGTGAACTGCTTGGACGAATCGCCTGGTACGAAGTCAACAAGTTTGGTCTCAGCTGCCGATTTAAACTTCAGATCCAATTCATGCTCTGTAGTAGGTTTCTTCAAAGGGGTCATATCTGCCGGATCAACATTGTCCTTATAGAACTTCAACTCCTCCGTGGCAGAGACCGCCTCTGCATAAGCTGCATCACCTTCCTCACATTCCAAAGCGACTCGGCGGCTTCCATGCACCGTTATCGTTCCCTTGTAACCCGGCATTTTGAGCTGCAAGTAGATATAACAAGGTCGTGCCATGAACTTAGCATAAGCCGGCCGCCCAAACAAGGCATGATATGGACTCCGGATCTTTACTACCTCAAAGGTTAACTTTTCAGACCGGGAATCGTGCTCGTCTCCAAAAGCCACATCCAGGGCTATCTTACCAACAGGATAAGAAGATTTGCCTGGTACTACACCATGGAACACTGTATTGGACGGTCTGAGATCCTAGTCTGTTAGACCCATGCGACGGAAAGTGTGTAACGCCCTCGATGCGGCTATATCTCCCACGTGTCGAAGCACGACTTAGAGGCATAACCGCATTGAAAGCAATGTCACAAGTGAGGTAATCTTCACACAACCCATGTAATACATAAGGGAAAGAGATACATAGTTGGCTTACAATCGCCACTTCATACAAATACATGAATAAAGCATTACATCATCCAGATACAATCAAGGTCCGACTACGGAACCAAAATAAAAGAAGAACCCCAAATGCGATAAAGTCCACGATCGACCCCAACCGGGCTCCACTCTTGATCAACTAGAGCGTAACAACACAAAGGGCAAGATCTTCATCGAGCTCCTCCTTGAGCTTGGTTGCGTCACCGCCGTAACAAAGGCACCCGCAAACTGGTTTTGGAAGTATCTGGTGAGCCACGAGGACTCAGCAATCCCATTACCATGGGTATCAAGACTAGCAAAGCTTAATGGGAAAGGAAGAGGTAAAGTGGTGAGGTTGCAGCAGCAGCTAAGCATAATATGGTGGCTAACATACCCAAATGAGAGCGAGAAGAGAACAAGCGGAACGGTCGTCAACTAGCAATGATCAAGAGGTGATCCTGAACACCTACTTACGTCAAACATAACACAGAAACCGTGTTCACTTCCCGGACTCCGCCGAGAAGAGACCATCACGGCTACACACTCAGTTGATGCGTTTTATTTAGGATCAAGTGTCAAGTTGTCTACAACCGGACATTAACAAATTCCCATCTGCCACATAACCGCGGGCACGGCTCTCGAAAGTTTAAACCCTGCAGGGGTGTCCCAACTTAGCCCATGACAAGCTCTCGCGATCATCGAAGGAATAGACCTTCACCCGAGACACTCCGATCGACTCGGTATCCCGTACATCAAGACATTTCGACAATGGTAAAACAAGACCAGCAAGACCTCCCGGCGTGCCGACATCCCGATAGTAGCCGCGTATCTCGTCTCGAGCCACGACCGGATGAGCAATCCGTATAACTAAAACCAAACCTCAAGTTTCCACGAGGGGCGCAAAGGGCTCTAGTTTGGACCAACACTTAGAGAAGCATTGGCCGGGGGGCTGTAATAAAGATGACCCTTGGGTTAATTACTCCCAAGGAAAAGTAGGTGGTGGTGAGGCAAATGGTAAAAGGCAATGTTGGGCCTTGCTTGGACAAGTTTTATTCAAAGCGAACTGTCAAGGGGTCCCATAAATCACCCGACAGCGTTAGGAGCATAAAATCCGGGAACATAACACCAAGATGACGGAAACTAGGGTGGCAAGAGTGGAACAAAACACCAGGCATAAGGCCGAGCCTTCCACCCTTTACCAAATATATAGATGCATTAATAATATAAGAGATATTGTGATATCCCAACCAAAATCCTGTCCACCATGGAGAAATCTTCAACTTCACCTGCAACTAGAAACGCTATAAGAGGGGCTGAGCAAAGCGGTCACATAGCCAAACAACGGTTTGCATAGGAATGGTGTCAAAGGTTAGAGGTTCATGGCAATATGGGATGGCTTGACAAACAGGTAATAGGTAGCGCAGCATAGCGATAGAACGAGACAACTAGCATAGCAATGATAGTAATGAGATCCAGGGTAGCGGTCATCTTGCCTGAAATCCCGCAAGGAAGAAGAACGAGTCCATGAAGAAGATGAACGGAAGTAGTCGAACGAATCCTCACAACTCCGGAAACGAAACCGAAGCTAACGAGAGAAGCAACCGGAAAGAAGCAAACAACATGGTAAGCACACAAGCATAATCATGGCATGATGCACAAACAAATATGATGCATGTCCGGTTTAATGAGGCATGGCATGGCAAACTGCAACACACAAAACTACAAGTTAAGTGGAGCTCAATATGCAACAAGTTGCATATTGACGGAACACCACATTAATTATTTAGTTCTCTCTTGTTTAAGCTACCCAACAATATTAAATGTTGATTAACATGGCAAGGGGGGAAGCATAACAAAACTACCTAACTAGGCAAGTTTAAATGAGGCCGAAAGAACAAACAACAATTCCGGAAAATCCCCATGTGCATATTTTAAGGTTTGGTACTGTTCTGCCCTAAACACAATTTTAGAGTTGTTAAACATGCAAGATGAGTGCACCATGTTAAACTAGGCAAAATTCTACCCCATTTACATATAAACTTTATTAAATTCCGAGTTACGGTTATTTAGTTATGAAATAAATCATTTTAACATGGCATTATGCAAAACAAATGCAAACAGCAGTTTAAACATGTTAAACATGGATGAAAATAGGATATTATTAACCTACACAAAATTCTAAGCAACTTACATGTTTAAAGTTTTTACATATGATGCACCGTTTGTGAGTTATTAAATGCATGATGTATGGGGGTTTTTCTGCAAAACTGGGAACTCTGGATAATTAGCAAAATTCCTGTGGAAAAAAAACACATAGCAGGCGAAATTGCTGGGCGCTGGGCGCCACCATGGGCTTGGCCCAGATCTGTGGAGGAGGCGGCTGGCAGGCACGCTGGCCTCCTCGGTCGACGAAGCGGAGGCGGCCCAAGCGCCATGAGGCGCGGATCCACGCGGCAGGGCCGGTCGGCGACGCCTACTAACGTTCTGTTAAGCCGAAGAATGTATAAAGCGAGGCGGGATCGAGCAGCGAGGAGGAAGGCAAGGCGCGCAGCAGGAAGGCCGGCGAGGTGGAGAACGGCGGGAATGGACGGATCTAGAGGTGGGGGGCCGGATCCGAGCTCAGAGGGACTCCAACGGCGGCGGGAGCGGATCGGGGCGGCGGCGTGGTTCTGCGAGATTTAAACAGCGCCATGGCCATGGCGAGATAGAGAGAAGGTGCGGAGGGAGGAAGGCGACGGGGGGGGGGGGGGCGCGACCTGGCAAGGACGGCGACCGACGGCGCGGCGAACTTGAGGGCCAGGTGGCGAGGAGGCAGTCGGGAACGCCGGGGTGAGGGCGGCGCTCGGGGCCTGGTGCAGCTCGGGCGCAGATGAGCTCCACGCGGATGCGGGCTGGAGGTCGAAGAGGAGCTCCTCTCTTGGGTTGGGGCGAGGCAAGGAGGAGGAACCGCTCGGGCGCCGCGGCTTCCAGGAAGATGGCGGGGCGGTGGAGCAGATGCTCGGGACCCTCCTGGTCCAGATCGAGCGAGGAAGGACTCGGGGATGAGGGGATCGAGTGCTGCAGGTTGGTTCGATTGCTAGAAACGAGGGAGGCGGTCAGTGCGATCTGGTTGGGTGGAAAGGATCGGGAGGGATCCCAAGGCTGATGCGGGAGAGGAGTGGCGGCGGCGCGATGGATGGGACAGGGACAGATCTCCTAAAAATTAGGGTAGAACTGAATATATATCCATGGTGGATTATGGTAGGGGCATTTGGTCCCTTCGATTTAAATCAGATGGTCGCGAATAAAATAGCTAGGGAGTCCAAAAGGGAAAACGGAGATATTTTGTAGACGTTAGGGGATGATCCGGACCCAATGGTAATAACTGCCCGGGTCGGGTCCAGGGAGTTTTCGGACGACGCAAAGAGGAGTTTGACGAAACGCCATGGAGACAAAGGGTTTTGTTGGTCTCGGAGAAAGAGAGAAGAGAGGGGTCCAAATGGTCTGCGAGAAGGTCAACAAAGGCAAAGCGGGGGAAAGCGGCAACTACGAGCGGATGCAGGTTTTAAAACAATGACGGCAACGAGTGCCGATGCAATGCGGATGATGCGATGATGAATGCAACAAACAAATAAATCACACGGCAACAACGAAAAACATGGGAGCCGTCTGGAGCATCGGTCTTGGGGCGTCACAACACTCCACCACTACGAGAGGATCTCGTCCCGAGATCTAGGATGGCACCGGAGGGAAAAGGAAGAGGAAGATGGGAGGTAAAACTAAGTTGCTTCTTTGACGAACGAGTGAACACCATGAACCTTGAGAGGTTGAGCAAAACAAAAGAAAGAAAACCACGAAGATGAACAAAGTTGAAAACACTCCGTTAGAAAAGGGGAACAAGGGATACAACGAGAACCAAGAGGTTTAGTGATAAGATAGATATTGAAACCACTCCGATTAAAACTAGATAGAGAAGAAATAAGATTGATATAATTTGGGCAGCACTCCGACTGTAAATGGAAGGAATTGAACATGAACTTGACAAGATGAGAGGATACATGATGAAATCAACAACACACTGCATCCGGAATTGAAATAATGGCACAAGGGTAAGAAACATTACAAACCGCACTAAGGTTGAAAAGAGAGGCAAAACTTGATAAGATGAAAGAACTTGAATGGAGGACACGGCACGCCGGTTAAATGGGTAAGCATGAAGAACATGATCCTCACAATTCGAGATGATGAGAGAAAAGAGCAACATCACAATGCCTCCGGAAGAAATGAAAGAATGGAATGGAATGAACGGAGGGAAACAATATCTTGAGAGAGCACGCTTACAAGAAATGCGAGAACGGAGTTGTTGGAAAGCCAACAACGAAACGAATAAGCTTGTAGTGGCCTTATGGAAAACATCTCAAGACTATGAGGTGACATCCGGCCACTAACGGAAACAATTGCTTGCTTGAGATTAACGAAGAGATGAAAGCTTGTTCCATCAAGATGGAAAAGAGATAACTTGGGTCATTAATAAGCACCAAAATAGCAACGTTCCTTAGGGAAGTCTTTAGGTGAAATCTATACCAAGAAAACTCCAATGAAGGGATTGAGGGTTGAAAAGATCTCTTGACCAAGAGAAAATGATGGATTTAAATATACCTCATTCTTGACAACATATGAATCATGAAACATGAAGGAAATTGTCAAGAGTGACGTAACACCATCTCAAAAGATAAGATAGAAGGAATCGCACTTTGGAATGCAAGATGAAGAATGCTTGAACTCCTCAAAACAAAACATGTGTTGAGCACCATGTTTATTTTGAAGTATGGCTTGGGGAATCATAACTTCAAGAGAAATCTTGAAGAACAATTGAAGAATGAAAAGAATCCTTGGCGAACCACCATGTAGAGCCTCAATGAAGAACTCCGGTAATAAAAGGATGATGGAAAGAAAGAGAAGTTGAAAACACAAGGTGAATCCTTGCAATGATTTAGATGGATCTCCGTGATAATTAGAGCTCGGAACTCCGGGAAAAGAGAAGATGAAACAAATGAAACCGAGAATTTTAAGGGCCTCCGGAATAAAGAATTAATCACTTGGATGAACAAGAATAAGAATTATGTTATGCGTATCCTCCACCAATTTAAATTGATGACAAGCAACAGATTTGGCATACTACTTATTCTCGTAGGAAGGATAGAGATAGTGCAAAACTTGAGCAAGTCTTCATGAACCACCGGTAGGATTAAAAGAACGAATGAATTGATATGATAACGAAGGAAGTGAAATCTTGAACGAACCACCGTAAGAATTCAAAATGAAAGTAGCAAAGGCACAATTCACCGGGGAAGAGTTGGAAAAGGAATGAAGATACTTGAGGGGATTTAAATACATGAGAACAAAGAGATCATGAACTGATTAGAGGATACTTGAATGATGCACCGGTATGATTTGGAGAATGATAGCTACACGCTGAGAATGACGAATTAAGACATGATGGCCTTCGGAGAAAAGAAATGGAAACAACTCATGAAATGCTCCGGATGGGTGAAAAAGATTCCCACAATCGAAAACAATTATGAGAGGATGGCAACAAGCTAGAATTATGAATCTTCAAGAGAATGGACCAAGATTTAAGAGAAATCCTTCTTCGGTCTTCAAATGATGAGAATGACAACGAGAACACCACCAAGAATTATTGAGGCACACCGGAAGAATCAAAAGCGAAGAGGTTGAGCCAACTATGAAGAGAATTTGAAAGATCTTGGAGAAAAGCATTTGACTGATGATAACTCATTCTTACGTCAAACTTGGAGAAGAATTTAGGATAGCTCTGGGAAAATAGAAGAGTCGTAAGATCCTCGAAAAGACACGTGGGTTAGGGCCCACTCAAAAGAACACCGCTGAAAAGATTTAAGAGAGATGTTGCACCGTTGAATTAAATGACTTGAATGAGATACCAATCTCGAAAGAGCTTGAACGAATGCAGAGTGGAAACACGAATCTTGAGATATCTTGAGCACTCCGGAATAACAAATAGCGAGAAGTAGAATGATAATGAGGTGCACCGGTATGAGAAGACATTGAAATGAGGAAAAAGGTATGATCAACAAAACTTGACTTGAATCCACCGGAGAAGAAACAACAATGAAGGATGATGAACTTGAAACTGTTGAGCATCTTCATGGGAAATCACCAGATAAGAACATTGAAAGAAAAGAATGAAGAGACTTCACATGAATAAATGGATACTTGATTAAGAAATCTGTGTCCTTGAAGAAAAAAGGGTGGGAGGGCGGGAAAACAAAGGCAACTTGGGACGGATGAAACAAACACCGTAGAGAAAACTTAGAAATGATCTTGCGGATGGGGAGAATGATCGGATCCACTTGAAGAGAAGCACACCGGTTGGAAAAGAATTAACATGACAACCTCAATGATCCAAAAAGGATTAGTATTCACATAGCAATATGAGAACACCGTTTAGGAAAAAGTATGGATTCAACATTTGACATTGAAGCAACTCGAATACCACAAATAAAACAAAACAAAGGATTTGGCTTGCAGAATAAGCCGGAACAAACATATGATAGAGATTTCGTTCGAAGTTTTCGTGGTGGGGCCTACACGGGCTCAATCGTACAGCACCATCATGTACAAGGCAGTGCACATGACATACGAAGCGTCCCCGAGTCGGCATAGCCAAGGACTCTTTAAGACACAACGAGACCATCAAAACCAACCGTGAATAGGCGGACCACTAGACGTCGAACCCCAATTTCATAACATACATTCGCCGGAAAGATATCCTAAGAGCTACTTGAATTCCCACCTATGAAACTCCCGAATTTTCCTGTTATGCAATCAGGTGTTGGGGATACAGGAAGCAATATATCTCACCCAAACTAACAATACCTACATCCAAGCTGTATCCATCCGTCAACACATAACCAAGAAACCTTCGGAAATCGTGTACCTCAACCTTCGAAAAGCATCCGTTATACAAGTCATGGCAATACTCCCGTACTCACCTCAATATTGGGTTAGCGGGGTTATCTAAACAACTACTGCATAAAAGAGATTTTCGATGTCGGCGTACTAAACTCAGGTATTCCAGAACTGCAACGATAAAATTATGACGACAACACCTCGGAGCTCAACTCCCCGGGACACCGCCACAACCCCTAAATGTCGAGGCACCAAGAACAATGTTCTCGCTATAAGAATATCGGAACGATTCCAAGATACCCGCGTGATCCTAAAAAAAACTTTTAGTGAAATTTGAGAAGAGAAGAGTCAAAACTCTACGTCGGATACCTCACCGAAGGTCAAGGGACCGAGGAGTAAAAAGAATCCTACTCTCGATATATATAATCCTAAATGACTCAAAACATTTTTTCTAGACACAACTCGCCGCTAAAAGCGATCAAGCGTTGGGGGCTCTAAGGTCGGGAAGGCTCGATACCAACTTGTAACGCCTCGATGCGGCTATATCTCCCACGTGTCGAAGCACGACTTAGAGGCATAACCGCATTGAAAGCAATGTCGCAAGTGAGGTAATCTTCACATAACCCATGTAATACATAAGGGAAAGAGATACATAGTTGGCTTACAATCGCCACTTCATACAAATACATGAATAAAGCATTACATCATCCAGATACAATCAAGGTCCGACTACGGAACCAAAATAAAATAAGAACCCCAAATGCGACAAAAGTCCACGATCGACCCCAATTGGGCTCCACTACTGATCAACTAGAATGAAACAACACAAAGGGCAAGATCTTCATCGAGCTCCTCCTTGAGCTTGGTTGCGTCACCTGCTCGGTAACAAAGGCACCTGCAAACTGGTTTCGAAGTATCCGTGAGCCACGAGGACTCAAAGAATCCCATTACCATGGGTATCAAGACTAGCAAAGCTTAATGGGAAAGGAAGAGGTAAAGTGGTGAGGTTGCAGCAGCGGCTAAGCATAATATGGTGGCTAACATACGCAAATGAGAGCGAGAAGAGAACAAGCGGAACGGTCGTCAACTAGCAATGATCAAGAGGTGATCCTGAACACCTACTTACGCCAAACATAACACGAAAACCGTGTTCACTTCCGGACTCCACGAGAAGAGACCATCACGGCTACACACTCGGTTGATGCGTTTTATTTAGGATCAAGTGTCAAGTTGTCTACAACCGACATTAACAAATTCCCATCTGCCACATAACCACGGGCACGGCTCTCGAAAGTTTAAACCTGCAGGGTGTCCCAACTTAGCCCATGACAAGCTCTCGCGATCATCGAAGAATAGACCTTCACCCGAGACACTCCGATCGGACTCGGTATCCCGTACATCAAGACATTTCGACAATGGTAAAACAAGACCAGCAAGACCTCCGCGCGCGTCGACATCCCGATAGTAGCCACAGATCTCGCCTCGTGCCACGACCAGATGAGCAATCCGTATAACTAAAACCAGACCTCAAGTTTCCAGGGGGCGCCGAAGGGTTTCTAGTTTGGACCAACACTTAGACAAGCATTGGCCCGGGGCTGTAATAAAGATGACCCTTGGGTTAATTACTCCCAAGGGAAAAGTAGGTGGTGGTGAGGCAAATGGTAAAAGGCAATGTTGGGCCTTGCCGGACAAGTTTTATTCAAAGCGAACTGTCAAGGGGTCCCATAAATCTCCGACAGCGTAGGAACGCAAAATCCGGGAACATAACACCGGTATGACGGAAACTAGGTGGCAAGAGTGGAACAAAACACCGTGCATAAGGCCGAGCCTTCCACCCTTTACCAAATATATAGATGCATTAATAATATAAGAGATATTGTGATATCCCAACCAAAATCCTGTCCACCATGGAGAAATCTTCAACTTCACCTGCAACTAGCAACGCTATAAGAGGGGCTGAGCAAACCGGTCACATAGCCAAACAACGGTTTGCATAGGAATGGTGTCAAAGGTTAGAGGTTCATGGCAATATGGGATGGCTTGACAAATAGGTAATAGGTAGCGCAGCATAGCGATAGAACGAGACAACTAGCATAGCAATGATAGTAATGAGATCCAGGGTAGCGGTCATCTTGCCTGAAATCCCGCAAGGAAGAAGAACGAGTCCATGAAGAAGATGAACGGAAGTAGTCGAACGAATCCTCACAACTCCGGAAACGAAACCGAAGCTAACGAGAGAAGCAACCGGAAAGAAGCAAACAACATGGTAAGCACACAAGCATAATCATGGCATGATGCACAAACAAATATGATGCATGTCCGGTTTAATGAGGCATGGCATGGCAAACTGCAACACACAAAACTACAAGTTAAGTGGAGCTCAATATGCAACGAGTTGCATATTGACGGAACACCACATCAATTATTTAGTTCTCTCTTGTTTAAGCTACCCAACAATATTAAATGTTGATTAACATGGCAAGGGGTGAAGCATAACAAAACTACCTAACTAGGCAAGTTTAAATGAGGCCGAAAGAACAAACAACAATTCCGGAAAATCCCCATGTGCATATTTTAAGGTTTGGTACTGTTCTGCCCTAAACACAGTTTTAGAGTTGTTAAACATGCAAGATGAGTGCACCATGTTAAACTAGGCAAAATTCTACCCCATTTACATATGAAGTTTATTAAATTCCGAGTTACGGTTATTTAGTTATGAAATAAATCATTTTAACATGGCATTATGCAAAACAAATGCAAACAGCAGTTTAAACATGTTAGACATGGATGAAAACCGCATATTATTAACCTACACAAAATTCTAAGCAACTTACATGTTTAAAGTTTTTACATATGATGCACCGTTTGTGAGTTATTAAATGCATGATGTATGGGGGTTTTTCTGCAAAACTGGGAACTCTGGATAATTAGCAAAATTCCCAGGACAGGAAAAAAACACATAGCAGGCCGAAATTGCTGGGCGCTGGGGCGCTCACCATGGGCTTGGCCCAGATCTGTGGAGGAGGCGGCCTGGCAGGGCACGCTGGGCCTCGGTCAACTGACGAAGCGGAGGCGCCAAGCGTCTTGGAGGCGCGTCCACGCGGCAGGCCCGGTCGAAGGACGCGCCACGACGCTGATGTTCGCCAAAGAATGTAGCGAGGCGAGGCAGGGGATCGAGCAGCAGGAGGAAGGCCGCGGCGGCGCTGCAGGGAAGGCCGGCGAGGTGGAGAACGGCGGGAATGGACGGATCTAGAGGTGGGGGGCCGGATCCGAGCTCAGAGGGACTCCAACGGCGGGGAGCGGATCGGGCGACGGCGTGGTTCTGCGAGATTTAAACAGCGCCATGGCCATGAGCGAGAGAGAGAAGGTGCGGAGGAGGAAGGCGACGGGGGGCGACACAAGGACGGCGACGACGGCGCGGGCGAACTTGAGGGCTGTGGCGAGGAGGCGGTGAACGCCGGGTGAGGGCGGCGCCGGGGCTGGTGCAGCTCAGGGCAGATGAGCTCCACCCGGATGCGGGCTGGAGGTCGAAGAGGAGCTCCTCTCTTGGGTTGGGGCGAGGCAAGGAGGAGGAACCGCTCGGGCGCCGCGGCTTCCAGGAAGATGGCGGGGCGGTGGAGCAGATGCTCGGGACCCTCCTGGTCCAGATCGAGCGAGGAAGGACTCGGGGATGAGGGAGATCGAGTGCTGCAGGTTGGTTCGATTGCTAGAAACGAGGGAGGCGGTCGGTGCGATCTGGTTGGGTGGAAAGGATCGGGAGGGATCCCAAGGCTGATGCGGGAGAGGAGTGGCGGCGGCGCGATGGATGGGACAGGGACAGATCTCCTAAAAATTAGGGTAGAACTGAATATATATCCATGGTGGATTATGGTAGGGGCATTTGGTCCCTCCGATTTAAATCGGACGGTCGCGAATAAAATAGCTAGGGAGTCCAAAAGGGAAAACGGAGATATTTTGTAGACGTTAGGGGATGATCCGGACCCAATGGTAATAACTGCCCGGGTCGGGTCCAGGGAGTTTTCGACGACGAAGAGGAGTTTGACGAAACGCCATGGAGACAAAGGGTTTTGTTGGTCTCGGAGAAAGAGAGAAGAGAGGGGTCCAAATGGTCTGCGAGAAGGTCAACAAAGGCAACGCGGGGGAAAGCGGCAACTACAAGCGGATGCAGGTTTTAAAACAATGACGACAACGAGTGCCGATGCAATGCGGATGATGCGATGATGAATGCAACAAACAAATAAATCACACGGCAACAACGAAAAACATGGGAGCCGTCTGGAGCGTCGGTCTTGGGGCGTCACAAAGTGTCATAGTACAGTATATTAATACTGCTTCCTCCATCCATAAGCACCTTAGTGAATTTATAACCCCCCACCTGAGGGTCTACCACTAATGCCAGCTGGCCCGGATTATCAACCCGGGGGGGATGGTCCTCTCTGCTCCATACGATAGGCTGCTCCGACCAGCGTAAATAACGTGGCAAGGCCGGTTCAACAGAAGTTCATCGCCGCCAGAAGCTTTGGTCGCGCTTATCCAAGCTAGTTGTGAAAACATGATATCGCCCATTGTTCAACCGCTTTGGCTGGCTCGATAACCCGATCTTTGCTGCTGCTGTTGGCCGTTCTGATTATTCTGATTATTGTGACCGCCCTGATTAAGACCTGAACCGAAGCTCCATCGTGACCCGCCCGTGGAAACCGGATCCTGAACCGCCACCTGACCCCTGGTCATACCGGAAAGCATTAGAATTTTTGAACTCCTGCATAATATAACAATCTTTCCAGAGATGGTTAGCTGGCGACTCCTTCGTCCCGTGCTTGGGGCAAGGTTGATTCAACAAGTAATTCAAACGGCTTGCATTAGGATTTGGACCCCGATTCGCTTTGCCGCGCCCGCCTCGTCTGTGCATTAGTATTGGCCACGAAATCCATGTTGCCATCCGCTTTGCGCTTGCCTCCGTTCCCATGACCCGCTGGTTTGTATTGTTGCCCTTTGGAGTTGCCATTCTTCTTTCCCTTCCCTGCTTCATCATCATCAGCTTCGGGATCCTTGGTACTGTCCGAATCAGCATACTTCACCAAAGCGGCCATGAGGGTTCCCATGTCATTACAGAATCACGTCATGCGCCCCAATTTCAATTTTAAAGGCTCAAACCGGCAGTTGCCTTCTAAGGTTAAGATTGCGAGTCGGCGTTGATCCCGTCGGGAGTGCAAAATCTCTGAAACACGGCGTACCCAACGGGTTGTTGACTCTCCTTCCTCCTGGACACAAGCCGCTAGGTCTACTATGGATTTGGGCTGCTTATATGTATCCTTGAAATTCTGGATAAACCGGGCCCGTAACTGGGCCCATGAGCTGATAGAGTTGGGCGGTAGGCTCTTCAACCAAGTACGAGCCGTGCCTTCAAGCATCATGGTGAAATACTTTGCACACACGGCCTCATCCACATCTAGCATCTCCATGGCCATCTCATAACTTTCAACCCACGCTTCAGGGGATAGATCGGCGATGTAATTCGGCACCTTGCGCGGACCCTTAAAGTCTTTGGGCAGGCGTACATTGCGTAAAGCGGGGATCAAACAGGGCACCCCTAAAGCGGATGCGACTCCTGGTCCGGCGAAGGTGGTAGGGCGAACCGGTGTGTGTTGACCTGCATCATCCTGCGCTGCTAATTCAGCCTCTCTTCACGCCCGGGCCCGATCCACCACCTCCTGAGTATCACGAACACCACCCGCCGGGTTATTGCCACGGGCCGCTTCACGGTCCCGCGTGTTGCTTGATATGGCCGGTTCATCCACGCGCCTGCTATAACTCCGGCTTGGACGGGGCGTAGAGTGAATCCGATCACGGCTATATGAATATGCCTCCTGTTGAATCAGTGCAGTGCGGAGAAGCTCCTTAACCCGCTGCCTCTCTCGCTTGTGGGGAATCCCCTTCGACCGATAGCCTCTAATCGCAAATGCTGCAACAAGGTTGTCCATTGGATTAGAATAATGACCGGGGTGTTTGAACCGCGGGGAACCACTATGTTCTGCCGAGGAGGCTCCATCTGGCGTGGTTGGACCGTCGCCCCTGGTCCCGGTGCCTCAATCCGGTTTGCCTCCCGGTGCTGAGGCGGATTACTGGGCCCAGCTCCTGGGGTCTGAAAGAGATTTCTGGGATCGAACCCTAATGGTAGGCGTGATCTATACTTCCGCTTCAACACCTCTGCGATGCACTCGTCAAGCATGAGTTTGTAAGCTCAAGCGCCCAGAGCGTTTCGCTCGCAGCCATCCGCCTTTTTCGCCGCTAGATCCGCTTTGGCTTGTGATCTGCTCTTTCACTTTCGCAATTTCGCATTATGAGCCTCCTGATCCGCCGGGTTGTCCTTCGCCATAAGCGCAGCTAGTCGCCAAACAGATCCGATAGAACTTGAACCGGCGGGGCACCGGGCCTCCGCCCCTCGCCGCCATCGCCGCTGCTGATCCGGAAAGTATCGCCGCAGCGTTGAAGAGTGGTTCGCTGCTCGCGCATCGCCATGAATATTCCAACCCGTTGATCTCGCTTGGGGGTCCGGAATATCGCCGCCATTGAACAGCCCCTAATCATATCGCCCCGCAATCGGTACAATGACTCGGCCTCTCTGTTGAAGATTCGCCGCCGAATAAACGACGGTCTCACTACCGTGTTACGAACCGCGTCGTGTTCTCCTCCGTGGATGACTCCAACGAAGACGTGCTTCATGGCCGGTTTAACTGGGCAGGTCGTGCGCCGAGCCGCCTCGACGAGGTCGGTGCAGATATCCGGCCAGCCCGTGCTCCCGATCTTGCCGATGAAAACATGTATGCCACCAAAGGGGACCAGTACCCGTACTCAATTGAATCGCCTTGGGACCCCATCCGCGCCGCCGATGTAGATCCGCCGCGACGACTCTTGGTCATCCAGCCCACGACGTAGCCTTCGAGTCCTTTGAGCTTGCCCTCCAAGATCGCCAAACCATCGTGCGATAGCCCCACGGTGGGCGCCAACCGTCGGGATTTGTCATGGCGGATGTCCTAGTGAAAGGACTTAGTCGTGGAGCCATCGCTACGGGTTTACTTGAAGGGTTAAAGCGACACAAAGACACAAGGGTTTATACTAGTTCGCCCTTCGGTGAAGGTAAAAGCCTACGCCTAGTTGTGATGGAATTGATGTGGTTTCGATGGCTAAGGAGCAAACAAGCTTCGCCTAGGCTCGAGTTGTGGTTGTCGTCCTTGAACTGCCGCCGGTCGCCCCTTATATACACGAGTGACGCCCGTCGGTTCATAGAGTCCCAACCGGTTCATACTCGTATCCCGGTTGGTATCTTTCTATTCCTAACTTACAATACAAGTATACATCAGGACGGTTTACGGCTACAAGTTCTAAACCGACTACAGGCCTTGGGCCTTTCTCTGCTTATACCACTAACGGAGTTAACTCGGCCCAAGCTGGCCGGTTTACACCTAGTGGTAATATCCCCAACGACGGTGGAGATGAACAGTATCCCGTGGAGTCCCGTTTTGCGGTACGCCACACCCCTCCCGATGAACAGGACCCCCGTTTCGACCGTAGCGCTCCAACACAAGTCCGTTTCGTCTGCTTTGCAAGACGCCACACCCTCCCGATCAACAGACCCTGCTTCGACCGTAGGAGGTCTGCTTCTCTGCTTTCGCGTACGCCACACCCTCCCGATCAACAGACCCCGTTTGACCGTAGGAGGTTCGCTTCTCCGCTTTGGCGGCACGCCACACCCTCCCGATGAACAGACCCGCTTGAACGTGGCGGTCGAACACAAGGCCATTTCTCCATTCTGCGGCACGCCAGCCTCGCTTCCATCACTGCTCCATCCAAGCCCTCCCGATGAACACGACGACGCATTCCGCTCGACCCAGCCGTTGGCTCCTGCCGCCTGCCGTTGCCTCCCGATGAACACGACACATTCCGTTGCCTCCCCATGAACACGACGCGTTCCATTGCCTCCCCATGAACACGACGCATTCCGTTGCCTCCCCATGAACATGACGCATTCCGTTGCCTCCCCATGAACACGACGACGATGTTGTTTCTCCGTTCCGACCCAGCCATGTACACGAGCCCTGGCCGTACGATGCGCGCGAGTAGGCGTTGAGACCCGCCCGTATGTACACATACATGGTCAGATTTTCTTTCTTGCACCCTAGCCGTCAGACGATGTGTACTTGCTACGTCGCGCGCTCTTACTACTTACGACGCGCGCCGCTTCTACAACGACTCAAGATGTATGTACATGTTCGCGACCAAAATGACAACGATACGTACGCTTCGAGCAGGTGGGTCCCGACTGTCAGGCACTTCCTTGCCTGCGAAGATGTAGCGGGTGGGTCCCAGTAGTCAGGGGGGCGAATCGTTTTGTTTTTTTGCCCGGACGCACTTCCTTGCGTGCAAAGGTGTAGCTGGTGGGTTCCAGTAGTCAGAGGGGAAACGTTTTTTTGCGAAATATGGTGGCCCGTCCGGTGGGTCCTCACTGTCAGGTGGGGGAATAATTATTTTGCGCATAATAAGGAGGCTCTTCCTTGCTGTGGCCGTGGACCCAGCTGTCAGCCTCTCCATGTACAGTCCACGTCCGATTGAAGCCGTTCCTTGACCACGTTGACCACGCCGTGCCGAGAGCACCAGGGCGGTGGACGACGGCGAGGCCTAGGAAGGGGACGACGTGGAGCCCGGGAAGACGTGGCAGTGGATTCCCATGCGTAGAGGAGTACGAGGGTTCACTGGTTCGCTGTGGTGTGAGGCCGTCGTCGCCGCAGAATAACAGGGGGTGTGGGTGAGTAGAGGGATGGCCTGGCCATCGGTGGGAGTAGTAGGCAGCGATGAGGCCTCCGCCAATCGCAGTCGGCCACGGGAGGCAGGAGCACGAGGCACGACCGGCGCTGGTTTGGGTGGCTAGAGCAAGAAGACCAGAGGTTGAAAAAGCACTACGGTAGTTGGATGGACACCGTACGATCACTGGAGCTAGAATCGTGCATATTGACTAAGTTGACAAAGCCCTCCATCTCCGTCAACTTAGTTGGCCCACAAGTCAGCCTGCCACTATAATGGGTCCCAGCTAACAGGGGGAGTATTCATTTTTTGGTGCGTAATAAGGAGGCACTTCCTTGCGTGCGAAGATATAGCTGGTGGGTCCGAGCTGTCAGCGGCGGTAATGTTTTTTTCGCGAAATACAGAGGCCCTATCGGTGGGTCCCTGATGTCAGGTGGAGGAATCATTATTTTGCGCATAATAAGGAGGCATTTCCTTGCGTGCGGCCGTGGACCCAGCTGTCGGCCTCTCCATGTACAGTCCTCTTTAGATGCATGTCGATCGTTGACCACGTTGACCAGGCCGCGACGAGAGCACCAGGGTGGTGGACGATGGCAAGGCCTAGGAAGGGAATGACACGGAGGCAGGGAAGACTCGGTAGTTGTTTCCCACATGGAGAGGAGTACGACTGTACAAGGGTTTACTGGTTCGTCTGCCGTCGCTGGAGAATAACAACAGGTGTGGGTGAGTAGAGGGATGGCTAGGCCAGCGATGGGAGTACGGTGGGGCGGTGAGGCCTCTCATGACAAAGACACCCGCCACGGGAGGAGGGAGCAGGCAGTCCCGCCGACGCTTGTTTGAGCGGCTGGAGCAGGAAGAGCAGAGATTGAAGAAGCACGACGGTCGTTGGATGGACATCCAACAGTCGCTGCTTGTGCATCAACCTTTTCTGTCATTATTTAGGAAAACAGCATACAATCCATCTATCATTATTTCTAATAATTTACAGCCCATTTTCTAATTCTTAAGGTTTTTTGGAGCCCATATTCTTTTTGTTAGCATTACAGCCCATATTGTGGCCACGGTTAAAAAATTATACGAAATTTTGCATATTTCAAAAGCGGTCTGAACTGTTTTAATCCCAAAATTTCGACTCACATTCAAACTGATTTTAAAAATAAATGTATATCAATATAAAATCCAACAAATTCTCCACGCATAAAAATTAATGTAATTTAAAATCTCGAAATGAAAAAAAGATATTTGAAACTAATTGCCGGTTTGATGTGTTTTATAAATGTACAACCCATTTCTCATTACTGATGGGCCATTTTCTCGGCCAGCCGAATGAAAGCTCTCCTCGTCTTGAAAGATTTGCAGCCCAACAGGCCTGACAAAGCAACTTACTTGGCAAATCACAAAAAAACTGGGTTGTGGCCATGGACCCAGCTGTCAGTCTCTCCACATACAATACTCGTCCGATGGAAGTCGTTCCTTGACCACGTTGACCACGCCGTACGGAGAGTAGCACGGCGCTGGACGACGGCGAGGCCTAGGAAGGGGACGACGCCGAGCCGGGGAAGACGCGGCAGTGGAAGCCCGCGCGGAGAGGAGTACGAGGGTTCACTGGTTCGGCTGCCGTGTGAGGCTGCCATCGTCGCAGGCCTGGCCAGCGGTGGGAAAGTAGGGGGCAATGAGGCCTCCGCGGTAGCACAGCCAGCCACGGGAGGCAGGAGCATGCGGCACGACCAGCGCTGCTTTGGGCGGCTGGATCAAGAAGATCAGAGGTTGAAGAAGCACTACGGCCGTTGGATGGACATCGTACGGTCACTGGATTTAGAATAGTTCATATTGACTAAGTTGACAAAGCCCTTCATCCCCGTCAACTTAGTAGGCCCACAAGTCAGCCTCCCACCAAGGTGGGTCCCAGCTAGCCGGGGGAGTATTCATTTTTTTGTGCGTAATAAGGAGGCACTTCCGGTGGGTCCGAGTGACACAACGGGGAACGTTTTTTCGAAATATCGTGGCCCTGCTCGTGGGTCCCAGCAGTCAGGGGGAAACTTTTTTTCGCAAAATACTGGTGGCCCGTATGGTGGGTCCCCACTGTCAGGTGGACGAATAATCATTTTCCGCGTAATAAGGAGGCACTTCCTTGTGGCTGCCGTGGACCCAGCTGTTAGCGTCTCTACGTACAATACTCTTCCGATGGAATTCGGTCGTTGACCACATTGACCACGCCGCACCGAGAGCACCACGGTGGTGGACGACGGCGAGGCCTAGGAAGGGGACGACGCGGAGCCGGGGAAGACGCGGCAGTGGATGCCCACGTGTAGAGGAGTATGAGGATTCACTCGTTCGGCTATGGTGTGAGGCTGCCGTCGCCGCAGAATAATAGGGGGTGTGGGTGAGTGGAGGGATGGCCTGGCGGTGAGGCGGGAGTAGTAGGGGGCGGTGAGGCCTCCGCGGCATCACAGCCGTCCACGGGAGGCAGGAGGAGGCGGCACGATCGACGCTACTTTGGGCGGCTGGAGCAAGAAGACCAGAGGTTGAAGAAGCATGATGGCCGTTGGATGGACATCGTACGGTCACTGCAGCTAGAATTGTTCATATTGACTAAGTTGACAAAGCCCTCCGTCCCCGTCAACTTAGTGGGCCCACAAGTCAGCCTCCCACCATGGTGGGTCCCTGCTAGCAGGGGGAGTATTCATTTTTTTCTGCTTAATAAGGAGGCACTTCCGGTGGGTCCGAGCTGACAGTAGGGGGAACATTTTTTCATGAAATACGATGGCCCGTCAGGTGGGTCCCAGCAGTCAGGGGGCAAACGTTTTTTTCGCAAAATATGGTGGCCCGTCCAGTGGGTCCCTGCTGTCAGTTGGAGGAATCATTATTTTCCACGTAATAAGGAGGCACTTACTTGCTACGGCCATGCACCCAGCTATCAGACTCTCCACGTACAGTATACTTCTGATGGAAGTCATTCCTTGACCATGTTGACCACGCCATGTTCCGTTGCATGCATGCGTCCATGGGCCCCACTGTCAGCCTCTCATGTACAGTTATCTTCTGATGACACTCGATTGTTGACCATGTTGACCACACCGTGCCGAGCGCACCCAGATTGGAACGACCCAGAGATGGGGAAGACGGGGCAGTGGAGTCGCAGATAGAGAGGAGTGGGAAACTTCACTGGTTCAGGTGCACGGTGTAGGATCGAAAGTATGTCTAGAGGGGGGGTGATTAGACTACTTGTCAATATAAAAATTCTGCCTTTTGACAAAGAACAGTTTTTGGCAGATTCACAATTATGATCAAGTCAAGCATCACCCTACACATGCAATTCTAGAGTATAGGCAGCGGAAAGTAAATTGCACATGTAGTAAAGAGAGGTGGAGAAGAGCAAACGCAATTTTGGAGACGCGGTGATTTTTCTCGTGGTTCCGATAGGTGGTGCTATCGCATTTCCACGTTGATGGAGACTTCAACCCACGGAGGGTAACGGCTGCCATGAGTCCACGAAGGGCTCCACCCACGAAGGGTCCACGAAGAAGCAACCTTGTCTATTCCATCATGGCCTCACGCCCACGGAGGGCTAGCCTTACTGGGGTAGATCTTCACGAGTAGGCAATCTCCTTGCCCTTACAAACTTCTTGGTTCAACTCCACATCTCGACGACGGAGGCTCCCAAGCGACACCTAACCAATCTAGGAGGCACCACCTCCAAAAGGTAATAGATGTTGTAGATGATGATGAACTCCTTGCTCTTGTGCTTCAAATGATAATCTCCCCAACACTCAACTCTCCTCACCGATTTGGCTGTGGTGGAAGAAAGGATTGAGTGGAAAGCAACTTGGGAAGGCTAGAGATCAAACTTCATATGGTGGGAGTGGAGCAACTTGATCTCAACACAAGGGTAGGTAGTTCTCTTCTCGAAATGTAAGGTAGGAGTGGTAGTTCTTTCGATGGCTCTCTCCACGAATGAAGAGGGGTGGAGGGTATAAATAGCCTCCACACAAAATCCAACCGCTACACACATTTGAGCAATCTCGGTGGGACCGAAGGGACAACTCGGTGAGACCGATAGTTCAAATAATGTGAACGTTGGGATTTCGGTGGGACCGAATATACAATCTCGGTTAGTCCGATTCGCAATGACACGAGCATGCCAGTTTGGTGGGACCGACTTCATCATCTCGGTGACACCGATTTGATGATGTATGTTACGAAGCTTGGCAACTCATGTTTCGTGAGACCGAGTTCGAATCGGAAAATCCGAGTTTACTAGGGTTTGGCTTATGGCTGAGGTGGTTCATCTTGGTGTGACTGAGTTTGGAATATCGGTGGGACCGAGACTACTTATGAGTGTCTATGGCGGTGAAAGTTGCTGATAGTTTAGGAGATGTATCACTAAGCACTTGAGCAACCAGATCATCATCATAACCTCATCCCTTTTAATAGTATTGGCTTTTCCTATGGACTCAATGTGATCTTGGATCACTAAACCAAAAATGGAGTCTTGAGCTTTTGCCAATGCTTGCCTTAGCATTTTGAGGGTCCACTTCTTCATCCTTGCCATACCCATATCAATGAACTCTCTCAAATGATTCTCAAGTAACTATTAGTTCAATGATATATATGTTGTTATTAATTACCAAAACCACCCGGGATTAGTTGCACTTTCAATCTCCCCTTTTGGTAATTGATGACAACATATAGATCAAAGCTCGACAAAGGATATAATCAATGAATAATATCGCCGCTTTGAGAAGTATGTGATAAGCAAGAGCTCCCCCGAAATTTGTGCATTATTTAAGATTTGTGTTTGAATGCAAATGCACAATCGATTAGGATCATGGGTCACTCTTCCATGTCACATACATCTTGGTGGAGCGCACAAAATGATAAGAATGAACAGCATGCACCCAATCACCAAGACATGAGTAAATGGTCATACGAGATAGGAATGGCATATGATAAGCATTAAGCACACATTAAAGCATAGTATGACCAAGCACTCATTAAGGTAGAATCAAACGGAGTATCAAACACACTGAATGTCTCGAAAACCAAAAGTATCTCAAAGAAACCGCAAAAGAACGAAAGAGCAAAAGCGCAAAGACAACAAAGACTCTCTCTCGAAGCCCTATGATCTATACAATTTCTCCCCTTTGGCAACAAGTTACCAAAAGTTCAAAAAGCATAGAGCTAAGTGTCACCGTGGACTCTGCTGGTGGCTCCTGGCTCTGGTTGATGTCGGAGTGGATATGACAAAGATCGGCGAAGACTTCAGCTGATGTCTCAGGCTGGAGGAGGGACACTTTGGAGCTGGAGCTGGAGTAGGAGCAATCTTTGAACTGTGGGAGGTGCTTGAAGCTGTAGTCCCGTGTCGACCATCGAATAGCAACTGATCGGGATCCTTTGGGAACCGGAGCAGACTGTCGATGAGAATCTGGACTAAGTCATCCTGCAACTCACGCATAAGCTCTGCCTTGTCCTGCTTTGCTTCCTCAATGTCTCCTCGAGCTTGTTGACGGTCACTTGTACTTCATCGGCTTCACGCCCGTGAGCGTAGATCTTCTCATCAACAATCCTCTCTAAGCTCTCCGAGATTGTTCAATGCTGGCCAGCGTTGTTCAATCCTTTGAGTAGCTTCAAGAATTTGCTCTCCAAAACTCTTTGGTTTAGCTGCTGCTGCTCTTTGCTTCCTTGTCGCCTTTGGCTTTCTTAGCAGCTGCGATCTTGGCTTGACCTTCAACAGATGTCGAATCCTCCTCATCCATCACAACGACATTGTCTTCATGCTCTGCTGCAACGGTAAATGTTCTCTATCCAACAAGAATGTGCCCGTGCCAAACTTGGCATTGATAAGCATCTGAATCATGGCAAATCCACATGACCTTTTCTCGGTCACCGCAATCCTCTTAATGGTCTCTACCATCAAGTCCATCACCTTGAAAGGTGCTCTCTCATCAAGTATGTGCAAAGATGTTGATAGAGTATCCTCGATCATCTGAATTCCTCTTCTTTCTAGCTCGTGGCTGCAGGAGGCATGCCACTTGGTGTACTCCTCTCACCATCATCGATGAGCTACTAGGATCGGGACTAGTGCCCGCCTCGAATGTTTGCAATGGGTGTCTCGACCTGTTCTCACTTTCACACCTTTGGCATCCGATATGGCCGACAACCTGTGAATAGATAAGGTGTAGGCAGAGAAGAAGAGTCATAACAAAATGCGTAAGTTTTTGCAAAAAGATGAGTTCAAATTCTAGTATTAAGTTTTCACAGAAGACATTTCGGTCGACCGAGTTTAAGGTTCGTGAATCCGAAGTGTTAAACAGAGCTTGGCACACCACTTTCGGTTTGACCGAAGTGGGTTTCGATCCCGCCGAAAACACTAGGGTTTCACAGAATCTTCATTTCGTCACACCGATTTTGCACAACTCGGTTGGACCGAAGGGTGCAAAGGTAATGGCTATAGGCCAAATCGGTCATACCGAAAATATAAAATCGGTCTCACCGAGATGTGTTCCATGAAACCTAACCCTAAAACTTTTACTCGAATCTAGTTCAAACGAACCAATCTGGTGTACAGGAGGATTTCAATCGTGGCAAGATACTAGGCAATCCAAACGTGCATTGAATCGGAGATGGGAACACGAGAGGATCAAAACTCACCCTAACTTGGTGGAGTTTTCTCTGGCGGCAACGGCTTGGAGGAGATGGCCGTTGACGGCGACGGAGACTCGCGGCGAGGGCGACAAAGCATTTACGGCGACGATCCGGAGACCAAGGCGACGGCAGCAAGGGTGTGGGGCGAAAACGCTTGAAGGAGGAATCAACGCGGCCCTCGGAATATATACCCTTCGCTGTCGGTGGGACCGAGTTGTAAAACTCGGTGGCACCGAGATGGATAACTGCTAGGCGTTATGCACTTCGTCACGCCGAAATCACAACTCGGTTTCACCGAGATGAAAACCTAGATCGTCTAAATGCTTTCGGTTCGACCGAGTTTGAGTGAGTTGGTCCGACCAAATCAATTAGAAGGTTTTGGAAATTAGCCCTTGACGGATCGGTGGCTCCGAAAGTGCTCCTCACCCGAGGGTCCGAAAATGACTTGTTCAAAATTTGTGATGTAAGCATGAATAGAATTTGAGACAAGAAAGCATAGATAGCTAGGGAGGTATTTAGGCATTCTTGTCCATCCATTTGGTCGAAAACTCAAAACGACCAAAACAACAAATGGATGTCCTCGAATGGATAAAATCATGCATCCAACATGCTCACACAATAAGATAGCAAATGCAATATGTGTCAAACATGCACAACCAAAACTCTAGCAACTAACACACAATTTGTCGATGACTAGGTCATCTTTATATGAGTATATTGACTTAGGAGCCAAATGAGAACATTTGATCATAGGTCATACTCATCGCTTAAGCACAAGTGGGGTTACCACTTTTACATAAAGCATTGATGTGTTCACATCATTTGAAGATGCTTTAGCTCAATTTTTAGAGCAAAGCTCCCCTAGATGTGAGAACCCTTTAAAGGGTCAAACTAACCTTGGGTTGTCGAGAAGACTTCATGTAGATGTTGAAGATGTGGATGCTCAATGTTGATGGAGATCATCAAGAGTTGGGAGCTATCCTTTGATTCGGGCACTTTCAATACCTACATGGGTTAGTCCCACAAGGAACAAACAAGGATATCCATGGACATAGATTGAAGTTCACAATAGATGATGTCCATGAAAGCAATGATTACCTTGTCCCTTGACTTACCAACAAGAGGGTTTGTGACTCCATGAACTAGTGCACAATGTGGAAGTTGATTGCACAAGTTTTTGCCAAAATGAATGTGAGTGAAGTATGTTGGCGGAGTCACCCTCAAGAACTTTCTAGTTCTTCTTCTTCGGGATCCACATCATCTTGATGGGAATCCTTGGGGTTGTAGTTGAGCTTGACGAAGTAGAACTTGATGTTTCCTTGGGAACCCACTTGACCATGGCTTGAGGTGCTTTAACAAATGCATCAATCTCCTCTTGAAGCTTGTCCTTGCCTTTTAGCTTGTGGTCTTGTGGTGGAAGGTCATCTTGAGCTTGTTCCACCTTGGAAGAAGTAGGATCATACTTCTCCTTTTGAGGAACAAACTATGGAGTAGGATATTGACCTTCTTCCCACTCAACGCCTTCGGCGCTGAACTTTCGCTCAAAACCAATTCCTTGATTCTTCCGGTGCCTTCCTTGCTTGCGAACAATTTACTCAAAGTTCTTGCTTCCGGCAAGGCTCTTGTAGACACCTTTCTCTATGATCCCTTTCAATAAACTATTCTCTTGCTCAAGTGTAACTTGGCTTGAAACATTGTTAGTGGAATCAAGAGAACTACTAGAAGCAACAACATTGGATTTAGCATGGTTATTGTTACTGCTAGAGGAAGAATTTTTCTTATGCTTGTCATGCTTAGTCTTAATGGGTGGCAAGAAATTAGACAAGAGAAGTCGCTTTGGCAAGATATGAAGAACTCTTCTTTCAAGATCGTCATTGATTGCTTTTAGAAACTCATGTTCTTGCTCTAGAGTGAGCTTCTCGAGCGTAGCTTCTCATGAGATCTTAGGAGCTCTCTATGATCTTCTTGAGTTGTTTCATGACCTAACTTAAGAGTGTTTAGTTCTTTAGTTAGACGCTCAATCTCCTTCATAGCATTGTCATTCGACTCTTCTCGACTATAAAGACTACTAGCATGTTCATCGTTACTAGGCTCATCGGATTTATCATGCAAGAGCTCATCTTCACCAAGCAAGTCATCCTCATCACTATCGAAGTCAATGAATTCAGGGTGTGATACCTTGGGGCCTTTAGCCATGAAGCATCTTCCAATTCCCTCATTTGGTGAATCAAATAAGTCGAGGAGTTGGAGTTGGAGGATACGAGAGCAAGACCGGCAACACCTTCATCTTGACTGTAGTCGGAGTCGGAGTGATAGCTTCCTTCGGATTGATTGTCGGAGTCGGAGCCGGAGACCCATTCACCTACATGAGCTTGATGTTTTCTTCTTGTGTAGCTCCTTGATGACTTGTCTTTCCTCTCCTAATCCTTGCTTCTCCGAGAGGGTCTTCGCTCATAACGATCATCTCTGCTCCTTCTCTCTTCCGAGGTGACTCATCTCTTGAGCTTCTTCTTCTTGGAGATTCTTCTCTTCTCTTGTGGGGAGCCGTACACTCATTTGAGTAGTGTCCGGTCTTCCACAATTGTAGCAGCTTCGATCACGACTAGAAGATCTCTTTTCATCATATGATCTAGACTTTGAGCTTCTCTCTTTGCCTCTATTCTTGTAGAATTTGTTGAAGTTCTTGACCATTAGGCTTATCTCTTCATTGGAAACTAACTTGTCACTTGAGGTTGTGGGAGCATCACTTGTAGCTTTGTAAGCACCACTTGACTTGTTGTGAAGCTCTTCCTTATCCTTAAGTGTCATCTCATGAGCAACAATTCTTCCAATGACTTCGTTGGCTTGAGAGTTTTGTAGTTTGGCATCATTTGGATCAAAGTGCACACGGTGTCATACTTTCCATCCAAAGCTCGAGAATCTTCTTGATGATGAATCGGTCGGTCATTTCTTCGCTTCCTAAGCCGCAATCTCATTTGTGATGAGAGCAAGCCTAGAGTACATTTCAGCGAATTCTTCACCATCCTTCATCTTGAACTTGTCAAGTCGACCTTGAAGAATATCTAGCTTTGATTCCTTCACGGACTCGATACCTTCGTGCATTTCAACCAAAGTATCCCAAATCTCTTTTGCATTCTCAAGACGGCTGATTTTGTTAAACTCCTCGACACAAGGCATTGAAGAGAATGTCACAAGCTTGAGCATTGTTTTGCAACATCCGCAATTCTTCCGTGTAGCTTCGATCCGAACTTTTCCTTCCTCAAGAATTCACCTTGCATACCAACACAAATAATGCCCCATGCGGCTGGGTTATGACCAAGAATATGCATTTTCATTTTATGCTTCCAACTAGCAAAATTTGTACCATCAAAGTAAGGACCTCTACTGAAAATTTCCCTCACTAGACGCCATACTCTCCTAGGTTGTGAAACCAAGCTTATGGAGTCCAATGCAATGGAAACCAATACAATGGAGACCAAAGCTCGATACCACTTGTAGGATCGAAAGTATGTCTAGAGGGGGTGATTAGACTACTTGTCAATATAAAAATTCTGCCTTTTGACAAAGAACAGTTTTTGGCAGATTCACAATTATGATCAAGTCAAGCATCACCCTACACATGCAATTCTAGAGTATAGGCAGCGGAAAGTAAATTGCACATGTAGTAAAGAGAGGTGGAGAAGAGCAAACGCAATTTTGGAGACGCTGTGATTTTTCTCGTGGTTCCGATAGGTGGTGCTATCGCATTTCCACATTGATGGAGACTTCAACCCACGGAGGGTAACGGCCATGCGAGTCCACGGAGGGCTCCACCCACGAAGGGTCCACGAAGAAGCAACCTTGTCTATTCCATCATGGCCTCACGCCACGGAGGGCTAGCCTTACTCGGGTAGATCTTCACGAAGTAGGCGATCTCCTTGCCCTTACAAACTTCTTGGTTCAACTCCACATCTCGACGACGGAGGATCCCAAGCGACACCTAACCAATCTAGGAGGCACCACCTCCAAAAGGTAATAGATGTTGTAGATGATGATGAACTCCTTGCTCTTGTGCTTCAAATGATAATCTCCCCAACACTCAACTCTCCTCACCGATTTGGCTGTGGTGGAAGAAAGGATTGAGTGGAAAGCAACTTGGGAAGGCTAGAGATCAAGCTTCATATGGTGGGAGTGGAGCAACTTGATCTCAACACAAGGGTAGGTAGTTCTCTTCTCGAAAATGTAAGGTAGGAGTGGTAGTTCTTTCGATGGCTCTCTCCACGAATGAAGAGGGGGTGGAAGGGTATAAATAGCCTCCACACAAAATCCAACCGTTACACACATTTGAGCAATCTCGGTGGGACCGAAGTGGACAACTCGGTGAGACCGATAGTTCAAATAATGTGAATGTTGGGATTTCCGGTGGGACCGAATATACAATCTCGGTTAGTCCGATTCGTGCAATGACACGAGCATGCCAGTTTTGGTGGGACCGACTTCATCATCTCGGTGACACCGATTTGATGACAAAAGGTTACAGAAGCTTGGCAACTCATGTTTCGGTGAGACCGAGTTTAGAATCGGAAAATCCGAGTTTACTAGGGTTTGGCTTATGGCTGAGGTGGTTCATCTCGGTGTGACTGAGTTTGGAATATCGGTGGGACCAAGACTACTTATGAGTGTCTATGGCAGTGAAAGTTGCTGATAGTTTAGGAGATGTATCACTAAGCACTTGAGCAACCAGATCATCATCATAACCTCATCCCCTTTTAATAGTATTGGCTTTTCCTATGGACTCAATGTGATCTTGGATCACTAAACCAAAAATGGAGTCTTGAGCTTTTGCCAATGCTTGCCTTAGCATTTTGAGGGGTCCACTTCTTGAGTCCTTGCCATACCCATATCACTGAACTCTCTGAAATGATTCTCAAGTAACTATTAGTTCAATGATATATATGTTGTTATTAATTACCAAAACCACCCGGGGATTAGTTGCACTTTCACACGGCAGCACAGCCGCGGTGCCGCCCACGGGAGACAGGAGCAAGAACAGAGGTTGAAGAAGGAGCATGGCTATTGGATTAACATCCAGCGGTCTAGCTGCTAGAATCATTTGTTGATTAAGTTGACAAAGCCGTGCGTACACGTCCGCTTAGTAGGCTCACAAGTCAACCACCAAATCTGACGGGTCCCAGCTGTCAACGGTATGAATAATTTTTTTCGCAAAACAAGGAGGCACTTCCTTCCGTGCGAAGATACAGCCGGTGGGTCCCAGCTGTCAGGTGGAGGAAACATTTTTTTCAGCTTAATAAGGAGGAACTTTCCTTGCGTGTGATCATGGACCTCGTGGGTCCCAGCCGTCAGGCTCTCCACGTACAGTCCTCTTCCGATGACTCTCGTTTGTTGACCACGCCACACCGAGTGCAGCGAGGCAGTGGATGACGGCAAGGCCCCGGACGGGAATGACTCGGAGATGGGAAGACGCGGCAGTGGAGTCGTAGATTGAGAGGAGGAGAAGGGTTATAACTGGTTCTGTTGCGGCGTGGGGCTGTAGTCTGTGGAGAATAACAGGAGGTGTCGAGGGGTGGAGGGATAGCCAGGCCAGCGGTGGTGTAGCACTTTGCAGCGATGCATGCTAAGCAGAGCCGCTAGCCGCCGGAGGCCGGACCAGGCGGTTCCGGTGACGCTGGAGGAAGAAGACGAGAGATTGAAGGTGCATGCCGGCTGTTGGATATAAATCCAATGGCCGTGGATGACACAATCATTTGTTGACCAAGTTAACAACGCCCTGCGTAGTCTTCGACCTATTGGCCCACATGTCAGCCTGCAAAAATATGGCATATATTTAACCCATGTTTTCTAGAATGTACAGTCCATTTGCTAGGCTGGGTGAACAAATAATTTTGCGTCAATCAGACCCATTTATATTTTCTAAGAAATCCCAGCCCATTTGCACTTCCTTGAAATACACGTATTAGGTGGGCTCGTTATATATATAATGTTATGTTAGAAGGAGCAATTAATATCAAAGAATAAACCGGAGAGGCACATTTTTTTATATATAATTAACAAATTAGCGAGTTATTGCTCAAAATAAAAATGAGTGCGTTATTATTAAATTGGTCCTTAAAATCTCCGCAAGCTTTTGTACGCAATCACCAGGATTTTACTTGCCTGTGAGTCAAAAATAACTAGAATTTTGCTTGCCAACTTCCGTTAAACATTTACTTTTATAAGTTAATAACACGTGGGATGTTTTTATAATGTATATATAAGTCTCTATAAAATATATGATAATAGTAATAATATAAATATATATAATGTGGTTAGAAGGGAAAACATAAATTGGACACAACATTATTATTCTTATATATAGATAAATAGAACAGAGACCTGCGTTTTATACCCCACAGTAGGCATACTAACAAGTTCACACACAAATACAATAGAAAAGGTAAACATTCGTATCAAACTCAGGTTCACAGGACACGTTCATATTCATAGCCAAAATTCACTATCAACAACTCAAAAGATTCATATATACACAAGCTCAGCATATCTATGCATCCAAATGATTGATAGATCACACGACAATATTCATACATAATTCACAAAAAGATTCAGATATACACATGTTCAATATGTTTATGCATCCAAATGATTGAGATCACAGCCAATATGATCCATGGACGAACTTTAATTACCTAGGGTACAGACTGTAAATGGTGTTCAATCGGAGGTACTTTTTGCTAAAATTAGTTCTTGTACGAGTAAACTTTCGAGTACATAAGAGGCAGCACAGACAATCTGAACTTCGCTTGTAGGTTTATCCTCAAATAGTGGCCTCGTGCCGAGGGAGGTTTGAGAAACTTGGCCACTACTTTCATGCAACTAGTTTACATGCTCATCTTGGTCCTGTATCTCGCCAAAATTCTACATTGCAGACGAGAAAGGAGGCTGTTGAGAAAATGAACCACCCAAATTTTTTGTGCAGTTCAACTGAAATGGAGCATCCTTAGCATGCAGACTGATTAAGTGCCAGATGAATATACGCATCAACCAACTTTTCTAGAATCTTTAGACTCCATGCCATATTGTTCGCTACCATATGTGCCGATAACCAAAAGGCACAAGTTGGGACCAAAGACTGGACTATGTTTTTCTGGGCTATGCACCAAGCAATATTTTTGGCGTTCACTCTCCTAATACTTGGAGTTTGACAATTGGTTGACGCCGGTTGATACTCGAATGAATATAGGCACTTCTTCTTGTCAACATCGATGCTTGTTTGAGTGAACTTTGGAGTACATAGCAGCAACATAAGTACCTGTCCATCTGATCATTTTGTGCAGTTCTACTGAAATCACCCGATGTAATGATTTGCCTGCGAGTTTAGGCTCCAAATTACTCCTTTATGAAATCGGCAAACAGTAGCACAATACCAAATTACCAATACATATGATATGCACAATAATCAGGATAAAGACCAGTACCAACCTGTGTGAGGTAGCATATCAATTACTATTTCCTTTGACTGGAAGCCGAGATAAGCCAAGCGACTAACAGGAAAGGAAGAAAGCAAGCCGAGATTAGCAACTGGTAGGAAAGGACGGAAGCTGTCGAGGCAATGAAGCACCCAAAGTTTTTGTGTAGTTCCACCAAAATCGAGCATCCCAGTTGGCACATATATTGAGAGAGTGAGATTACTGTAATAGTGGGACTACTTGATGAAACTTACACTAACAAATAGAAGCACCCTCATTATCTTAATAGGTAAAGTTAGCAACACAGTAGTCTTGCTTAAAGAGAGGTATTAGTTTATATAATCAGTGCCAATTAGATCAACACTCAAAGCATTGCCATTTATCATAGGTTGCAAAACTTTAACGTGCAAAGATAAAGGAGTTTCTCATGACAGTAGCACGATACAAATAGAGATGGCAACAAACTAATATGGATGAAGGCCTTAGGCCTGTACCAACCTGAGAAAAAAAGCTTATTCATGTAGACCCATAAGAGATGATAAAGCACTCACTAGAATCACACAATAGTATATATTTTTGTGCACTTCAAATGTATGGTTGAAATCACTCTTGTTTACCAGTGCTGAGATTATATCGAAAGATTATCAAGAACTTCCAACAGAGTTAAAGCACTAGCTGGGATATAGTTCATTGTATTGTCTTGTGTAATTCCACTAAAATGTATGATTGGCACAACATGATCCATGTTTGCACAAATAGGAACAAGGATAGGAAGACATTAGCATATTAATCAAACAGTAGCATCAAATTCATGATGGACAATACGCAAAACATTACCTCATTGAACCAATGGCAATAAATTGACATGCAAAACAATAGCACTATTATGTCATGACACTAATAGTATTCCCTCCCCGCTCCACCACATGATTCACCTCCATAGAAAAACATACACACGTACATGATTCAGCATAGGGTCCTACTAAAGATTTGTTTAACTCCAACAGGAAAATTAGGATGTAATAAATTAGTGGTACTTAAGAACTCCTAATTAATTAAGTGAGACAGCAGAAGTGGAAGGGCTCCCTGGAGGATCGTCTCACATGTAAGGTAGTCATTGCCGGAGCCCTTGAATAGCCTCGACTGAGGCCTCTCGGCTTCAAAGAAGATCGCCTTTGGCAATCGCTTATTCTTCTTCTTCTTCTTCCTCTTCATGTCTGTTTCTCTTTCTCCTCGCCAGTTGGTGAAACCAAGTACATGATTAGCCTTCTAATTCAGAATTGGTTTTGTCAGTGAGGGAGTACAAGTGTACCAGTAAAAAATAGCATTATTTCTCATGGCAGTCGGAAAATAGAGATGAACACATGCACTAAATATCATTCTTACCTAAAGGAAGGTTATGGCGCCAATATGGATGATGAGGATTGGAACACGATCTCCCTTTGTGCGCTTCCACGAAATGAACTAACTGCTCCATTCTCGACATTCTAGTTAAACAACACAAAAGTCACTTCTTTTAAGAAGAGTTTTGTGCAAAGGCACCAAAAGTCACAACAAAGAACTGTGTGAATTGGATATCCTGTTTGCACAAAAAGGTGAGAGGAAACAATCGAGTCTCAAACAATTACAGGCAAAAACATTTGGCTAAACTTGTCATGGCTTATAACTGTGGCATGGCTTCATTTTTACCAGGGACATTAGATTAAGAACAACTAAATATTTGGTATAAGGGCATGGGACAGTGGATGCACCAGCAGTCCAGCACCATGTACGTAAACAGGGGCATAAAGTGGTGATTCATATTTTGTTGCCCCGAGAAACAAACATCCAAGAAACATATCTGGGTTGGTCCCTTTTTTGTTCACTCTAGCCACCTACTCCTATGTGTGGATAGAAAATCTAGTCCTAGTCATACCACTGTGTAAAGAGTTGCCCCTTTATTTCCCTTTTCGACCAAGAGACCAGTCGGATGACCAGTCTGTACTACTTTCACCCCCTTTCCTTCCTGTTTGTACCAAGTCCGATGTACATACTAAATTCCCCCACCCCCACTATATTTCTTGTTTGAACCAAGTACTCCCTCCGTCCGGAGTTACTTGTCATCAAAATGGATGTGTTTAGAACTAAAATACATCTAGATACATCCATTTCAATGACAAGTATTTTCGGACGGGGGGAGTACAAGATTCGACTCCATGAAGTAGCTTTACCTCTAACAATAGAAGAAAAAATAGCTGACATTGGACCATCCGACCGAGAGGGGCTAAGAGGTAGAAAATGATGCACATGCAGCGACGTAGCGAGCTGGGGAAGTAGAGCTAAGGCGGTTTCGAACGAAGATATACCTGAAGGTCGTCGGGATGTGGATAGGTGGGCGGAGGGAGGCCGGATCCGCCCACAGGCAATGACGAAGGGATCGGAGGACCTCCCGCGCCGGTGCTCAGCCAGAGATAATGATGCGGCTGGCAGTGAGTATCCTCCCTTGCTGTCGACGACGGCCTAAATGCTGCCCCTCCTCCCCTTCACCGGCGGAGGGGGATACGTCCGGATCTGTAACCAGCGGTGAGGATAGAAAGCCAGTGTTTTTTGAAGGGAGAAAGACAATGTTACTACCCCTATCTTGTTTAGATCTGGAGAGGATGAGAGTGTGTGAATAGAGCAACCCTAGCAAGCAAGCGTGGAGGCTCCGGCCTATATATACGTACTGGGGTAGTTTTCCTTTTTCACACCATCAAAACAATCGTTTAAAATTGTGTACAACTACATGTCAGGTCGCAGTTTTTTTAGTTGTTGATTGTTTTTTGAGATAGCTACCCTCTTGTTCCAAGTGGTGTTACGGTGTTCCAGGTCGCACTTTTTATTGTTCAAGTCTGGTACTACAAGTCCATCCATTAAATGAACAACCACCCCTCGTAAAAATTGTGAACAAGCCCACGGCTAAAATTAGCGGAAACGTGGGTTGCCCCAACATGCATTATTATTTAAATTTTCTACTCCATCAGTTCCTAAATATAAGTCTTTTTTATTAGCCACACCTAAGACAAGAATTTTTTATTAGAAGTGAACCCCACATGTCATAGACACAAAAATTGTGGCAAGATTCCCTTAGGCAAGCCAAAGTGTGTCTAACAATTGGAGCAACTCAGGTTAGGCAAGTGTGGCAAGTGTGGGAAAAATAATGTGGCAACATAAGACAAACATAGTCACAATCCAAACAACCCCATAATTTTTTGTGACATGCATGAAAATTTGGTTAGTTAAATTTATAGTCAAAATTTGGCAAGGTGCATCAAATCAACACATGCAAGTATCAAAAGGAAAGTCACGACATGCATGCATGCGTTGTACTCCCTCCGTTTCCAAATATAAGTCTTTTTAGAGATTGCAACAAGTGACTACATACGAAGCAGAATATGTCTACATACGAAGTAGTCCATTTGAAATGTGTAAAAAGACTTATATCGAGTGCAGTGCTTTGATGTGTCGCGCCAACTCGTACAAGATTGAGAAATTTGATTACTACAACGCCCTCTCCCTCGCGGACTGAGCTCCGATGCCTTAACTGCACCTACCTTTGGCTGCTTGACAGGAGGGCCAACCACCTGTTGGGCCCACCTGTCATAGGCGCAAAGGCAGGAGCAGTAAGTAGAAGCTTTTGCTACACGCTATCCCTCCCGCACGAGGTGGACGGACATGCAACAGTGGATTCAATACTATAGAAGTAGGAGTAACATCATTGTTCGTCTTCTCGAAGAGGCGAAGAGGCGAAGAGCCAAGCGCAACCCAAACGTGGCAGTTGCAAACGCTCGCGTGGTGCGGTGCCTTGGAGCACGCATATACTAGCTAGGCTCTTGCATGAGACAAAATTGCTATTGTTTAACAATTAAAATCCATCATCCATTGGTTGATACTCATTCTGCATAGGTCCACGCGCTTAGCACCGTTTCCTCCTGGGGTCACCAATGTTTATTTGCTAATTAATAGCATTGCTTGCAATGAACTAGCCATTGCAAGTCATTAAAAGCATGCACACCTCTCATCTCTTATTGGTTGATATGTCAAGAAACAAGAAACAAGGTAGAAGTTAATGCACCGTGGGACTATTTGGTTTTCGTAAGATGACTTACACACCTAGACGGAGGGAGTAGTATAGCCCTGTAAACCGGAAAGGAGTATTTGCCTTTCTAGAGATTTCAACAAGTGACTAGACTACACCGTGCAGCCGTGCAGTACTCCCTCCCTTCCAGTTTATAGGGATCAAATCTCAAATCTCATGAACCAAGGCATTTTGCGATCGGAGGAATGTATCTCGTACTTTACAAAACTACTAATTAAACTCATGCATTAATTATGTAGTTCTCTCGCTTTCCTCTCCGCTTTGGTTGCGTGCACAATATTGAGCACTCCTATATGACTAGCCACTCTATCTACATGCGGACATTTCAAAGCATCCGCCCGCGTGCCGCCCACCAAATCACAATGAGGTGCTATAGTCGAGACTCACTGTCACCCCGTGTGGCAGCTATGACTCGTCATATCACAAAACCCACACCTTTACCAAAGAAGGGTAAGGTGGCCTCCAAGTTGGACCGGACGGCAACCATCATTTCATTGGAGAACGCTGCTCAAGCCCTTTCTTCCCTTTCTTGAAGAAAACCTCACTCCAAGCTACCCACTTCTGCCATTTTTCTTTTGTACCGACGAAGGAAAGGTGGGCGAATTAGTTATGCTGCTATATTTTCATTCCAAGAATCTTCTTTTTGCGAAGCAATCAACCGATTCTCACATCCTATTCTTTTCCCGTTTTCATTGCGATTGTGGTTTCCTTTCGATTTCTTTTTGTTTGTCAGTTCATTGATGGACCCTGGAGCACTAGGCAAAGAGTTGTCGGCGGACAACCCACTGGAGACAGCAATCTCCAGGAAGAGAGCACCGACCAATGAGTTGACCATGTTGGCGGGCCAACCCATGGAGACGAAGAACTCCAAGAAACAAGCACTGGCCAAAGAGTTGACGACGTTGGCAGACGAACTCCTCAAAGAAAGTTGGAAGAACAGCAAGGGCCCCACCGTGCCTACCCCAAGAACTCTAATTGCCACCTATGCGAGGCTCAAGGCCGAGTTTGAGGAGATATTCGCCGTTGAGAAGCAGTATTCCCCTGGCAAGGTGATGGCCCCCATCGAGGACGAGGAGATGGTCCCCGGCGGGATGAGATCCCCCGGTGAGCTGGACATGGTAAAAAATAGTGGCTTATTACCATAATTGTGGTTTTTGATTATTTGCAATGTGCTTGCTAATATGTTAGGGTTGTGCAGGTGCTGGTGGACGTCCTTGATGATTGCGATGTCGTGGCCCGTCCCGCTGGCATCGCCCCGGAGATCGATTCCGATGCCGCTATCCATCCTGTGGACATCACCCAGAGATCGATTTTGATGTCGCGGTCAATGAGGGAGTCCTAGATTAGGGGGTATCCGGACAGCCGGACTATATACTTTGGCCGGACTGTTGGACCGTGAAGATACAAGACTCAAGACTTTATCCCGTGTCCAGATGGGATTCTCGTTTGCGTGGAAGACAAGCTTGGCGATCCGGATATTAGATCGCCTTCTTTGTAACCGACTCTGTGTAAACCCTAGCTCCCCTCGGTGTCTATATAAACCGGAGGGTTTAGTCCATAGAAGGACAATCATAATCATCATAGGCTAGCTTCTAGGGTTTAGCCTCTACGATCTCGTGGTAGATCAACTCTTGTAATACTTATATCATCAAGATCAATCAAGCAGGAAGTAGGGTTTTACCTCCATCAAGAGGGCCCGAACCTGGGTAAAACATCATGTCCCCTGCCTCCTGTTACCACTAGCCTTAGACGCACAGATCGGGAGCCCCTACCCGAGATCCGCCGGTTTTGACACCGACATTGGTTCTTTCATTGAGAGTTCCTCTGTGTCATCGCTGCAAGGCTCGATGGCTCCTTCAATCATCAACAACGCGGTCCAGGGTGAGACTTTTCTCCCCGGACAGATCTTCTTGTTCGGCGGCCTCGTACTGCGAGCCAATTCACTTGGCCGTCTGGAGCAGATCGACGGCTACGCCCCTGACCATCAGGTCATGTTTGGAGACTTGAATTACATGACTGATATCCGCGGAGATTTGATCTTCGACGGATTTGGGCCTACGCCAGGAGCACCGAACAGTCACGATGAGCACGGCTTAGACCTGCTGTCAGACAATACTCGGGATATCGTACCCGCAATAGCTCCGGACCTAAATCCGGGGCAGATCGCGTCGTCCGAGGACATGTGGATGAACCCCGCCCCGGAGGCCTCATACTCATCGGCGGTGGAGCCGAACACAGACTCCACCCCCAAGGAAGTCTGTGCCACCGGACCCCAGGACTTGTGTCCGGCTGTAGGTTCCAGACCGCATGCCCCCGAGCCCGCCAAATCTGGTTGGGCTCCGGTAATGGAGTTCGCCGCTGCGGATATCTTCCAGCACTCGCCCTTTGGCGACATGCTGAACTCATTAAGGTCTCTCTCTTTGTCAGGAGACTCTTGGCCGAACTATGTCCGGCTCGAGGGGGAAGACGGCGACGAAGAAATTCGTTGCCCACCCACCACCCACTTCATAGCCACTGTCGATGACGTAACACACATGCTTGAGTTTGACTCTGATGACACCGACGGTATGGACGTCGGCGCAGGGGACGATTCAGAACCACCGCCCATGGGGCGCTGGACTGCCACCTCATCATATGATATATACATGGTGGACACGCCTAAGGAGGATGATGGCGACAAAACAGAGGATAAAACCCCCGGACAAAAACCAAAACGACGACGCAGACGCCGCTCCATGTCCAGCCACAGTAAAAATAGCGATAACAGCGCTAGAAAGATCGACACGCCAGTCAACTCCAAAGGCAACAACGACCATATGGACCCAGCGATGGAGCAGGATGAGCCAGGTCACGTCGAACACAGCCCGGAGCAGATGCCCGATCACAGCGATCCCGAGGGCCGAACTCATCAACCTGCCTCAGGAGAGGAGCACAGTCCGGATGACGATGCATTCATCATCCCAAAAAAATGTTTAGAATGAGATAACCTCCACAGAAGGCTTATGGCCACTGCGAGAAGTCTAAAGAAGCAGAAGCAAAGGCTTAAGGCCGCGCAGGAAACACTCAATCGCAGATGGAATAAAGTGCTAGACACTAAAGAAAAATACGCGGACGATCGCCATACAAAGAGCTACCCAAAGCGCAAGCTGCTGCCAGAATTCGACAATGAGGCCATTCCGCCGAAGAATAATACAGCCAGGAGGCCGGACCAACCACTTCATGACTGCAACAGAGCAGCTACTGACGCCGCACACGATTTACGTGAGCTCCTGGACAAAAAGGCCGGTGCGACGAGGTCCATCTATGGATCTAGAGGACACGCTCTGGCGCAGGATTATGGTCACCAAAATGATCAGACTGATCAAATACCAATTCGGAATCAGCACCGGACACAACAACAGTCGACAACATGCCACAACATGTCCAGATACAGAGGGGCTGTTCACCTTCATGCTTCACCAAGAGGTATCGACTATGAATTTCCACAGGGTTTTAAACTCAGGAACATAGAGGCATATGATGAACGATGCACCCGGGTCTGGATCGAGGATTTTATCCTTCATATCCACATGGCTCGTGGAGATGACCTCCACGCCATAAAATACCTTCCCCTCAAGTTGAAGGGACCAGCTCGGCACTGGTTGAAAAGCCTCCCCGAAAATTCAATCGGAAGTTGGGAGGAACTTGAGGATGCTTCCAGGGCCAATTTTCAAGGAACCTATGTCCGACCTCTGGACGCTGATGATTTAAGTCACATAATTCAACAGCCTGGAGAGTCCGCCCGCAAGCTTTGGAATAGATTCCTCACTAAGAAGAATCAAATTGTCAATTGTCCGGATGCCGAAGCCCTAGCGCCTTCAAGCCAAGATGTCCGGATGAGTGGCTCGCCGCATAACTCGCCAAGAAAAGCCGAGGACAATGGAAGCCTTAACAAGCCTTATGACCCGCTTTTGCTGGTGAAGACAGCTGGTTGGCCCAGAGGCACCAGCGACCAGCACATCCGAAATTAGGGATGGCAACGGAAGCCACGCAATAATAAAAACAAGCGTCGAAAAAAGGAAGAAAGTCCGGACAACACAGCGGTCAACGCCGGATTCAGGGGCTCTCGACCCGGTCAACAAAAGAAGCCATTCAAAGGCAGCAAAGAGGGACCATCCGGCTTGAACAAAGTCCTGGACAGACTGTGCCAAATTCATGGCACCCCCGAAAAACCTGCGAACCACACTCACAGAGAAAGTTGGGTCTTTAAGCAGGCCGGCACGTTAAATGCCGAACACAAGGGAAGGGAAACACCAAGTGAAGACGAGGATGAGCCTCGACAAATTAACACCGGGGACGAGAAAAATTCCCATCAGAGGTAAAAATAGTAAACATGATCTACGCGACTCACATACCCAAGAGAAGGCGCAAACGCGCGCTCAGAGACGCATACGCTATAGAGCCCGTCGCCCTCAAATTCAACCCCTGGTCGGCCTGTCCGATCACCTTTGATCACAGGGACTACCCGACTAGTATGCGGCACGAAGGATCGGGTGCCTTGGTGCTCGACCCAATAATCGACGGATACCATCTCACTCGTGTCCTCATGCACGGCGGCAGTAGTCTCAATCTAATATACCAGGACAATGTCCGCATGATGGGGATAGACCCATCTAGAATCAGCCAAAGTAACACCACCTTTGAAGGGGTGATACCAAGCTTTGAGGCCCACTGCAGGGGTCCCTCGTACTAGAAGTGACATTCGGTTCTCCGGACAACTTCAGAAGCGAAGAATTACTATTCACCATCGCCCCCTCCGAAGTGGTTATCATGCATTGCTCGGAAGAATGACCTTTGCTTGCTTCAATGCAGTACCGCACTACGCCTACCTTAAGCTCAAGATGCCCGGTCCACCTGGCGTCATCACCGTTAGCGGAAATACAGAGTATCCTTTACGTGCAGAAGGGTATGCGGCGGCTCTATAGCAGCCGGACACTAAGCGGCCTCTCCTATCAGAACGCATGATCGGTCGTTAAGACCACGGACACGGTTAGACAAGTCCTGCACTGTCGGATTTCGGGTTCCAGTGGACCCTAAAGGTTCGAACTCTGGGGTGCACGCGGTGATCACACCTCCTGCCTACCTAGGTCTCATCGCCTCGCAAGGATCTAAACTACACGAAGAACAACACAAGGGACATGAGGTTTTACTAGTTCGGGCCACCATCGAGGTGTAATACCCTACGTCTAGTTTGTGGTGTGGTGGATTGCCTCAGGGGCTGATGATGAACAATACAAGGGAAGAACAGCCTCGCGAGGGGCTGTTCTTGGGCTGGTGCGATGAACTGCTTGGGTGAGTTCAGTCGCCTCTCTTTCTCTCTCTAGCCTGCCCAAAATCTCCATGCCTCTCTCTGTGGTGGCTAGCTCTATTTATAGAGGGAGGCCCTGGGCCTCTTCCCAAATATTGAGCGGGAAGGGCGCCAACAATTGGCCATTTTGAAGGGGAACATCTAGTACACTTATCCTGACTAAAGTTGGTCCTCGCCTACCAAAGACTCTGACGATGACGCCTTCCTAGGCTCCACGATGACCTCCATCCTGCCATTCTGCCGGTCTTGGTCTTGTTGCACCGAAATGGTTGCCTTTGCTTGATACTCTTGCCTGCACTTGCCCCCTTAGCACCAAAGAGGAAATAAGGACTCTCCGCAGGCCGGCGCCCGCCTGGCGCCCGCCTGGCCTCGGTCGTCATGGCTTGCGTCATGGGCACCTCGTGAGGTACCCTGCCTTGATCTCTCTGCCTCCTCGCGAGCCAGCCTGACGAGGCTGTGCCCGAGGAAGCTTCCCGTCGTCCGCCCCGCGAGGCTTGGCCCCTCGCGAGGGTCTTGAGCATGTGTCGATGAAGATGGGCCGCTTCACACTCCACGAGCCACGCCAGCAGCCGCAGAGCAAGTCTGGTACCCCGCTCCCAAAACGCCGACAGTAGCCCCCGGGCCCAAGGCGTGCCTGGACTTGGCTTAGCAGAGAAGCGAAGGGGCAAGTGCGAAGCGCCGCAGGCCCCATCAGCTTGCGGCCTTGTGCGCTGCGTGGTGGTTGATTGGACGTGGGCGTCCTGGCTCCCCCATGATGCCTTGATAACTGCACGACTTGATAAGTCCCTGCATGCAAAACGGGTCATGATTACCTGTGATCGCGGAGGCCGGCGGTTGGCCTCCCTCGGCTATATGTACGGAACGGCGCGAGCCCTTCCAATCTATCCCTTCTTGATACTCCCCTTCTTCTTCTTGGCCGCTCGCCATCCCCATGGCCCCGCCGAAGAGGTTCTCGGCCGCAGAGAAAGGAAAGGCTCGCCAGGAAGGGCCCAGCTCTCCTCCGGCCAAGCGTGGCCGGGGCCGCCCTCGCAAGCACCCTACAGCCCCCGCTGCAGCCTCCCGTGGCTGTGGAAACAGCCCTCTGCGTAGCGGCGAGCGCTCGGCTTCCAACAAGAGGTACGCTGGGGCTGCTCGACCCCCAAGGCTGTGCTTTCGCTCGGCGGAGGTGCTGCCGGAGTTCGTCGTGTGGTCGGCGGACCCGACTGGCACCTTGCTCCAGCTTCCCCGCTTCTTTATAGGTGAGCTTCCTGCTGGTGCCCCGGGCGGCCGTTGGCTTCAGGCAGATGGTTGATGCAGCAGGGCCTCTTGGGCTACTCTGGAGGTCTCCACCGCTGGGGAAGCGGCCCTGACCCGCGGCTGGCAAATGTTCGCCCGCGCGCGCGGCCTGAGCCAACGATGCACTCTACACTTTAAGTTCGACGGCGATGCCACCCTCTAAGTGAGGGTGTTCGGGGAAGACGGCCGCCGCGCCGGATGCTGCCCTGAAGACGATGACCGCGGCCGTGCGCCCAGCCCCAGCGTTGGTCGAGACGAAGGTGGTGGGAGGCGCGCGGGCAGCGGTTCCCGAGGCACGCCAAGCTTTGGTGACTCCCCCTCGGACGGCAGCTCCTCCAGTGGCGGTCGCGACCAGCCCCCTCGTCGCCGCGCTCGCCTGGGAGGGGGCAGCGGGTCGGCCCGACACCGTGCTTCGATGAAGCAGGAGGCGGAATCCAGCTGAGCTCCGGAGGCAGTACGAGCCCTTGCCGAGAGTTGACGCCGGGCAAGTCGTGCCCCCTTTTGCTTTCCTTTCTTTCCTGCGCAAACAGAATGTAGTCTGGTGCCCCATGGGGGCGTGTTGAAATGTTGTCGTTTAATTGGCGCGTTGTTTCTACTATTTATGCGCTATGTTCCGTTCCGCGTGTTTATGCGTGGAAATCACTTATCTTGGGGGAAGCTCGTTGCGGTCCTCGCCTCCCGAGGCTAGGGCCTCGTCGTGTGCCTTGTGTCCTGCAGGGTTTAGTCAGTAGGGGTAGTCTCCAGCCTCAGTAGCGAGGACGACCAAGCCAAGTCCCGTGATCGTGTCGCGATGCCCGTGGGGCACGTAATGGGAGGGGTGCTGCCGCAGCGGACTCAGATAGGGAAGTTCCAAACCATCAGGCAGAAAACACTCGCGAGGGTGCCAATGTTCCTCCCTCGTGAGACTTCGCACGAGAGAAAACGAAACAAACAAGTGAAATGGACGAAGGGTCGCGAGCTCGAAATGGCAATAGCTTCAGAAGAACTTCAAATAGAAACAAACAAGCCGACTGCGGAAAGCAAATGAAAGAAGCCTCGTCTGGCACCTAGTCTAGTCTTCGACGTCTTCTCACTAGTGCGGAGCTAAGTGCTGCCACTGGGCGCGGGCGGGAGCCCTGAGGCCCGAGGGCGGCACTCCAGAGACTCCAGGGCATGTACAGCCCCACTCATTATTACGTGAGAGTGTCACGGGCGGCGACCTTCACAGGCGTTTGCCTTCTTCACAGGCACCGGGCCTTTTCCCAAATGCAGCAGCTTCACAGGCATTTGCCTTCTTCATAGGCACCGGGCCTTTTCCAAAACGCAGCAGCTTCACAGGCATTTGCCTTCTTCACAGGCACCGGGCCTTTTCCAAAACGCAGCAGCTTCACAGGCATTTGCCTTCTTCACAGGCACCGGGCCTTTTCCAAAACGCAGCAGCTTCACAGGCATTTGCCTTCTTCACAAGCACCGGGCCTTTTCCAAAACGCAGCAGCTTCACAGGCATTTGCCTTCTTCACAGGCACCAGGCCTTTTTCAGGGGTACAATGTTCGGAGATGCTGGATGTTCCACGCTTCTGGATGGGCACCCCCTCCTGGGTCTCCAAGCGTGCGGAGCCGGGCCTGGAAACATGAACAACCTTGAACGGGCCCTCCCACATGGGAGAGAGCTTATGCAGTACCTCCCTAGAGAGAACCCGTCTGAGCATGAGGTCCCCTACCTCAAGAGTCCTGGGGCGGATGTTGCGGCAGTAGTATCGCCGCAGTGCTTGTTGGTACCTTGCTGCTCGCAGTGTGGCTTCTCAGTGATGCTCCTCCCCCAGCATGAGATCCGTCCCCCGCATGGCGTCCTGCTGCGCTTCGTCGAACGCCAGGACCCGTGCGGAATGACGTCTGACCTCGTGAGGGAGAACGGCTTCAGCTCCATAAACCAGAAAGAACGGGGTTTCGCCAGTCGGCTTGGTCGCGGTCGTGCGGATAGACCACATCACAGACTAGAGCTCGTCGTACCAGCCCATACCGCGGGCCTCCAGCTTCTTCTTGAAGGTCCTGGTTTTGAGGCCCCTCAGGACCTCTGCGTTGGCTCGCTCGGCCTGGCCGTTGCTCCGCGGGTGCGCTACCGAAGCGTAGCATATCTGCGTTCCAAGGTTAGCACAGTATGTTTTGAAGAGGTTACTGGTGAACTGCGAACCGTTGTCGGTGATGATGCGGTTCGGCACCCCGAATCGGCTCACGAGGCCCTTGATGAACTTGACCGCGGAGCCTACGGGGATGGTGCGGACAGCTTCCACCTCAGCCCACTTGGTGAACTTGTCCACGGCGACGTAGAGGTAGCGATGGCCTCCTGGCGCCCGAGGGAACGAACCCAGGATATCCAGTCCCCAAACTGCGAATGGTCATGAGAGGGGTATAGTATGCAGACCTCCCACTGGCTGATGGATCTGCTTGGCATGGAATTGGCAGGCCTCGCAAGCTTTCACCAGTTCCATGGCGTCATTGAGTGCCGTGGGCCAATAGAACCCGCTACGGAACGCCTTGCCAACGAGAGTCCGTGACGACGAGTGATGCCCACAGTCTCCACCGTGTATGTCTGCCAGTAGCTCCTTCCCTTGCTCCCTGGGAATGCAACATAGGGACACATCATTCGGTCGTCTCCGGTAGAGCTCTCCATCCTTGAGGCAGTATGTCATGGCCTGCCGCGCCACACGCTCTGCTTCCTCCTCCTTTTCCAGCAAGGTCCCTTGTGTCAGGTGGCTCCTGAGCTCTGTGGTCTAGCACCCTTCCTGAGGCTCCAACGCCAAGAGTAGGCGCGCTCCTGAGGTCGGGCCGCAGACCGGGGCTCCCGAGGCAGGTGGCTGGGGGAGCTCCTCCCGAGCCTGCGCCGTGCTTGACAGTGATGGTGTCGCCGAAGGCTTGAAGAGCCGCTCCTCGAAGATGCCAGGCTCCTGAGGTAGCCACCTGGATGCCCTTTTGGTGATGTCATCAGCCTCTTGATTGGTGCCGCGAGGCACATGCTACAGTTCCAGCCCCCAGAACTGCTTCTCCATCCTGCGGACCTCCGCGAGGTAGGCTTCCATGTTCCCGTCCTTCGGCTCGTATACTTTGTTGGAGAAGTTGACGAGGAGCTGCGAATCACCCTTGATGGTGAGGCGCTTCACCCCCAGGGCGACTGCGGCTTTCAGGCCTGCTATCAGGCCTTCGTATTCTGCTATGTTGTTGGAGACCTTTTCTCCGTGCTGGAAACAGAGATGTACGGTGTAGTAGAGCTTGTCTTGAGTGGGAGATACGAGCACCGCACCAGCCCCCGCGCTGTGTCGGGAGAACGCCCCGTCGAAGTACATGACCCAACCGTCCGGTGCCTCGCTTCCCGGGGAGAGTGATCTATCCTCGCCAGCCTCGAGGCCTGGCACCTCTGCCCATTCCGCCACGAAGTCCGCAAGCGCGGCCCCCTTGATGACTCTGGTTGTGCTGAATTCTAGCTAGAACGCTTGCAGCTCGATGTTCCACTCAGCGACTCTTCCAGCTGAGTTGGGGCTCCTGAGCACCCTTTCCAAGGGGTACGCTGAGACGACCTTGATGGGATGGCCTTGGAAATAGTGTCGCAGCTTGCGCGAGGCTACCAATAGCGCGAGGAGGAGTTTCTGAGGCATGGGTTACCGCGCCCTCGCGTCCCGTAACACCGTGCTGACGAAGTATACAGGGTGCTCGACGAGGTTGGGAGTGCTGGCACTGCTAGCGTCCTCCGGAGGCCGGGGTGCCTCCTGAGACAATGGAGCCCCCAGCGGCTGGACGCTTGGGGGAGGGGCCTCTTCTGTTCCGGGTGTGCTTCCCTGCAGCGGCTGACCCTTCTCGGCTACGGTCGCGGTCTCTATGAGGCCCTCTTGGTCGTGCTTTGCTTTGACCTGAACGGTTGCTGCGGCCTTGGTCCAACGCTCCTCCCTAACCGCCACCAGAGCTGCGCTGGTAGAGTAGGGGGTGGCTGCAAGGTAGAGCACCAGGGGCTCTTGAGGACGCGGAGCCACCATCACCGGAGGGTTGGTTAAGTACCTTTTGAGATCCTGGAACGCCTTGTCGGCCTCTTCAGTCCATTCAAAGGGGCCCTTCTTCTTCATCAGCTTGAAGAAGGGCAGCGCTCGTTCCCCCAGCTTGGAGATAAAGCGTCCTAGTGCGGTCACGCGCCCGGTGAGCTTCTGCATCTCTCTGAGGGTCTTCGGCGGGCTCATGTCCTCGACAGCTTTTACCGTTTCTGGGTTGGCCTCAATGCCCCCGTGGGACACGAGGAAGCCCAGGAGCTTGCCCGAGGGGACTCCAAACACACACTTCTCCGGGTTGAGCCGCAGGTCCACTTCGTTGAGGCTCGCGAAGGTTTCCTCCAAGTCCTGTATCAGGGTTTTTGCCTCCCGAGACTTCACCACAATGTCATCAACATAAGCCTCAGCATTCCTCCCGAGCTGCCGACCCAAGGCGATGTGCATCAGCCGCTGAAAGGTCGCACCTGCATTACGCAGCCCGAACGGCATGCATTTATAGTAGTACACTCCACACGGGGTCAGGAAAGACGTCTTTTCCCCATCTTCTACTGCCATCTTGATCTGGTGATAGCCGGAGAAGGCATCCAGGAAGCATAACAGATCGCACTCAGCGGTGGAGTTGACGATCTGGTCGATGCGAGGGAGTGGGAATGGATCCTGCGGGCAGGCCTTGTTGAGGTTGGTGAATTCGACACACATGCGTTCCTTTTCCCCTTTCTTTGGCACGACAACCGGGTTAGCCAACCAATCTGGGTAGCGGACCTCGCGAATGACCCCTACCGCCTCCAGCTTGCCGGTCTCTTGAATGACGAAAGCTTGCTTCTCAGTGGACTGCCGCCTCGCCTTCTGCTTCATGGGGCACACGTTGGGGCACACGTTGAGGTGATGCTCAATTACGCCCCTCGGGACCCCTGCTAGCTGATCAGGTTCGCACGCGAACACCTTCTTGTTCGCGCGTAGGAACTTCACCAAGGCCTCCTCCTGCTCGAGCCCGAGGTTGGCGCCTATGGTGAAGGTGGCGTTAGTAGATCCGTGTTTGTCGACCAGTACTTGCTTGGTTTCCGCCTTGTCTTGGGTGAATAGCTGCTTCTTCTTGGCTAGTGCAGCCCCCTTGGGCTCAGGGGCGTCTGAGCCGGCAGGTTGCGCCACCGCCGCGGCCTTGAAGGCAAGCTTGAGCGCTTGCAACGCATCCCCGGTGTCTCCGGACACGGTGAGGACGCCGCTACTCCCGGGCATCTTCATGAGGTTGTACGCTGGGTGAATTGCTGCCATGAACCGGGCTAGTGCCGGGTAGCCGAGGATGGCATTGTACGGGAGGCTGATGAGGGCGATGTCGAAGTCGATCAGCTCCATGCGGAAGTTGTCGTAGGTGCCGGAGGTCACCGGAAGGTGGATCTGCCCCAGGGAGCCGGTGGAGCCTGAAAGTGCAACTAATCCCCGGGTGGTTTTGGTAATTAATAACAACATATATATCATTGAACTAATAGTTACTTGAGAATCATTTCAGAGAGTTCAAGATATGGGTATGGCAAGGACTCAAGAAGTGGACCCCTCAAAATGCTAAGGCAAGCATTGGCAAAAGCTCAAGACTCCATTTTTGGTTTAGTGATCCAAGATCACATTGAGTCCATAGGAAAAGCCAATACTATTAAAAGGGGATGAGGTTATGATGATGATCCGGTTGCTCAAGTGCTTAGTGATACATCTCCTAAACTATCAGCAACTTTCACTGCCATATACACTCATAAGTAATCTCGGTCCCACCGATATTCCAAACTCACCACACCGAGATGAACCACCTCAGCCATAAAGCCAAACCCTAGCAAACTCGGATTTTCCGATTCAACTCGGTCTCACCAAACGTGAGTTGCCAAGCTTCAGAATCTTCGTCATCAAATCGGTGTCACCGAGATGATGAAGTCGGTCCCACCAAACCGGCTTGCTCTTATCATTGCACTAATTGACTAACCGAGATTGTATTTTCGGTCCCACTGAAATCCCAACGCTCACATTATTTGAACTATCGGTCTCACCGAGTTGTCAACTTCGGTCCCACCAAGATTGGTCAAATGTGTGTAACGGTTGGATTTTGTGTGGAGGCTATAAATACCCTCCACCCCTCTTCATTCGTGGAGAGAGCCATCGAAAGAACTACCACTCCTACCTTACATTTCGAGAAGAGAACTACCTACCCTTGTGTTGAGATCAAGTTGCTCCACTCCCACCATATGAAGCTTGATCTCTAGCCTTCCCATGTTGCTTTCCACTCAATCCTTTCTTCCACCACAGCCAAATCAGTGAGGAGAGTTGAGTGTTGGGGAGATTATCATTTGAAGCACAAGAGCAAGGAGTTCATCATCATCAACAACATCTATTACCTTTTGGAGGGTGGTGCCTCCTAGATTGGTTAGGTGTCGCTTGGGAGCCTCACGAGATGTGGAGTTGAACCAAGAAGTTTATAAGGGCAAGGAGATCGCCTACTTTGTGAAGATCTACCCCGAGTAAGGCTAGCCCTCCGTGGGCGTGGCCATGATGGAATAGACAAGGTTGCTTCTTCGTGGACCCTTCGTGGGTGGAGCCTCCGTGGACTCTCGCAGCCGTTACCCTCCGTGGGTTGAAGTCTCCATCAACGTGGAAGTACGATAGCACCACCTACCGGAACCACGAGAAAAATCACCGCTCTCCAAAATTGTGTTTGCTCTTCTCCACCTCTCTTTACTACATGTGCAATTTACTTTCCGCTGCCTATACTCTAGAATTGCATGTGTAGGGTGATGCTTGACATGATCATAATTGTGAATCTGCCAAAAACTGTTCTTTGTCTAAAGGTAGATTTTTATATTGTCAAGTAGTCTAATCACCCCCTCTAGACATACTTTCGATCCTACAAGTGGTATCGAGCTTTGGTCTCCATTGTATTGGTTTCCATTGCATTGACTCCATAAGCTTGGTTTCACAACCTAGGAGAGTATGGCGTCTAGTGAGGGTAATTTTCAGAGAGGTCCTTACTTTGATGGTACAAATTTTGCTAGTTGGAAGCATAAAATGAAAATGCATATTCTTGGCCATAACCCACCAAGATGGGGCATTATTTGTGTTGGTATGCAAGGTGAATTCTTCGAGGAAGGAAAAGTTCGGATCACGGTTACAACGGAAGAATTGCGGATGTTGCAAAACAATGCTCAAGCTTGTGACATTCTCTTCAATGCCTTGTGTCCCGAGGAGTTCAACAAAATCAGCCGCCTTGAGAATGCAAAAGAGATTTGGGATACTTTGGTTGAAATGCACGAAGGTACCGAGTCCGTGAAGGAATCAAAGCTAGACATTCTTCAAGGTCAACTTGACAAGTTCAAGATGAAGGAAGGTGAAGGAGTCGCTGAAATGTACTCTAGGCTTGCTCTCATCACAAATGAGATTGCCGGCTTAGGAAGCGAAGAAATGACCGACCGATTCATCATCAAGAAGATTCTCGAGCTTTGGATGGAAAGTATGACACCGTGTGCACTTTGATCCAAATGATGCCAAACTACAAGAATCTCAAGCCAACCAAGTCATTGGAAGAATTGTTGCTCATGAGATGACACTTAAGGATAAGGAAGAGCTTCACAACAAGTCAAGTGGTGCTTACAAAGCTACAAGTGATGCTCCCACAACCTCAAGTGACAAGTTAGTTTCCAATGAAGAGATAAGCCTAATGGTCAAGAACTTCAACAAATTCTACAAGAATAGAGGCAAAGAGAGAAGCTCAAAGTCTAGGTCATATGATGAAAAGAGATCTTCTAGTCGTGATCGAAACTGCTACAATTGTGGAAGACCCGACACTACTCAAATGAGTGTACGGCTCCCCACAAGAGAAGAGAAGAATCTCCAAGAAGAAGAAGCTCAAGAGATGAGTCACCTCGAAAGAGAGAAGGAGTAGAGATGATCGTTATGAACGAAGACCCTCTCGGAGAAGCAAGGATTCGGAGAGGAAAGACAAGTCATCAAGGAGCTACACAAGAAGAAAACATCAAGCTCATATAGGTGAATGGGTCTCCGGCTCCGACTCCGACAATCAATCCGAAGGAAGCTATCACTCCAACTCCGACTACAGTCAAGATGAAGGTGTTGCCGGTCTTGCTCTCGTATCCTCCAACTCCAACTCCTACGACTTATTTGATTCACCAAATGAGGGAATTGGAAGATGCTTCATGGCTAAAGGCCCCAAGGTATCACACCCTGAATTCATTGACTTTGATAGTGATGAGGATGACTTGCTTGGTGAAGATGAGCTCTTGCATGGTAAATCTAATGAACCTAGTAACGATGAACATGCTAGTAGTCTTTATAGTCGAGAAGAGTCGAATGACAATGCTATGAAGGAGATTGAGCGTCTAACTAAAGAACTAAACACTCTTAAGTTAGCTCATGAAACAACTCAAGAAGATCATTGAGAGCTCCTAAGATCTCATGAGAAGCTACGCTTCGAGAAGCTCACTCTAGAGCAAGAACATGAGTTTCTAAAAGCAATCAATGACGATCTTCGAAAGAAGAGTTCTTCATATCTTGCCAAACGACTTCTCTTGTCTAATTTCTTGCCACCCATTAAGACTAAGCATGACAAGCATAAGAAAAATTCTTCCTCTGGTAGTAACAATAACCATGCTGAATCCAATGTTGTTGCTTCTAGTAGTTCTCTTGATTTCACTAACAATGTTTCAAGCCAAGTTACACTTGAGCAAGAAAATAGTTTATTGAAAGGGATTATAGAGAAAGGTGTCTACAAGAGTCTTGCCGGAAGCAAGAACTTTGAGGAAATTGTTCGCAAGCAAGGAAGGCACCGGAAGAATCAAGGAATTGGTTTTGAGCGAAAGTTCAACGCCGAGGGTGTTGAATGGGAAGAAGGTCAATATCCTACTCCACAGTTTGTTCTTCAAAAGGAGAAGTATGATCCTACTTCTTCCAATGTGGAACAAGCACAAGATGACCTTCCACCACAAGACCACAAGCTAAAAGGCAAGGACAAGCTTCAAGAGGAGATTGATGCATTTGTTGAAGCACCTCAAGCCATGGTCAAGTGGGTTCCCAAGGAAACGCCAAGTTCTACTTCGTCAAGCTCAACTACAACCCCAAGGATTCCCATCAAGATGATGTGGATCCCGAAGAAGAAGAACTAGAAAGTTCTTGAGGGTGACTCCGCCAACATACTTCACTCACATTCATTTTGGCAAAAACTTGTGCAATCAACTTCCACATTGTGCACTAGTTCATGGAGTCACAAACCCTCTTGTTGGTAAGTCAAGGGACAAGGTAATCATTGCTTTCATGGACATCATCTGTTGTGAACTTCAATCTATGTCCATGGATATCCTTGTTTGTTCCTTGTGGGACTAACCCATGTAGGTATTGAAAGTGCCCAAATCCAAAGGATTGCTCCCAACTCTTGATGATCTCCATCAACATTGAGCATCCAGATCTTCAACATCTACATGAAGTCTTCTACGACAACCCAAGGTTAGTTTGACCCTTTAAAAGGGGTTCTCACATCTAGGGGGAGCTTTGCTCTAAAAAATTGAGCTAAAGCATCTTCAAATGATGTGAACACGTCAATGCTTTATGTAAAAGTGGTAACCCTACTTGTGCTTAGACGATGAGCATGACCTATGATCAAATGTTCTCATTTGGCTCCTAAGTCAATATACTCATATAAAGATGACCTAGTCATCGACAAATTGTGTGATAGTAGCTAGAGTTTTGACTGTGCATGTTTGACACATATTTCATTTGCTATCTTATTGTGTGAGCATGTTGGATGCATGATCTTATCCATTCGAGGACATCCATTTGTTGTTTTGGTCGTTTTGATTTTTCTGACCAAATGGATGGACAAGAATGCCTAAGTACCTCCCCTAGCTATCTATGCTATCTTGTCTCAAATTCTATTCATGCTTACATCACAAATTTTGAACAAGTCATTTTCGGACCCTCCGAGTGAGGAGCACTCGGAGCCACCGATCCGTCAAAGGCTAACTTCCAAAACCTTCTAAGTGATTTCGGTCAGACCAACTCACTCAAACTCGGTCGAACCGAAAGCATTTAGATCGATCTAGGTTTTCATCTCGGTGAAACCGAAGTTGTGATTTTCGGCGTGACGGTGCATAATCGCCAGCAGTTATCCATCTCGGTGCCACCGAAGTTTTACAACTCGGTCCCACCGACAAACAAAGGGTATATATATCCGAGGGCCGCTGCTGATTTCTCCTTCAAACGCTTTCGCCCCACACCCCTTGCCGCCGCCGCCTTGGTCTCGGATCGTCGCCGTTGCCGCTGTCAGGCGCCGCCGCAGTCTCCGTCGCCGCCAACGGACATCTCCTCCGAGCCGCTGCCACCGTGAGAGAAACTCCACCAAGTTAGGGTGAGTTTTGATCCCACTCGTGCTCCCATCTCCGATTCAATGCACGCTTAGTTTGCCTAGTATCTTGCCACGATTGAAATCTTCCTCAACACCAGATTAGTTTGTTTGGACTAGATTCGAGTAAAAGTTTTAGGGTTAGGTTTCACGAACACATCTCGGCGAGACCGATTTTACATTTTCGGTATGACCGATTTGGCCTATGGCCATTGCATCGCACCTTCGGTCCAACCGAAGTTGTGCAAATCGGTGTGACCGAAATGAAAATTCTGTGAAACCCTAGTGTTTTCGGCAGACGAAACCCACTTCGTCCAACCGAAAGTGGTGTGAAAGCTCTGCTTAACACTTCGGAGTCACCAAACTTAAACTCGGTCTCGACCAAAATGTCTTCTGTGAAAACCTAATACTAGAATTTGAACTCATTTTTTGCAAAACTTCGCAATTTGTGATGACTCTTCTTCTCTGCCTACACCTTATCTATTCACAAAGTTGTCACCATGTCGATGCCAAGGATAATGTAACAGTCGAGACACCCATTGCGAGATATTCCAGAGGCAGGCACTAGTCCCGATCCTAGCAGCTCATCGATGATGGTGAGAGGAGTACACCAAGTGGCTTGCCTCCTGCAGCCACCAGAGCTAGGAAGAAGAGGAACTCAGATGATGAGGACTCAGATTTTGTTGTTGAGGAAGAGGTGACCTCAAAGCCTAAGAGGAAGGTTGTTGCCAAAGAGCAACAAGGTCAACAAACTAAGAAGGGCACCAAAGAAAGTGAAGCACCAACTGCTGCTAAGAAGCTGAATTTGGGAGAGGCAACTGCAAGCAAAGTGAAGAAAACCTCCAAGAGAAAGAGGATAGTGCATGATGATGCAGCAGAAGAGGATGAGGATGAGGAAGCACCCCAGCCTACTCCTCAGAAGCAGAAGCCCATGGGTGATGCCATTAAGGCCGGAGCCACATCAAAGCCCAAGAAATCTGCTCCAGCTAAGGCAGCTCCAAAGAAAGCCTGCTTTGCAAGCCCAAGAAGACAACAGAACATTCCAAATCTAAAAGAACAAGGATGATGTGCCACCAATGAGTCGATGGTGAAGGACCAGTTTTGCTGAAACTTCGCAAAAACTGCCACTACATAATGATGCTCATCCTCAAGATGAGGATATGAAGGCAAGGAAAGATAGAGGTCTCGGGCTATGGAGACAATCTCGACCCATATGCCGTGAGGAGAAGAACTGCTGAGATCCCAGATTTCACACTAGAGAACAGCAGGACTTCTATGAGACCGTCTTGATGGACAAGAAGCCCATAGTCGCAGACACCGAGATACGTTGATTGGAAGTACATTGACAGTAAGAGCACAGAGATTTCTTTCCACATGTGCATGAAAGTTTCACCGCATGTGGTGTTGCAGACTTTGTAGGTCGAAATTGACCAGTGGAATGATGAGATGATTATGCAATTCTATGCCACACTCACTTCTACCCCGATGGAAAGATTGTATGGATGATCAAGGTCAAAGATTTTCTTCTTCTGTTGAAGAATGGGCAGAAATTCTGAATGCTCCAAAGGCAACGAGAAGATGATATTGATGTATATGGGATTCCAAAGAAGAATCATGAATCCATGAAGAACATGTACAAAGAGGTTCCAACAAAGGATTTGGGAAACCGAAGCTCGGCTCATCTACTATCTCCGTGCAGGCTTACCTACCACTAATACCATTTTGAGGCATACCTTGATGCCCAAGTCCGAGATCATCGCATGATCGAGGATACTCTATCAACATGTTGCACATACTTGATGAGAAAGCACCTTTCAAGGTGATGGACTTGATGGTAGAGACCATTAAGAGGACTGCAACTGACCAGAAAAGGTCGTGTGGATTTGCCCCGCAGATTCAGATGCTTATCAATGCCAAGTTTGGCACGGGCACATTCTTGTTGGATAGAGAACATTTACCGCTGCAGCCAGAGCATGAGGACAATGTTGTTGTGATGGATGAGGAGGATCCAACATCTGTTGAAGGTCAAGCCAAGATCGAAGCTGCCAAGAAAGCCAAAGCTGACAAGGAAGCAAGCGAAGCAGCAGCTAAACCAAAGAGTTTCGAGAGCAAATTCTTGAAGCTACCCAAAGGATTGAACAACACCGCCAGCATTGTACAGCCTCAGAGAGCTTAGAGAGGATTGTTGAGGACAAGATCCACGCCTGGATGTGAAGTCGATCAAGTGCAAGTGATCACAACAAGCTCGAGGCGACATTGAGGAAGCAAAGCGGAAAAGGAAGAGCTTATGTGTGAGATGCGGGATGACTTAGTCCAGATTATCAAGAACAGATCGCTCCGGTTCCCACAGACCCCGATCACCGCTATTCCAAAGGATCGACACCAAGACTACAGCTTCAAAGACCTCCCACAGCTTCTAGCAAGCTTACTCCAACTCCAGCTCTAGTGACCACTCCTCCAAAGACAGACATCGGTTGAAGTCTTCGCCGATGCTATCATATCCACTCCGACATCAACCTGCACGGAGCCGCCAACAGAGTCCCCAAAGGACGCTTAGCTCTATGCCTTTTCGAACTTTTTGGTAACTTGTTGCCAAAGGGGGAGAAATTGTATAGATCATAGGACTTCGAGAGAGAGTGCTGTTATCTTTGCGCTTTTGCTCTTTCGTTCTTTTGCGTTTCTTTGAGATACTTTTGGTTTTCGAGACATTCAGGTGTTTGATACTACGCTTGATTCTACCTTAATGAGTGCTTGGTCGCATTATGCTTTAATGTGTGCTTAATGCTTATCATATGCCATTCATATCTTGTATGACCATTTACTCATGTCTTGGTGATTGGGTGCATGCTGTTCATTCTTATCATTTTGTGCGCTCCACCAAGATGTATGTGACATGGAAGAGTGACCCATGATCCTAATCGATTGTGCATTTGCATTCAAACGCAAATCTTAAATAATGCACAAATTTAGGGGAGCTCTTGCTTATCACATACTTCTCAAAGCGATTTATATTATTCATTGATTATATCCTTTGTCGAAGTTGATCTATATGTTGTCATCAATTACCAAAAAGGGGAGATTGAAAGTGCAACTAATCCCGGGTGGTTTTGGTAATTAATAACAACATATATATCATTGAACTAATAGTTACTTGAGAATCATTTCAGAGAGTTCAAGATATTGGTATGGCAAGGACTCAAGAAGTGGACCCTCAAAATGCTAAGGCAAGCATTGGCAAAAGCTCAAGACTCCATTTTTGGTTTAGTGATCCAAGATCACATTGAGTCCATAGGAAAATCCAATACTATTAAAAGGGATGAGGTTATGATGATGATCCGTTGCTCAAGTGCTTAGTGATACATCTCCTAAACTATCAAGAACTTTCACTACCATATACACTCATAAGTAATCTCGGTCCCACCGATATTCCAAACTCACCACACCGAGATGAACCACCTCACCATAAAGCCAAACCCTAGCAAACTCGGATTTTCCGATTCAACTCGGTCTCACCGAAACATGAGTTGCCAAGCTTCAGAATCCTTCACATCAAATCGGTGTCACCGAGATGATGAAGTCGGTCCCACCAAAACTGGCTTGCTCTTATCATTGCACGAATCGGACTAACCGAGATTGTATTTTCGGTCCCACCGAAAATCCTAACGTTCACATTATTTGAACTATCGGTCTCACCGAGTTGTCAACTTCGGTCCCACCGAGATTGGTCAAATGTGTGTAACGGTTGGATTTTGTGTGGAGGCTATAAATACCCCTCCACCCCCTCTTCATTCGTGGAGAGAGCCATCAGAAAGAACTACCACTCCTACCTTACATTTCTGAGAAGAGAACTACCTACCCTTGTGTTGAGATCAAGTTGCTCCACTCCCACCATATGAAGCTTGATCTCTAGCCTTCCCAAGTTGCTTTCCACTCAATCCTTTCTTCCACCACAGCCAAATCAGTGAGGAGAGTTGAGTGTTGGGGAGATTATCATTTGAAGCACAAGAGCAAGGAGTTCATCATCATCAACAACATCTATTACCTTTTGGAGGGTGGTGCCTCCTAGATTGGTTAGGTGTCGCTTGGGAGCCTCCGTCGAGATGTGGAGTTGAACCAAGAAGTTTGTAAGGGCAAGGAGATCGCCTACTTTGTGAAGATCTACCCCGAGTAAGGCTAGCCTCCGTGGGCGAGGCCATGATGGAATAGACAAGGTTGCTTCTTCGTGGACCCTTCGTGGGTGGAGCCCTCCGTGGACTCTCGCAGCCGTTACCCTCCGTGGGTTGAAGTCTCCATCAACGTGGAAGTACGATAGCACCACCTATCGGAACCACGAGAAAAATCACCGCGTCTCCAAAATTGCGTTTGCTCTTCTCCACCTCTCTTTACTACATGTGCAATTTACTTTCCGCTGCCTATACTCTAGAATTGCATGTGTAGGGTGATGCTTGACATGATCATAATTGTGAATCTGCCAAAAACTATTCTTTGTCTAAAGGTAGATTTTTTATATTGTCAAGTAGTCTAATCACCCCCCCTCTAGACATACTTTCGATCCTACAGAGCCGCCTCCGACAACCAAGAAGGGCCTGCTGGGCTGAAGCCATCCCGGCGGTACGTGGAGGAGGCTGAAGGCTTCCACCGAGAGCACGCTGAGGCCTGCACCGCCGTCGATGAGGGTCCTGGTGACAGCCACCTGACAGATGGTGGGGGTGCACAACATTGGGAGCGCGCCCGAGCAGGCTGAGTTGGAGGGGTGATCATCTGAGCTGAAGGCCAGATTGGCTTTAGGCGCCGCCCAACCCGGAGGGCCCCATGCAGCGCGGAAGTGGCACTGATCTGGCGGACAAATGGCTTGATGTGGCGGCCTGAAGGTGGCGCCTGCGAGCCACCTAGGAGAGCTGTGATGACTGGGTGCGCCGGTGCAGCGTACTAGGCGGGGAAGAGGCCGCGCAGCTCCCCCCAAGAGGCCACGGAAGCCGTCGGCAGGTGGAGCAGCCACATGCGCGGGACGCCGGTGAAGGCCATGGGAAACCAGTTAGCCATGACCCTATCGTCGCCCCCGGCCTTGAGAACGGCCTCCTCGTACGCCAGCAGGAAAGCCAGCGGATCGGTCGTCCCGTTGTAGTGCGGTGGCATCTCCGGCTTGAACTTGTTCGGCCATTGCACCTGTCGCAAGGCGGGGGCAAGGCTCAGAGCCCCCTGGCCCCCGTGCTGGTGCTGGCGCTCGGAGCGGGCGGCGCGTTACCCATCATGAGGGCGAATTGCGGTGTTGGCGGAGAGCGGATCCGTGGAGGGGAAAGCTCCGGCGCACCCCTACCTAGCGTGCCAAATGTCGGATTTCGGGTTCCGACGGACCCTAAAGCTTCGAACTCTGGGGTGCACGCGGTGATCACACCTCCTGCCTAACTACGTCTCGTCGCCTCGCAAGGATTTAAACTACACGAAGAACAACACAAGGGACACGAGGTTTATACTAGTTTGGGCCACCATCGTGGTGTAATACCCTACATCTAGTTTGTGGTGTGGTGGATTGCCTCAGGGGCTGAGATGAACAATACAAGGGAAGAACAGCCTCGCGAGAGGCTGTTCTTGGGCTGGTGCGATGAACTGCTGGGTGAGTTCAATCGCCTCTCTTTCTCTCTCTAGCCTGCCCAAAATCTCCATGCCTCTCTCTGTGGTGGCTAGCTCTATTTATAGAGGGAGGCCCTGGGCCTCTTCCCAAATATTGAGCGGGAAGGGCACCAACAATTGGCCATTTTGAAGGGGAACATCTAGTACACTTATCCTAACTAAAGTTGGTCCTCGCCTGCCAAAGACTTTGACGATGATGCCTTCCTAGGCTCCACGAAGACCTCCATCCTGCCGTTCTACCGGTCTTGGTCTTGTTGCACCGAAATGGTTGCCTTTGCTTGATACTCTTGCCTGCGCTAGCCCCCTTTGCACCAAAGAGGAAACAAGGACTCTGCGCAGGCCGGCGTCCGCCTGGCGCCCGCCTGGCCTCGGTCGTCATGGCTTGCATCATGGGCACCTCGTGAGGTACCCTGCCTTGATCTCTCCGCCTCCTCGCAAGCCAGCCTGACGAGGCTGTGCCCAAGGAAGCTTCCCGTCATCTGCCCCATGAGGCTTGGCCCCTCACGAGGGTCTTGAGCATGTGTCGATGAAGATGGGTCGTACTGGGCCACTCCCTGAGCCATGCCGCAGGCCGCAGGCAGGCAAGTCTGGGTACCCCCATTCCCCGAACGCCGATAGGCACACCACCCTCGGTAACAGCCCAGATAAACCTGAGCTGGGTGCTACAAATGTAATCCCATAGAGGGCACCAGGGGCTGCAAACATGCAATAAAGCCCACCTTTTGGCTTGACCTTATTAACAGGCCAATATCTTACACTTCTACTATTCACTGATAATAACCAACTTCTCGCACACTTACGTCATACTCTTTTACATGAGTTTTCCTTTTTACAGACACCATTCATGCGATACCCTCCCAGGACACGGTACAACGGAGACAAAGGCGCAGACGTGCTGCAGGGCCCCGCTCAAAGGTTTCTCTTTAGATTAAGCCCCTGTGTAAAACTTCTTTATTGCCTCTTGTTGCTTGACATCCCATGGGTGCTCAATACACCCACAGGGGATACTGGCGTTTTTGGCATTTCGCCACGACAGACTAATGCACGTACCTAGAAATAAAGGGTTCATAATCAAGGGCGCTACTCAGCCTAGTATATGTTATAAAGTCCGAATACCTTCGGGAGTGTTCGGCGTCGCGAGTTTGGCCTTATATGCATCAGCTCCGAATCATGTCTTTGGTCAAATGTTGGGTTTGCCCGGCTCCTGGGTTTGCTGCCTTACGTTCCATTTCTATCGGCCAAGGCGGCTGTCATGGAATTGTCACGTCAGATGTCCTAGTGAAAGGACTTAGTTGTGGAGCAATCGCAACTAGGAGGCTTGAAGGGGTTAATCGAGACAACGGACACGAGAGGTTTATACTAGTTCGGCCCCTTACGGTGAAGGTAAGGCCTACATCTAGTTGGGTTGGTATTGATGTTTCGATGACCAGGGAGCGAGATACGCTATGCCCGGCTCTCGATCAGTGGTTTCTTTTTTCGCTCTAAGCCGCCAGCGGGTCGCCCCCTTATATACACGGGTGGACGCCCTGTGTCCTACAGAGTCCCGGCCGGCTCATAAACAGTGTCCGGTTTGGTGACTAGTTAAGTCTACCTTATGTTACAAGTCATATCATTATGGCGGTTTATCACTATGGGCTTTGAGCCGCCTGTGGGCCTTAGACCCTTTATTGAATTGCCATCTTCATGCTTGGTCTTGGGCTTCTTTCTGATGAGTCTTATTTACGTAACCCGCCCCCTCCTGGGCGGCTTACACAAATAGTTATATCCCCAACATTAGGCCCCTGATTGATTTGAACTGGTTCATGTCAATCTTAAAATACCTTAAGAAATAAATCTTCAGCCTTCTGCCTGTGCAAAAGGTTTTCTTTAACCCGCCATGACGTCATCTTTTGGATCCGCGTTAACCCGCTGTGACGTCATCCTTACTTAGATTCATTCTTTATTCCACCGTATCCTCCAACGGATCTTTGCTTTTACTGACCGTTTTGAAAACCGAGGCGTCGGGGCCGCTGGATAATAATGCTTAGCTCCTCGTTTCTCGTGCCATCTCAGTCATCCCTTCCTTATAAATAAGCACGACCTAGGTCTTTCTCATTCTCCCCCTTTGGTCGTCTTCTTCCTCTCACTACTTCTCTGCCACTCGATCTCCGCCACCGCCGCCGTCGCAAATCTCCTCGTCCTCGTCAACTCAGGCCGCTGCATCAACCTGATTTGACCAGAGAAACGCGATTTAACTTCCACAAGAACTCAAGATCAGAAGTTTCTCCTTCGTGTTCCTCAGATCCGCATTAGGACCTTCGAGTTCCTCGGTGTTCTTCGCTGTTTGTTAAGGACCCCTCATAGATTTCATCTCCACCGCAGTTTCTTGATCTTGAAGATGGTATAAACTGATGCGGCAGCTATTTCACACCCATTTCGAATACAAGTAGATCCCTTTCCATCACACAGAGGCTCTATTCGAGCCCTTGAGCTTCATCTGTGCCAGTTCTAGGTCTAGAAACTTTTCTTTTCAGAACAGTTTGTTTGATCCAAAATATAGCCGCAACTTGTGAAACCTGTTTGTTCCACCCTAAAATAAAAAATTGCCTCTGACGAATATGTTTAAGCACGACTGTCCATGTGGACGGTTTAAGTAAATGACACTGATCTGTGAACCTTGCTTGCTTCTCGCGACTTAAGAAAATTTAACTGCCCTTGATACCTGAAGCGACTTAAATATTGCTGCATAGTTACCCATATGTCATTAGGCCCCTTCTTAAGCCGCCATCTTGGATAGTTTTAAAATGTTTTCCTCCAGGTTAAATTTGAACCGGAACTTCTTGTTTTTCATAGGCTTCAATTTACATCATGGCCCCTAAGGCAACCAAGGATCCTGTGACCTGTAATTGGGTCCCATCCACAGTCACAAGAAGTAAATTGTCTGATTTTGTGAAGTCTGGCCATCTGCCCAAGAAGGAGGTCATGTCTTATCGTGCCCCTGACCCGTCCGAGGAGAAACCTCAACCCAAAGAAGGGGAGGTGATAGTTTTTACGGATCATATGAGCCGGGGATTTGCTCCACCCGGTTAAAAATTCTTCAGGGATGTTCTGCATTTCTTTGACCTCAGACCTCAAGACATCGGGCCCAATTCCGTGTCAAATGTTTGCAACTTTCAAGTCTTCTGCGAGGTGTATCTGGGAGAAGAGCCCAATCTGCTTTTGTTCAGAGATCTTTTTTACTTAAACTGGCAGAATGAACGTGCCAACGGGCCTAGCCTTGAACTTGGTGGCATTTCGATTCAGCGGCGGAGAGACTGCCTTTTTCCTTATGCTGAACTGCTGATTCACCCGAAGGATTGGAATCAGACGTGGTTCTATTGCCAGGACACTTCTCCGGATGGCGAGAATCCTCTGCCCAGCTTCCGCGCTCTGCGCCTTGAGTCCAATCATCCGCTAGCGGATAAACTTTCTACTGTTGAATGTTTGCCACTTTCTCCCACCATCAGAAAAATCAAAGCTCTCTTGGGAAACGGCTTAGATGGCATCGACCTGGTCCGAGTCTGGGTCACTTGGCTAGTGCTTCCGTTAAGCCGCTGCCCTGGCTTAATGTGCACTTATTCAGACGAGAAGGATGACCCACTGCGTCATAGTACCGACGACTTACCAGATGATGTAGTGGAAGCTACGACCCAAACGTTGTTGAAAAAGGGCACGGTGACTAGTAATGCCTTTGGCTTACTTCCTTTCTGCAAGAAGAACCCGGCCCCCGCTGTAAGTTATCAACCTTAATGAATACTCTCTACTATATTGCACCTTGCTTTACTCATAACCCTTTATATTTTTTTCACAGGCTGATGACAACTTCTGGAAGGTTAAGTATGAGCATGAGGCTGCCAAACAAGCTAGAGCGGCCAACAGGACCGACAGAAAAGCCACCAAAACAGGAACTTCAAGGAAGAAGAAACCAAGCACCTCAGATTTACTCAAATTGGACGACACTTCTGAGGATGATGAAGAGGTAATCCTTAATTTCCCTGACTCTTTTGTCATTTATGTTATTGACATTCTACCCTTTCAGGAGGATACGGGAAACAGCCAAGCGGTTGACGAAGAGGTAACTAGAATCTCCTCCGACTCAAAGCCTTTGCCAAAGCACAAAATCCGAAGGGTGACCCAGAAAGTAAGATTTTCACATCCTCTTGCTTATCAAGATCCTCAATTTCTATTGAAGCAACAACAGCTTGAAAGCCGGAGGCAGACGCGGACCAGCAAGGATGTAGAGCTCTCCTCCAGCTTACCTGATGTAACCCGGAAGCGTCGGACTGAGGTTATCTCTGATTTACATTCTGTTTTACCTTTGGCGGGTTTAATTCGCCAACCTCTCAATTCATCTGACTCCAATTACCAGGATACCTCTCCTTCCTCCGGCGAGTCTATGCAATCTAACATGCCGGCTTTCAAAACTGCCCCCGGGTAATGTAACTTTGTTTACCTTATGCTTTACTTTACTCATGTTTTTGTATTCATCCTTCTGTCTTTGTTGACAACATGCAAGTGAAGCCCAGTAAGAGGGCAAAGAAGAGTAAGCCGTCCCAAAACCCAGTCGTGGATCGAACCGGCGCTGACACGTCTCGCTTCCTCGACAGCTTCCACCCATCACCATCGCTCGAACCAGCCTCTGACATTCCAGCACCAACCTCTAATCCACCCGTCGAAGATACGCTCAACAACTCTGATAACCCGGAAGCTCCTAGCCCGGTCAAGACAAATGACCCGGAAGTTGAGATTCTGAAGAGTCAGTTTGTTGAGCCAGGGCGACCCACTGTCCTTGCCAAATGCACTGCTAAGGAGGAACTCATAGAACGCCGAAAGGCTAAGCTGGTCATTACTGATTATACTCACTTAAGCATTGGGGATATAGTCTCTGGCTACCTTAATCAAGTGCATAGCAGCCGTGACCTGGAAATTGACATGGTGAAGCAAATACATCAAAAATCTGAGGTATACCTTTATGCCCCTTTCCTGAATCATACTTACTGTATCAGCCCCCAAGTCTATTGCTTATGAATAAATAAGCTGTAGACTTAGAAAACTGCTTACCACTGTTTTGTTCGGTTTAAAAAGAAGAAATTTAACCCGATTGTAACAGGATACCTTGAACTTGCGACACACATTAGCCCCCAAGTGTCAAGTATCTTTGCTTGCAAAGTGCTTGGGACTTAATTTGCATGAATCGGCATTGTAGGGTAAAAATTCTTCAGCACACATTAGCCCCCAAGTGTCAAGTATCTTTGCTTGCAAAGTGCTTGGGACTTTAATACTATCTTACCATGATTCTGACTATAACCCGGCATCAATACAGGCCACCATAAGTCAATTTGAGTCGGAAGTTGCTAACCTGAAGAACCGTCTGACAGCTCAAGAACTTGAAATTCAAAAGGCCAACTCCAAATTTGAATTCAGTGTCTCTGAACAAGAGAAGTTGACGAAGAATTTTGAAGCGGAGAAGAGAATCTGGGCTGATGAAAAGGCTTCACTGGTGACCCGGGCCGAGACAGCAGAGGCATCACTTGCAGAAGCAACAACCGAGTTGTCCGACTTAAAGCGCCAGATCTCTCAAATGGTCTCAGCCATCTTCAGTAAGTTACTGTATATAACCTTAAAATATTGTAATCCTTCCTTTGATGATTATTTTAATTGTTATCCCCAGCTCACCTTATATTCATGAACGCAGGCCCCAGGAGCACAAACCTCAAGCGTAACATGCCGATCAAATCAAGGCGCTTTACACTCTAGTGGAGCAATCAGACACCGGTCACAACGTGCTTTGGCCGTTGTAGCTTAATCAAATAACACTCCCCACCTTCTGCAAGACGTGCTGAAGTGTCTTGCTGTTCTACCTCAACGGATCCAGGATCTAAGGCGGGCGTCCTCAAGAGCCGGGGCCGTAATCGCATTGAGCCGGGTAAAAGCATGGATTCCAGAACTAGACCCGGCCGACCTCGCTCTTGGATACCCGAGTCTGAAAGAGGATGGGGCCGTATTTGATGGTCAGGATTTCACCGCCTGCGTCAAAGACATACGCCCCGTGGCTACCCTCATTGGGAATGACACTGACCTTACCAAGTATTAGTCGGGCTATGACAGTGAGAACCGGAGAATTCCAACACTTCCTTATGATCAAGTCAGCCTGATCCCTCCAACTCGTAAGCATACCTTTGCCCCTGAAGTGGACCCAGCCGGTTTAATAGATGACATAGCTGAGTTTGAAGCCTTGAGTGGCATTGACTGGGCCTCGTCAACCTCCAAGACAAGGCAACCAACGGAGAAGCGGAGAAGGATAACCCGGAATCTTCAAGCCCACCAAAGGAGTGAACTGCCAGGCGTTTATGACTTTGCAAAAAACAATGCTCCGTTTATTCAGAGTCGGGGAGTCTTGTAATAGGGTAGAAAAATATCTAAATTTTGTCATGCCTTCGCGCATGTTTATGGCGCTCAATACTTTCGTAAGCCGCCATCGCTATATATTTCCAGCTTATGTCGACCATTTATTTCATTGATGTTAAATTTGCTTGCCTTATCTACATATAAAACAAGCAAAATTCCCTTGGCGGTTTATCGCATCGGGGGTCACATAAGGTATTGATAACCCAGAGGGCAAACCCAAAACATCATATACGGGCTGGTTTATGATTATATTTGTTAAACATAATCACAATAGCATACCTACGATCCCTTTGGTAATCTCGACTGCTTATATGACCTTCACCATGCAGGTAAATTCAACTCCTGAAAGTCGGAACATATAATGTTCACCTGGCACTTAACAACCTGGGGTGATCACTATTAGGCCGGAAGAACAAAAAACCATCTCATAGTGCTCAAGGTAGTCCAATAATTATGTTTATGAAATATGATGGATAATTAACAATGTTCAAAGGCTTCTGATTCGAATACGATCAGTAAACAGCTCCAAAGGGGTTAAGCTAAGATTCGGATACGATCGTATAGCCCCCAGTGGCTTTGGCGATGCCGATCAAGTGGGTATCGACAGCTGTGTTCTCTTTGGTATCGACAGCTATGTTTGAATAGGAAGCCCCCAAATGACCATAAGAGTTGTTTAATGATGCTGATTCGAATACGATCCATGTCAGACCCAAAGGGGTTAAGCTATGATTCAAATATGATCAAGAAGCCCCCAAGTGGGTTTGGCAGTGTGCCGATCAAAGTGGGTATCGACAGCTGTGTTCTCTTTGGTTCGAATACGACCTATGTTTGAACAGGAAGCCCCCAAGTGAATCATGGCTAGATTCAGATATGATCATAAGCCGGACCAAAAGGAAAGCCGGATTCAGATATGATTTGCTCCCTGTTGGCTGTTTTCACCACCTGATAAAGAAGACATATACACTTTTGAGGGTAAAAAGGACAGAGGTCCTGCTTTATTGCTTTATATAATATATAAATTGTCAAAATATATACATCTTGAGAGCCGGTGGCTTAAGTATAGTAAGGTCAGAGATGGGCGATATTCCATGGTCGGCGGGTCTCCTCCTCCGACTTACGTGAGTCTTTGTGCTCTCGAACATCGATGAGGTAGTATGACCCGTTGTTCAGATTCTTGCTGACCACAAAGGGTCCTTCCCAAGGAGGGGATAGCTTGTGCATATCAGACTGATCCTGGATGAGTCGGAGCACTAAGTCGCCTTCCTGAAAGGTTCTGCTTCTAACCCGGCAGCTGTGATAGCGGTGCAGGTCTTCTGGTAAATTGCTGAGCGGGCTATTGCTAAGTCTCGTTCCTCATCCAACAAGTCAAGTGCATCCTGACGAGCTTTTTTCGCTGTCACCTCACGAAGCCGCCACGCTGGGTGAATCATGCCGATGTCACTTGGCAGGACTGCCTCTGCTCCATACACCATGAAGAAAGGTGTGTAACCTGTAGATCTGTTAGGCGTAGTGTTGATGCTCCACAATACAGAGGGTAACTTGTAACGCCCTGGATTCGATGCGCCAGGTGTCTGCCAGTTATTCGCCGCCGTTGCCATGTCATGTGCTTGCGTGTTGCATTTTGCCATGTCATCATCTGCATTTCATATCATGTCATCATGTGCATCTCATTTTGCATACGTGTTCGTCTCATGCATCCGAGCATTTTCCCCGTTGTCCGTTTTGCAATCCTGCACTCCTATCTTCCCCGGCGCCACTTTTTGCCTCTTTTCGTGTGCGGGTGTTAAACTTTCTCGGATTGGAACAAGCTTTGCCAAGCGGCCTTGGTATAGCACCGGTAGACCGCCTGTCAAGTTTCGTGTCATTCGGAGGTTGTTTGATACTCCAACGGTTAACCGGGTAACCGCAAAGGACTCTTTGGACTTGCAGCCCAACACCCTTCCAAAGTGGCCCAAAACCCAACAAACTCCCCTCCATGCTCTCGGCCGTTCAATCACGATCATGTGGGCAAAAACCGCACCTCATTTCGACTCTCCTAGCTCCCTCTACCTATATATATGTGTGCATCCCCCGAAATTGTCACAGTCCAAACCCTAGCTCCTCCTCCTCAAGGCCACGGACGAATCCTCTCTACGGACATGTCCGCCTCCCACCTCACTCCGACCAACCATCGGTCGCCACGCCACCCGCCGCCACCAGCTAATCCGCCACCACCTCACCTGCCAGCGCCTCTCTCTCTCTCTCAGCCAAGCATTCACCCGCCTGGGCTGGGCCCGCCTGCCCGATCCGTCGTCGCCGCCGATCGCGGGCGCCCGCTGCTGCCGGCGATCGCGCCTCCCTCCTCGCCGCCGGCGCTTCATCACTGCCGCCCTTCGCTGGCCGCCCACGCTGTCTCGCGCCCGACGAAGCGCCGCCGGCTCCCTCCGCTTAGATCCGCACCAGCGCCGCGAGAGCCCGCCTGCCGCCGTCGGCCTCGCCGACCCAGCGCCCGCCGCCCGCCATGAAGCTCCGCGAGCCCGGCCCTCGACCCGCGCCTCCTCTCCTTCTCCCCGGCCAGATCCGGCCACGGGAGGGCCGGATCCGTCCTCCCCGGCTTCCCCGACCTCTTTTTCCTCTCCGGCCGCCTTCTACCGCAACTCCGGCGAAGTTCCGGCGAGATCCGCTGCCGCATCGATATCCGTGCAGATCCGGAAGGTTGAACCCGTTTTTGCCTAAGTCCCTGATATTTGCATTATCATGCCATGTTCATCGCATCATAACTTGCTGCATACTGCTCCGTTTCATGCGTGTAACATGTCAAATTGTTCGCCTCGACGAGTACTTTATTTCATTCCACTGCATCATTTTCATTTGAGCTCATCTTGATGCCCGAAATGCTGTTGGAAGAGTGCATGTTAATGTTAATCTGCTGAAACTGTTATAACATGCTCATTTGTCATTTTTGCCATGTTTGATGTGTGCATCCTATGAGGTTGAGCTCTACATGTGTTTTGAACTATGCCATGCCATCTTTACAGGGGTGCTATCCATGTATTTTTGTGACTTTTGTACTGAGTGCATCGAGCTTGTTAAGTAGGGTACTTGTTGTTGCTGTTTTGCTAGACTGATTCTGTTATAATATGATGCCATGTAAACCTGCTGCTACTAGTCATTCTATGCATAATCTAGAGATGTTCACTAAGGATGTTTTGTTATACATGTGTTGCTCTATCCATTCATGCCCCTGGTTGCATTTATAGCCTGCTGTTACATGTTGTAATCTTGCTCTCAACTTGCTAAATAATGTTGCTGCTATCCTGTTAACATTAAGTTCAGTTTTGGCCATGTGTTTTGCTAGTGATCCATGCACCCTATGACCTTGTTCTTGCCATGCTTAGCTTCATAAACATGTATTCTTACTATTGGTTGCCTTTCCATGCCATGTATTGCTCTGTGGTGAGTGGTTCAAGCTCACCAACATGCCTACTTATCGTTGTTCCTGCCATGTATGAATCTGTCATATCTTTTGCCATGTTTACATGGGTGCCATCATATCTTTTGATCCTTTTTGGCTCATGGTCAGTAAGGGACTCTTGTTCTATGCAATTAGTAGATTCGTGCCATGCCTTTGTTTGCCATGATAAGTTCCTGTAGCATGTTGTTTGATAGCTCTAAACATTGCAACCTGATGTTATTTCCTGATAAGTCTGGAACTGTTATTATTTGCAACCTTACCATGTGTGTTTGAGCATGTTCTACTGATTTCTGGAGATAGCTCAGTGTTCATGTTTTGTTATGCTTTATCTGTACATCATGCCCATGCCTTTTTTTATTATGTTGAGATGTTGTAGCATGTTGTTTTGATGCTTGCAATATGCCTAGTTGCTGTTTTGGAAAGATTGTTGTTATGCTTTGTATAGCGTGTGTTGAACCGTTGCTCCGTTTTGAGTGTGCTCTATATGGAACTTGCTTGATTTTGCATATAGTTTCATATTATCATGTTGCATACTTGTTTTGGGGGGTTTGCTTGATGTTTGTATGCATTTTGCATCAATGCCATGTTTAACTTGTTTTGCTCATATCTTCTAGGCCGTAGCTCCAAATCTAATGAACTTTATATGTAACTTGACTAAACTCTCGTGTAAATCATCTTGGTGCATCTTAACTTGCTGTTGAACAACTTGAACATAAGGTTTATTCAGATATGTACCCATTTCAAAATTTGCATATGAGGACTTACCGGATTTGTTATATGTTGTTCCCGGCCTCATTTAAACTTGCTTTGATGTGTTGCTCTTGTTTGCATCATATCTTGCCATGAGTAGCTTCATGTAGCTTTGTCATGCATAATGCTTGTTGTGCATCATGTCTTGTCTACGTGTGGTGTGTTTACCATGTTGTGTGCTTCTTCTTGATAGTTCCCGTTTCGTGGCGATCGTGAGGATTCGTTCGGCTACGCTTGGTTCGTCTTCGTGGCTTCATCTTCTTCATGGACTCGTTCTTCTTCCTTGCGGGATTTCAGGCAAGATGACCGCTACCCTCGATCTCACTACTATCATTGCTATGCTAGTTGCTTCGTTCTATCGCTATGCTGCGCTTCCTATCTTTTGCTCATCAAGCCTCCCAAATTGCCATGAACCTCTAACCTTTGACACCCTTCCTAGCAAACCGTTGCTTGGCTATGTTACTGCTTTGCTCAGCCCCTCTTATAGCGTTGTTAGTTACAGGTGAAGTTGAAGATTTCTCCATGGTGGATAGGATTATGGTTGGGATATCACAATATCTCTTATGTTATTAATGCATCTATATATTTGGTAAAGGGTGGAAGGCTCGGCCTTATGCCTGGTGTTTTGTTCCACTCTTGGCGCCCTAGTTTCCGTCATACCGGTGTTATGTTCCCGGATTTTGCGTTCCTAACGCGGTCGGGTGATTTATGGGACCCCTTGACAGTTCGCTTTGAATAAAACTCCTCCAGCAAGGCCCAACCTTGGTTTTACCATTTGCCTCACCACCACCTACTTTTCCCTTGGGAGTCGCTCTCTCGAGGGTCATCTTTATTCAGCCCCCCTGGGCCAATGCTTGTCCAAGTGTTGGTCCGAACTAGAGTCCTTTGCGCCACTCGTGGAAACTTGAGGTCTGGTTTTAGTTGTACGGAGTGCTCATCCGGTGTTGCCCTGAGAACGAGATATGTGCAGCTCCTATCGGGATGTCGGCGCATCGGGCGGCTTTGCTGATTTTGTTTTACCATTGTCGAAATGTCTTGTAAACCGGGATTCCGAGACTGATCGGGTCTTCCTGGGAGAAGGTATATCCTTCGTTGATCGCGAGAGCTTATCATGGGCTAAGTTCGGACACCCCTGCAGGGTATAAACTTTCGAGAGCCGTGCCCGCGGTTATGTGGCAGATGGGAATTTGTTAATGTCTGGTTGTAGATAACTTGACACCAGATCCGAATTAAAACGCATCAACCGTGTGTGTAGCCGTGATGGTCTCTTTTTGGCGGAGTCCGAGAAGTGAACACGGTCTTTGGGTTATGATTGACGTAAGTAGGAGTTCAGGATCACCTCTTGATCATTACTAATTGACGACCGTTCCTTTGCTTCTCTTCTCACTCTCATTTGCGTATGTTAGCCACCATACTTGCTTAGCCGCTGCTGCAACCTCACCACTTTACCCCTTCCTTTCCCATTAAGCTTTGCTAGTCTTGATACCCATGGTAATGGGATTGCTGAGTCCTCGTGGCTCACAGATTACTACAACAAAAGTTGCAGGTACAGGTTATGCGATGATCATGACACGAGAGCGATGCTTGCTTGTGTTGGAGTTCTTCTTCCGCTTCTTCTTCGATCAGGGGATAGGTTCCAGGTCGGCAGCCTGGGCTAGCAGGGTGGATGTCGTTTGAGTTTCTGTTTGTGTTTCATCCGTAGTCGGATGTTGATCTCTTGTAAGATGTTGTTGTATTCGTGTGGCATTGTATGCCTTATGTATGTATCCCCATCTATTATGTAATGTTGATGTAATGATATCCACCTTGCAAAAGCGTTTCAATATGCGGGTCTATCCTTGGTGGGACCTTCGAGTTCCTTTTGGATAGGGTCGCATATTGGGCGTGACATAACTCCTCCACCCAACAACCCGGAGTCCGCTGCAAGGGGACAAAGAGCCGGGGCTTGATACCCTTCAGGATCTCGTGATTAGCTCTTTCTTCTTGACCATTGGATTGAGGATGAGCAACAACCGAAACATCAAGCCGGATATGTTCTTGTTGACAGAACTCTTCCATGGCACCCTTGGAAAGATTAGTGCCATTATCAGTTATAGTGCTGTGTGGAAAACCAAAACGAAAGATCACCTTTTTCATGAACTGAACCGTCGTGGCTGCATCACACTTACTGACTGGCTCTGCCTCAACCCACTTTGTAAACTTATCCACTGCCACCATGAGGTGTGTCTTTTTATCCTTAGACCGCTTGAAAGGTCCAACCATGTCAAGCCCCCAGACTGCGAATGGCCAAGTGATCGGAATCATCCTCAACTCTTGAGCCGACACATGAGCTCGTCGTGAGAATTTTTGACATCCATCACATTTGCTGACTAGATCCTCCGCATCAGCATGAGCCGTCAGCCAATAGAAACCATGACGGAAAACCTTGGCCACAAGAGATTTTGACCCGGCATGATGGCCACAATCTCCTTCATGGATCTCACGAAGTATCTCCTGGCCCTCTGCAGGCGACACACAGCGTTGAAACGCCCCAGTGACACTTCGGTGATGTAACTCTCCATGAACAATCGTCATGGATTTGGATCGCTTGACGATTTGTCGTGCCAAGGTCTCATCGTCAGGCAACTCTCCCCGGGTCATATAGGCCAAATATGGCACTATCCAGTCTGGGATGACGTGAAGGGCTGCCACCAGCTGCGCCTCCAGGTCTGACACTGCTAGTTCTTCCTCTGTAGGTACCTTGACAGAAGGATTATGCAAAACATCGAGGAAGGTGTTAGGAGGCACCGGCTTATGTTGAGATCCCAACCGGCTTAAAGCATCAGCCGCCTCATTTTTCCTTCGATCAATGTGCTCCACTTGATAACCCTTGAAGTGCCCAGCCACAGCATCTACTTCACGACGATAAGCCGCCATAAGGGGATCCTTGGAGTCCCACTTGCCTGACACCTATTGGGCCACAAGATCTGAATCGCCCAAGCACCTTATGTTGGAAATATGCCTTAGAGGCAATAATAAATGGTTATTATTATATTTCTGTGTTCATGATAGTTGTCTGTTATTCATGCTATAACTGTATTATCCGGAAATCGTAATACATGTGTGAATACATAGACCACAACAAGTCCCTAGTAAGCCTCTAGTTGACTAGCTCGTTGATCAATAGATAGTCATGGTTTCCTGACTATGGGCATTGGATGTCATTGATAACGTGATCACATCATTAGGAGAATGATGTGATGGACAAGACCCAATTCTAAGCATAGCTCAAAGATCGTGTAGTTCGTTTAGCTAGAGCTTTTCCAAATGTCAAGTATCATTTCCTTAGACCATGAGATTGTGCAACTCCCGGATACCGAGGAGTGCTTTGGGTGTACCAAACGTCACAACGTAACTGGGTGACTATAAAGGTGCACTACGGGTGTCTCCAAAAGTGTCTGTTGGGTTGGCACGAATCGAGACTGGGATTTGTCACTCCGTATGATGAAGAGGTATCACTGGGCCCACTCGATAATGCATCATCATAATGAGCTCAATGTGACCAAGTGTTTGGTCACGAGATCATGCATTACGGTACGAGTAAAGTGACTTGCCGGTAACGAGACTAAACGAGGTATTGGGATACCGACGATCGAGTCTTGGGCAAGTAACGTACCGATTGACAAAGGGAATTGAATACGGGGTTAATTGAATCCTCGACATCGTAGTTCATCCGATGAGATCATCGAGGAGTATGTGGGAGACAACATGGGTATCCAGGTCCCTCTATTGGTTATGGACCGGAGAGGCGTCTCGGTCATGTCTGCATATCTCCCGAACCCGTAGGGTCTACACACTTAAGGTTCGGTGATGCTAGGGTTGTAGAGATATTAGTATGCAGCAAACCGGGAGTCCCGGATGAGATCCCGGACGTCACGAGGAGTTCCAGAATGGTCCGGAGGTGAATAAATATATATAGGAAGTGTTGTTTCAGCCATCGGGAGAGTTTTGGGGGTCACCGGTATTGTACCGGGAACACCGGAAGGGTCCCGGGGGTCCACCGGGTGGGACCACCTATCTCGGAGGGCCCCGTGGGCTGAAGTGGGAGGGAAACCAGCCCTTGGTGGGCTTGTGCGCCCCCCCCCCTTTGGACCCCCTACGCCTAGGGTTGGGAACCCTAGGGGAGGGGCGCCTCCACTTGCCTTGGGGGGCAAGTTCTCCCCTTGGCCGCCGCCCCCCCTAGGAGATCCCATCTCCTAGGGCCGGCGCCCCCCCTGGGGACCCTATATAAAGGAGAGGGAAGGGAGGGCAGCCACACCCTGCATCTTGGCACCTCCCTTCCCCCTTTGCTACACCTCTCCCTCCCGCAGACGCTACGGCCCTGCCGGATCTCGCTGATCCACCACCACGCCGTCAGGTCAGCTGGATCTTCATCAACCTCTCCTTCCCCTTGCTGGATCAAGAAGGAGGATACGCCACGCTGACCGTGACGTGTGTTGAACGTGGAGGTGCCGTCCGCTCGCGTTAGGATCTCCGTGATTTAGATCACGACGTGAACGACTCCTCAACCCCGCTCTCTTGAATGCTTCCGCCGCGATCTACAAGGGTATGTAGATGCACTCCCTCTCTTGTTGCTGGATGAACTCATAGATTGATCTTGGTGAACGAGGAATTTTTTATTTTATGCAACGCTCCCCAACAAAGGGCATCATGAGCTAGGTCTATGCGTAGTTCTGTTTGCACGAGTAGAACACAATTTGTTGTGGGCGTAGATGTTGTCAACTTTCTTGCCACTACTAGTCTTATTTTGCTTCAGCGGTATTGTGGAATGAAGCGGCCCGGACCGACCTTACACGTACGCTTACGTGAGACAGGTTCCACCGACTGGCATGCACTAGTTGCGTAAGGTGGCTAGCGGGTGTCTGTCTCTCCCACTTTAGTTGGAGCGGATTGGATGAAAAGGGTCCGTATGAAGGGTAAATAGAAGTTGGCAAATCATGTTGTGGCTTTAACGTAGGTAAGAAAACGTTCTTGCTAGATCACCTATAGAAGCCACGTAAAAACTTGCTACAATAATTAGAGGACGTCTAACTTGTTTTTGCAGCAAGTGTTTTGTGATGTGATATGGCCAAAGTTGTGATGAATGATGAATGATATATATGTGATGTATGAGATCATGTTCTTGTAATAGGAATCATGACTTGCATGTCGTTGAGTATGACAACCGGCAGGAGCCATAGGAGTTGTCTTTATTTTTGTATGACCTGTGTGTCATTGAAGAACGCCATGTAAATTACTTTACTTTATTGCTAAACGCGTTAGCCATAGAAGTAGAAGTAGTCATTGGCGTGACAACTTCATGAAGACACGATGATGGAGATCATGATGATGGAGATCATGTTGTCATGCCGGTGACGAAGATGATCATGGAGCCCTGAAGATGGAGATCAAAGGAGCTATACGATATTGGCCATATCATGTCACTATTATAACTGCATGTGATGTTTATCATGTTTTTCATCTTGTTTACTTAGAACGACGGTAGTAAGTAAGATGATCCTCATAATAATTTCAAGACAAGTGTTCCCCTAATCGTGCACCGCTATGAAGGTTCATTGTTTCAAGCACCATGTGATGATCGGTGTGATAGATCCTAACGCTCAATACAACGGGTGTAAGCCAGATTTACACACGCAATACACTTAGGTTGACTTGACGAGCCTAGCATGTACGCATACATGGCCTCGAACACGGAAGACCGAAAGGTCGAGCATGAGTCATATAGTAGATACGATCAACATGAAGATGTTCACCGATGTTAACTAGTCCGTCTCACGTGATGATCGGACACGGCCTAGTTGACTCGGATCATGTTTCACTTAGATGACTAGAGGGATGTCTGTCTAAGTGGGAGTTCATTAAATAATTTGATTAGATGAACTTAATTATCATGAACTTAGTCTAAAATTCTTTACAATATGTCTTGTATATCAAATGGCCAACGCTCATGTCCACCTGAACTTCAACGCGTTTCTAGAGAAAACCAAGCTAAAAGACGATGGCAGCAACTATACGGACTGGGTCCGGAACCTGAGGATCATCCTCATAGCTTCCAAGAAAGACTATGTCCTAGAAGCGCCGCTAGGTGAAGCACCAATCCCAGAGAACCAAGACATTATGAACACTTGGTAGTCTCGCTTGATGATTACTCCCTCGCTCAAGTCGGCATGCTTTACAGCTTAGAACCGGGCTCCAAAAGCGCTTTTGAGCAACACGGAGCATATGAGATGTTCGAGGAGCTGAAAATGGTTTTCCAAGCTCATGCCCGGTCGAGATATGAAGTCTCCGACAAGTTCTTTAGCTGTAAGATGGAGGAAAACAGTTCATAGTGAGCACATACTCAAGATGTCTCAAGTTGCACAACCGCTTGACGCAGCTGGGAGTTAATCTCCCGGATGATGCGGTCATTGACAGAATTCTCCAGTCGCTCCCACCAAGCTACAAGAGCTTTGTGATGAACTTCAATATGCAAGGGATGGAAAAGACCATTCCTGACGTATATTCAATGCTGAAATCATTAGAGGTAGAGATCAAAAGGAACATCAAGTGTTGATGGTGAATAAAACCACTATGTTCAAGAAGGGCAAGGGTAAGAAGAACTTCAAGAAGGACGGCAAGGAAGTTGCCGCGCCTGGTAAGCCAGTTGCTAGGAAGAAGTTAAGCAATGGACCCAAGCCTGAGACCGAGTGCTTTCATTACAAGGGAAGTGGTCATTGGAAGCGGAACTGCCCCAAGTACTTAGCGGACAAGAAGGTTGGCAAAACCAAAGGTATATGTGACATACATGTAATTGATGTGTACCTTACCAGTGCTCGTAGTAGCTCCTGGGTATTTGATACCAGTGCGGTTGCTCATATTTGTAACTCAAAGCAGGAGCTGCGGAATAAGCGGAGACTGGCGAAGGACGAGGTGATGATGCTGCCGAATGGTTCCAAGGTCGATGTGATCGCCGTCGGCACGCTGCCTCTACATTTACCTACGGGATTAGTTTTGAACCTCAATAATTGTTATTTAGTACCAGCTTTGAGCATGAAAATTGTATCAGGATCTCGTTTAATTCGAGATAGCTACTCATTTAAATTCGAGAATAATGGTTGTTCTATTTATATGAGTGATATGTTTTATGGTCATGCCCCGCTGGTGAATGGTTTATTCTTAATGAATCTCGAGCATAATGTTACACATATTCATAGTGTGAATACCAAAAGATGTAAAGTTGATAACGATAGTCCCACATACTTGTGGCACTACCGCCTTGGTCACATTGGTGTCAAGCGCATGAAGAAGCTCCATGCTGATGGACTTTTAGAGTCTCTAGATTATGAATCCTTTGACACATGCGAGCCATGCCTCATGGGCAAGACGACCAAGACTCCGTTCTCCGGAACAATGGAGCGAGCAACCAACTTGTTGGAAATCATACATACTGATGTGTGCGGTCCAATGAGCGTTGAGGCTCGCGGAGGATATTGTTATGTTCTCACTCTCACTGACGACTTGAGTAGATATGGGTATGTCTACTTGATGAAGCACAAGTCTGAGACCTTTGAAAAGTTCAAGGAATTTCAGAATGAGGTAGAGAATCAACATGACCGAAAGATAAAATTCCTATGATCAGATCGTGGGGGAGAATATTTAAGTCACGAATTTGGTACGCACTTAAGGAAATGTGGAATCATTTCACAACTCATGCCTCCTGGAACACCTCAGCGAAATGGTGTGTCCGAACGTCGTAATCGCACTCTATTGGATATGGTGCGATCTATGATGTCACTTATTGATTTACCGCTATCATTTTGGGGATACGCTCTAGAGACAGCTACATTCACTTTAAATAGGGCACCATCTAAATCCGTTGAGATGATACCATATGAATTATGGTTTGGGAAGAAACCTAAGCTGTCGTTTCTAAAAGTTTGGGGATGCGATGCTTATGTCAAGAAACTTCAACCTGAGAAGCTCGAACCCAAGTCGGAAAAATGCGTATTCATAGGATACCCTAAGGAAACCATAGGGTATACTTTCTACTTAAGATCCGAAGGCAAGATCTTTGTTGCCAAAAACGGGTCCTTTCTGGAGAAAGAGTTTCCCTCGAAAGAATTAAGTGGGAGGAAAGTAGAGCTTGATGAAGTACTACCTCTTGAAACAGTGAGTAGCGCAACTCAGGAAAATGTTCTTGTGGTGCCTGCACCGACAAGAGAGGAAGTTAATGATGATGATCAAGATACTTCGGATCAATCTCCTACTGAACTTCGAAGGTCCACAAGGACATGTTCCTCACCAGAGTGGTATGACAATCCTGTCTTGGAAATCATGTTGTTGGACAACGGTGAACCTTCGAACTATGAAGTAGCGATGGCGGGCCCAGATTCCAACAAATGGGTTGAAGCCATGCAATCCGAGATAGGATCCATGTATGAAAACAAAGTGTGGGCTTTGACGGACTTGCCCGAAGATCGGTGAGTGATAGAAAACAAATGGATCTTAAAGAAGAAGACGGTCGCAGATGGTAATGTCACCATATATAAAGCTCGACTTGTCGCTAAGGGTTATCGACAAGTTCAAGGGATTGACTACGATGAGACATTCTCTCCCGTAGCGAAGCTGAAGTCCGTCCGAATCATGTTAGCAATTGCCGCATACTATGATTATGAGATATGGCAAATGGACGTAAAAACGGCTTTCCTTAATGGTCACCTTAAGGAAGAACTGTATATGATGCAGCCGGAAGGTTTTGTTGACCGTAAGAATGCTAACAAGGTATGCAAGCTCCAGCGCTCCATTTATGGGCTGGTGCAAGCATCTCGGAGTTGGAACATTCGCTTAATGAGATGATTAAAGCGCTTAGTTTATGCGACTTATGGAGAAGCCTGTGTTTACAAGAAAGTGAGTGGGAGCTCTGTAGCATTTCTCATATTGTATGTGGATGACATACTTTTGATGGGAAATGATATAGAACTTTTGGACAACATAAAGGCCTACTTGAATAAGTGTTTTTCAATGAAGGTCCTTGGAGAAGCTGCTTACATATTAGGCACCAAAATCTATAGAGATAGATCGAGACGCCTCAGGTCTTTCACAAAGCACATACCTTGATAAGATATTGAAGAAGTTCAATATGGATCAGTCCAAGAAGGGGTTCTTGCCTGTGTTGCAAGGTGTGAAATTGAGCTTGGCTCAGTGCCCGACCATGGCAGAAGATAAAGAAGAGATGAGTGTCATCCCCTATGCCTCATCCATAGGGTCTATCATGTATGCCATGACCTGTACCAGACCTGATATAAACCTTGCCGTAAGTTTGGTAGGAAGGTAACAAAGTAATCCCGGCATGGAACACTGGATAGCGGTCAAGAACATCCTTAAGCACCGAAAAGGACTAAGGACATGTTTCTCAGATATGGAGGTGACGAAGAGCTCGTCAGAAGGGTTACGCCGACGCTTAGCTTCGACACGATCCGATGACTCAAGTCACAAACCGGATACGTGTATATTTTGAATGGTGGGGCAAGAAGCTGGTGCGGTTGCAAGCGAGCATCATGGCGGATCTACATGTGAAGCGGAGTACATGGCAGCCTCGAGGCAGCACATGAAGCAATCTGGGTGAAGGAGTTCATCACCGACCTAGGAGTCATACCCAATGCGTCGGGCCGATTACACTCTTCTCATATAACACCGAGCTATTGCACTTGCCAAGGAGCCTGTGTTTCACAAGAAGACTAGGCACATCAAGCGTCGCTTCAAAGCCATCCGTGAAAATGTTCAAGATGGAGAAATAGATATTTGTAAAGTACATACGGACCTGAATGTAGCAGATCCGTTGACTAAACCTCTCCCTAGAGCAAAACATGATCAACACCAGGACGCAATGGCTGTTCGATACATCACAATGTAACTAGATTATTGACTCTAGTGCAAGTGGGAGACTGTTGGAAATATTCCCTAGAGGCAATAATAGATGGTTATTATTATATTTCTGTGTTCATGATAATTGTCTGTTATTCATGCTATAACTGTATTATCCGGAAATCGTAATACACGTGTGAATACATAGACCACAACAAGTCCCTAGTAAGCCTCTAGTTGACTAGCTCGTTGATCAACAGATAGTCATGGTTTCCTGACTATGGGCATTGGACGTCATTGATAATGGGATCGCATCATTAGGAGAATGATGTGATGGACAAGACCCAATTCTAAGCATAGCTCAAAGATCGTGTAGTTCGTTTAGCTAGTGCTTTTCGAAATGTCAAGTATCATTTCCTTAGACCACGAAATTGTGCAACTCCGGGATACCGTAGGAGTGCTTTGGGTGTACCAAACGTCACAACGTAATTGGATGACTATAAAGGTGCACTACGGGTGTCTCCGAAAGTGTCTGTTGGGTTGGCACGAATCGAGACTGGGATTTGTCACTCCGTATGACGTAGAGATATCTTCGGCCCACTCGTAATGCATCATCATATGAGCTCAATGTGACCAAGTGTCCGTCACGGATCATGCATTACGGTCGCAGTAAAGGGACTTGCTTAACGAGACTAAATGAGGTATTGGGATACCGACGACCGAGTCTCGCAAGTAACGCATCGATTGACAAAGGGAATTGAATACGGGTTAATTGAATCCTCAACATCGTGGTTCATCCGATGAGATCATCGAGGAGTATGTGGAGCCAACGGGGTATCCAGGTCCGCTGTTGGTTATTGACCGAGAGGCGCCTCGGTCATGTCTCAGATATCTCCCGAACCCGTAGGGTCTACACACTTAAGGTTCGGTGACGCTAGGGTTGTAGAGATATTAGTATGCAGCGAACCGAAAGTTGTTCGGAGTCCCGGATGAGATCCCGAACGTCGCGAGGAGTTCCGGAATGGTCCGTAGGTGAATAAACATATATAGGAAGTGCTGTTTCGGCCATCGGGAGAGTTTCGGGGGTCATCGGTATTGTACCGGGACCATCGGAAGGGTCCCGGGGGTCCACCGGGTGGGGCCACCTATCCCGGAGGGCCCCGTGGGCTGAAGTGGGAGGGAAACCAGCCCCTGGTGGGCTGTTGCACCCCCCCCCCTGTGACCATGGAGTAAGGCCTCGTACTCAGCTGCATTATTAGTACAAGGAAACATAAGCCGGAGCACATAACAAAATTTCTCACCTCGAGGGGAAGTTAAAACAACTCCAGCCCTTGAGCCTTCCAACTGCCTGGATCCATCAAAGTGAATAGTCCAATATGTGTTGTCTGGCTTCTCCTCAGGTGCCTGCAACTCTATCCAATCATTGATAAAATCCACCAAGGCTTGAGACTTAATGGAAGTACGTGGCATATATTTCAAACCATGAGGCCCAAGCTCGATAGCCCACTTGGCGACTCGTCCCGTGGCCTCCCTATTCTGGATGATGTCTCCCAAGGGGGCAGAACTTACCACAGTTATAGGATGACTTTGCAAGTACTGCTTCAACTTCCGGTTTGCCATAAACACTCCATAGACAAGTTTCTGCCAATGCGGATACCTTTGTTTAGACTCAATGAGCACCTCACTGATGTAGTAAATCGACCATTGAACCGGATGCTCCTTGCCGGCTTCCTTACGCTCCACCACGATTGCAACACTAACGGCTCGTGAATTAGCAGCCACATATAATAGCAATGGCTCTTTATCAATGGGAGCCGCAAGGACCGGTGGCTCTGGCAACTGTCTATTCAAATCTTCAAAGGCAGATCAAGAAGATCACCTGCATAAAAGTGTCTTTTTCTTCATCATCTCGACATACCGTAGGGCCTTCTCACCCAACCGGCTTATGAACCGGCTTAAAGCAGCAACACGACCCGCCAGTCGCTGAACATCATTGATGCACGCCGGTTTAGCCAGAGAGGTAATCACCTTGATCTTCTCCGGGTTTGCTTCAATGCCTCTGTTCGAGACTAAAAAACCCAAGAGCTTGCCTGCAGGTACACCAAATACACACTTGGCCGGGTTAAGTATCATCTTATAAACCCAGAGATTATCAAAGGTCTCTTTCAAGTCAGATATCAAGGTTTCCTTCTCTCGGGACTTCACCACGATGTCATCCACGTAAGCATGAACATTACGCCCGATTTGATCGTGTAGACAGTTCTGCACACATCGTTGATAAGTCGCCTGAGCACTCTTGAGCCCAAACGGCATAGATACATAACAGAAGGCTCCAAACGGAGTGATTAAAGTCGTCTTCTCCTGGTCCTTAACTGCCATTTTGATCTGATGATAACCAGAGTAAGCATCCAACAAACTCAAACATTCACAACCCGCCGTAGCATCAATGATTTGATCAATACGGGGGAGGGCAAAGGGATCAGCCGGACAAGCCTTGTTTAAGTCCGTGTAATCCACACACATCCGCCAAGTGCCATTCTTTTTAAGCACAAGCACCGGGTTAGCCAACCACTCCGGGTGAAAAACTTCAGCAATGAACCCGGCCGCTAAGAGCCGGGCGACTTCCTCTCCAATAGCTTTCCGTCTCTCTTCGTTGAACCATCGAAGAAACTGCCTGACCGGCTTATACTAGGGATCAATATTGAGAGTGTGCTCAGCGAGTTCCCTCGGTACACCCGGCATGTCAGAAGGTTTCCATGCAAAGATGTGCCGATTCTCACGGATGCACTCGATGAGCGCGCCTTCCTATTTAGGATCCAAATTGGTACTGATGCTAAATTGCTTAGAAGAGTCGCCTGGAGTAAAGTCAACAAGCTTCATCTCAGCGGCCGATTTTAACTTCAACGTCGGGTCATGCTCTGTAGTTGGCTTCTTCAAGGAGGTCATGTCCGCCGGGTCAACATTATCTTGATAAAATTTTAGCTCTTCTACTGCACAAGCGGATTCAGCATAAGCCGCGTCGCCTTCTTCACACTCCAAGGATACCTTTCGACTCCCATGCACAGTGATGGTGCCCTTGTGACCCAGCATCTTGAGCTGCAAATAAGCATAACACGGCTGTGCCATGAACTTAGCATAAGCCAGCCGCCCAAATAGAGCATGATACGGACTCCTGATTTTGACCACTTCAAACGTCAATTTCTCAGCCCTGGAGTCATACTCATCTCCAAAGGCCACTTCCAGTTCAATCTTGCCAACTAGGTAAGCCGACTTACCAGGAACCACTCCATGAAAAACAGTGTTGGATGTCCTCAAATTCTTATCAGTTAACCCCATGAGTCGAAAGGTCTCATAGTAGAGGATATTGATGCTGCTACCTCCGTCCATGAGTACCTTAGTGAATTTATATCCACCAAGCTGAGGCGCTACCACCAAGGCTAACTGACCCGGATTGTCAACCCGGAGGGGGTGATCTGCCCTGCTCCACACAATGGGCTGTTCTGACCACCTCAAATAACGGGAAACCGCCGGCTCAACAGAATTCACGGCCCTCTTATGAATCTTCTGGTCACGTTTGCACAAGCTGGTGGTGAACACGTGATACTACCCACTATTCAGCTGCTTCGGGTTGCTTTGATAACCCGACTGCTGCTAATGTTGCTCCCCTTAACCAGACTGCTGTTGATTATAACTGCCTTGATGTCCCTGAAAACCGGAGCTTGAACCGCCGCCCGGGCCATGAAAACCACCAGCTCCTGAGCCGCCGCCTGACCCATGATTGCCATCAAACATGTTGGAATTCTTGAAAGCCTTCATAATCGCGCAATCTTTCCATAAGTGGGTGGCAGGGCGTTCTCGGGTGCCGTGTCTCGGGCAAGGCTCATTGAGTAGCTTCTCAAGAGATGGGCCTGACCCGCCAGATCTAGGGGGCGGTTTTCCCTTACGTCTTTGATTGTTACCCTGCGCATTGGCATTGGCCACAAACTCCGGGTTACCCTCCGCCTTATGTTTATTGCCTCCTTGATTCATCGGGTTATGCTGCTGGCCCTTTCCATTGTCGTTCTTCTTTCCCTTCCCTGTCCTTTCCTCATTAGACGCGGGATCCTTGGTACTGTCAGAGTCGGCATATTTGACTAAAGGTGCCATCAGCGTACCCATGTTGTTGCAATCACGCTTAAGGCGCCCCAGTTTCTGTCTCAGCGGCTCAAAGCGACGGTTCTTTTCCAACATAAGGACTGCCGAGCCGGCATCCATCTTGTCAGATGAATGTATTATCTCCTTGACCTGACGTACCCAGTGAGTCGTGGATTCACCCTCCTCCTGCTTACAATTTGTCAAGTCCACAATCGACATAGATTGCTTGCAAGTGTCCTTGAAGTTCTGGATGAAACGGGCTTTTAGCTCTGCCCACGAATTAATGGAATTGGGCGGCAAGCCTTTTAACCAACATCGGGCCGTTCCATCTAACATCATGGTGAAGTACTTATCCATTGCTGCGTCACTGACCTCCAACAGCTCCATGGCCATCTCATAACTTTCAATCCACGCTCCGGGCTGTAAGTCGGCCGTGTAATTCCGCACCTTTCGAGGTCCTTTGAAGTCCTTGGGCAAACATACATTACGCAGAGCCGGTATCAAACAAGGAACACCGCCGGTTCTAGTAGCCACTCCCGTCACAACGGAAGTCGTTGGATACTCTGGGAATTCTTGATGAGCCGCTAGCTGAGCCGCCCGCTCGTTCTCCTGACGTATTCGGTCTTGCACCGGGTTATAGCCACCGGGCTGGTTACGGCGTTGGGCGTTTCTTGACAAAGCTTCTGACTCCATATGCCTGTTGTAACTTGGACTCCGGCTTTGTTGAGGCGGTGCCAACCAAGGCGGAGGAGTTGAATGAATCCTGTCCCGTCTATAAGAATAAGTCTCTTGCTGAGCCAGGGCCGTCTGGATAAGTTCTCTGACCCTCCGGGTCTCCACCGCTGTTGGGTCGTCACCGTTCACCGGGAGAGCCGCCAAGCGCGCCGATGCTGCGATTGAGTTCTCCATGGGGTTCGAAAAGTGACCCGGCGGTATCAGCACATAATCGGGTGGTGCCATCCTCCCATGAGGAGGTGCCATCTCCCGAGGCTGAGCCGGTCCTCCTGCTCCGGCTGTCATAAACTGATTTGCATCTGGCGGGTTACTTGGGCCGGCTCCGGGTGTAACAAAAAGATTCCCAGGATCATAAACCAGAGGTAAACGGGACTGGGTTTTCTGATGCCTCCTCCTCATCACCTCGTTAGACGCATTTAGGCTCATCGTGAGCTAGTAGGCTTCTGACTGTAGCCGTTGTGCCCGCGCATCCAAAGCCGCCCGTTCTATGGCTAACCTGGTGTCCTCAGCTGCCAAGGCCTCCTTGGCCCGAGATATTTCTCGCGCACCCGTGCCACCTCCGCGTCATGCTCATCTTTATTTGCAGGAATAACTGTGGCGGTTAACAGGGTCATGAGCTTATCCATGAGATCTATCAGCACCTGAGCTAGCGGGTGCACAGGGCCTGCTGCCCCAGCTGCTCCTGTCCTAGACGTTATTGCTATAGCGGCTGTAGAGTTTGGGCCGGGCTGAGTCCCAGCCATGAAGACTCCTGCCCATCTTGGCGTCTCATAGGGGTCTGGAATACTGGTGCCATCGGAACAGCCCCCGAGCACGCCGTCTTGCACTTGGTACAACGAATCTGTTGAACCGGTGGACGAATCACCGTCAGAGAGGACGGCCGTCTCACCACCATCTTCAGATCCTTTAGAAAGTTCCTCTCCGTGGATGTAGCCCACGAAGGCACGCTTCATGACGGGTTGAACTCGGGCCTTTCTCGCACGCTGAGCCGTTTCAATGAGGTCGGTGCAGTTGTCCGGCTCAGGGCCCGGCTCACCAATCCGGCCGATGAAGACGTGGATTCCGCCGAAGGGGACCCGCACCAGACTCAATTGAGCCGCGCCGGGCCCCAGCCTTCGCTGTCGATGTAGATCTTGCCGCGATGACTCTTGGTCATCCGGCCACTACGCATCCCTTGAGCCCTTCAAGTTGCCCTTCAAGAACTCAACCACCGTCGCGCGCCCCACGGTGGGCGCCAACCGTCGTGGAATTGTCACGTCAGATGTCCTAGTGAAAGGACTTAGTTGTGGAGCCATCGCAACTAGGAAGCTTGAAGGGGTTAATCGGGACAAGGGACACGAGAGGTTTATACTAGTTCGGCCCTTACGGTGAAGGTAAGGCCTACGTCTAGTTGGGTTAGTATTGATGTTTCGATGACCAGGGAGCGACATACGCTATGCCCAGCTCTCAATCGCTTGTTTTTTTTAGCCCTAAACCAGCTGGTCGCCTCTTATATACACGGGTGGACGCCTGCAGGTTTACAGAGTCCCGCCGCTCATAAACAAAGGTCCGCCGGTGACTAGTTAAGTCTACCTTATGTTACAAGTCATATCATTATGGCGGTTTATCACTATGGGCTTTGAGCCGCCTGTGGGCCTTAGACCCTTTATTGAACCGCCATCTTCATGCTTGGTCTTGGGCTTATTTCTGATGAGTCTTCTTTACGTAACCCGGCCCCTCCTGGGTGGCTTACACAAATAGTTATATCCCCAACAGCGGCCAAAGGAGAACTACTGCGATTGTGCCCTAGTTATTCCGGATGAGCACCTCAGTAGAGAAAGTCGAAAATCGATCGTCATGACACAAATGAGAGACCGTCAACCACTCGAGGACTCATCGAAATCTTTAGGATTCCTCTGCATTAAGGAAGGACCGTTTCCCGGTCATGTACACACGCGCCCGTATCTAGATGCACGCAAAGGTACCAGGGGCTACATAGTAGCCCCACCGTCAAACTCCTATGGCTAAGTGAAAGTGTTAAAGCTATATAGTCCGGTTGCCTAGTTCGACATGCGATCACCTCCTTAATGGACCAAGACGTTGGATCAAGTGTGATTACGCATATTTTTGCAAACACCCCCGCGTTGTATGCGTGGGGGCTGAAGCCAACGACTGCTAACTTTCAGGTTATATATACATCAAACGGCCGCACAGGAGGCACAACAACACTTTCGGGCGAAAGTATAAACATAGCCCCTATAATAAAAATACAATTGTTTTTACAACGGAATGATTTTTCACTCGAACATGACATTCTTCGAGCACTATGCCTCTATTAAACGAGCACCTTCTTTTACCTGCTCCAAGTAGTGCTCGGCTGGACCCTGGCTTCCCGCCGGATTCTGGGTTGCAATGATGGTGGCCTCCATATATGTCCAATATGTTTTAACACGGGCAAGAGCCATCCACGCACCCTCTATGCACGTCGACCTCTTCATGGCATCGATTCGTGATACGGCACCAAGGAATTGTTGCACTAAACCAAAATAAATGTCCGGCTTCGGCCCCTTTGGCCATAGATGGTCTATTACAGACCTCATCGCAAGACCGGACAACCTATGGAGCTCGGCCATAGCGGCCATCCTTTCACTCAATGGCAATGAGCGCGTTGGAGCACCGAATTGCGACCAGAACAGCCTTTCCACTTCATTATCTTTTTGATCCTCGAAAAACTTGGCCGCATCAACAGACTCTTTGACAGATCTGATACACGCCTCATAGGGCTCCAAAGACCGATCCAGAGGAGTGTACTTTGGATCTAAGAACTTCATCCGCAACAAGTAGGGGCTTCCAGCCGTGATTTCTCCGGCCTGTTGAAGCTCATCCCGTGCATCCCTAATTTCGGAACGTGTCTCCTTGGCCGCATCAAGGGCCTTCTTCAGGTCAGCCGACTTCTCCTGATTCTCTTTCTCAAGGAGCTCATACCGACCGATGGCGTTTTTCAGCTCCACAGCCATCTCGGCTATTTTATCTTCGGTTCGGTAATGAGCATCCTGTTCGGCTCTCAACTCTTCGACCGCCTTTAGGGCAGCCGCATTGCTGGCCCGGGCTTGCTCCTTAGCTAGGGCAAGTTCCACCCTTAAGGCCTCCAGGACAGCAGCTCCTCATGCAGTCGAAGCATATCATTAACATTATGCTCCTCTTAAATATTTCCTATAAAAATAAGGAAAGCAGAGCACATACTTTGCGACTCGTTAAGTCGCTCATTCACAAGTGTGATGTCGGCATCCACAACTTCAATCTGTCACCTCAGTTCGGCGACTTCAATGGACCGGCCAGCCGCCGGACCCTTAGCCACCTGCGCATGAATGCAGTGCGATCATTACTTAACAATGTGATCCTATGTTTGCCGCCCAGGGCTGGCAACCAGAGTCTCAGGGGCTACTATCTATATGGAGCACACCTAGCGCGTGCGCCACAATCAAAAATTATGTATTTCATTACATACCTCAAAGCCTTTGAGCAGGCTCGTAAAAGCTTCATTCAACCCGCTTGTGGCGGATAAAATCTTCTCAAGCACCGTGCTCATTAACGAACGGTGATCCTCCAAGAGAGCAGCTTGCTCCAGAAGGCCCGTCAACGTGTCCGGCCGGTCGCCGAACTGTGCCGGACCCTTCTTATCACCCTCCGTGGGAGCCGAACACTCCGGGCTCAGGGCGGCCGAAGTACTAGCTTCTGGTCTCGGCAAAACTGGACTCCTCCGTGACGACACCTCGGGGTCGCCTGCCTCATGAGGCGGAGAGGTAGGTGGGGTTTCACTCTCCATCATCTCCGGAAGAAGATCCCCCGAAGACGAACTCTGTCGAGAGCTGCTAGCCGGACTGCGACGAATGGATCCTGGTTATTGTTCTCAGAGGAGGAGGCAGTAGCTTTGTATTTACGATTAACTTATGATACGTCTCCAACATATCTACTTTTCCAAACACTTTTGCCCTTGTTTTGGACTCTAACTTGCATGATTTGAATGAAACTAACCCGGACTGACGCTGTTTTCAGCAGAACTGCCAAGATGTTGTTTTATGTGTAGAAAAGAAAAGTTCTCGGAATGTCCTGAAAATCCATGGAGGCACCTTTTGGGATTAATAAGAATTTCTGGGCGAAAGAAATACATCAGGGGGGCCAGGGCCTATCCGCGAGACAGGGGGCGCCCCCCCTGTATGTCGCGCCCCCCTATCTCGTGGGCCCCCTGGACCTCCACCGACATCAACTCCAACTCCATATATTCACGTTCGGGGAGAAAAAAATCGGAGAGAAAGTTTCATCGTGTTTTACGACACGGAGCCACCGCCAAGCCCTAATCTCTCTCGGAGGCTGATCTGAGTCCGCTCGGGCTCCAGAGAGGGGATTCATCGCCATCGTCATCATCAACCATCCTCCATCACCAATTTCATGATGCTCACCGCCGTGCGTGAGTAATTCCATCGTAGGCTTGCTGGACGGTGATGGGTTGGATGAGATTTACCATGTAATCAAGTTAGTTTTGTTAGGGTTTAATCCCTAGTATCCACTATGTTCTGAGATTGATGTTGCTATGACTTTGCTATGCTTAATGCTCGTCACTAGGGCCCGAGTGCCATGGTTTCAGATCTAAACCTATTATGTTTTCATGAATATATGTGTGTTCTTGATCCTATCTTGCAAGTCTATAGTCACCTATTATGTGTTATGATCCGACAACCCCGAAGTGACAATAATCGGGATACTTCTTGGTGATGATCGTAGTTTGAGGAGTTCATGTATTCACTATGTGCTAATGCTTTGTTTCGGTTATCTATTAAAAGGAGGCCTTAATATCCCTTAGTTTCCGCTAGGACCCCGCTGCCACGGGAGGGTAGGACAAAAGATGTCATGCAAGTTCTTTTCCATAAGCACGTATGACTATTTACGAAATACATGCCTACATTACATTGATGAACTGGAGCTAGTTCTGTGTCACCCTATGTTATAACTATTACATGAGGAATCGCATCCGGCATAATTATCCATCAGTGATCCATTGCCTGGGCTTTTCATATATTGTTCTTCGCTTATTTACTTTTCCGTTGCTACTGTTACAACTACTACAAAACCCCAAAAACTATTATCTTTACTTTTGCTATCGTTACTTTTATTATCATACTACTTTTGCTACTAAATACTTTGCTGCAGACACTAAGTTATCCAGGTGTGGTTGAATTGACAAATCAACTGCTAATACTCAAGAATATTCTTTGGCTCCCCTTGTGTCGAATCAATAAATTTGGGTTGTACTTCACCCTCGAAAGCAGTTGCCCCCTGGTGAAGTTTTCTTCCCTTATTTAGGAACCTCCGTCTCCAAGTCTTCGGAGGCGGCCCTCTTCTTCCCTCGGGGGGAGGATACCATAGATTCCCCTCCCCAACTATCCTCCTTTGCGGAAGTAGTAATTCCCCCGGTTTGGATCTGCAATGTGTGAATCTCTGCTTCTCTGTTCTTCCCTTCACCTTTCCCCGAGGGCACTTGACTTAGCACACGACTAAACATCCTGGCTATGGCAGGACTAGGCGAGCCATCGGGAAGTGGTGTCGGACACCTGATTCTCTCCGCCTTGCTGAGCCATTCCTGACCGCGGATGATTTTCAGAATAATGTTATGATAAATATAAACAAAGTGTTCGGTTTCGGGGTTACTTACTTGGGTATCTAGGCGGTTGCAGCTCAGGCCCGCATCCTCGGTGGTGTCCGGACACTTTACTTGTGGTCCGAAGAATAACTTACACATCCCTTCGAGCATCATGCCGAAGAAGTGCAGAATAGTCCGCGAACCTTCTGGGTTGAACTCCCACATCCGGAGAGGCCGACGTTTGCACGGCGAGATCCGTCGGACTAGCATTACCTGAATTACACTGACAAGATTAATGTCCCTCTCAAGAAGCTCCCGAATGCGGCTCTGCAATGTTGGTACATCATTAGCAGGCCCCCAATCCAGTCCCACATTGTCCCATGATGCCAGTTGAGGCAGAGGGCCCGAACGGAAATCGGGGGCAGCCACCCACTTTGTGCCTCTGGGAGCCGTGACGTAAAACCACCTCCGCTGCCATAGATCAGACACCTCCGGTAAGAAGCCCTCCGGCCATGAGGAGTCGGCGTTTCTGCTTATTGTAGCACCCCTGCACTCCGCGTGTCACCCCTCAATCATCCTCGGCTTCACATTGAAGGTCTTGAGCCATAAGCCGAAGTGTGGAGTGATGTGGAGGAAGGCTTCTCACACGACGATGAACGACAAGATATGAAGGATGGAGTCCGGAGCTAGATCATGAAAATCTAGCCCGTAATAGGACATGAGCCCTCTTACAAACGGATCAAGGGTGAAGCCTAAGCCGCGGAGGAAGTGAGAAACAAATACGACGCTCTTGTTGGGCTCGGGGGTAGGGATGACCTGCCCTGGAGCAGGAAGCATGTGCTTGATGTCGGCGGTCAGATATCTGACCTCCCTAAGCTTCACAATGTCCTCCTCTGTGACAGAGGAGGCCATCCACCGGCCTTGAAGGTTGGATCCAGACATGATTGAAGATCTGAAGTGCTTAAGCTTGGGCTTCGGGTGTTGGAACTCGAGATGCGGAAAGGCACAAGCATGGTAGGAAAGAGGGATATGCCTCGACCCCTCTATAAAGGGGGTGAATATCAAGCGTCCTCAGCGTAACCGCTTAGGACTTACCTAAAATCACGGAGTCATACCAACAGGCGTCATGGGATTGCACGCGCCCGTATTGATGGAGGATCCCGCGATAAGGGAAACACGATCTCTGCTTTGGCAAGGCGTGCCAATAAAACCGCCTCGCAACGCGTGTCGAGGCAGGCCGAGAAAAACCGGTTCGTATTGAGCCAGGCCACGGCGTAAGGGCACACCATAAAAAATCGTCAGCAGATCAGATTTGTGAAGTGTTATGCTCTCTACGGTGGTGTGCGGAAATTATCTCACATAGTCGGACACAATCCTTAACCTACTTTGGAGTATTCGGAGATGGAACCCGCCTTGCAATACCGAAGACAATCTATGCGCCGAACTCATCGTCATTGAAGCCTGGTTCAGGGGCTACTGAGGGAGTCCTAGATTAGGTGGTATCCAGATAGCTGGACTATATACTTTGGCCGAACTGTTGGACCGTGAAGATACAAGACTCAAGACTTCGTCCCGTGTCCGGATGGGACTCTCCTTTGCGTGGAAGACAAGCTTGGCGATCCGAATATTAGATCTCCTTCTTTGTAACCGACTCTGTGTAAACCCAAGCTCACCTCGGTGTCTATATAAACCGGAGGGTTTAGTCCGTAGAAGGACAATCATAATCATCATAGGCTAGTGAGGGAGTCTTGGATTAGGGGGTATCTGGACAGCCGTACTATATACTTTGGCCGGACTGTGGGACCATGAAGATACAAGAATCAAGACTCCGTCCCGTGTCCGTATGGGACACTCCTTTGCGTGGAAGACAAGCTTGGCGATCAGGATGTTCTTTGTAACCGACTCCATGTAAACCCTAGCCCTCTCCGGTGCCTATATAAACCGGAGAGTTTAGTCCTTAGAGGGGCGATCACAATCATAATCATCATAGGCTAGCTTCTAGGGTTTAGCCTCTACGATCTCGTGGTAGATCAACTCTTGTAATACCCTTATCATCAATATCAATCAAGCAGGAAGTAGGGTTTTACCTCCATCAAGAGGGCCCAAACCTGGGTAAACATTGTGTCCCTTGCCTCCTGTTACCATTAGCCTAAGACGCACAGATCGGGACCCCCTACCCGAGATCCGTCGGTTTTGACACCGACATTGGTGCTTTCATTGAGAGTTTCCTCTGTGTCGTCGCTGCAAGGCTCGATGGCTCATTCAATCATCAACAACAACGTGGTCTAGGGTGAGATGTTTCTCCCCGGACAGATCTTCGTGTTCGGCGGCTTCGCACTGCGGGCCAATTCGCTCGACCATCTGGAGCAGATCGACAGCTACGCCCATGGCCACCAGGTCAGGTTCGGAAACTTGAACTACACAGCCGATATTCGCGGAGACTTGATCTTCAATGGATTCAGGCCTACGCTAGGAGCACCAGACAGTCACGACGAGCATGGCTTAGACCTACTGTCGGACAATACTCGGGATATCGCTCCTGCAGGAGCCCCGGACCTAAATCCAGAGCAAATTGCATCGCCCGAGGACGGGTGGATGGACCCTGCCCCAGAGGCCGCACACATCGGCGGTAGAGCCGAACACAGGCCTCACCCCCAAGGAAGCCTATGACACCGGACCCCTGGACTTGTATCCGGCTGTAGGTTCCTGTCGGCACACTCCCGAGCCCGCCGAATCTGGTCGGGTTCCGGTAATGGAGTTCACCGCTGCGGATATCTTCCAGTGCTCGCCCTTTGGCGACATGCTAAACTCTTTAAAGTCCTTCTCGTTGTTAGGAGACTCTCGGCCAAACTATGTCCGGCTCGAGTGGGAAGCAGGCGACGAAGGAATTTGTTGCCCACCCACCACCCACTTCATTGCCACGGTCAATGATTTAACCGACGTGCTTGACTTCGACTCCGAAGACATCGACGGTATGGACGACGATGCAGGAGAAGAACAGGAACCACCGCTCACGGGGCGGTGGACAGCCACCTCCTCATATGATATATATATATATATATATATATATATATATATATATATATATATGGTGGACACTTCGAAGGAAATCAATGGCGATGAGGCAATGGAGGATAACCCCTCAGCGAAGAAAGCAAAACATGGGCGTCATCGGCGCCGCTCCAAGCCCCGCCACAACAATACCGGCACAGGAGACGAAAACAATCCGGATGGTGCCGAAGATGAATACAACCCCGATCAGCCTGCCTTCGAGCAGGCCGAGCAGGAAGACGGGCAGGTCAGCCCAGACGAACAGGCAACGGACTGATATCCGGAGGAGAACAACTACATGCCCCCCTCTGAAGACGAGATTAGCCTCGGCGACGACGAGTTCGGCGTGCCTGAGGACCCCGTGGAGAAGGAGCGCTTCAAGCGCCGGCTTATGGTCACTGCGAGGAACCTGAAAAAGAAGCAGCAGCAGCTCCAAGCTGATCAAGACCTGCTCACAGACAGATGGACCGAAGTCCTGGCAGCTGAGGAATACGGACTCGAGCGTCGCACGGCTGACCGGCCACCTTGTGGCCGGGATAAAATGGCATACCAGCCCGCACCCCCACGCCAATAAACTAAGGCCCGGGGAAAAGGCAGGACTTGCAAAATATACTGGAAAACAAGGCAGGATAGCCAAGATCGATCTACAGATCGCGGGGGCGCGCCCCAACACGTGATGATGATCGTCACGCCGGATACACTATGAACAAGTCCGGTCGGGCCGAATATAGCCACCCAGACTCATTCGAACTGCGTAGCCACATAGCCCGACATAGAGGCGCCACACACCCCCTCTGCTTCACTGACGAAGTGATGGATCATGAATTCCCAGAAGGGTTCAAACCTGTAAACATCGAATCATACAATGGCACAACAGACCCCGCAGTGTGGATCGAAGATTTCCTTCTCCATATTCACATGGCCCGCGGAGACGATCTACACGCCATCAAATATCTTCCCCTTAAGCTCAAAGGACCTGCCCGGCACTGGCTAAACAGCCTGCCGGCAAATTCCATTGGCAGTTGGGAAAACCTGGAAGACGCGTTCCTCGGCAACTTCCAGGGCACATACGTGCGACCACCGGACACCGATGACTTGAGCCACATTACTCAACAGCCCGGAGAGTCAGCCAGAAAATTCTGGACTCGGTTCCTAACTAAAAAGAACCAAATAGTCGATTGTCCGTACGCCGAAGCCCTGGCGGCCTTTAAGCATAATATCCATGACGAGTGGCTCGCCCGACACCTCGGCCAGGAAAAACCCAAGTCCATGGCGGCCCTAACGACACTCATGACCCGCTTTTGCACGGGCGAGGACAGCTGGTTGGCTCGCAGTAGCACCACGCCACATTCCGGCACCTCGGACATCCGCGACAATAACGGCAAGCCACGGCGCAACAGACATAAGGAACGGAACAACGGCGATAACACTGAAGACACGGCAGTCAACGCCGGATTCAGTGGCTCGAAATCCGTTCAGCAGAAAAAGGCGATCAAAAGAAACAATCAGGGACCATCCACCGACCGTGATATTTGAACGCTCGTACAAATTCATGGCACCCGGATAAGCCAGCAAACCACACTAACAGAGACTGCTGGGTGTTCAAACAGGCCGATAAAATAAATGCTGAAAACAAGGACAAGGGGCTGCACAGCGACGATGACGAGGAGCCCCGGTGTCCGAACACAAGAGGACAGAAGAAATTTCCTCCCCAGGTGAAAACGGTCAACATGATCTATGCCACCCATATTCCCAAACGGGAACGGAAGCGAGCACTACGGGAGGTCTATGCGATGGAGCCAGTCGCCCCAAAATTCAACCCATGGTCAGCCTGTCCGATCACCTTCGATCGTAGGGATCACCCTACCAGCATCCGTCACGGCGGTTCAGCCGCATTGGTCCTAGACCCAATCATTGATGGATTCCACCTCACGCGAGTCCTTATGGATGGCGGCAGCAGCCTGAACCTGCTCTATTAGGACACAGTGCGCAAAATGGGCATCGACCCTTCGAGGATCAAGCCCACCAAAACCACCTTCAAAGGTGTAATTCCAGGAGTAGAGGCCCATTGCACGGGCTCCATAACACTAGAAGTGGTCTTCGGATCTCCGGATAACTTCCAAAGCGAGGAGTTAATCTTCGGTATCGTCCCTTTCTGCAGTGGTTATCATACATTGCTTGGACGAACCGCATTTGCTCGATTCAATGCGGTACCACACTACGCATACCTCAAGCTCAAGATGCCAGGACCTCACGGGGTCATAACAGTCAACGGAAACATGGACCGCTCTCTTCATACAGAAGAGCATACTGCAGCCCTCGTAGCAGAAGTACAATGCAGCCTTCTCCGAAAAACCACCAATCCGGTGACAACAACCTCGAACAACGTCAAGCGAGTCCGGAGCACCCCGCAATAGGATCGCCAGGCACGCAAGAGCGTGACTAGCAGTCCGACCTCCGCTCAAGCCCCATTAAAGCAGCATTCGTGCCGCGCGTACACAATTACGCACTCAAAATACCATGGGCATAGGCGGAGGCGCAACAGTGACTCAGTCAACAGTGCGGTATAACCACAACATACTTTAATAACCCCCCTTTATCTTTCAGGACACTGCTTTCGGACAGCCTCTTCAGAAGAGCCGGATTGTCGGACTTACACGAGAGAGAAAACCAAGGAGGCAACAGGCTTTGCGCATAAAGGAAATACCCAGGTGGAATTTATTCACGATCGTTATACCTGTTTTATATACCTACATGCAACCCCCCTTGGATAGGACATGTTAAATAGTCCTATTTACTTCTGCTTAAACGCACTCATTGTAAACATACGCTTAAATGTATTATTCATCAATGGGAGATAATGCATAGCGTCAGTTTTTATTCCTATTTGCACATTTTTCTATAGATGTTTATTTAATATTACATCCCTACACCTTGGTACGTTCAGCTTGCCAGGGGATTCTTATGGCGCCCCACAATACGGCAAAACAAGTCCGAACACTTTAAACAGTGCGGCACCCAGAACTTATAGCATTATATGCATCAGGTCCGAATCATGTCTTGGGTCAATTGTTGGGTTTGCCTAGCTCCCTTGTTTTGGTACCTTACGTTCCATTATATCAGCTAAGGTAGCGCAGGAAGAACTACTGCGATTGTGTCCCGGTTCTTCCGGACAAGCACCTCAGTAGAGAAAGCCGAAAACTGACCGACATGATGCGGCGAGAGCTGGTCGCTGTTCGAGAGGTCTTAAAATCCTTAAAGATTTATTCCGCTTTAGGCGAGGAATCGGCTTCGTCCGATTTAGGCATATATAGCGCCCCAATTCGGCTTTCCGAATTCTAGGGGCTTCGCCGAAATTTAAAATTGTAGACTTCTATGGTAAGTGAAAGTTATAAAGCCGCATAGTCCGATTGCCTTGTTCGCTGCGCCAGACACCTTCTTCATGGACCAAAAAATTGGATAAAGAGTGTCTGGGTTTTTCCAGGAACACCCTGGTACTAGTTACATGGGGGCGGAAGCCGACGAATGGCCTACTTTTAGAATTTTATAAACAGCCGCACAGAAGGTAATATTTTAAATCAAAAAGTGCTATATAGAGCAAGTAACTTCATCTTTATATTACAACAACGACAGAAGTACATTTACTCAAGGATCGTGTCCTTGGTACATTCATTGGCCACGAGACGAGCGCCTTTCATAACGCCATCATAATATTTTTCGGGACAGCGATGCGCCTTGCCCTCCAGCGGCCCGTCCTTCACCAGCTTCTCCGCATCCAGCTTGCCCCAATGCACCTTCGCACAGGCAAAGGCCCGGCGGGCACCCTCAATGCAAACGGATCGCTTGATCACTTCAAGCCGCGGATAGGCATTTACCATCCGTTTTATCATGCCAAAGTAGCTAGCGGGCAGGGGCTCACCAGGCCACATCTGGACTATGAAATCTTTCATAGCCACTTCGGCCGCCCTGTGGAGTTCAACCAACAGCTTCAGTTGGTCACTCAGAGGCACCGGGTGTTCGGATCCCGCATCACCGACCGTAATAGCTCCGCTGAGCTCCCTCCTCGGCACGGTAGAACTCCGCAGCATCAGACACGCTGCATGGCAGATCTGCGAACGCCCCTGGAGAGCTCTGAATCCGGGTAAGTAAAAGAAATGTCTCCTCCACATGCTTGCTTTGCATAAAGAATGTCTTCCTCGCCGCTATCGTCTTGGCCGCCTGAATTTCCTACTGTGCCTTTTCGGCTTCGGCCTTGGCGTCTTTCATACTCGCAAGGGCCTTTGCAAGCTCAGACCCCTTCGTCTTGAGATCGTGCTCCAAGGACTCGAACTTCTTGCCGAGCTCCTAGAGCTCTTGCTGTACCTCGCCCACTCTAGCATCTTGCTTCTCGTGCTCTTTGCGCTCCATGGCCGCCTTGTCTTCGGCCTCGGACAGCGCTTTCTTCAGGGACGCCACTTTGGTTGTGGCCCCTATTACAAAGTCACCCGCTTTGTCGTTAGAATCACCAATTTTGCCTATTCTTTATGATATGCGAACAGGGTATCACTCACCTTTGTTCTCTTCGAGCTGCCTCTTCGTAAGGCCGAGCTCTCCTCGCGCTCGCTTCCACCGACCGACTCGGCGTCTTGGCAAAGCAAGGGCAAGCAAGCAGCACCGCCTGCTTATTCACATACACACCTACCATTAGACTCCCGCGGATCACAATTGACCCTCTGTTTGGCTTTTCGTTCCGAACAACAAACAGAGTATCAGGGGCTACTACCTATTGGGTGATAATTTCACACATTTTTTGATTACTTACCTCAAAACCCGTCAGGAGGCTGGTGCAGGCTTCGGTTAATCTGCTCTTGGTGGACAGAACCTTCTGAATCACCGCACTCATAAGAGTACGGTGCTCTTCATCCATGGAAGCGCCGCGAAGCGCTTCCAGCAGACTATCCGACGCCTTGGGCGTAACGGAAGCCATCAGCACGGATGGCTTGCCCTCCCTAGCGAGGGGCCGCCTGCCCGAATCCGGAACCATTAGAGGTTCCGGCACGGTATCCGGCTGAGAGCCCGGCTTTCTGCGGCCCTCGTCGGCACAATCCGCGGGGATCTTATACCCCGTGTGCCCGGCGTCTTGAATTTCGCCTTGAGGCGTCTCCAAGTCACCTCCCCTGCTCTGGGAGCCTGTTGGACAACACCTCCGTGTCATCCGCAGGCCGAGGAGTAGTGGCCGTCGGGAGCGAGTTCATCGCTGAATCACTCAAGGACCCATCCGAAGATGATACCTCGGGATGGATCCTGGCCGGACTGCATATATGTGTTCGGCGTTATAACAAACTATGAAGCAAAGTCGCACAAAATTATAACAAAGTGCGGATACTTACGATCTCACTATGGGCTTCCCCCTGGGCAACCACTCCTCCTCGCTATAGGCGGCAGTGGTGGAGTAATCCGGAAGGGACGCCTTTCCCTTCTTGGGCGTCCTAGCCTCCCCCTCCGGGGCGGCTTTCCTCTTCTTCTCCTCCCTAGTGCGGGGAGGCAGAGTTTCTTCGTGTTTCCCCCCGCCTCCGCGGGAGGAATCCGCCTCGTCGTCTTCGGACGACCAGGGTATGACGGCCTTGCGCCGGGGACCCTTCCCGGTCCCCTGGGCCGCCTTCTTAGGCCCCTCGTCCTCTCCGGATGGGGCGGCCCTTTCCTCTTTCTCCTCCCCTTCGGGGGAGGAGTGTTCCTCGTCGTCTTCGGACGAGGCAACCTTATGCCGGGGACCTTTCCTAATCCCCGGGGCCTTCTTTTCGGCCTTCTTTTCTGGCGCCTTTGTAGGGCGCCGGACTAGCATCTCCGCCAGAGAGCATCTGCTTGGCCTTCGGCAAGGGGCCGACAACAATCCGCTCCCGCTGCCTCCACATACTCCTGATCAAATACACACAATGACTTAAGATTCCCTCATGAGTACATTGGGAAAAACTGCATCCGGTGGTAGTCAGAAAACTCACCAGACGGGGGAGCCGCGTGGCGTGAAGTCTGCGGTCCTCGGATGTGGGAGGAGGCATTTCGGAGGCCTTGAACAGCGCCTTCCATGCACCCTTATGCGTCATGCCGTGGAGCTTTTGAAGCGTCTGGTGTTCGGCTGGGACGAACTCCCACAGATTAAAAGCCCGCCTTTGGCACGGAAGAATCCGGCGGACAAGCATGACTTGGACCACGTTGACAAGCTTGATCTTCTTGTCCTTCATATTCTTGATGCAGTTCTGGAGTCCGGTCAGCTCCACAGGCTCGCCCCAGGCCAGGCCCTTCTTTTCCCAGGAGGTGAGCCGCATGGGGATTCCGGATCGAAATTCGGGGGCCGCTGCCCAGTTGGCGTCGCGCGGCTCGGTGATGTAGAACCACCCCGATTGCCACCCTTTCACGGTCTCCGCGAAGGAGCCGTCAAGCCTGGTGACGTTGGGCATCTTGCCCACCATGGCACCTCCGCATTCCGCTTGTTGGCCGCTCACGATCTTTGGCTTCATGCAGAAGATTCGTAGCCACAAGCCGAAGTGAGGCTTGATGCGGAGGAAGGCCTTGCGCACGACGATAAACACCGAGATGTTGAGGATGAAATTTGGGGCTAGATCATGGAAATCTAGCCCGTAGTAGAACATGAGCCCGCGGACGAAGGGATGAAGTGGAAATCCCAGTCCACGGACAAAGTGGGCGAGAAACACGACCCTCTTGTGGGGTTCTGGAGTTGGAATGATCTGCCCTTCGTCCGGTGGCGGTCTGGCGATGTCTGCTGCGCCAAGTATCCGGCCGCCCGGAGCTTCGCAATATGCTCCTCCTTCATGGTGGAGGCCACCCACTTGCCTCCTGCTCCGGACATGTTTGACTGTGCGGAGAAAGCATGAACTAGGGTGCTGGAGCTCGAGGGTGTGAAAATGGATGAGCAGAGGAGGAAGAAGGCGTGGGTGAAAATGGGGAATCCTTATCCCTTTATAGAGGCGACGAAAGCGGTGCGCCTCCCCACTTGCCCGTTGTGAATCGCTTATTTTCCAAGCGCCACGATTGATGGCGCAGTTGGGTTACCCATACCCGTACTGATGGGAATCCCGTGATAAGGGGACATGATCTCTACTTTGACAAGACGTGCCGAGGAAACCGCCTCGCAATGTGCACTAGGGCTGGTTGTGGGAAAACGGTTCGAATAATGACCCGACCGTAGTGTCGTGTCACGTTTTCTAAAGTTGTCAGCAGATTACATTTGTGAAATATCATTCTCCCTACGGCGGTATGTGAAGATCATCTTGCAGATCTGGACACGGTTTAAGTGTTCGATAACTACTTTGGAGTATTCGGAGATGGAGCCCGCCTTGCAATGCCGAAGACAAAACTGCGCGCCGGACTCATCGTCATTGAAGCACAGGTTCAGGGCTACCGAGGAGTCCCGATTAGGGGTATCCGGACAGCCGGACTATGTACTTTGGCCGGACTGTGGGACCGTGAAGATACAAGACTCAAGACTCTGTCCTGTGTCTGGATGGGACTCTCCTTTGCGTGGGAGACAAGCTTGGCGATCCGGATGTTATATTTCCTTCTTTGTAACCGACTCCATGTAAACCCTAGCCCTCTCCGATGTCTATATAAACCGGAGAGTTTAGTCCTTAGAGGGACGATCACAATCATAATCATCATAGGCTAGCCTCTAGGGTTTAGCCTCTACGATCTTGTGGTAGATCAACTCTTGTAATACCCATATCATCAATATCAATCAAGCAGGAAGTAGGGTTTTACCTCCATCAAGAGGGCCCGAACCTGGGTAAACATTGTGTCCCTTGCCTCCTGTTACCATTAGCCTAAGACGCGCAGATCGGGACCCCTACCCGAGATCCGCCGGTTTTGACACCAACAGTCAGTCCTGTGGAAATCTCCCTAGAAATCAATTCCCATGCCGTTGTCCATGCTATGGTCATTGCCCGAGAGATCGATGACAAGAAATAGTTCGCACTAATCCTTCAGGGTAGTTTGCATTGCCTTCTGTTTAATTACTAGAACGATGCGTGTTATCAAACCATCTTAGGGGTAGTGCACTGTCTTGTGTGGGCGGATCTTGCTACTTTTGTTTGATAGTGAATAATGCGATGAGTCATTCGAACCCTCTCCGAGTTATGGAAACAGATGTATCCTCACCAGCTTTTGATGTAATATATGGCATACTTAGATGTAAGTTTGAACTATTTATCATATTAGCAGGGCTTGTTTGATGATTCTTGGTGTTAGTAGGGTAGCTACTGTGCGAGCTATAGTACTTGCAAAACAATCACCAAAGAGAAACGTGGGGGCTGATGAGCTCGTGGTACACTTATACTTATCCCTCGTCGATCGACCAATAGCCCTAGCTCCTAAAATTGTAGGCTTATCGATCGATCAGACAATAGTCGACACGGATACATTCAGGCCTCATTTGGTTCATAGGGTAGGAAAATCGTAGCAAAAGTACAGAGAACGTGCAACACAAAATCATAGCAATGCAGAGATGTACTCCCTCCGTTCTAAAATAGATGATCTAGGCGGGCTAGTTTGGCCTAGAGGGTTTCAGTGATATGACGTGGTACAGTGCCATCCAGTCTTCACGTGTGGTAGCAGTATTGCAGGTATAGTAAGTTTTCTTGAAGAAGCGGAATTCAACGAAGTCATGATGGTTCCTTCGTCCGAACAACTTACAGTGGGAAAGGTTGGGCCTGCAATACGACCGGGGTAGACCAGGATAATTTTGTGCATGGCGGGTGGACCAGGATGGTCGACGTCCCACATGTCAGCGAATGAAAGTATTCTTTCCGATATAGAGGACGAGCAATGAGTATTCATTGTTTATTTTTGATGAAAGCTATTGTCTCCACTGTTACGACGGAGGAGTGTGAAACACGGCAGGCCAGTGAACTTGGCATGTGCACCACTCCCTCCTTCCTCATGTAATGCCCAGGTTACAGCTTTTTCACACTTTCTCTCTATCTATTTCCTCTCAAATGTTTTTTACCTTTCTTTTTTTGAAGACACAATTGTTTTTATGCCTTTTTCAGAACTATTTTTTTTATACCTAGGAGCACGTGTAGAGACGGGCTCTTGCAAATCCCACTCCTTGACTTTGTCAATGCCTCTCTCTCCTCCACATAAGGAGTACTACTTGCTATGCATGCATGCGGCGGGCAGCTGGCGTCTTGAGGGGCCAGGGCGGTGAGAGCGGGCTCCGGTAGCGGTCCGGACTCCAGCATGGCCCACCTCACATTATCACCATATATTTCTTGGAGTCCATGCGCAGCGGGCGGGCGATCTCTTCTCCCTCCCCCATTTCTCTCTTCTCAGCCGACGCCCGCCGAGCGATTAGATTTCGGCTATCGACGGTTTATTCAATTACGGTCCCACATGTCAGTGAAATTGCAAGACAATGTGTGTCCCCTTTGGTGAGCGGCGTGCGAGCCAGACTGTCGGGGGTGCGACGCCTGCGAGTCGTAAGTGTGCCACCTTTTCCTTTAGAACTTGCGAAGCGTAACATTTTCGCGTGATCGATCGATAGAAATCCAGAAGAAAATGACGAGGGCGGTGCTTTCCCGCTCGTTAGGTTGGCTAGTTCGAGTGATATGACCTGCTACAGTGTCGTCCACTTGCTCCATTATTATGTAAGCAAGAGTTTCACTCTTACGCGGGAGGAGTGCGAAACACCGTGGATCTAATTTTGATCGAGGGATAACTATCCCCTGCCAAGTAATGGAGGATTGTTAGCGATTATAGCATGATAGTTAGGGCATCTCCAGCGCTGGCCCACAAATTTACACCGGCATCTGTCTGAGGACACTGATGGATGCCAGCCGATGCTGCCCGCATACCTTTCGATACCTATATGAACTAACCGGACGAAATTTGTGCAAACAAAGCAAATTTCAAATTAACCGGATGAAATTCACTACATTTCGAAAACTTTTCCTACAAACTGGACAAAATTCATTACATATTTCGCACAAACCGTACTAAAACCTACTGTAAACCTAATCTAAACGATTGCTGGCGCCCGACCACCATGTCCGGCCATGAACCCTTGAAAGCCGGCCATTGCCTTTGCCTCCTCCTCATCCGCCTCGATAATCTCCTCCTCCGGAGCACAAGGTTCTGAAGATTTTTGCCTCCACGTCGCCGTCAAGTGGATAATCGGCCGCCGATGTTTACCCCACCAAGCTTGGCGTCGAATGAGTGGAGTAGCGGTGGCCTTCCCGGGACCATAGCGGCGGCGACCTACCGTGTACTACTCTTCCTCGCTGCCGGCTATGCCTGCGCACGCGCGCCGGCTTCGTGGTCGTGGCGTCCGAGGGCGGCCGGGGGGGTGCCGGCAATCTCCTTCGTTTGCTCCTGCGACAGTACGTCCAAGAGAGCTTCGGAGTGCCAGGAGGCCATGGTTGGAGTGGTGCCGACAGAAGGAAGGGACCGGAGGAGAATAAGTGTGGGTCTTTGGCTATGGCTGGGAGCTGGGGCTCAAGTTAATATAGCGGGCGAATGGCAATGAGCCACGGCAGACGGATGGACAACTGGCGCCGGAGTAGGTTCGTCGAGCATGAATGCGACGCTGCTTGATGACTTTAACTGCAGATCGTTGGAGTTCTTGACATGTGGGCCTAATGGGCATCTGGCCCGCATGTCAGTGACACACCAATTGCACCTGCAGTTAAGTCCGGTGAATGCGGCATTGACATTCTGGAGAGATGGTGACCGTTTCAGGTGGGAAGCACGCGCTAGCGATGGAAGTGGTTTCGGTGTGCAGTGGCACTAAGATCGGTCGCTCACGATAGCACATACTCCGTACCATACTACCATAGTACCCTCTCTAGCTAGGCTGTTTTATAGATTGTCGTGGTGATGGAGGATATACATGAGCAAGGCGGTCCGAGTATGACCGTTGGTGTTGAGCCAGGTGAATACATGCTCGGCGTTCGCGTAGGCCTCCATCAAATGTCTAAACAGTAATGTCAGGCACCGCCGGGGAACGCAGGAGATGGCCCCGCCGTTTGCATTGCGCCATGAGCAGAACTTTGATTTAGAGGGTGACGTGCATGCATTAGCATGCTTTGACAGCGTGAGCGTGAGTGTCTGACACGAAGTATTTCATTTTCATTTGGCTGACGAGGGTGCGTTGCAGCGATGAGTCCGTGGTTTGATTCCCCACATACGCATAATTTTGGTTTTTACAGTATTTCTTTCTCCATTGACAGGTAGGCCCGCGTAGATAGATAAAGAACACGAGCTGATGAGGCGCATGCGGACTGTTTGACTGGTCAACCAGACAAATACGGAGCTATACACGGAGCCAGTGACCGTATAATCAGCATATCTCGTATACAATGATCAAAGTGAGCTATAAAGACAAGTTCGATGACCACCAATGCATTTTACTCGGTAATAAATGACCAGGATTGAAGGGGAATCCAAATTTGCTTCGTCTTCTGTCCTTGAGCTCTTGACAAACCAATGCACTATACGGTTGTCCGGCCACTCCACCCCAGAGCTCTCACCAAGCGTTGTTCATGCCACCGTGCCGCACACTAACCGGTAAGGCAGTGATGGCATCCCGCCGCGTCGAGTTCCTCGCCGCCCATGACCGCACACAAAATGGTAGGGAAGCGATGGCATCCCGTCGGGTCGAGTTCATCGCCGCTTGCGACCTCACAACTATGTGGGAGGAATTTGAATATGCCAAGGCCGAATGGGCGGTAGAGCAAGAGGCGGCCAAAGCCGCACAGAGGGAGCGGAAAAGTCAGAAAGCACTCAAGAAAAGAGAGGCCCGCTGCCGCAAGAAAGAAAAGGACGCATGTGCTGCTGAGGAGAGGTCGGCGGAGATCGAAGCACGGTGGGGTGTCGCCGACAAAGCCGGGAAGGAGAACGACGGCGTCTGGCCAGCATGTGAGAAGTAGTAGTACTAGTAGTTAATGTGTGTCTCTGTGTCTGAGTACGAGCATGTACCAGTACTACTAGTTACTACTGTAGTTTTTAGAGCAAATTATCAGTACATTAGCCTAGACTAAATGGAAAAATTCCTATCATATGCATCAAATGGCATCTCTTTCTCTATAGGAATTGAGATGCATGTCATCTCACTTCCTATGATTTTCATATTCCTATAAAATTCCTATCCTATGAACAAAAGGAGGCCTCTGTTGGAGTAACTACTATAGCTAGCAGTACTGCTGGTACAGTAGTTTTCTTCAAGAAGTGGAATTCAACGAAGTCATGATGGTTCCTTCATCCGAGCAACTTCAAAGTGGGAAGTGGGCCTGTAATTTGATGGATCATTAGTCATTGTTACTGCGGCACGACGACCTGGGTGACTCTCCCTTGGAGTTCTGCGTGCATGGCAAGTGGACCAGGATGGTTGACGTCCCACATGTTGGTGAACAGAAGTATTCTTTCCGATATCAAGGAGCAAGGAAACCGCGTGGATAGTATCACTGCTGATTGGTTTGCCAAAAAAAGATAGTATCACTGCTGATTTATAATTATTTCTTATTTCTGATGAATGCTAGCGTTATAACTCTTACGACGAAGGGTGCAAAACACGGCACGTGCTGGATGTCCCACATGTCAGCAAAAGGAGTGGGACATGAACAGCGTGGTAGAGCCTAGCGTAAAAAAACAGCGTGGTAGAGCGTCTCCACTTCTTCCACTTCTGGGTCGGGGACCACACGTAGTAGTACTTAGTGGTATGAACAATACAAAGTGCGACCTGGAGAGAAAGACATGTATAGTTGGAAGGTCTCGGGACATACACGTAAACAAATATAAAAGTTAATATGTGCCTCCAACTAATATAGTAGTAGTAGAGTACTTAGGCACGTACTCCATAACATCACCGTGCATTGCACGTACAACATATAGTGGTAGTACGTAGTAAGAGACAAATGCCGCCAAAGAGTTCCCTTCTCGACCTACTTTTGGGTGTTTGGTAGAGTGTATGGAGGGTGCATGAGTCCACACTAGCACAAATACACTAGAAGCATGCATGAAGAGAGCATGCATGAAGAGGGGTGTTGAGTTGAGCATGCATGAAGAGGGAACAACTATGCTGAGACGAGAACACAACCAAACACATCCTATATGCCATGCATGTTCATACCATTTGTGCCTTTCTACTTCACTTACTACGCTACATTACTCAGGTTCATACGTCCACTCCTGGGTACATGTCCGTCTCGTAGTTCCAGTCCCACGTGTTCTTCATATATACGGAACGATCCTTGCATAACACATGCACCTTGATGCTAGATGTCTCGCGTGTTGGCAAAAGGATGAACAAAGCTCATGTAAAAAAATAGAGTGGAAGAACATAGATTTCGGACGACCGAGAAGGAGCAAGGAACCTCGTGGTGGAGCGTATGCACTCATAATATTTAATAGTATTAATCAGCGATATAAAATTAACCAATCATCTCCACAGTGGACTGGAAGAGTACGAAACACGGCTGCCCAGTGTAGTTACATCATACTAGTACATGGCTAACCCACGCTATCATCGTATTTGTTGGCTTCCGTGCGACACCTATCTCTAGTAATCCAAAGACTGACGCTTCTCCTCCTTGTCTCTATCAAAGTCACGGCGGTCATGGCGTTTTTGCCGCCTATTGAGGTCGGTTAACTCATCACATGTTAGTGACATGCCAAGAGCATTCTAAAAATTCCTTTCATGTTCCGTTTTCAAAAGAAAAAAAATCCTTTCACGTCATTTAATTTGCTCGTATGCTTTGAGCAACTTGCATGTCCTATACTGCTCCTGTTTGATACTCTAACTTAGCTAAAGGTTAGACTAACTCACGACTAACCCTGAACTAACTGTAGACAAAGAGGTGTTTGGGTGACAAGATTAGATTGACAATAAATGCACTTGATGGAGAGAGAAAAGTGATTTTTCAGTGGTCCCAATGAGAACTATCTCCAGTTAGCACCTCTTGGGTGGGATAGTTTTTTTGGTGGGTTTGGTGCAACTTGCTCCAATTTAAACCCTCATGCTTGGATACTTTAGGGCTATTTGAGCCCCAACTAGCTCAAACTAACTCTAACCCATGGATCCAAACAGGACCTATGGCCGATCTCGGCGGAGGCGATCGCGTGCACCGGGAAGCGGCGCTCTCTCGGGCCGTCGCGCCACTTCAAAGCCGGTGCCAGTGAGAGGTCGCCTCCGCTCTGGCCGGGCATTAATGCGCATCGACGCCTGAGGCGACGCTAACCATTTCACACGGAAGCGTGTCTTTGGCAAGGAGTATAGGTTTTGAACCGTTTCAGGTGTAGTACTGGTAGTTTGCAAAACTACTCAATTATTGCACTCAGTTTCCTAAGAAATTGTGGTAAAAAACGTTACTCCACAGCCCGCTTCCCTTCTCCTTCCTCTTCCACCGCCCACACATGTCCGCGGGAAGCGACCGGTCAACCCTTATATAGGAGTGCTAGCACAAAAAGATGCATGCATGACCACTAAAATTTCCATATTAAAGTGCCACTCTGGCGGGAGTATGGCGTATGTTGTTACCTTCAGCCAGACCATGGCTACCGGGTGACGGCGACCAGAGAAGAGGCGGCGGGAGGGGAATGAATGCAGCTACTGTTTGGGCTCACTTTCCGGCTTAAATAAATGCGCAACATCACGTGTACCCGTGGGTGCACAAATTGTAACATACGTGTCTGCTCAAGTGGGCGTCACGTAACTAGTGTGTGTGTGAGAGAGATTCTGAGAGACAGAGTGCGTGTGTGTGACTTTACTCTTCGGACATGTACTCAACCTTTTGCATCGGGATATAAGTATAATGGTATTTACTTTAGCTAGTGATTTAGGTGGCCATGTTAACGTGGTTGTGTCAAAAAAATGTCACTTCCTGCTCGTGATTTGCGTTATATAATTACAAGCAAGATTCTCGTGCATTGCACGGAACATCAATATGCATTTTTTTACAAAACACCTATTGTGATTGACCCTTGGAGGAGTAATCCCATGTGTAAAAACTAATGATATCTCGAGAATTTTATCGAAAACTGGTATCTCGAGAATGTCATCGAAAAAATGAAAGATGAGAGATAAGGCGAGGAGGAGTGGAGCATGGTGGTGACTGGTGGTTGGAATGGGCGGAGGCATGGGGATGAACGGTGCCGGCAGGCGGCAGCGGCCACCATGCATGCTAGATTGTTCCAGAGACTTATTCCTTTTTTAGTTGTTGAGCAATGAGGTTGTGGGAGATAATGATGTGGAGAGAGGTGTGGGTATCTTTTGTAAAATTATCATAGTTTGGTTTCTATCCGTCAGATATAGATCATACGGTTTGTATTACAAGATGGCAGGCACACCATCATCGCCAACTCATTTTTTTATAAGGGTACAGATGATAAGTTTGCTGACTACTAAAGTAAAGTAGAATTTGTCCATGTTATGCAAGTAAATAAAGGTGATTGTTTATCATACGGGTAAGGTTAGATGAAGGGTGGTAGGAACAAATGCTCCGCCTAGAGCATGTGTGTGTGAGATGGAGTCTTAGTGTGTGTGTGGGGTGTGTGTGTGAGAGAGAGAGTGAGAGAGAGAGATGGAGTCTTAGTTTGTGTGTGTGTGTGAGAGAGAGAGATGGAGTCTTAGTGTGTGTGGGGGGTGTGTGCGTGTGTGTTTGTGTGTGTGTCTGTGAGAGAGAGAGAGATGGAGTCTTAGTGTGTGGGAGGGTGTGCGTGTGTGTGTGTGTGTGTGTGTCGCGGGGTCCTCTGTGACGGATGTAATTTAAGTGTGCATGGCTTCATCATAGAGAGGTGATGTGTATGGCAGAGGCCACCAACGATGGGGTGCGAGAGAGAAAATGCCCTTAGAGAGGGAAGAGAAGGTGTGTGCGCGTGAGAGGAGTCGACATCGAGAGAACGTGTTTGTTCGAGAGACACAAAGGAAGACTACTATATATTGATGGTGCATGTAGGCGGGAATTAAACAAAGGGATGGTCTTATTGGTTTTGGGGATATAGGGGAAGAGTGAGAGGCGGGGGGTAGCTAGAAGGAGATTGTTAAGTGTGAGTGTGTGTTTTACCCATCCAGGCGGAAGTTATGTGCACAAAAGAGGAGAACAATTCGATGTGGCATTAGGATTGAGGGTAATTAACTATGTATGGAGACATAGAGACCTTGAACGTGCATGTGTGAGAGGTATACATGTATATGTGGGATGTGTGTGTGTGTGCGCGCACATGATCAAGATAAAAGAAAGAAGAAATAAGTCATAAGATCAACGACATGGGAGAGACGGATCGGTATGACAATATGCATGCATGTGAGAATGCAGGGAAGAAGGCCCGACAATTGAGCATGTGTTTTTGTGTTTAAGAGATAGTCGTGTGGGCTGGAGCATGCATCTATGGCGAGCAGAGGGAGTGAGGCACAACGATTGTGCAAAAGAGATCAACCTATAAATGCATATGTATGGAGGGACATATATAGTGTGGGTGATAGGAAGCAAGGCTCCGTGCGAGAAAGAAATGTTGATGGAGAAACTATAGATAGATACAGAGATGGATGTGCTAGCTAGAGGGACATCCGCTAGTTTGGGTGTTGGAGATGACCGCCGGGTGGTTCAGAGGGTGAAGTTATATATGTGTGTGAGAGGGCACTTGACTGCATGTAGAGAGAAACATATGTAGTGTGCGTGATAGGAATCAAGAGTGAGGGCGAGAAAGAAGGTTGATGGTGAAACAGATAAATAGAAAGATAAAGATGCTAGCTAGTGTGTGTTAGAGATAGGAGTCGAGTGGATCAGAAGGCTGAGTTATGTGTGTGGGTGTGAGAGAGATAGAGAGAGGGTGCATGTGAGTCACATACAAACACATATCAAAGAGAAACGAGATCCCGAGAGACGGAGTTTTGTGTCTGCGAGAGAGAAAGATATTTCACAACGAGAGTGATAGCTAGAGAGACATATGAGGGAACGCAAGATATCTCTAGGGAGAGAGAGTGTGTGTGTGAGCGACATACAAGAGAACAATGGAGAAATATGAGACCCTGGGAGACAGAGTGTGTGTTTGTGTGTGAGAAACAGATATTTAAGAGGAAGAGTCATAGGTTCTCATATCTAAGGAATGAAAGACATCTCTGTATGAGGGGTGTGCGAGTAGCACACATGGGAATAGTAGAGAGAAATGAGACCCCGGGAGACAAAGTTTTGTGTTTGTGTGAGAGAAAGAGATTCCACATGGAGAATTATAGTTAGAGACACATAGCAGGGAGCGAGATATACTTAGAGAGAGATAGAGTGATGAAGGTCGAGGGAGAGAGTACCGTCAATGTGTTACGAAGATAAAAGATCATTGTCGACATACAGGTAGCACGAGAGATACCTGAGAGACGATGAACGCGTATAGGTCCAGAGAGATAGTCCTATATAAGCATGAGTGATAGCTATATGAGACGAATATCTAGATTAAAGGGGATTCAAATATTTAAACTGGAGATCACGACATCAATAATATCATAACGCAAATTGGTGTATCAAACATGCATATTCATTTGAATTTGGGCACACGTGTAATGTTATATAGTTTATCAATATTGGTGATCCATAGATTCTTTAATTACAAACAATGCATGGTTGATATGCAATTAATGTCTAAACGGGATTACACTATATGTTGCATGTGCAAAACACATTATACATGTTTGAGAAGTAAAAAAACCCGCATGAAACACACATTAATTGGAGACAGTTAGCGAGGAATGCATACATTGGATTTCAACATAAAGTGGTTTCAAATATTTGAAAATCCAAATTGATGGATACAACCTTATGAATCTGAGATCATGCCATTTATAAACCAAATTTATGTATAAATGGTGTTGTGCTTTTGAAAGTATATATAAAAAATGATGTATATAGAATGTAATTCCAATTGAAAATGGATCCCGCCCGGAAAAAATAGAATACAAACGGGATTCGAATTGAGTTGGCATGGTAAACGTGCACTCTGCAAAATTTGTACGAAGCGGGGAAAGTCGCAGTAACCGCTTGAAACCAAAATCTGCGAGATCAAAGCCTATCTGTTGGATTTCTATAGGTTTCGATAGTGGTAGGTTTGTAATTTCACCCCAAACGTGACGTAACCACCTCTCACCCAGATTCATACACGGTGGGCGCCAAAACATAGTGTGTCCTCGGCCGAAATCGACTCCCTCCCCGACTCATATTCATACACGGTGGGCGCCAAAAACAAACTCTCGTCGGCAAATATTCGGTGTATGCGAGATTACGGTCCTATCCCCAACCGACTAATATTGCTGTGATGTAGTAGAAATTTGAAACGGGGGCTAAGTTTGTAAATTTCCCCGCATTTGAGACAAGCGCGCCCTGAATACATGGTTCCCCCCTTCATCTCTACCTCCCTTTTCCACATTCGTACTCCGTGGGCGCCAAAACACCCTCTCCACCACACCCTCCTCCGTCCGCCACCCCATCCACCGCCGTCCTCCTCCACCATGCCGGAGCTGATACCCCGACGCCACCGTCCATTACAAGAGATCGACCTCTCTCATTCACGGCTTCGGACCGGGATCCTTGCATCTCGTCCTCTCTCTTCATCCCCGCCGTCGTCCACCTTGCCGACGCCGCTCCTATGACCGTCTCGTCCACCGTGCCCCGCAGCCACCGTCTACCCTCCTAGATCTACTTCCACGCCGCCAACAGCCATCGCTACCGCAGCACCGTCAAATTCTCAGCAGATCAAGACACGCAGCGCCCTTGACCGAGGCGGTACTATTTCGTATCTGCTCAACTTATTTATCGCAGCAAGAAAATAGATCGCCACTGCTTTACTCTGATTTCTTGTCTTGGTTGCGAAGTTGCCTTTGTCCGGTTTGCACCTTCGGATCCGCCATGGAACGCTCAACACTATACTCCCAATGCTTATCGTTTTCCCCTTTTATATTCCACACTAGTTAAATCACAGTAGACTAAATTTCAAAATTGGGTTAGTCGATTTTTCAGAGCTCGCCGGGGTTCGCCGGTGCGCTCGAAGGGGCTCGAGTGGTTGTGGGGCCTCGCCGAACGAAGAAAAATTGAAACGGGTGGAGGTTGGGGCGGGGTGGTGTGGGGGTGGTGGAGGAACACAGGCGGTGGGGGCCGGTGGTCCGGCCGGCGGCCCGTGCGGTGTTCTATATGGGAAGAATCAGAGACGAGGAAGAACAAGGGTTAGGAGACGTAGGATCTTCATCCAACCGCCTGAAATGGTCGAGAGACAGCTGGGAGTTGCATTCTTAATGCGCTCTGGTTCATCATGTGTGGGCACTGCGCAACCAACATTTTATTATCCAAAATCTGCTTGCTCTTCTTTACCATGTTCCTCTTCCGTTCTTCTTTATATGTACTCTCTCCATTCCTAAATACAAATCTTTGTACAGATTCCACCATGGACTACATATGGAGCAAAATGAGTGAATCTACACTCTAAAATGTATCTGGATACATCTGTATGTGATCCATAGTGGAAATCTCTACTAAGCCTTATATTTTGGAACGCAGGGAGTATGATAGTAGTACAGTATGTTCCTTGTACTGAAGATGAGCAGGGACATTTGCAGTGTAGAGGTCTATATGGTCGGTTGTGATGGACACTTTGAGCCTCTTTGATTCATAGGATCATTTAAACATAGGAATATGATTTGTAGTGGCCTACCCACTTGAATCCTATAAGAATAGCAAGGAAATGCGGGGAGCTGTGTTGCCTTTGAGAGTTACACTGATATTAACAGTACCGCACCTTCACTTGAAGAGAGCTGGTATCCGAAGCCTTTCTAGCTGTACCGGCAAACTAGCACATATATTCCAGCAAGTTCCACTTTGCTGATTTTACTCTGATGCTTAAGGTTTTCCCGTTATATCTACACTATGATCTGTGTAGCTGCTTTGTGTCACACTAGCAGCAGTCCACTCTTGAAGCTGAACACTGCAATGACTTACAAAATTGACACCAAGGCATTGAGTGCCATTCTGGATACAATGAAACTCATACGCTCCCCACCTATTGACTCTTGTTCAGAATATGATCCTAATGACTCTTGTTCAAAATTGCCACATATAGAGAGACAGCATGGAATTGCATTTCTTTGGGCACTGTGATTCATCATGAGTGGGCAACCAACCATGTATGCAATGAAGCGAAACCTCAAGAATATGCTTCCTCTTCTGTTCTTTAACATGTTCCTCTTTGTTTATTCTGTATTTAGTACGTACAGTATGTTCCTTGTCGGGAAGGGGCGAGGACATCTGCGATCAACAGTGATAGAGCTGGCACATGCGTGATTGATAGGCTTTCAATTACTAGCGGCAATACAACACCATATTTTCAAGCCGCCCACTTTCCCAATTTATATATCGTGGTTATGGTGTACCTGTTATGTACACTATGATCTGCCTAGTTGTTGTGTCTCTTGTTATCATGGTTTGGCAATAAACTCTCTATCTGAGATATTATGAACCTATCATCTGCCACTATCCTTACTTCGGAGCCTATTTTTTTGTGTACTTGTGCCAAATTATATAAATGCAGGCACCATATTACAGCACACATGAGCTCTCTCATCAGAATCCAGTGATAGCACACAAGTGTTTACAGGGGCGCCCCTATATTAGAATATCATCTGCATTACAAAGATAATCTCACAACTATTTATGTTTTCATGGTTCTCAGATATTATACGCAATTACAGTGAACATCAAAATCCACGCATCAGAAGAATATTGTGGAACACTGCAATGACTTACAAAATTGGCACCAACGCATTGAGTGCCATTCTGGAAGCAATGAAACTCATACGCTCCCCACCTATTGATTCTTGTTTAGAATATCATCCTAATGACTATTCTAACCTCGAGGAGTCAAAGGCAGATGGCATGTCCTGTTCACCCATCAAGGTGCCTGTTCTAATTTGGCAAGGTTTTATTGATTGCGCGTATCTTGCATATGTTGTCTTGTATTTCTTCTACTTTGTTGCACCGCCATCTGCTTAGTTTACTCATCATATAACTCGAGATGCCATGCCCATCCATTATCAATACATATTCCATCTGTCATCATACCATGTTTTTTCACTCAAATGATGTTCTTGTGCATCGACATCAAAAGGAAGAGGGTGATTGCGAACTCGAAGGAGCACCAAGAAAGTCCTTGAAAACGTGGTGGTGCCAAGAAATCGACAAATACCCACTTATATTGGCTGTACAACCAGTGACACAAAACGTAGGACTGACTCCAGCAAACTGTACCCATACTTCATAGGCCACACCACTAGCCCCACCACACAGGACCTGCACTCCAGCAAAAGGTATACTGATTTCATTTGCCATAGCACAAGCCGTACCATAGAAAAATCCCACGACCAAAAAAAAGTACAAGTCCACCGTCAAGACCTATCCCAACTGCAGAGACGGCTAATTCCTACAGATTGGAACCCCATTCCATTTATTCCCTGTTTAAAAGACAATGCTTTCAATGTTGTTAGGGACTACGTGCATATATTCCCATCATAGGAAGATTATAGTGAAGACAAACATCATTTTCACATCTTCCTGTCCAACTTACGTGTAAGTGCTATTATTCATGGTTATTATTTTCCTGTTTTCTGCTGATCGAACACATCAATGATTTAGATTACATTGTTGTAACTTGGCGAGGGTCAATCTGGATAGTCATGACGAGCAAAGCTTGCTTGTGCTTTTCAAGGAAGCATTACAGCAGTATCGGTGTTACCTGAGGAAATCACACTTTGATGGCAAGTCTATAAACGAATTTCCGGTGAAGTCTCCTGTGCTAAATTTAGAAGACATTGAATGGAAAAACCTTGTTATGCAATTGGTCTCATTCCTAGGATGAGGTACTGCCTATGAAATCACATGACAATTTGAACTTCTACTTTTCCGCATGTGCCTTACGGATCTTTTTTGCAGGAAATCTGCTCGAAGAAGAATTCCGGTTTGAAAAGAACGACAGGATATCGCAAATATGCTGCCCGCTGCTTTGCTCTTGTTAGTACCTGTTGTCCTATATCACTGTACTTGCACATATACCTGGTTCATTATGTGACATCAGTATGCATGATAGCTTGCTTATCAATTGTTCGCTCCAAATTATCTGATCCGTATGAATGATTACATTAGTGTAGAATATATCCAATGCCAATGAATTTTTTTAGCTCTGCATTGTTCTTATAAGTACATGTTGTCCTTTATCAATGTACTTATATTGACAGGTAGTTGTTCATGTACCATCACTCCACAGCTTATTTTCCTTTGCCCTCCATTTTCTACACATCAGATCTATATTTACTCTTACCATAAGGTTGGTACTGAAGAAGTTTAGCTGTGCATTGCTCTTGGATGTGCCTTTTTCCTGTATCGCTGCACATACATTTATAGCTACTTGGTTATGTAGCATCACTCTTCATCTTATCTTAAATATTCTCCATTTTTTCATATATTATCACATCTATATTTACTCTTAACAAAATGTAGAATAAAGGCAATGCTTATGAAGAAGATTACGTGGTAAACTTCTTGAATTGCCCCCATGAAATGGACAAGGGCTTTATAGAGCCTGTCTTCACCATAATGTAAGTTTGTCCTTCTCAAGCCTTCAAAATTTGTTGTGTATATTTGGTTAGGCATGATTTGTAATAACTGCTTATTTTTGGTGTTTGCATCAAATTGCATGTTTAAAGTTTATTATGTAGTTCATAAACAAAAGTTTGTCCTTCTCAATTAAAGTTTTCAGTTGTACAACCAAGTTCCTTCTTCATACCATGTAAATTAAACTATCTGAGCAAGTGATCTTCTTTTGCCTTTGCATGTATGCTTCATTCTTCATCCGTAATCCAATGGTGTGAAGAACCTACCCACTGACACAATGTCATATTCTGCAATGTCTTAACTATGAACAATGTCATATCATTCTACTATTATTTAAACCGTCTCTTTATTTGCCAATCTGAAATGGGATAAATTGACAGCACACTAACCATTGATACTTATGAGTTCTTGATCTATAATCCAGTGGTGTCGTGAAGCTGCCAACTCCTTCACAATGTCATTTCCTGCCATGTCTTGACCTAAACTATACCATATTGTGTTAATGCAATTTTAAACTGTGTCACTTTATTTGTCAGTAAGAAATGTGATAAATTGTCAGCACCGATACTTTTATGTGCAAAACCTGTCATCTATCTGCTTGTTTATCTTTCAAAGTGAGGAAGATATAAGTGTTGAACAAGCGCAGTCTCATCATCTTGCTCAGGTGCTTGCGCTGCGGCTCGCCAGCAGGGCTAACCTTTCTTGAACTCTATCGAAGTGCTGTCGGTTTTGTATATTATTTTGTCAGCGTGTTTATTTGCACTGGTGGCGATCTTTGATGCCCAGTGTATGTAATCTGCTATCTGCTTGTGCTTTATTATCATAGTGGCGAACTTTGATGCCCAGTGGATGTAATATGCAGTAATTTCTTTATTGTATAGTCTAGGTTTTTTTCTTATTCATGATGCTGCAGTTATTTTACTGTATATATATCATGTCTTTGCAGTAAACCAGCCAAACCGTAAAATTACGATACATAATCGGGCCATCATGCAATCACGATGTATGATCCGCATCATGGGCCTCGTCAAACTGGCCCACTAGTAGATTCGGGCCTTTAATAGGCCGAGTAACCCCTGACCCTCTTTTAGCAAGAAAACTCAATGGGCTTTTAGGAGGCTGAGAAGTAGGTTGGGCCTGAAACGTGCCGAACAGCTCACGGGCCGGTAGCAGCCCGAAATGGACCCTGGCCCATGATTGTGTGAATCAAATCACGGGCTTTTAACACGCCAAAATTGTCTCGGTCCTTGTTTGTCCAATCAGATATCGGCTGCGAGCAGGCTAATCGGGCCGTAGTTAGGCCCAACTATATGACGGGCTTTTAACAGGCCGAAATTAATATAGGGCCAAAATGTTAAACGGGCACTTAACAGGCTGAAACTAATATCAAGCCAAATTACTAAATGGGCCTTTAGCAGGTGGGCCCAAAAGCATAGCGTCCAGTTAACGGGCCGAATCTGATATGGGCCATAATTGAGGCCAAAGCCTCTTAAAGGGCCGGACCTGATCTGGGCCGTGATTTGGCCTGTAACGGGAGGCTTTTAACGGGCGGATCTCATATGGGCCATTATTAGGCCCGGAATGTGGCAGGCCATTAATGGACCGGATCAAATATGGGCCGGCATTTGGCCCAAAACATGGCAGCCCGTTAATGGGCCGGCCTACTAGGGTCCTCAAAATCTTGTGGGCCTACTACTAGGCCGGCCCATTAGTGTCGGCGAAATCTCGTGGGCCTTTTGCTGGGCCGGCCCATTATGATCCGCAAGAATTTTGTGGGCCTTTACCTGGGCCGGCCCATTATTGCACACAAAAATCTTGTGGGCCTTTACCTGGGCCGGCTCATTATGGCCCATGAAATCTTGTGGGCATTTAGCTGGGCCAACCCATTATGGTCGGCAAAATCTCGTGGGCCTTTAGCTGGGCCAGCCCATTATGGACCGCAAAATCTTGTGGGCCTTTAGTTGGGCCGGCCCATTTAAACTTGATGGGTCGTGCCACGTGTCGGTGTATCGTAGGCGCCTTCTATCCAATGAGTGTATGACATCTGTCCCAACGATGAGCTGACACATGTTTCCTCCAGCCAATGATGATTTTACACATGGAAAATCCCCATTGGTCGGGGCTGTTAACGGGTTATCGGATCCAAAACCCGGCCCGATAGCTTAACGGCGTTCCGTTACGGTGGATGCCACGTGTCGGTCACCCTTGACGAAAGCACTTCTGTGACACGCGATTTTGTTGGAAATATGCCCTAGAGGCAATAATAACTTAGTTATTATTACTATATTTCCTTGTTCATGATAATCATTTATTATCCATGCTATAATTGTATTGATAGGAAACTCAGATACATGTGTGGATACATAGACAACACCATGTCCCTAGTAAGCCTCTAGTTGACTAGCTCGTTGATCAATAGATGGTTACGGTTTCCTGACCATGGACATTGGATGTCATTGATAACGGGATCACATCATTAGGAGAATGATGTGATGGACAAGACCCAATCCTAAGCCTAGCACAAAGATCGTGTAGTTCGTATGCTAAAGCTTTTCTAATGTCAAGTATCATTTCCTTAGACCATGAGATTGTGCAACTCCCGGATACCGTAGGAATGCTTTGGGTGTACCAAACGTCACAACGTAACTTTGTGGCTATAAAGGTGCACTACGGGTATCTCCGAAAGTGTCTGTTGGGTTGACACGAATCGAGACTGGGATTTGTCACTCCGTGTAACGGAGAGGTATCTCTGGGCCCACTCGGTAGGACATCATCATAATGTGCACAATGTGACCAAGGGGTTGACCACGGGATGATGTGTTACGGAACGAGTAAAGAGACTTGCCGGTAACGAGATGGAACAAGGTACCGGGATACCGACGATCGAATCTCGGGCAAGTACAATACCGCTAGACACAGGGAATTGTATACGGGATTGATTGAGTCCTTGACATCGTGGTTCATCCGATGAGATCATCGTGGAACATGTGGGAGCCAACATGGGTATCCATATCCCGCTGTTGGTTATTGACCGGAGAACGTCTCGGTCATGTTCGCATGGTTCCCGAACCCGTAGGGTCTACACATAAGGTTCGATGATGCTAGGGTTATAGAGGAAGTTTGTATGTAGTTCTTGAATGTTGTTGAGTCCGGATGAGATCCGGACATCACGAGGAGTTCCTAATGCTCCGGAGGTAAATATTTATATGTGGAAGTCCTATTTTGGCCACCGGAAAATGTTAGGGATTTTTCGGTATTGTCTGGGAAGGTTCTAGAAGGTTACGGGTGGGGCCCACCTGCATGGGGACCCACATGAACATGGGTAGTGGGGTCAAGGCCCCACACCCCTGGTCAGCGCACCAAGATTCCCCTTAGAAGGAATAAGATCATATCCCAAGGATAAGTTCAAGATCCTAAAAAGGGGATAACAATCGATGGGGAAGGAAATGATGGGATTTCTTTCCTCCCACCTTTGCCAACGCCCCAATGGACTTGGAGGGCAAGAAACCAGCCCCTCCACCCCTATATATAGTGGGGGGCGCATGGGAGCTACACGCTTCCTGGCGCAGCCCTCCCTCTCCCAAGTACTCCTCCTCTCCGCGGTGCTTGGCGAAGCCCTGCAGGATTGCCACGCTCCTCCATCACCACCACGCCGTTGTGTTGCTGCTGGACGGAGTCTTCCCCAACCTCTCCCTCTCACCTTGCTGGATCAAGGCATGGGAGGCGTCACCGGGCTGTACGTGTGTTGAACGCGGAGGTGCCGTCCGTTCGGCACTAGGATCTCCAGTGATTTGGATCACGACGAGTACGACTCCTTCAACCCCGTTCTCTTGAATGCTTCCGCTTAGCGATCTACAAGTGTATGTAGATACACTCTCCTTCCCCTGTTTGCTAGTCTCTCCATAGATAGATCTTGGTGTTGCGTAGAAAATTTTGAATTTCTGCTACGTTCCCCAACAGTGGCATCATGAGCTAGGTCTATGCGTAGTTACTATGCATGAGTAGAACACAAACTTGTTGTGGGCGTAGATGTTGTCAATTTTCTTGCCACTACTAGTCTTATCTTGCTTCGGCGGCATCGTGGGATGAAGCGGCCCGGACCGACCTTACACGTGCGCTTCGTGAGGCGAGTTCCACCGAATCGACATGCACTAGTTGCATAAGGTGGCTAGCGGGTGTCTGTTTCTCCCACTTTAGTTGGAGCGGATTTGATGAAAAGGGTCCTTATGAAGGGTAAATAGAAATTGGCATATCACGTTGTGGTTTTACGTAGGTAAGAAACGTTCTTGCAAGAAACCTATAGAAGCCACGTAAAAACTTGCAACAACAATTAGAGGATGTCTAACTTGTTTTTGCCGCAAGTGCTTTGTGATGTGGTATGGCCAAAGGATGTGATGAATGATATATGTGATGTATGAGATGATCATGTTCTTGTAATAGGAATCACGACTTGCATGTCGATGAGTATGACAACCGGCATGAGCCATAGGAGTTGTCTTTATTTTTTGTATGACCTGCGTGTCATTGAAGAACGCCATGTAAATTACTTTACTTTATTGCTAAACGCGTTAGCCATAGTAGTAGAAGTAATAGTTGGCGACACAACTTCATGGAGACACGATGATGGAGATCATGGTGTCATGCCGGTGACGATGATGATCATGGAGCCTCGGAGATGGAGATCAAAAGGAGCAATATGATATTGGCCATATCATGTCACTATTTGATTGCATGTGATGTTTATCATGTTTATACATCTTATTTGCTTAGAACGACGGTAGTAAATAAGATGATCCCTCATTAAAATTTCAAGAAAGTGTTCCCCCTAACTGTGCACCGTTGCGAAAGTTCGTCATTTCGAAGCACCACGTGATGATCGGGTGTGATAGATTCTAACGTTCACATACAACGGGTGTAAGCCAGATTTACACACGCGAAACACTTAGGTTGACTTGACGAGCCTAGCATGTACAGACATGGCCTCGGAACACAAGAGACTGAAAGGTCGAGCATGAATGTGTGCTGAACTCGTAGGTGTCGTACGTTCGGTGCTAGATCAGTTGGATCATGAAGACGTTCGACTACATCAATCGCGTTAACATAACGCTTCCGCTTTCGGTCTACGAGTGTACGTGGACACACTCTCCCCCTCTCGTTGCTATGCATCTCCTAGATAGATCTTGCATGGTTGTAGGAAAATTTTGAAATTGCATGTTACGTTCCCCAATAGTTAGCACCCTTTGGATCGACAAAACCTTCTGGTTGCATCATATACAACTCTTCTTCAAGAAATCCATTAAGGAATGCAGTTTTGACATCCATCTGCCAAATTTAATAATCATAAAATGCGGCAATTGCTAACATGATTCGGACAGATTTAAGCATCGCTGCAGGTGAGAAGGTCTCATCATAGTCAACTCCTTTAACTTGTCGAAAACCTTTTGCAACAGGTCGAGCTTTGTGGACAATAACATTACTGTCAGCGTCGGTCTTCTTCTTGAAGATCCATTTATTTTCTATGGCTTGCTGATCATCGGGCAAGTCCACCAAAGTCCAGACTTTGTTCTCATAGATGGGCCCCATCTCAGATTTCATGGCCTCAAGCCATTTCACGGAATCTGGGCTCATCATCGCTTCCTCATAGTTCATAGGTTCATCATGGTCTAGTAACATGACTTCCAGAATAGGATTACCATACCACTATGGTGCGGACCATACTCTGGAAGACCTACGAGGTTCTGTAGTAACTTGATCTGAAGTTTCATGATCATCATCATAAGCTTCCTCAATAATTGGTGTAGGAATCACTAGAACTGATTTCTGTCATGAACTACTTTCCAATTCGGGAGAAGGTACAATTACCTCATCAAGTTCTACTTTCCTCCCACTCACTTCTTTCGAGAGAAACTCCTTCTCTAGAAAGGATCCATTCTTAGCAACGAATATCTTGCCTTCAGATCTGTGATAGAAGGTGTACCTGATACGTCTCCAACGTATCTATAATTTTTGATTGTTCCATGCTATTATATAATCCATCTAGGATGTTTTATATGCATTTATATGCTATTTTATATGATTTTTTGGGACTAACATATTAACCTAGAGCCAAGTGCCAGTTTCAGTTTTCTCCTTGTTTTTGAGTTTTACCGAAAATGAATACCAAACAGAGTCCAATTGATGTGCCAATTTTTGATATTATTTTATGGACCAAAAGAAGCCCCTGGAGTGAAAGAGTTGGGCAAGAAGAGTCCCGGGCTGCCCACGAGGGTGGAGGGCATTCCCACCCCCCTGGGCGTGCCCCCCTGTCTCGTGGACAGCCTGGAGACCTCCCTAACTTGTTCCGGACACCAAAAATTCCTATAAATACTGAAACCTTCGGAAAATAACCTAGATCGGGAGTTCACCCCGCAGCCTCTCAGAGCCACCAAAACCAATCGGGACCTGTTCCAAGACCTGTCGGAGGGGGGATCCCTCACCGGTGGCCATCTTCATCATCCTGGCTCTCTCCATGACGAGGAGGGAGTAGTTCACCCTCGGGGTTGAGGGTATGTACCAGTAGCTATGTGTTTGATCTCTCTCTCTCTCTCTCTCTCTCTCTGTGTTCTTGATTTGGCACAATCTTGATGTATCGCGAGCTTTGCTATTATAGTTGGATCTTATGATGTTTCTCCCCCTCTACTCTCTTGTAATGGATTGAGTTTTCCCTTTGAAGTTATCTTATTGGATTGAGTCTTTAAGGATTTGAGAACACTTGATGTATGTCTTGCATGTGCTTATCTGTGGTGCCAATGGGATATTCACGTGATCTACTTGATGTATGTTTTGGTGATCAACTTGCGGGTTCTGTGACCTTGTGAACTTATGCATAGGGGTTGGCACACGTTTTCGTCTTGACTCTCCGGTAGAAACTTTGGGGCACTCTTTGAAGTGCTTTGTGTTCGTTGAATAGATGAATCTGAGATTGTGTGATGCATATTGTATAATCATACCCATGGATACTGGAGGTGACATTGGAGTATCTAGGTGACATTAGGGTTTTGGTTGATTTGTGTCTTAAGGTGTTATTCTAGTATGAACTCTAGGATAGATCGAACGAAAAGAATAGCTTCGTGTTATTTTACTACGAACTCTTGAATAGATCGATCAGAAAGAATAACTTTGATGCATATTGTAATCTCTTCGTTTGTTCTCCGCTATTAGTGACTTTGGAGTGACTCTTTGTTGCATGTTGAGGGATAGTTATATGATCCAATTATGCTATTATTGTTGAGAGAACTTGCACTAGTGAAAGTACGAACCCTAGGCCTTGTTTCCTAGCATTGCAATACCATTTGTGCTCACTTTTACCACTTGCTACCCTTCTGTTTTTATATTTTCGGATTACAAAAACCAATATCTATCTTCCATATTGCACTTGTATCACCATCTCTTCGCCGAACTAGTGCACCTATACAATTTACCATTGTATTGGGTGTGTTGGGAACACAAGAGACTCTTTGCTATTTGGTTGCAGGGTTGTTTGAGAGAGACCATCTTCATCCTACGCCTCCCACGGATTGATAAACCTTAGGTCATCCACTTGAGGGAAATTTGCTACTGTCCTACAAACCTCTGCACTTGGAGGCCCAACAACGTCTACAAGAAGAAGGTTGCGTAGTAGACATCAGTACCCAACAGTGTCCTTTGTGTATCCTATGAAGATGCATTTCTCCGATTTGGGTTCGAGCTTATCAGGTTGAAGCTTTTTCACATAAGCATCGCAGCCCCAAACTTTATGAAACGACAACTTTGGTTTCTTGCCAAACCACAGTTCATAAGGCGTCGTCTCAACGGATTTTGATGGTACCCTATTTAAAGTGAATGCTTTCATTTCTAAAGCATAACCCCAAAACGATAGTGGTAAATCAGTAAGAGACATCATAGATCGCACCATATCCAATAAAGTACGGTTACGATGCTCGGACACACCATTACGCTGTGGTGTTCCAGGTGGCGTGAGTTGTGAAGCTATTCCATATTGTTTCAAATGAAGACCAAACTCGTAACTCAAATATTCTCCTCCGCGATCAGATCATAGAGAATTTATTTTCTTGTTACAATGATTTTCCACTTCACTCTGAAATTCTTTGAACTTTTCAAACATTTCAGACTTATGCTTCATTAAGTAGATGTACCAATATCTGCTCAAATCATCTGTGAAGGTAAGAAAATAACGATGCCCGCCACAAACCTCAACACTCATTGGTCCGCATACATCTGTATGTATTATTTCCAATTAGTCAGTAGCTCATTTAATTGTTCTGGAGAACGGAGTTTTAGTCATCTTGCCCATGAGGCATGGTTCGCAAGCACCAACTGATTCATAATCAAGTGATTCCAAAAGCCCATCAGCATGGAGTTTCTTCATGCGCTTTACACCAATATGACCTAAACGGCAGTGCCACAAATAAGTTGCACTATCATTATCAACTTTGCATCTTTTGGATTCAATATTATGAACATGTGTATCACCACGATCAAGATTCAACAAAAATATACCACTCAACAAGGGTGCATAACCATAAAAGATATCACTCATATAAATAGAACAACCATTTATCTCTTATTTAAATGAATAACCGTCTCGCATTAAACAAGATCCAGATATAATGTTCATGCTCAATGCTGGCACCAAATAATAATTATTCAGGTCTAAAAACTAATCCCGAAGGTAGATGTAGAGGTAGCATGGCGACGGGGATCACAACAACCTTGGAACCATTTCCAACGCGCATCGTCACCTCGTCCATAACCAATATTTGTTTAATCCGTAGCCCCTGTTGCGAGTTGCAAATATGAGCAACAGAACCAGTATCAAATACCCAGGCGCTACTACGAGCATTAGTAAGGTACACATCAATAATATGTATATCAAATATACCTTTCACTTTGCCATCCTTCTTATCCGCCAAATACTTGGGGCAGTTCCGCTTCTGGTGACCAGTCCCTTTGCAGTAGAAGCACCCTATTTCAGGCTTAGGTCCAGACTTGGGCTTCTTCCCGGGAGTAGCAACTTGCTTGCTATTCTTCTTGAAGTTCCCCTTCTTCCCTTTGCCCCTTTTCTTTAAACTAGTGGTCTTGTTGACCATCAACACTTGATGCTCCTTCTTGATTTCTACCTCCGCAGCCTTTAACATTGCGAAGAGCTCGGAATCATTTCCATCATCCCTTGCATATTATAGTTCATCACAAAGCCTTTATAGCTTGGTGGTAGTGACTGAAGAACTCTGTCAATGACACTATCATCAGGAAGATTAACTCCCAGCTGAGTCAAGTGGTTATGGCACCCAGACATTCTGAGTATGTGTTCACTGACAGAACTATTCTCCTCCATTTTGCAGCTATAGAACTTGTTGGAGACTTCATATCTCCCAACTCGGGAATTTTCTTGAAATATTAACTTCAACTCTCGGAACATCTCATATGCTCCACTACGTTCAAAACGTCTTTGAAGTCCCGATTCTAAGCCGTAAAGCATGGCACACTGAACTATCGAGTAGTCATCAGCTTCGCTCTGCCAGACATTCATAACTTCCGTAGTTGCATCTGCAGTAGGCCTTGCACCTAGCAGTGCTTCCAGGACGTAATTCTTATGTGCAGCAATGAAGATAATCCTCAAGTTACGGACCTATTCCATGTAATTGCTACCATCATCTTTCAACTTAGCTTTCTCTAGGAATGCACTAAAATTCAAGGGAACGGTGGCGCGGGCCATTGATCTACAACAACATAGACATGAAAAACTATTAGGACCAAGTTCATGATAAATTAAAGTTCAATTAATCATATTACTTAAGAACTCCCACTTAGATAGACATCCCTCTAGTCATCTAAATGATCACATGATCCAAATCAACTAAACCATATCCGATCATCATGTGAGATGGAGTAGTTTTCAATGCTGAACATCACTATGTTGATCATATCTACTATATGATTCACGTTCGACCTTTCGGTCTCAGTGTTCCGATGCCATATCTGCATATGCTAGGCTCATCAAGTTTAACCCGAGTATTCTGCACGTGCAAAACTGGCTTGCACCCATTGTATGTGAACATAGAGCTTATCACACCCGATCATCACATGGTGTCTCAGCATGATGAACTGTAGCAACGGTTCATACTCAGGGAGAACACTTATACCTTGAAATTTAGTAATGGATCATCTTATAATGCTACCACCGTACCAAGCAAAATAAGATGCATAAAAGATAAATATCACATGCAATCAAAATATGTGACATGATATGGCCATCATCATCTTGTGCTCATGATCTCCATCACCAAAGCATCGTCATGATCTCCATCGTCACCAGCTTGACACCTTGATCTCCATCGTAGCATCGTTGTCGTCTCGCCAAATATTGCTACTATGACTATCGCTACCACTTAGTGATAAAGTAAAGCAATTACATGGCGATTGCATTTCATACAATAAAGCGATGACCATATGGCTCCTTCCAGTTGCCCATAACTCTGTTACAAAACATGATCATCTCATACAACAATTTATATCACATCATGTCTTGACCATATCACATCACAACAAGCCCAGCAAAACAAGTTAGACGTCTTTTACTTCGTTGTTGCAAGTTTTACGTGGCTGCTACGGGCTTCTAGCAAGAACCGTTCTTACCTACGCATCAAAACCACAACGATTTTTTGTCAAGTGTGTTGTTTTAACCTTCAACAAGGGCCGGCTGATACGTCTCCGTCGTATCTATAATTTTTGATTGTTCCATGCCAATATTATTCAACTTTCATATACTTTTGGCAACTTTTTATACTATTTTTGGGACTAACAAATTGATCCGATGCCAGTGCCGTTCTTATGCATTGCATGTTTTATGTTTCGCAAACCCAATATCAAACGGAATCCAAACGGGATAAAAACGGATGGAGAATTATTTTGGAATATTTGGGATTTTCGGAGGAAGAATCAACATAAAGCGGTGTCCGGGTGGCCACGAGACGAAGCGCGCCTCCTCCCTGGCGCGCCCAGGACTCTCGTGGGCCACCCGTAAGGCGGTTGACGCTCTTCTTTTGCCGCAAGAAAGCTAATTTCACGAGAAAAATCTGGGCGAAAGATTCACCCAAATCGTAGTTACGGATCTCCACATATAAAAGAAACGGTGAAGAGGTTGAATCTGAGAACACAGAAACAGAGAGATAGATCCAATCTCGGAGGGGCTCTTGCCCCTCCCACGCCGTGGGAGCCAAGGACCAGAGGGGAAACCCTTCTCCCATCTAGGGAGGAGGTCAAGGAAGAAGAAGAAGAAGGGGGGCTCTCTCCCCCTTGCTTCCGGTGGCACCGGAACGCTGCTGGGGGCCATCATCATCACCGCGATCTTCACCAACACCGCCGTCATCTTCACCAACACCTCCATCACCTCCCCCCATCTATATCCAGTGGTCCACTCTCCCGCAACCCGCTTTACCCTCTACTTGAACATGGTGCTTTATGCTTCATATTATTTTCCAATGATGTGTTGCCATCCTATGATGTCTGAGTAGATTTTCGTTGTCCTATCGGTGATTGATGAATTGCTATGATTGGTTTGAGTTTCATGTTATATTATTGGTGCTGTCCTATGTTGCCCTCCGTGCCGCGCAAGCGTGAGGTATTCTCGATGTAGGGTGTTGCAATGCGTTCATGATTCGCTTATAGTGGGTTGCATGAGTGACTGAAACACAAACCCGAGTAAGGGGATTGTTGCATATGGGATAAAGGGGACTTGATACTTTAATGCTATGGTTGGGTTTTACCTTAATGAATCTTTAGTATTTGCTGATTCTTGCTAGAGTTCCAATCATAACCGCATATGATCCAAGTAGACAAAGTATGTTAGCTTATGCCTCTCCCTCAAATAGAATTGCAATAGTGATTACCGGTCTAGTAACATAGTCAATTGCTTAGGGACAATTTCACAACTCCTACCACCACCTTTCCATACTCGCTATATTTACTTTATTGCATCTTTTATCTAAACAGCCCCTAGTTTTTATTTACGTGTTGTTTATTATCTTGCAAACCTATCCTATCACACCTACAAAGTACTTCTAGTTTCATACTTGTTCTAGGTAATGCGAACGTCAAGCTTGCGTAGAGTCGTATCAGTGGCAGATAGGACTTGAGAGAGTATTTGTTCTACCTTTAGCTCCTCGTTGGGTTTGACACTCTTACTTATCGAAAGAGGCTACAAATATCCCGTATACTTGCGGGTTATCAAGACCTTTTTCTGGCGCGGTTGCCGGGGAGTCATAGTGTGGGGTGAATATTCTCGTGTGTGCTTGTTTGCTTTATCACTAAGTAATTTTTATTTGCTATTCTTAGTTGTTTTCTATCTTTAGTTATGGATAGGAAACGCAAAATACCAAAAAAATTAGTTGTACCTACTAGTGGTTGAAGAACCACTCAAAATCTATCACAGTCCTGAAGCTCTTTACTTGGATCATCTTTGATCCCTTTGTGCTCGTGCTGAAACCCCAACTAGCTTAGTTGAGGGCAAATCTTTAGATGAGCATGCTTGTTATGTGCGACACTGTATATCTGAAAAAGGGAAACTATTATGGGATCAAATTCAACGTTTGCAATGCTATGCTTGGAATTTATGTGAAATATATGATGTTACTTGTTGTTCTGAAGACCCTAAGAAACACCTACCCTATCAATGCTTGTTTAGTGATAATGGAATCGTATCTTCGTATGCTAAGGGTGTTTATAATTACTATGATGTCCACAAATTGAAGAATTTGTTGCTTTTAAGGGTGCTTTTGAAATTGCTTCTTTGATTGAAAAGTATGATGCTACTCTTTAGATATCTGAAAGTTTTTCCATACTTGAATATTGTTATTATAATTATGCTTCTAATGCCTATGTTAAACCATATATTGAGAAAGTCTCCGTTGTCCAAGAAGAGAATAATATTTTGCAGGAATCTATGGAAGAAGAAATTGATGAAACTATGAGCTCATTGGATGAAAAAGATGATGAGGAGAGCGAAGAACAAAAGGAGGAAGAGCGGTTTAGCTACCCGTGCCCACCTTCTAATGAGAGTAACTCTTCAACTCATACATTGTTTAATTTCCCTTCGTGCTTACCGAAGGATGATTACTATGATAATTGCTATGATGATTGTTATGATCCCGTTGATTCTCTTGAAATATCCCCTTTTGATGATGCTTGCTATGCTTGTGGCCAAGATGCCAATATGAATTATGCTTATGGAGATGAACTTGCTATAGTTCCTTATGTTAAACATGAAATTGTTGCTATTGCACCCACGCATGATAGTCCTATTATCTTTTTGAATTCTCCCGACTACACTATATCGGAGAAGTTTGTGCTTATTAAGGATTATATTGATGGGTTGCCTTTTACCATTGCACATGATGATTTTGATGAATATAATATGCATGTGCTTGCTGCTCCTGCTTGCAATTATTATGAGAGAGGAACTATATCTCCGCCTCTTTATGTTTCCAACACGATAGAATTGCAAGAAACTGCTTATACTATGGATTGGCCTTTACTTGGTGTGCATGAATTGATCTTTTATGACATGCCGATGCATAGGAAGAGAGTTAGACTTAGTTGTTGCTTGATATATGTTACTTTGTGCTCACTACTAAATTACAAATCATTGTTAATTAAAATTGGCTTTGATACACCTTGAGATCCGGGTGGATCCATTACTTGAGCACTATATGCCTAGCTTAATGGCTTTAAAGAAAGCGCTGCCAGGGAGACAACCCAAAAGTTTTAGAGAGTCATTTATTTCTGTTGAGTGCTTTTATATAGTTTAAAAACAAAAAAAGAGGGGAACCTAAAACTTTTCAAAAAGGAAAGTGAAAGTGAGAGAGACAAGCACTGTTGAAGTGGGAGAGCTCCTTGAACTTTGTTCATGCTCACGGAAACTTTGTGAATCTTGATTACAGAAAATTTTCATCAAAAATAATTATCCCCTTGTATAATTCCATTGTATTATAAAAATAATGTGCCGAGGTTTGCCTTTAGGATGTTTACAATGCTTGTTGGTTTGTACGGTGCAGGACAGAAACTTTGGCTGTAGTGAGTGATTTTACATTTTTAACTGGAACGTCAAATGGTTCTGATTCCTTTTGAACTGTCTTTCTGTAAAACTTGTTTTATTTTCCTAATTTTGGTAGAATTTTTGGGGTAACAGAAGTATGGTGGGTGTTCAGATTGCTACAGACTGTTCTGTTTTTGACAGATTCTGTTTTTGATGCATAGTTTGCTTGTTTTGATGAATCTATCAATTTATATTAGTGGATTAAGCCATGGAAAAGTTATATTACAGTAGACACAATGCAAAAACAAAATTTGAATTGATTTTCAACAGTACTTATAGTGGTGATTTGCTTTATTATACTAACGGATCTTACCGAGTTTTCTGTTGAAGTTTTGTGTGGATGAAGTGTCTAATCGAGGAGGTCAAGATATGAGGAAAAGAAAGAGAGGCAAGAGCTCAATCTTGGGGATGCTCGAGGCATCCCAAGTAAATATTCAAGGATACTCAAGCGTCTAAGCTTGGGGATGCCCCGGAAGGCATCCCCTCTTTTTTCAACAAGTATCGGTATGTTTTCGAATTCGTTTCGTTTATGCATTATGTGCAAGTCTTGGAGCGTCTTTTGCATTTAGTTTTCATTTTTCTTTTATGCACCATGCTGGTATGAGATAGTCCTTGGTTGATTTATAGAATGCTCATTGCACTTCACTTAAATCTTTTTAGTATGGCTTTATAGAATGCTTCATGTGCTTCACTTATATCATTTGAAGTTTGGATTGCCTGTTTCTCTTCATATAGACAACCGCCATTTGTAGAATGCTCTTTTGCTTCACTTATATTTGTTAGAGCGTGGGCATATCTTTTGTAGAAAGAATTAAACTCTCTTGCTTCACTTATATCTATTTAGAGAGATGACAGGAATTGGTCATTCACATGGTTAGTCATAAAATCCTACATAAACTTGTAGATCGCTGAATATGATATGTTTGATTCCTTGCAATAGTTTTGCGATATAAAGGTGGTGATATTAGAGTCATGCTAGTGGGTGGTTGTGGATTGTAGACACACTTGTGTTGAGGTTTGTGACTCCATAGCATGCACGTATGGTGAACCGCTTTGTGATGAAGTTGGAGCACAATTTTATTTATTTATTGTCTTCCTTATGAGTGGCGGTCGGGGACGAGCGATGATCTTTTCCTACCAATCTATCCCCCTAGGAGCATGCGCGTAGTACTTTGTTTTCAATGGCTTGTAGATTTTTGCAATAAGTATATGAGTTCTTTATGACTAATGTTGAGTCCATGGATTATACGCACTCTTACCCCTCCATCATTGCTAGCCTCTTCGGTACCGTGCATTGCCCTTTCTCACCTCGAGAGTTGGTGCAAACTTCACCGGTGCATCCAAACCCCCGTGATATGATACGCTCTATCACACATAAGCCTCCTTATATCTTCCTCAAAACAGCCACCATACCTACCTATCATGGCATTTCCATCGCCATTCCGAGATATATTGCCATGCAACTTCCATCATCATCATATACATGACTTGAGCATTCATTGTCATATTGCTTTGCATGATCGTAAGATAGATAGCATGATGTTTTCATGGCTTGTCCGTTTTTTGATGTCATTGCTATGCTAGATCATTGCACATCCCGGTACACCGCCGGAAGCATTCATATAGAGTCGTATCTTTGTTCTAGATATTGAGTTGTAAGTAAATAAAAGTGTGATGATCATCATTATTAGAGCATTGCCCCAGTGAGGAAAGGATGACGGAGACTATGATTCCCCCACAAGTCGGGATGAGACTCCGGACTTTATGAAAAATAAAAGAGGCCAAAGAAGCCCAAATAATAAAAAAAGAGGCCAAAGAAGCTCACCAAAAAAAGAAGAGAAAAAAAGTAAAAAAAGGAAAATAAAGAAAATAAAAAAATGATGAGAGAAAAAGAGAGAAGGGGCAATGTTACTATCCTTTTACCACACTTGTGCTTCAGAGTAGCACCATGTTCTTCATAGAGAGAGCCTCCTATGCTTTCACTTTCATATACTAGTGGGAATTTTCATTATAGAACTTGGCTTGTATATTCCGATGATGGGCTTCCTCAAATGCCCGAGGTCTTCATGAGCAAGCAAGTTGGATGCACACCCACTTAGTTTCTGTTTGAGCTTTCATACACTTATAGCTATAGTGCATCCGTTGCATGGCAATCCCTACTCACTCACATTGATATCTATTGATGGGCATCTCCATAGCCCGTTGATACGCCTAGTTGACGTGAGACTTTCTCCCTTTTTGTCTTCTCCACATAACCTCCACCATCATATTCTATTCCACCTATAGTGCTATGTCCATGGCTCACGCTCATGTATTGCGTGAAAGTTGAAAAAGTTTGAGATTATTAAAGTATGAAAAAATTGCTTGGCTTGTCATCGGGGTTGTGCATGATTAAATACTTTGTGTGATGAAGATAGAGCAACAGCCAGACTATATGATTTTGTAGGGATAACTTTCTTTGGCCATGTTGTTTTGAAAAGACATGATTGCTTTATTGGTACGCTCAAAGTATTATTGTTTTTATGTCAAATGATAGACTATTGCTTTGAATCACTCGTGTCTTAATATTCATGCCATGATTAGACATATGATCAAGATTATACTAGGTAGCATTCCACATCAAAAATTATCTTTTTTATCATTTACCTACTCGAGGACGAGCAGGAATTAAGCTTGGGGATGCTGATACGTCTCCGTCATATCTATAATTTTTGATTGTTCCATGCCAATATTATTCAACTTTCATATACTTTTGGCAACTTTTTATACTATTTTTGGGACTAACATGTTGATCCAGTGCCCAGTGCCAGTTCCTAATCTGTTGCATGTTTTATGTTTTGCAGAAACCCAATATCAAATGGAATCCAAACGGGATAAAAACGGACGGAGAATTATTTTGGAATATTTGGGATTTTCCGGAGGAAGAATCAACGTGAAACGGTGTCCGAGGTGGCCACAAGACAGGGGGCGCACCCTCCTCCCCTGGGCGCGCCCTGGACTCTCGTGGGCCACCCGTAAGGCGGTTGAAGCTCTTCTTTTGCCGCAAGAAAGCTAATTTTACGAGAAAAATCTGGGCGAAAGATTCACCCCAATCGGAGTTACGGATCTCCGGATATAAAAGAAACGGTGAAGGGGTAGAATCTGAGAACGCAGAAACAGAGAGATAGATCCAATCTCGGAGGGGCTCTCGCCCCTCCCACGCCATGGGAGCCAAGGACCAGAGGGGAAACCCTTCTCCCATCTAGGGAGGAGGTTAAGGAAGAAGAAGAAGAAGAAGAAGAAGAAGAAGAAGAAGAAGAAGAAGAAGAAGAAGAAGAAGAAGAAGAAGAAGAAGGGGGGCTCTCTCCCCCTTGCTTCCGGCGGCGCCGGAACACCGTCGAGGGCCATCATCATCACCGCGATCTTCACCAACACCGCCGTCATCTTCACCAACATCTCCATCACCTTCCCCCATCTATATCCAGCGGTCCACTCTCCCGCAACCCGATGTACCCTCTACTTGAACATGGTGCTTTATGCTTTATATTATTTTCCAATGATGTGTTGCCATCCTATGATGTCTGAGTAGATTTTTGTTGTCCTATCGGTGATTGATGAATTCTATGATTGGTTTGAGTTGCATGTTATATTATTGGTGCTGTCCTATGGTGCCCTCCGTGTCGCGCAAGCGTGAGGTATTCCCGATGTAGGGTGTTGCAATGCGTTCATGATTCCCTTATAGTGGGTTGCATGAGTGACTAAAACACAAACCCGAGTAAGGGGATTGTTGCGTATGGGATAAAGGGGACTTAATACTTTAATGCTATGGTTGGGTTTTACCTTAATGAATCTTTAGTATTTGCGGATGCTTGCTAGAGTTCCAATCATAACCGCATATGATCCAAGTAGACAAAGTATGTTAGCTTATGCCTCTCCCTCAAATAGAATTGCCATAGTGATTACCGGTCTAGTAACATAGTCAATTGCTTAGGGACAATTTCACAACTCCTACCACCACCTTTCCATACTCGCTATATTTACTTTATTGCATCTTTTATCTAAACAGCCCCTAGTTTTTATTAACGTGTTATTTATTATCTTGCTAACCTATCCTATCACACCTACAAAGTACTTCTAGTTTCATACTTGTTCTAGGTAAAGCGAACGTCAAGCTTGCGTAGAGTCGTATCAGTGGCAGATAGGACTTGAGAGAGTATTTGTTCTACCTTTAGCTCCTCATTGGGTTCGACACTCTTACTTATCAGAAGAGGCTACAACTATCCCGTATACTTGCGGGTTATCACCGGCCGTAGTCAAATTCGATTCAACTAAAGTTGGAGAAACAGACACCCGCCAGCCACCTATGTGCAAAGCACGTCGGTAGAACCAGTCTCATGAGCGCGGTCATGTAATGTGGGTCCGGGCCGCTTCATCCAACAATACCGCCGAACCAAAGTAAGATGTTGGTGGTAAGCAGTATGACTATTATTGCTGTCGGCGTTCTGGGAACGGGGTCCCAGACTTGCTCGCTGCTGGCGTGGCTCAGTGGTGGCCCAAGACGGCCCATCTTCATCAACAAGAAGACTCAAGACCCTCGCGAGGCCAAGCCTCATGGGCGGACGACACAAGACTTCCTCAGAACGGCCTTGCGAGCAGGCTCGCGAGGCGGAGAGATCAAGGCAGGGTACCTCGCGAGGTGCTCGTGACGCAAGCCATGACGATCGAGACCAGGCGGGCGCCGGCCTGCGCAGTGTCCTTGTTTCCTTTTTGGTGCAAAGGGGGAAAGCACAGGTGTCGGGGATATACCCTGCGGTGTAACCCGGCCGGAAGTATAACCCGACCGGACTTGGCGACTCACTAATGACCCGCCCTGGCTGGACGACACACTAAGTGACCCGCTCGATCCTGGCGACTTATGGGTGACCTGGCAAGCGGATCAGAGGAGCGACAAGACCCAGGGGCCTAGGAGGCTCAAGGGAAATTTATTTACCACAAGGCTTTGAAGCTCTCAAATCCGGTTCAAATCCGGCTCAAGGTAAAATTTATCTCTCACAAAGTTTTGAAGCTTTCAAATCTGGTTTAAACTTCCAGTTCAAAAAGAATTAATCTCTCGCAAGTTCGAGTTCTCAGAAAGATTAAAGGGTGCCAAAAAGAACTTGCTGCCATGATGCGCAGTTCAAACATTGGTATCCTGCCTTACGTCTTATCTTATTATGATCACTTGGGGGCTTCCTGTTCATCGGGCATAGCTATCAGTACCCTCTTGATCGGCGCAATGCCAAAACTTATATGGTCACTTGGGGGCTTCCTGTTCAAACATAGGTCATATTCGAACCAAAGAGAACATAGCTGTCGATACCCTTTTGATTGGCAAACTGCCAAACCCACTTGGGGGCTTCTTGATCGTATCCGAATCATAGCTCAACCCTTTTGGGAATCGACATGGATCCTATTCGAATCAGCGTCGCTAAACAACTCTTAAGATCATTTGGGGGCTTCCTGTTCAAACATAGGTCGTATTCGAACCAAAGAGAACATAGCTGTTGATACCCTCTTGATCGGCATTGCCAAAGCCACTGGGGGGCTATATGATCGTATTCAAATCTTAGCTTAACCCCTTTGGAATGGTTTACTGATCGTATTCGAATCATAAACCTCAAAAATTTATCTATTTTTGTACAATCGCAAGTATTTGAGTTGTCACAAATATCATATGTGCCGGCTCTTACAGAGTTGAGTTATCAAACTTCACTATCCGGGTCACATAAACCGGCAGTATGATTCAAAGTATCATAGGGATCTTGTGATCTACTTGTGTGCAGGATAAGACTATATTTGGGTGGTTACCCGCCCTGGCTTTTGACATTAAGTCGCCAGGGCATATGTTGTTTAAACTCTATGCAGGATCTATAGAACTATGGCTTATATAAATGCTTCAGTCCAAGCTCATCACTGAAATTGGTGTCTTAAAAGGGTTATCAATTATTGATTTTCTCAAGGGCTATAGGCCACCGGGTTACAAAAATTCCGGCTTACAATGAATGCACATTAAGTCGTCATCGGCCAAGAGCCGCCAGTGTTACGATTGAGGTTTTCAAGGTCGCCTTAGCGCAACGGCTATTATTTTTATCAATGCGCATGATTTATTTTACAATGGAGGAAATAGTCCGGAGTCGCTACAGGCTTACGACCCGGCACTTGGGGGCTGCATTGTTCAAATCAAGATTGCATCGAATATACAAGTCCCATGTCACTGCCAGCATGCACCATGGCACTTGGGGGCTAATGCAAAGTCATTTTTGCTCAACTTATTGAAGACCCGACTCATCACATTTTAAATGAGTCGGCCCTTGGGGGCTACCAATTGCTCCTATCAAAAATTTAAGGTACACAAGCCTCAGTCCAGTACATTAAGAGATCCACTACTCAGTTGGTAAAGTACAAAGCTATTAACCTTATGGACGTGGGTTCAAGCCCCATGGTGGAGATTACATCATATGATGTTATTATTAATGAATTATTTACAAAGTCCCTGCTCATTATTGCATAATGACCCGACCCTTGGGGGCTACACTTGGTTGAAGTTTTTATGAGCATAAGGCAATTACAAGTCCTGTGTTTACGCAAGCATGACAACTTTGGCACTTGAAACTACATATGTGGAATATTCAGTTTATGACTAATGATTGAGATGAATAACCGGATTTCTTCAAGGTTGCAACATTTATATTGAAGCAAGTCTTAAGTTATCACTATGTTCTCCTCTTAAGACTTGGGGCTACAGGTATTATGCATATAAAGAGGAACATCTTCAAATTCTCACTTTGAGTAAATCGGAAGATCAATTACATGACCGGTGTCAACAACAATTATGGCTCGACATCATCGGTCTTTTATAATCCGGAGATTTTGGAAATTATAACTCAAAGAAGATCTACATCTTTAAGCGGTTGAAAATCGATGAGTATTTTAAGACCTATATTTTTAAGCGGCGCTTTGGAAGTGACTCAAATAGATTATCTGTTTACAATATTTCTTCTACAAGCAAATTGATTGTGAAGCTGGTCTATTGACCGGATTTTCTAGAAGAAGGAAATGACTAGGACTTAAGGATGTTCAAAGCGGTTTACAAAATTATTAACCCGAGCACAAAGCTGTCAAATTTGTTCTTGTGTTCATTTTGCGAAGATAAGTTTACCATGGATAAATCCAAGCTAAACTTGGGGGCTAATGTCGGGGATATACCCCTCGGTGTAACCCGGCCGGAAGTATAACCCGGCCGGACTTGGCGACTCACTAATGACCCGCCTGGTGGGCGACACACTAAGTGACCCGCTCGATCTGGCGACTTATGGGTGACTGGCAAGCGGATCGAGGAGCGACAAGACCGAGGGCCTAGGAGGCTCAAGGCAGGAAGGCCGGCTTACGTTATGGTAGGCCGGCTTAAGAGGAAAGGCATGAGGAATATCTTCCTTACAAGGAATCAAGACCCGGACTTGTATCCGGCTTGTAGTAGAAGATAGGCTAGTCCTAATCCTATTTGGACTCCACATGTAATCCGCCCCTCTAACTTATATAAGGAGGGGCAGGGCTCCCCAAAGAGGGACAAGTAACAAGAAACAATATCTAGGGCTAGACACAAAGGGGGAGCCGGCTTATGCGGCGACTCTCGATGAGCATAATGAGATCTAGCCTCAAACAGCATGTAGGGCTATTCCGGATGATGTTTCCCGGGGCCCGAAGCTGTCTAAATCCTCGTCTTGTGTGATGATCCACCTAGCGTCTCTTGATTCCGCCCAACCCCTCTCAAGCTACCACATAGATGCGTTGGCTTCGCGACTAAGTCCTCACACTAAGGACATCTGCCGTGACAAATCCACGACAGTTGGCGCCCACCATGGGGCTCGCGCACGGTGGTGATGAGTTATTGGAGGGATCTCCCAGGGATCGAGAAGTTCATAATTTTCCGGATTAAGACTAGCCGGTTTTCGAGAAATTAGTGTTACTGTCGCGGCCAACCTGCGATATATTTGGTAGGTTTTTGAGTCACCTGAAACTAATGGATTTCGGAAGTTCCAAGGGAGCCAGAGTTTGTAATACAGCTACATGCTACAAGACGAATCACTGTTATGACACGAAGTCGCTACTGAGAATTTTTGGTCGAGAGCCGCCACTGCTCCGAGTTGACCTAGAGCAAATCCAACATTGATTATTGATGTTGCTACCTTAATGGGAGGTCATGGCCAAGTACTAGTAGTTGCACGGATTGTGAGATCTGTTTTGATTTTGGAGTAGTACTACTGCTATACTTCTAAGACTAGCCACAATGCATAGTAACATACACTAGTAACATACACAAATTCTTAGACTATGTTACTACCTTCATAGTGTGTAGTAACATAAGTGTGGTAACATGCAAAGCTTCATTTATTAGGTTATAGACTCATATTGCATTGGGACATGTGATGTTACAGTAACTAGCTAAGTTTCTAAGACTACATCTCTCTCATTAACTCATTGCCACATAAGCAAATTTGCTGAGTTGGACTCGATGTTACTACCGAAGTTACTCCCACTGTGGCTAGTCTAATACGCGAGCTTTAACAAGATCAACTTTTACGTAATCAAGGGAAGACTCCAAACATGCCATGATTGAACAAGGCAACAGGTTTTCGAGTTCCGAGAAGATTCGTGGCCGTGAGTCGTTTCCGCAAGCTTCAAGTCGCCAGCAGTTGCGGTCCTCTAGTCCACCAAGATCGACGGATTTTTTTTCTGCCGTAGTAAACCTATTGCGGTAGTCAATGGAGTCCGCTGAGTTTTTCCGCTGCAAACACACAGGATTGGATCCATCCAAGAACAAGTACGCCTGCTACAAGGATTTACTGCGCAAAATTGGAGTAGTTGAGGCCACACGGACTTGGTCTCCGCCTTCTGTTTTCGTTCCTAAGTCGCCATAGTCAGGCGCGCCTCCGACGGCCGCTCAAGATTGATCCGGACTCGGACTTGCCGGCTGCGCGCCCGTCTCCCGAATTGCTGGGTGGCTCCGCCTCGGATCTAACCTGTGTCGCCGTCGTCCTTGTTACCAGGCCGCCCCGGTCTCAACTCGGAGCCATCGTTTGTCCGAGCACACCCATCAAGATTACAGAGAAGGGATTAACGTGTGTTGCATGTTGACCAAAGCAAACCAGAAGATATCAAATCGTGAGCTACTAGAACTTGAAGCCAAAAGTGGATTAAATATTCGGGGTCAGCAGTACTAGTTTGACTGATTAAGACTACGCTACAACCAGTTCCGATTGATCACTGAGCCGCTGTCTCCGTGGATGACCTTGCATTACTCTTGCATTGAGCCGTCCGCCATTGGAGCATCGCCGATCCGCCCCTCTACTGCGGATTCGCCGGGGCCCTGCCGCCTTAGGCCGCCCCTCGCTCGGGTCCACACTGAGCCGCCGGTCGCCGTCGTCACATCCGCAACCATCGCGGTGCCGCCTCAGGACGCCCCTCGCTCGGGTTCACGCCAAGCCGCCGGTTACCGTCGTCACATCCGCAACCATCGCGGTGCCACCTCAGGCCGCCTCCTCTGCCTCTGAGTTTCCATGCCTAGGGCCGCCTACTGCCTCCGAGTCGCCGGCTGTGCGTCGAGCGCCTCGCTTTTGAGCAGGCCGTGCCTCTGTTCTGAACCGCCGGGATTTCTCCAGCTGCGCCCTTCCTGTGTGGTCGCACCAGGCCGACCCCGCTGCGGTCTCAAGCCGCCCGCTGGCCCTACAAGTCGCCGGCCCCTGTCGTCGCCTATTACAATGAGCCACCTTCAAATCATCTACCTCGAGCTGCCGCATCCGCGCTTGACCCGGCTTTGCACCACTAGCCTGACATCTTCGTCTCAACCGCCTGCTGCCTCTGCGGTTGAGATGACCAGCAGCGCTTCCAACCCGTCAGGTCCGCGACCCGCCTCGTCTCTGCTACCACAACTCTGTTATGGCCGGCGCGCCTCTGCCGTTGCAGCCTCAAACCGGCGCCCCGCCATGGCTCTTTGCTGCCGTCAGGGCTCCCTGCACCGCCCACGCTCCACCACGACCGGCTCTCCCAGTCTGTAGTTTGGTCTTACGCTGGCGGCGAGCCGCCCCGATTCAACGCGTCTCCGCCTCGGCAGCGTATCCGGCTGTGCTGCGGGTCACGTCCATCGAATTTGCCGAGTAGCCGCCAGGTCAAGCCCCTGCGTGACTGCGTCCTTGCTGGTTGTGGCCCACCTTGGCCTTATTTCTGTGCTTGCACAAGCCACCCGTGCGTGTTACGACACCGTGCCAACAAAAAAGAGGCTGCAGCTCCTCGGTGAGTTCTCCAAAATCAGCCATGGTCCCATAAATAAGCTAAATGTGTTAGTACGATTATCATCAGGCTTTCGCACGATGGGGTCATCATACTCCAGGAAGAAGATTAAAGCCAAAGTGTGACAAGGGGTCACATAATAAGTGATCAGGAATTACATCCGATTACTGTTTTTGCTGTTGTTGGTTATTTGTTTCTAGCTGATAAAGCTACAACGCAACACTGGTTTTGGCACTGCCCAATGGACACAAGTGGAGCCTGTCGGCAAAGAAAAAAAAGGTCGATGCAAATATTCTAGTACGGATAAGCCGGCCAGAGAGGGCTTAAATCGCCATTGAAATTATTGGAGATTATCTACGGATGCCATACACAAGTCATTTATCGTCCAAACAAATCAGGTGATATCCATCCAAGTTTGTTTTATTAGCACATGTTGTTTTTGTCAAAGAACAAGTTTATTTTTGCCTTCGTCTGTAATATTGTTTATGCAGGGCAATTCTTTACGACAAAAAGTGATATTATACCGCGGAGATGGAGGCACGCCAACATCTTTTGTCACAGGTGGTCGTTGTTACTCAACGGACTCCCGCGCCGGCTTACAACGCCGTGGCCATCTCTCGCGACCACGCCGGCTTACAACAAGGAGCACAACTTGCCCGTCCGCACCGTCTTACAACGCCACGGTCGGTTCATCTGTCTGTGCCGCCTCAGATGTTGCGGTTGTCTTCATCGTCCGTCTCTCGCAGCCTGGTCTGCATCAACACACCGGGCCGCACCTGTCTGCACGAGCTATTTATTGAGTATGAGCAAGTCACTGCTTGGGAAGCCCGATTTTTCTTCCAACAAATTGGAGGCAAATTATCATGTATTATCAGCCGCCATCTGCACTGGATGGCTCAATGAGCAGGTGCACAAGTCGCCGCCACTATGGTTTGGTTAACTTCAAACACCAGTTGGAAGGAACCATTGGCCGAGTTGCTGGCACGGCTCAGACGGGATCATTTATAACCCGCCGCGGTCACCTCAACCTTCTGTGGATTCACATCGCGTTATCAACGCCAATGATATACGCCTTCTGCTATGGTCAAATATGGAGAATCTCAAGCCAACTCTTCAAGTCATCTTGAGACTCGGGGGCTACAATGGTATGGCTCGGCAAAATTAGCCGGTTTCAATGGATTCAAGAACTCCGGGTCATTGGAGGGAAGGTAACCCAGTTCCAGAGGCTACCGCTATATTGGTGAAAAGTTTAAAGGCCGTCAGAAAATTTCCGGCTTAAAAAGAAGGACTCCGGTTTAAAATCCGGTTCAAGAGGCATCTCACTCCCACAAAGCACTGACACTCTTAATATCTGGTTTAAAAACCGGTTCAAGGGAAATTTATTTACCACAAGGCTTTGAAGCTCTCAAATCCGGTTCAAATCCGGCTCAAGGTAAAATTTATCTCTCACAAAGTTTTGAAGCTTTCAAATCTGGTTTAAACTTCCAGTTCAAAAAGAATTAATCTCTCGCAAGTTCGAGTTCTCAGAAAGATTAAAGGGTGCCAAAAAGAACTTGCTGCCATGATGCGCAGTTCAAACATTGGTATCCTGCCTTACGTCTTATCTTATTATGATCACTTGGGGGCTTCCTGTTCATCGGGCATAGCTATCAGTACCCTCTTGATCGGCGCAATGCCAAAACTTATATGGTCACTTGGGGCTTCTGTTCAAACATAGGTCATATTCAACCAAAGAGAACATAGTCATCGATACCCTTTTGATTGGCAAACCGCCAAACCCACTTGGGGGCTTCTTGATCGATCCGAATCATAGCTCAACCCTTTTGGGAATCGACATGGATCCTATTCGAATCAGCGTCGCTAAACAACTCTTAAGATCATTTGGGGGCTTCCTGTTCAAACATAGGTCGTATTCGAACCAAAGAGAACATAGCTGTTGATACCCTCTTGATCGGCATTGCCAAAGCCACTGGGGGGCTATATGATCGTATTCAAATCTTAGCTTAACCCCTTTGGAATGGTTTACTGATCGTATTCGAATCATAAACCTCAAAAATTTTATCTATTTTTGTACAATCGCAAGTATTTGAGTTGTCACAAATATCATATGTGCCGGCTCTTACAGAGTTGAGTTATCAAACTTCACTATCCGGGTCACATAAACCGGCAGTATGATTCAAAGTATCATAGGGATCTTGTGATCTACTTGTGTGCAGGATAAGACTATATTTGGGTGGTTACCCGCCCTGGCTTTTGACATTAAGTCGCCAGGGCATATGTTGTTTAAACTCTATGCAGGATCTATAGAACTATGGCTTATATAAATGCTTCAGTCCAAGCTCATCACTGAAATTGGTGTCTTAAAAGGGTTATCAATTATTGATTTTCTCAAGGGCTATAGGCCACCGGGTTACAAAAATTCGACACAATGAATGCACATTAAGTCGCCATCGCCAAGAGCCGCCAATTATTACGATTGAGGTTTTCAAGGTCGCCTTAGCGCAACGGCTATTATTTTTATCAATGCGCATGATTTATTTTACAATGGAGGAAATAGTCCGGAGTCGCTACAGGCTTACGACCCGGCACTTGGGGGCTGCATTGTTCAAATCAAGATTGCATCGAATATACAAGTCCCATGTCCTTTGCCAAAGATGCACCATGGCACTTGGGGGCTAATGCAAAGTCATTTTTGCTCAACTTATTGAAGACCCGACTCATCACATTTTAAATGAGTCGGCCCTTGGGGGCTACCAATTGCTCCTATCAAAAATTTAAGGTACACAAGCCTCAGTCCAGTACATTAAGAGATCCACTACTCAGTTGGTAAAGTACAAAGCTATTAACCTTATGGACGTGGGTTCAAGCCCCATGGTGGAGATTACATCATATGATGTTATTATTAATGAATTATTTACAAAGTCCCTGCTCATTATTGCATAATGACCCGACCCTTGGGGGCTACACTGGTTGAAGTTTTTATGAGCATAAGGCAATTACAAGTCCCAGGTTTCTGCAAGCATGACAACCTGGCACTTGGGGGCTACATATGTGGAATATTCAGTTTATGACTAATGATTGAGATGAATAACCTGGATTTCTTCAAGGTTGCAACATTTATATTGAAGCAAGTCTTAAGTTATCACTATGTTCTCCTCTTAAGACTTGGGGGCTACAGGTATTATGCATATAAAGAGGAACATCTTCAAATTCTCAGCTTTGAGTAAATCAGGAAGATCAATTACATGACCCGGTGTCAACAACAATTATGGCTCGACATCATCAGTCTTTTATAATCCGGAGATTTTGGAAATTATAACTCAGCAAGATCTACATCTTTAAGCCGGTTGAAAATCAGATGAGTATTTTAAGACCTATATTTTTTAAGCCGGCGCTTTGGAAGCTGACTCAAATAGATTATCTGTTTACAATATTTCTTCTACAAGCAAATTGATTGTGAAGCTGGTCTATTGACCCGGATTTTCTAGAAGAAGGAAATGACTAGGACTTAAGGATGTTCAGGTGCCGGTTTACAAGAATTATTAACCCGGAGCACAAACTGTCAAATTTGTTCTTGTGTTCATTTTGCAGCATAAGTTTACCATGGATAAATCCAAGCTAAACTTGGGGGCTAATGTCGGGGATATACCCCGCGGTGTAACCCGGCCGGAAGTATAACCCGGCCGGACTTGGCGACTCACTAATGACCCGCCCTGGCTGGACGACACACTAAGTGACCCGCTCGATCCTGGCGACTTATGGGTGACCTGGCAAGCGGATCAGAGGAGCGACAAGACCCAGGGGCCTAGGAGGCTCAAGGCCCGGAAGGCCGGCTTACGTTATGCTAGGCCGGCTTAAGAGGAAAGGCATGAGGAATATCTTCCTTACAAGGAATCAAGACCCGGACTTGTATCCGGCTTGTAGAAGAAGATAGGCTAGTCCTAATCCTATTTGGACTCCACATGTAACCCGCCCCTCTAACTTATATAAGGAGGGGCAGGGCTCCCCAAAGAGGGACAAGTAACAAGAAACAATATCTAGGGATAGACACAAAGGGGAGCCGGCTTATGCGGCGACTCTCGATGAGCATAATGAGATCTAGCCTCAAACAGCATGTAGGGCTATTCTGGATGATGTTTCCCGGGGCCCAAAGCTGTCTAAATCCTCGTCTTGTGTGATGATCCGCCTAGCGTCTCTCGATTCCGCCCAACCCCTCTCAAGCTACCACATAGATGCGTTGGCCTCGCGACTAAGTCCTCACACTAAGGACATCTGCCGTGACAAATCCACGACAACAGGCATGGAGTACCGAGGCATTAGGCAAAGGTTGCCATTTCAGTGCAACGAGACCAAGACCAGCAGAGCGGCAGGATGGAGGTCACCGTGGAGCCCAAGACGGCGTCATCGCCAGCGCCTTTGGCAGTCGAAGACCAACTTTAGTCAGGATAACTTGTACTAGATGTTCCCCTTTGAAATGGTCGTTGTTGGCGCCCTTCCCGCTCAATATTTGGGAAGTGGGACAGAGACTCTATAAATAGGAATAGCCACCACAGTAGGGGGCATCTGGATCCCATCTCATCAAGTGCTCATTAGACCAAGAGGCGATCGAACTCACCCAAGCAGTTCATCGCACCAGCTCAAGAACACCTCTCGCGAGGCAATTCATCCTTTGTACTGTTCATCATCAGCCCCTGAGGCAATCCACCACACCACACACTGGAGTAGGGTATTGCACCACAACGGTGGCCCGAACCAGTATAAATCTTGTGTCCCTCATGTTGTTCATCGTTTAGCTTAGATTCTCGCGAGGCGATCGGACGTGGATCGGTAGGGGGAAGATCTTTGTGCGCACCCCAGAGTTCGAACCTTAAGGGTCTGCCGGAACCCAACATCCGACATTTGGCGCGCCAGGTAGGGGTGCGCCGGGATCTTCCTTCTTCCGTCCTCCGTTCCGCCGCTTCACCGCCTTCATGTCCGGCGACCCGACGGCCAACTCCGACCGTTGGGCGGCATGGCCTGCCCATGCCGCACCGCCTGCCCAAGGTGACTTCAACCCCGCACCTCAGGCAGCCCGCGCCCCGCAGAGCGCTGCGGGGCACGGGCGACACGGTCAGGCGTCGCCTGACCTCACTCCGCGACAGGTATGATCGGCAGCGAGGACCTCAAGCCATGCCGTGGCCACGGCACCGCACACCCGACGGGAGCAGGCAAACATGAAGGCCGCGCTCACAGTGGCGCGAGAGCTGCTGCAGTGCAGACTACAAGAAAGCGGCCACAATGTGCTGCTGGAATGTGTCGCCGAGCTCCTGGATGCCGCTGCTTCAGGGGCACCCCCATTCTGCGTCCAGCTTCCACCCTAGGCCCCGGGCGGATCACTAGGCGGGCCAATCTGTGCCCACGCGCCCCTGGGCGCACCTCAAGGCTTCATCAACACCGGCCTGGCCATCAGTGCCGGGCAGCAAGCTATGCTGGCACCGCCCCTGGTAAGCGAGGGCATGCACATCGCTGCCTATGGTCCTAGCGGGCCGCCGCCCTACCGTTCCCAAGATGGAGCTTCAAGTCAAACTGCATGGCGCGCGGAGCACTACGGCGAGGCCTTTGGGGTGGTGACCCCGGAGGCCTATGTGCCCCACATGGTGGATCGAGGGTACGCACTGGAGGAAGACCACGGCTTGTTCCTCGGGCCAGGCTGGGAGGAAGAGGTGCCAGAAGCCGAGCTCTTTCAGGAGCCTCACGGAAGCCTCGACAACCATATCGGCGGCAGCAACTACCGGGTACTGCTAATTCCTCAGGAGCAAGCTTATGCTAACCATGGGTCGCATGAGGTTCAGGTCGCTGCAGCGGATGGTTGCCCTAGTGCAGCAGCCTCCCTCCCCTCAGGAGGAGGGCACTGGGGGCAGCAGGAGAGGGGCCGGGAGCCAGGCTCCTCCCCACGGCATGCGGAGCAAGGCATTCTTCGGAGGTAGGCCCTCTGCCGAGGAGGTGCCCCAGGGCCTGCCCCCGGCAGAGGACCCGTGGTCGTCGGGGGAACCGCTGGCGTCCCCTTTTCCCCATTGGCATTGTCCTGGTTTCCGGTCGCCGTTGGTGGTGGTCAAGGGTGGCGCAAGGCGGGGCCCTCATCTGGCGATATGAAGCAAGGCCAGTACCGGTGAAGAAGGCCCAGTGCCTGTGAAGCTCTCCGCGCGTGACACTCTCACGTAATAATGAGTTGGGCTGTACACACCCCGGAGTCTCCGGAGAGCCGCCCTCGGGCCTCGGGGGCTCCCTCCCACACCCAGTGGCAGCACTTAGCTCCGCGCTGGTGAGAAGACGTCGAAGACTAGACTAGGTGCCGGACGCGGCCTTTTGCTCTTGCTTCTTTTCGTGCAAACAAGCTTTCTCGATTCGGATCTAAGTTGAAGTCGAATTTGTGTCCGTGTGTGCAGGGAGGGGTGTCGTGTCTTATTTGTGTGCTTTCTCGCGCTCTGATTTCTGTTCAAGTTGGAATTCACACTAGCTGCCTCCCTCTCGCAGGCCCTCGTGAGTAGGGCAGGGCCCAGCATGTGCGTCCGCCATCCAGCGGCCGGCGTTCGCTCCATCTAGGCTCTCGCCGCATGGTTAAACGGGACCCTCATGAGGCCCTCGGATGGACACTGCGAGCCTACTCGAGGCTCGCCAAGACAAAGGTAAAATCACGACGACCTACTCATCGCGAAAATCATGGCATCATGCAGGCACCCATCCGGCGCCGATCTTGACAACACATAGGCAACAATCTTTTTACATGAGGGGCTTCCCCTCCCAAAATGCTCTCACAACTTTTTAGGGCCACGCCCGAGTCTCTTCTTGCGCAGGACAGACAACAGGGGGAAGCGCGGGATCAGTCGGACATGTCGCTCACTGCATCCCCCAGGGCATCCCCAGAGGCATCGCTGGCACCGCCGTCGTCGACGTTGGCCTCCCCATCGCCGTTGATGGCACCGTCTTCACCACCATTCACCACGGCGCTTCGTCAGCGGCAACGATCACCCCGTCGTCATCAGAAGTGAAGGCCCGGACAAGTGCATCTACATTGTCCTCCACCCACCGCGCTAGGTCACCTCGAACGGCCTCAGGCACCGGGGCGATGGCGGCATCAAAGTCGAAGAGGGGGTCGATGTTTTCAAGATAGCTGAAGACGCGGGAGAATGCCCGCGCGAGCAGGCCGCGGCTTCGCTCCTCCACCAGCTGGCGAGACCTCTCAAAGCGGTTCTCTAGATGCGTCACCACATCAGTGAAGAACCGGAGATTGCTGGCGCAGTTGGTCACATGTGGCTCCTCAACGACTGCCTCGCAGATGTTGCCCAAGGCCGCGTTGGCCCTTTCCCTGAGTGTCCGAAGCATGGGGCCATGCATGTGTTCCAGCGTTTGCCGCTGGCGGATCTCGTCCGCATTCTGCTGCAAAATGGCCTCGGCATTATCAACCCGCCGTTGAAGAAGAAGCAGCTCGGCACGGGAGGAGGCTAGCTCAGCCTTCGCCGAGCTTAGTGCGATGGCGGTGGCCTCAGCTTGCTGCATGGCTTCAGTCAGCCTGGTCCTGAGAGCAACAGTCCTTCCCGCGGCTTCAGCTTTGATCAGCTCCAGCTGCTCTTTATACTCGCGCTCAAGGCCGGCGCGAGCCTCCACCACGCGATGGACGATCTCCTCCTGGATCTGGTCCTCCCGTGCACCGACGTCGTCTTTCGCCTGGGAGACCTGGTGCTCCCTCGTCTCCAACCGCTCGAGATCGAGGTTCCGCTCAGCAGCCTCCAATGTCAGTGCTTCCTCGCGCCTCTGGAGCTCCTCCTCTTCAGCAGGCGTCCCTTTCGGCGATGCAAGGGCAGCTCGGCGCAACTCCGCCTGCTGCTCCAGGGAGTTGCACCAGTCTTGGAGCCCCCACGCACGCTCTTCCGCAGCTTCACGTCGCCGATCTTCTTCCTGAGCCTCCTCAATGGCTCGGGCGCAGGCCTCCCGAGAGGCCACTAGAGATGCCTCGACCTTGGCATTGTCGAGATCACGCTGATGGCGCGCAAGACCGACAGCCGCCTTCAGCTTGTGCCTCTCCTCGATCAGCCGTAGGCCTTTAGCTTCAAGACACGCGTCCTCGCCTACAAGCTCTGCGCCAAGCTGGCTCACTGCGTCCGTCGCCTTCTAGAGGAACTCTCGTCGGACAGCGCTGCGCTCCCGCGCACGCTTGAGCACGTCGTCAACGTCATCCTCCGCCATCGACGCTGGCGGAGGACCCTGGAGTGATTCGCCCCTTCTCGGCAGGGGGCTGGGGGCTGGCGCCCCCACGATCGCTGGGCGGGCCCCGCAAGGGACCCAGCCAGGCGCTGATCCACCTCCCAATGAGGAACCAAAGATCGACTTCAACCACTCGCCGCCTATGATCAGCGGAGGAGCCCGGGGCATGCTGGTTGAGTCCAGGGGGAGCGACGCGCCCACAGGTTCAAGGTGCACCACAGGCCGGCCTACCTCTCCAAACAAGCTTGCGCCGAGGGTGGCACGCGGACTCGGGGCGATCAAGGTCGGTGGTGGAGGAGAAGCCTGAGGAAGTGGCTCCTCGGCTAGCTCTGCGGGCTCGTCAGGAGGGATCCTGAAAGGCCACAGTCGGCAAAGGGAGCGGCAAGCAAGGAACTACAAGAAGGAGGGACTTACTCGTCCATGGCGAAGTACTTCCTATGCTTCAATGGGCGGTGCGGGCGATCATCACCACCGGAAGCCTCCTTCCTCTTGCGGAGGGCCTCGAAATCTATGCGGAACTGACCCAAGCTTGAAACGTGAGGGCCGGCACGCGACATAGGAGCCGAAGCATCAAGACGGCCTACATCAGGGGCACCGGCCTGAGAGGAGCGATCAGGTGCCACCTTGTGGTGGCCTGTCGAGGCCTCGGGGGCTTCGGCCTCGGGAGCCGCAAGTCGCGCCCTCTCATCAGCCACCACCTGAAGAGGGGCTCCATAAGCTCCGGAGGATGACGCCTCGGGAGCCCCGCGCAACCTCAGCACCTCGACATCTGGCCCCCCAGCCCCTGCCAATGCTTGCGCCCCTCGCGACTCGAGGCAAGGCCGCACAGTAATCGGGAAATGACCGCAAGAATCGGGTTCTCGCGTGGCCCGCAAGGCCAGCCGGCGCAGCCCCTATTCGTCAAGCGAGGCATCGCCTCCACGAACTCGACCTCAGATGTGCAAAGATACAACAGGGCGCCACCATGACGGACGCTGCCAGGAGAAGGGTCGCCAGTCAGAACCTGCAACACCTTCTTCAGCGTCTCAGGTGCGAGATCCTCTTCCTGGAGCCTCATACGGTCCGGACGACCGGAGTAAGCCCACATTGGGCGGGAATGGCGCTGGATTGGAGCGATGCAGTGCCGGAGGAACTCCTTCACCGCCTGGGGCGCCGTCACCCCGAGCTTCCTCAGCCTCTCGAAGCGATGCCAGGTGAAAGCAAGCTGGGGGCTCGTAAGCTCCTCGTGACCCCAACCAGGGTTGGGAATAGCAGGCAATGTCGGGTGCGGAAGCAGGGGGCTGGGCACCCCAACATCCACATACAGCCATCGCTCCCGGAACCCGCTCGCAGGAGGTGGGAGGCCAAAATTGATCCCCGAGGCGGCCGTCTCTGGCACGTCCTGGAAGCTCACGCATCCCGAACACCGGGAAGGGTCAGACAAGCTCAGAGAGAAGAAGTGGCACAGAAGGGCAACGAAAGGAGGAATCCCCACCATGGCCTCGCAGACGAAGGTGAAAACAGCAAGCAAAGTAACAGATTGGGGGCCAAGATGCATCATGTGGATCTGGTAATGGGACAACACCGTGTTGAAGAAATCGGAAAAGGGGGGAACCAGGCCCGCCCACGAGGCGTCGGCAAAGAATCAGACCACCGTGACGATCCTGTCGAAGGAGGAGTGGGACGCGGGCTAGACCGTCGTCCTCCCGCACTCATTGAAGCTGGAGGCGAGCGCGGAGCAGACCTTCTCCAGGGCTTCCAGATTGAGTATGAGTGACTTGTCGACGGCGGGAGCAGCCGCCGGAAGCGCACTGGACGAAGGCGCGCGTTTCTTCCCCTTATCCTTTTTCGTTGGCGCCATGGCAATGGAAAGAGGGAAGAGCTCAAGATGGATTGGAGGCGGAAGCAGAGGCTCGAGGAGGAGAAGGGAACAAGAAGCGTGCACGCAGCAAAGGGAGAATAACTGTGTACAAGCCTCGTGGCCGCCTAGCCAGGTGCATAATGAGGGATCGTGGGGAAGCGGAGGCGCCCACGTCCAAACAACCGCCACACGGCACCCAAGGCTGCATGCTGATGGGGCCCGCGGCGCTCCGCACTTGTCCCTTCGCTTCTCTGCTAAGCCAAGTCCGAGCGCGCCTTGGGCCCGAGGGCTACTGTCGACGTTCTAGGAATAGGGGTCCCCAGACTTGCCTACCTGCGGCCTACGGCGTGGTTCAAGTGGTGGCCCAGTACGGCCCATCTTAATCAGTGCAAGACTCAAGACCCTCGCGAGGGTAGCCTCGCGGGGCAGACGACACAAGACTTCCTCAGGAACGGCCTCGCCAGGCAGGCTCGCGAGGAGGCGGAGAGATCAAGGCAGGGTACCTCGCGAGGTGTTCGTGACGCAAGCCATGACGATCGAGACCAGGCAGGCGCCAGGCGGGCGCCGGCCTGCGCAGTGTCCTTGTTTCCTCTTTGGTGCAAAGGGGGCAAGCACAGGCGTGGAGTATCGAAGCATCAGGCAACGGTTGCCATTTCAGTGCAACGAGACCAAGACCAGCAGAGCGGCAGGATGGAGGTCACCATGGAGCCCAAGACGGCGTCATCGCCAGTGCCTTTGGCAGCCGAAGACCAACTTTAGTCAGGATAACTTGTACTAGATGTTCCCCTTCGAAATGGCCGTTGTTGGTGCCCTTCCGCTCAATATTTGGGAAGAGGGTGAGGGCATCAATAAATAGGAATAGCCACCACAGTAGGGGGCATCTGGATCCCATCTCATCAAGTGCTCATCAGACCGAGAGGCAATCAAACTCACCCAAGCAGTTCATCGCACCAGCTCAGGAACACCTCTCGCGAGGCAGTTCATCCTTTCTATTGTTCATCATGAGCCCCTGAGGCAATCCACCACACCACACACTGGAGTAGGGTATTACACCACAACGGTGGCCCGAACCAGTATAGATCTTGTGTCCCTCGTGTTGTTCATCGTTTAGCTTAGATTCTCGCGAGGCGATCGGACGTGGATCGGTAGGGGGAAGATCTTGGTGCGCACCCCAGAGTTCGAACCTTAAGGGTCTGCCGGAACCCAACATTCGACAATCGCCCACAACTCTTTGTGTTCTACTCGTTCATATAACATTTATGCATAGACCTGGCTCTGATACCACTGTTGGGGAACGCAGTAATTCAAAAAAAATCCTACGATCACGCAAGATCTATCTAGGAGATGCATAGCAACGAGACGGGAGAGTGTGTCCACGTACCCTCGTAGACCAAAAGCGGAAGCGTTTAGTAACGCGGTTGATGTAGTCGAACATCTTCACGGTCCAACCGATCCAAGTACCGAATGTACGGCACCTGCGTGTTCAGCACACATTCAACACGAAGACGTCCCTCGAGCTCTTGATCCAGTTGAGGACGAGGGAGAGTTCCGTCAGCACGAGGTGTGGCGATGGTGATGATGAAGTTATCGATGCAGGGCTTCGCCTAAGTACTATGACGATATGACCGAGGTGTTAAACTGTGGAGGGGGGCACAGCACACGGCTAAGAGATTGTCTGTTGTTCTTTGGGTGCCCCCGCCTCAGATAGAAAGGGGGAGGGAGGAGGTCGGGCGCCGAGGGCGCGCCTATAGGGGGAGTCCAACTAGGATTCCCAATCCTAGTTGGAGTCCCCTTCCTTTTCCAAGAGGGGAGAGAGGGAAGGAGTAGGAGAGGGATAATATAAGAGGGGGGCGCCGCCCCCTCCTGATACGTCTTCGTCGTATCTATAATTTTTGATTGTTCCATGCCATTATTATTCAACTTTCATATACTTTTGGCAACTTTTTATACTATTTTTGGGACTAACATATTGATCTAGTGTCCAGTGCCAGTTCCTGTTTGTTGCATATTTTATGTTTCGCAGAAACCCCATATCAAACGGAGTCCAAACGGGATAAAAAGGACGAACAATATTTTTGGAATATTTATGATTTTTGGGAAGAAGAATCAACGCGAGACGGTGCCCGAGGGGGCCACGAGGCAGGGGGCGCACCCCTGACCCTCGTGGGCGCCCTGTAAGGCGGTTACTGCTCTTCTTTGGCCGCAAGAAATCTAATTTTCAGAGAAAAATCTTGGCGAAGGTTTCAATCCAATCGGAGTTACGGATCTCCGAATATATAAGAAACGGTGAAAGGGCAGAATCAAAGAACGCAGAAACAGAGAGAGACAGAGAGAGATCCAATCTCGGAGGGGCTCTTGCCCCTCCCACGCTATGAAGACCATGGACCAGAGGGGAAACCTTTCTCCCATCTAGGGAGAAGGTCAAGGAAGAAGAAGAAGAAGGGGGGCTCTCTCCCCCTCGCTTCCGGTGGTGCCGGAACACCACCGGGGGCCATCATCATCACCGCGATCTACACCAACACTGCCGTCATCTTCACCAACATCTCCATCACCTTCCCCCATCTATATTCAGCGGTCCACTCTCCCGAAACCCGTTGTACCCTCTACTTGAACATGGTGCTTTATGCTTCATATTATTATCCAATGATGTGTTGCCATCCTATAATGTCTGAGTAGATTTTCGTTGTCCTACCGGTGATTGATGAATTGCTATGATTGGTTTAATTTGCTTGTGGTTATGTTGCTGTCCTATGGTGCTCTCTGTGTCGCGCAAGTGTGAGGGATTCCCGTTGTAGGGTGTTGCAATACGTTCATGATTCACTTATAGTGGGTTGCTTGAGTGACAGAAGCATAAACCCGAGTAAGGAGGTTGTGGCGTATGGGATAAAGGGGACTTGATACTTTAATGCTATGGTTGGGTTTACCTTAATGATCTTTAGTAGTTGCGGATGCTTGCTAGAGTTCCAATCATAAGTGCATGTGATCCAAGAATAGAAAGTATGTTAGCTTATGTCTCTCCCACATAAAACTTGCTATTGGTCTAGTAAAGTAGTCAATTGCTTAGGGACAATTTCACAACTCCTACCATCACTTTTCCACACTCGCTATATTTACATTATTGCTTCTTATTCTAAACAGCCCCTAGTTTATATTTACGTGCTCTTTATTATCTTGCAAACCTATCCAACAACACCTACAAAGTCCTTCTAGTTTCATACTTGTTTTAGGTAAAGCGAACGTTAAGTGTGCGTATGGTTGTATCAGTGGTCGATAGAACTTGAGGGAATATTTGTTCTACCTTTAGCTCCTCGTTGGGTTTGACACTCTTACTTATCGAAAGAGGCTACAATTGATCCCCTATACTTGTGGGTTATCACCTCCCTAGTCCAATTCGGACCTGCCATGGGGGGGGTGGGGCACGGCCACCCTACGACCCTCCTCTCCTTTCCACTAAAGCCCATTAAGGCCCACTACTTCCCTAGGGGTTCCGGTAACCTCCCGGTACTACAAAAAATGTCCGAACTCTTCTGAAACCTTTCCGATGTCCGAACATAGCCTTTCAATATATCAATCTTTATGTCTCGACCATTTCGAGACTCCTCGTCATGTCTGTGATCTCATCCGGGACTCCAAACAAGCTTTGGTCATCAAATCACATAACTCATAATACAAATCGTCATCGAACGTTAAACGTGTGGACCCTATGGGTCCGAGAACTATGTAGACATGATTGAGACACATCTCCGATCAATAACCAATAGCGGAACCTGGATGCTCATATTGGCTTCTACATATTCTACGAAGATCTTTATCTGTCAAACTACACAAAAACATACGTTGTTCCCTTTATCATCGGTATGTTACTTTCCCGAGATTCGATCGTCGGTATCATCATACCTAGTTCAATCTCGTTACCGGCAAGTCTCTTTACTTGTTCCGTAATGCTTCATCCCGTAACTAACTCATTAGTCACATTGCTTGCAAGGCTTATAGTGATGAGCATTACCAAGAGGGCCCAGAGATACCTCTCCGGAACGTAGAGTAACAAATCCTAATCTTGATCTATGCCAACCCAGAAAACACCTTCGGAGACACCTATAGAGCATCTTTATAATCACCTAGTTGCGTTGTGACATTTGATAGCACACAAGGTGTTCCTCCGGTATTCGGGAGTTGCATAATCTCATAGTCTTTGGAACATGTATAAGTCATGAAGAAAGCAGTAGCAATAAAATTGTCACAATCATAATGCTAAGCTATCGGATGGGTCTTGTCCATCACATCATTCTCCTAATGATGTGATCATGTTCATCAAATGACAACACATGTCTATGGTTAGGAAACATAACCATCTTTGGTTAACGAGCTAGTCAAGTAGAGGCATACTAGGGACACAGTGTATTGTTTATGTATTCATACATGTACTAAGTTTTCGGTTAATACAATTCTAGCATGAATAATAAACATTTATCATGATAAAAGGAAATATAAATAACAACTTTATTATTGCTTCTAGGGCATATTTCCTTCACTGCCGGAGGGGGAATCGATCATGAAGGGCATCTACATCAACTCTATTGCCCTGCCATGAAGCATGAGTAGTTTACCTCAGACCTACGGGTTCATAGCTAGTAGCTAGATGGCTTATTCTCTCTTTATGATCTTAAAACAATGTTCTCCTCGAATACAATGTTCTCCTCGATGTTCTTGGAGATCTATCTGATGTAATCTTCTTTTGCGGTGTGTTTGTTGAGATCTGATGAATTGTGGATTTCTGATCAGATTATCTATGAATATTATTTGAATCTTCTCTGAATTCTTATATGCATGATTTGGTATCTTTGTATTTCTGTTCGAATTATCGGTTTGGTTTGGCCAACTAGATTGGTATCTCTTGCAGTGGGAGAGGTGCTTAGTTTTGGGTTCAATCTTGCGTGATTTCACCTAGTGACAAAGTAGGGGTAGCGAGACACGTATTGCATTATTGCCATCAAGGATAACAAGATGGGGTTTTCATCATATTGCTTGAGTTTATCCCTCTACATCATGTCATCTTACTTAATGGGTTACTCTGTTCTTATTAACTTAATACTTTAGATGCAGGCAGGAGTCGGTCGATGTGTGGAGTAATAGTAGTAGATGCAAAATCGTTTCGGTCTACTTGACACGAACGTGATGCCTATATGCATAATCATTGCCTTGGATATCATCATAACTTTGCGCTTTTCTATCAATTGCTCGACAGTAATTTGTTCACCTACCGTATTATTTTCCTTCAAGAGAGAAGCCTCTAGTGAAACCTATGGCCCCCGGGTCTATTTTCCATCATATATTTTCAGATCTATAAACCAAAAAACCCAAAAATACCTCACTGAGTTTTATTTAATTCTATTTTATTTTACGTTTTAGTAATCTTTTATATCTATCTCTATCAGATCTCACCATTGCAATTGACCGTGAAGGGATTGACAACCCCTTTATCATGTTGGGTGCAAGCGTTCGATTGTTTGTGCAGGTGCATAGATTGGGGACTTGCTTGTGCCTCCTACTGGATTGATACCTTGGTTCTCTAACCGAGGGAAATACTTATCTCTACTTTGCTGCATCACCCTTTCCTCTTTAAGGGAAAAACCAACGCAAGCTCAAGAAGTAGCAGCGACAAGCTGTGGGGGCACGCCCTACCCCCTGGGCACGCCTCCTAGGCTTGTGGCCACCTCATGTGCCCTCGCGGACTCTGTTTTCTTGCACAACACTTCTTTTGGTCGGTAAAAATTTATTATATCATCTCCCGAGGGTTTTGACCACCATATCACGGTGAAATCCTTTGTTCTTGTGTTTAGCTATTCCTGCAGCAGATTTGGGGCAAGATGTCTTCGCAAGAGTCGGTCGGGGAGAGTCGTGTCTCTTACCCGATGCCTAACCCAAGAGCATACAACGAAGTTGACACTTTCGATGGTCAACGGAGGAAGATATGGAGGCTGACCTGAAGAGAGTAGATGCTATGGAGGAGGATCAAGAAGTTACTTCTCGCCTTCAACCCGAAGCCTTACTGGAGGAATTCCAGAGCTCAGCAATACCAAATTTTGTCATACCTCCCAATGCTAGATTTCTCTCTTATGATACCATGAAAAAGAGTGTTGCTAAGGGGCATCATCGCTAAGAATATCACATCACCACCTCTGAAGAAAGAGATCTGAATACATGGGTATGGGCACTCCCCTTGGCTTGTGCCAAGCTTGGGGGAGATGCCCCGGTATCGTATCACCATCACAACTTTACCTTTATCATTTTTATTAGTTCGATCCTTTTGGTTATATCTCGATCTAGTAGAATAAAAGCTTTTAGTATGATTTAGTCTTTGAGCTTTGCTTTGTGATCTATCTATGTAATCGAGTCCATGGGTTATATAATAAAGAGTAGTTTTAAGTTGAGGGCTTTGCTTTCTTGCTATGATATTGAGGGAAAACAAAAAGAAAGAATAGAAAGAAATAAAAATATATATTATATAATGATCTTATGGAGAGTGATGACTTCACATATAAGAAGTGTGATGAATAAATTTTGTTAGGAGTTGACAAACATAGTTTTGGTCATTATTGCAATTAATAGGAAGTAATAAAGAAATGGAGGTTTCACATATAAGTATATTATCTTGGACATTTTTATGATTGTGAGCACTCATTAAAATATTACATGCTAAAAGGTTGATGTTGGACAAGGAAGACAACATAATGGGTTGTGTTTTCTTATATCCAAATAGAAGTTATATTATCATGGATCCTCTAACATATTGAGCTTGCTTTCCCTCTTATGCTAGCCAAATCTTTTGCACCAAGTAGAGACACTACTTGTGCATCCAAACATCCCTTAAACCAGTTTTGCCATGAGATTCCACCATATCTACCTATGGATTGAGTAAGATCCTTCAAGTAAGTTGTCATCGGTGCAAGCAATAAAAATTGCTCTCTAAATATGTATGATCTTTTAGTGTGAGGAAAGTAAGCTTTATATGAACTTGTGATATGGAAGAAATAAAAGCGATGGACTACATAATAAAGTTAAAGTGACATTCTTTTGCATTAATATTTTGTGCATCCAACCATAAAAGCGCATGGCAACCTCTGCTTCCCTCTGCGAAGGGCCTATCTTTTACTTTTATCTTCTACCCTTATACAAAAGTCATGGTGATCTTCACCTTTCCTTTTTACACTTTTTCTTGGCAAGCACTATGTGTTGGAGAAAGATCCATATATATATATATATATATATATATATATATATATATATATATATATATATATATATATCCACTCGGATGTAGGTTATCATAAAGTATTATTGTTGACATTACCCTTGAGGTAAAAGGTTAGGGGCAAAATTATAAGCGCCTATCTTTCTCTGTGTCTGATTGAGGCTTTGAACGCATAAGTATCGCGTGAGTGTTAGCAATTGTGAAAGACTAAAAGATAGTTGGGTATGTGGACTTGCTATGCAAAAGCTCTTACATTGACTCTTTCCGGTATTATGATAAATTGCAATTGCTTCAATGACTAAGATCATAGTTTGATAGTTTTCAATAAAGTTTCTGATTCATACTTTACCTTGTGAATGAATTGTCACTTTATCATAATAAAATATATATCATTATATGTTGTTTTTCTAAAAATGATCATGATACCTTCATGTCAGTATTTCATTTTTTATCGACATCTCTATCTCTAAACATGTGGACATGATTATCGATTTTGATTTTCGCTTGAGGACAAACGAGGTCTAAGCTTGGGGGAGTTGTTACGTCCATTTTACACCATGATTTTATACCATTATTTATTGCATTATGGATAGTTATTTCACTTTATGGTACAATACTTATGCCTTTTCTCTCTTGTTTTACAAGATTTACATGAAGAGGGAGAATGCCGGCAGCTGGAATTCTTGACCGGGAAGGAGCAAATCTAAGAGACCTATTCTGCACAACTCCAAAAGTCCTGGAAATTTACGAAGATTATTTTGATATATATTAAAAATATTGGGCGAAGAAATACCAGAGAGGGACCTACCAGGCGGCCACAAGCCTGGGGGCTCCCCCCTAGGGCTTGTGGGCCCCCTGTCGGGCCTCCGGTGCCCCTCTTCTGCTATATGGTGTCTTTTGACCTGGAAAAATTAAGAGAGAGCTTTCGGGACGAAGTGCCACCGTCTTGATGCGGAACTTGGGCAGAACCAATCTAGGGCTCCGGCGGAGCTGTTGTGCCAGGGAAACTTCCCTTCCGGAGGGGGAAATTGAAGCCATCGTCTGATCCTCTCATAGAGAGGGGGTCGATCTCCATCAACATATTCACCATCACCACCTCCTCTCAAACCCTAGTTCATCTCTTGTATCCGATTTTTGTCTCAAAACCTCAGATTAGTACCTGTGGGTTGCTAGTAGTGTTGATTACTCCTTGTAGTTGATGCTAGTTGGTTTATTCGGTGGAAGATCATATGTTCAGATCCTTAATGATATTCAACACCCCTCTGATTATGAACATGAATATGCTTTGTGAGTAGTTACGTTTGTTCCTGGGGACATGGGAGAAGTCTTGTTATAAATGATCATGTGAATTTGGTATCTGTTCGATATTTTGATGAGATGTATGTTGTCTTTCCTCTAGTGGTGTTATGTGAACGTCGACTATATGACACTTCACCATTATTTGGGCCTAGGGGAAGTAATTGGGAAGTAATAAGTAGATGATGGGTTGCTAGAGTGACAGAAGCTTAAACCCTAGTTTATGCGTTGCTTCGTAAGGGCCTGATTTGGATCCACGTCTTTCATGCTATGGTTAGATTTATCTTAATTCTTCTTTCATAGTTACGGATGCTTGCAAGAGGGGTTAATCATAAGTAGGAGGCTTGTCCAAGTAAGGATAGCACCCAAGCACCGGTCCGCCTACATATCAAATTATCAAAGTAACGAACGTGAATCATATGATCATGATGAAAACTAACTTGACAATAATTCCCATGTGTCCTCGGGATCTCTTTGCTTTATACAAGAGTTCGTCCAGGATTTTTCTTTACTACAAAAAGGATTGGGCCACCTTGCTGCACCTTTATTACACTTGTTACTTGTTATCCATTACGAATTATCTTATCACACATCTATCTGTTACTGATAATTTGAGTGCTTGCAGAGAATACCTCGCTGAAAACCGCTTGTCATTTCCTTCTGCTCCTTGTTGAGTTCGACACTCTTGCTTACCGAAAGGACTATGATAGATCCCCTATACTTGTGGGTCATCAGGGTCATGAGGGCCCACAAGGCATAGGGCATGCCCCTGCCTTGTGGGGCCCCTGTGGGTCTAATAATGCTCCCTCGAAGCTTCCTCTGTCTCTTTCCTTCCATAAAAAATCATCAAAAAGTTACATTGTGTTTGGACTTCCTTTGGTATGGATTTCCTGAAAAAACCAAATGCAACTATTATTTAACATAATCTAAGTATTATTTGCATATAAGTTGTAGAATATTGGCTCGCGTTTCCACCTTCCCCGTTGAAATTGAATAAGTTGTAAATTATCTGGTTAAAACTTTACGATTGGTAACGTAATGTGAGTGTTGTCCTCCAGAGTGCCGAGAAGGACTTTGTCCTATTGCATACTTTCGGTATTCTCCCGCTGATGCTATGGATGATGTGACTCTCGTCCTTCGATCCACAAGCTAGAATTCCATTATGGTCAAGTGCAATATGTTTGCTTTCATGAACCCCAACTTCAAAAGTTTGAGTTAGTTATGTGCTTTTCATGGAACTAATAGTTTCAGATACAAACAAAGGGTAAAATATATGAGATATCCAAAGCAATGTTTGTTTGCAAGTATTGGTAAAGTGTTTACTATGTGTTAGACTAATAAGATGGGATCCAAGAACGCCAGTCATGTTATGATGGTGAATAAAACAACAAACAGAGAGAGCAAAAGTGTGAAGGGTGTAATGAAGACTTAAGCACCCAGGAAGTCCGGGGCTAACGCCACTCTTAAAGTTGGGTGCTTCTTCTGTGACATGGCAACATTTTAAAAAATTGATCTAGTGACATGAAATTTTCATTAAAAAAATTCCCTTGTCACTAGTAGAATTTTTCTTAAACTTCCCTACACATATTTATATTTTCTTTGTCTGAAATTGCCATGGTCACTAGTACAAATTTTAATTGATTGTTTCCATGTCTAATTACAAAATTTCTACATTTTGCCTACATATAGACATCTATTGTATTTTATTTTTGAATTTTCCACGTCACTCATTCATACTTCTTCCCTTTTTGCCATGAATTAGAGAACATCTTTTATAATTTTTGCCATCATTTTGTATGCACTTTTATATAGTTTTTTTCATGGATCATGGTAAATTTTGTTATGTGCTTGTGTTTGCCATCAAGAATAGCAAACTTCCTGATGTTTTAGTATGTGTTATTCTTACTACTAGATGGATGCCAACATTTTTATACTAAAATGATAAACTATTTACATTTTTATGACAACTTAATATGTCTGTGACTACGAAAAATTTTGTACATACTTGATGGCAATTTTTGTAGGAAATTTCTTGTTTTACTCATATGTCCATTTTTTAAATTATTTTTATGTCAATTAATTAATTTTTTACTATGTGTTTCTTAGACAATCGACAAGTTCATGCTATTTATCATGGTGAATCTATGCCTTTTTGGTTCGATGGCGAGTGTTTGTGTTTTCATTTTTATTGTTTCACCGGGTTTCAGACTGCATTTTTATGGCGCAAGGGATGATGCTAGGGGAGGAGGCCCAGCAAATTGCCCATCGGGCCATTGGAGTAGTGCTTAAATCTTCAACTTTGATGCTTTTTCTTTGATAGATTTCTTGACCTCTTGCATATCTTCAGGACTTACGAATAGAATACCTCATTTCTTTGAAGTTGGTTTATGTGGTGGTCTGGGAAGTGTCCAATTGTCGTCATTTTTTCAGCAAGTTATTCAATAGTTCTCAAGCATGTTTCAACTACCTGAAAAACACAACCATCACAACTACCTAAGGTAGCCCCTTAGATTCATCGGTTACTTTATTATAAAAGATATTGATAATTTCATTACTTTTAAGAGGATGATCAGACAAAGCATTTAAAAATATAATAAGCATCCACAAGCTTGAGGGAGACATTCTTCCCCAAGTTGCTTAAAATTGAATATTTCTTGTATGGCAGCTTGTTCATATGAGCAGGTTCTAGTGATCGTTTGCTCGTTCGACCCTCTCACGACTGTTCGCTAATCCCTGCAGAGTGTGTTGTTATGCGAGTCTGTGAAATAAAGGACTCCACTACAAATTTGACATCAGATTTTTGACCGTGCGACTCACATTTTTCAGGACAAATCATATTCTCTCAGAATGAAAAGTTTAGCTGGCGAGCATGGCAAATCCATCTCAGTTCCTTTTTTTCTTGCGAACTAAATTTGCCACCATCTCGCCAATATAAATTGTCACAAAAAATTCCAGATTTTCCATGCCTAAAAAATCTGAAGTCAGGTTTTAGTGTTTCCGACAATAAACAACTAGTTTCAGTTCCTGAAAATCTTTGCTTTCAATGAAGCAAAAATATTCTTCAAGATTGACCTTAACACGGCCTCAGAAATGGTTATTACCAACTTAGATTAAACTATTCCCTCCGTAAATATAAGAGCATTTAGAACAACTCCAACGGGGCGACCCATTTTGTTCGCGCGCGTCCGTTTGGGTCGACACAGACAGAAAAGTTGGTCCAGCGCACTGACACAAACAGACGCGCGTCTGATTTTTGTCCGCCTGCCGACCCATTCCCGATTCATTTTTTAGCCGGATTTGCGTCGGTGTGGACACGAGACGGACGCGTGCGTCCGCCTACTCCTCTCCCTGGCCCGCTGGTCAATGGCAGCCTCCATCATTTCCCTCCACTTCCCAACCCTCCCACCCGCGCGCGCTTCCACCACTCGCCATGGACGACGACCTCAATGCCACCGCTGGCCTCGCCTTCCTCGCCTCGTCCGGCATCTCGACCGCCCTCTCCAGCAAAGGCAAGCCTCGCGCCCCCTGCAAGACCGCCGCCGCGCCCAAGCCGAAGAAGAAGCTGATGCCCAAGGAGCGGGCAAGGGAGTCGGCGAAGAGAAAGGGCCGGAGTCACGCGGCGGACACGAGGGAGGAAGCCATCGCGGCGGCCACCATCACCGCCACCACGCAGCAGGAGGCCACCAACGCCCGCACCGCGACGGCAACGAGGGAGGTGCTGATGTACCTAGGGTTAAACCCTGGCCAGCACGGCCTCGTCGACGCCGTCGTGGCCGCCGCTAGTACCAGCTCTTCTGTGTTTCTTCGAATCGTGTTGCCCGAGTCGCCTCGCGCGTCAGCGACGCAGCCGATGCCTGGCTTCCACGTCTACCCGCAAGCCTCCCGAATCTCTAGGGAGTGCTCGCCTGAGGTGAGCGTGGTGGTGCCTTCCACGCCCGCGCCTGCGCCCATCGACCTCAACGTCACACCGGTGGCTCATCATCCAGAGGGGCGACGAAACGCGCGCGGCAGATGCCAGGAGACGTGCTGCCGGGCGCACCACTAGTAGAAAAACTACCTAATGTTCAGCTCTTTAGTCCCGGTTTGTAAATGAACCAACATTAATGGTACCATTAGTCCCGGTTCGAACGGCTATGCATTAGTTCCGGTTCGTGTTGAACCTTTAGTACCGGTTCGTGGCACGAACCGGTACTAAAGGGGTGGTGGCAGGTGGCGTCAGGCCGAGGCCCCACAAGCCCCTTTAGTCCTGGTTTTTGATAAAAACCAGGACCAAAGGGCTAACCTATAGTCCCGGTTTGTGTCACAAATTGGGACAAAAGGGGTCTAACCTTTAGTCCCGGTTGGAGACACAAACCGGGACTAAAGGGCAATTTTCAAACTCTACCCCCTGTGTATCGCCTTTTCAGTTTTGTAAAAAACAAAACAAAATGATAAAAGCTTCAAAAATTAAAATCCTTTGAGATATAGTTATGTTACTACATCTACTAGTTAGGAAAATTAAAAAACTTAAATTTGGGCATGTTTTGCAAAAAAAGTGTTATGAAAAAGTAAAACGGCCATATCTTTTGCATACGATGTCAAAAAAACGCATAATATATCAAAAAATCAGTACGAAAATCCGCATCCGATTTTGACGGCCGTAGGCCTGTTTGAGGACTCTAAAAATTTGCAAATCAAAAATTTGAAAATCGGAAAAAAAATCAATTTTTTTTCAAAAAAAATCATTTAAAAAAAAAACTTTAGTACCAGATGGTGTTACCTACCGGTACTAAAGGTCTCCCAACCCCTGGCGTGGGCTCGTGCCACGTGGTGGGTCTTTGGCCCTGGTTCGTGTTGAACCGGGACTAAAGGGGGGGTACCTTTAGTCCCCACCCTTTAGTGTTGGTTTCAGAACCGGGACTAAAGGTCCTTACGAACCGGTATTAAATGTCGTTTTTTTACTAGTGCACGCAACCTGTTCAACGAAATGCCGGCCTCCGGCGACGACGACTTCATGCAGAACATCATCTTCGAGGGTGGTGTGGCGGCCACTGGCGGGGCCGCCGAGGCTGGCTATGATCCCGATGAGACACGAAGCCAGGACGACCGAGGGCCGTTCACGCCGTCCACCTTTGATCGAGATCAGGTCGCCTTCATGCATGATCAGGTCGGCGTGGACCCGGACGGCTTCCCGCTCGACCATGAGTTTCCGGAGGACTATGTACTCGAGGAAGAGGATGAGTTGGACATCAAAGGGGGGCCTTTGTTCGAGGACAAGCTCGCCGACCAAGCCATCGGGGGGAAGCCGAAGCGCAAGAGCAGGCGGATGAAGGCGTACACGGCAGCCGAGGACAAGCTTCTTTGTGAGTGTTGGAGGTACACTGGGCAAGACCCCAAGACCGGCGCCGAACAAAAGGCATCAACCTTTTGGACTCGTGTCCATCATGAGTTCCATGAGCGCAAGAAGTTTCTACCGTACCAAATGCAAAGCACGCGCGGGTGGTGTCCATTTCGAAGCGTTGGAAGGTGATACAACAAAAGTGCAACAAGTTTTGTGCCACTCTTGAGAGCATCAAGGCACGCCCCGTGAGCGGCATTGGCATGCAAGACATGGTATGCTAGCAACCGCCCCTCTTTGTGTCATTCCGTTTATGCTTGCGTGTCCATTCCATTTGCCAATATGCTTGCATGCAATTCATTTGTAGGCATTCCAAGCTTTGGAGGCATTCAAGGTCCAACACGATGGCAAGTCCTTCAACCTCTCGCATTGTTGGAGGATCATCAAAGACAAGGAGAAGTTTAAGGCGCAATATGGCACCCTCGTGTTGCCGGGGGGGAGGGGGAGATGGCCATGGAGGAGGTTGGGGACGGTGAGAAGCCAAGACTGCGGGGAAGACGGCCATGGAGGAGGTTGGGGACGGCGAGAAGCCACGACCGCGGGGAAGACCAACTCCAAGAAGGAGGACAAGCGGGATGCGGTGTCGAACGCCTTGATGGCACCCATGGAGGACATGATGACCAAGAAGGACTCAAGAGAGGAGAAGCGCCGACAAGACAAGGAAGAACAAATGAACGCCTTCGTGAAGATCCAAAAGAGGAGGCTTAGAATGGAGGCGGAGAAGCAAAAGAGGATGCTTGAGATGGAGGCGGAGAAGCAATCCAAAATGTAGGGATCGAGGCTGCCAATGCAAGATCAAGGCGAAAGAAATGGCTCTCGCTAGCATGATGACGGGGTGAAGATCATGAAGGTGGATCTCAACACCGTGTAGCCAAGAAAGAGGCCTTGGATGCAGGCCGACATGCTCAAATTCGACGACGAGTGACCTATGGCGGCTAGCGCCATCCTTTTTTTATGCCGGTAAGTGTGTTGGCATTGACCATGGTCGCGATGGCGTGGTCGAACTCCCGCCCTTTTTTGTGTGATGACATGTGTGCCGCCCGGTGGCAAGTGCGCCAGCTGAACTGTGTGGTGTTTTTCTGAAGCTGGCATTGTATGTCGGCGCTGGCATGGTCCCGGCATGAATGACCGCTGTCATGATCTATAACTGCGGGCCTTTTTCAAAATTTACGTGCGGACATGAAATTTTCATGGATCACTGCCATTGAACGCACTGCTGACCTAAATCTAAAAAAGACAGACACCGAGCGGGCGGTCAATTCAAACGAATAAAAACAGACAAATGCGCCGTCCGTTTGGGTGGTTGTCGATAATCATCCGAAGTTCGAGTCTTGACGCGAGGACGAGGACGGACTCTGACAGTTTGACGAGGCGCGACCATAGCACGCGACACCCCTACACCGAAGCACATGGGCGTCCAGTGACCCCCGGCCCACGCCGCAGGCCGTGGACACCCCCTGATTTCCACGCGGCGACCGCGTTCCCGCCCGTGCCGTGGCCGTGCCGCATCCACGCCGCCTCGCCACCGACATCCTCTTCCCCGCGGCCGCTGCTCCCGGCGTTACCCAGCTGTCAATCCCCCACCGACGAAGAAAAGAAAATCCCCTCGCCGTCTCACTGCCACAGGGGACCCACTCCCTGGACCGACCTGTCAGTCCCTCGTGTCGCCAAACACACACCAGGATCATTAGATTCGAAACAGATCTCAAGATCACCTCCCCCCGTTTGCCATCTTTAGTACTTTCAGCCCCACCTCGCCTCCCTCCATCCCCCTCCATTAAAGCCCGCGCCCTCCTCCTCCGCTCCATTCCCCTCGCCACCGCCCAGATCCAGACCATGACGGTGCCGCCGTCGCCGGAGCCGTTCCGCGTCTTCGTCGGGTACGACCCGAAGGAGCACGAGGCCTACGAGGTGTGTCGCCGCAGCCTGATCCGCCACGCCACCGTGCCGCTCGACGTGCGCCCCGTGCGCCAGCCGGACCTCCGCGCGTCGGGGCTCTACTGGCGCGCGCGTGACCGCATGGAGAGCACCGAGTTCTCCTTCACCCGCTTCCTCACCCCCTTCCTCGCCGGCTACCGCGGCTGGGCGCTCTTCATCGACTGCGACTTCCTCTACCTCGCCGACGTCGCCGAGCTCATCGCCTCCGCCGTGCCCTCGGACGCCGCCGCCGCCAAGCACCTCGCCGTCGTCTGCGTCAAGCACGACTACAAGCCCCTCGAGGCCACCAAGATGGACGGCGCCATGCAGACCGTGTACCCGCGCAAGAACTGGTCCTCCATGGTGCTCTACAACTGCGCCCACCCCAAGAACGTCGCCGCGCTCACCCCGGACGCCGTCAGCACCAAGACCGGCGCCTTCCTCCACCGATTCGCCTGGCTCGACGACGACGAGATCGGGGAGGTGCCCTTCGTCTGGAACTTCCTCGTCGGCCACAACAAGGTCGACCCTGACGACCCGACCACGCAGCCCAAGGCCCTGCACTACACCTGCGGGGGGCCCTGGTTCGACAGGTACAGGGACTGCGAGTTCGCCGACCTCTGGATCAAGGAGGCCGAGGAGCTCAGGGCGGAGAAGGAGAAGCGCAGGGCCGAGAAGGAGAGGCTCGAGCTCGAGGACGACGAGGACGACGAGGGGAATTGATGGATGATGGGGCCGGCCAACAAGTTTACTGCATTGCATTGGTTCTTTTGCGCCGTGGGAATTCTTTCGATTCAATCTGTTTGTTATGCTGGTTTCTTGGTATAGGTTGTGGAGGAGGCCAGAGTAGATAGCTCGAGTATATTGGTTTAGTATGCTCTTGTGTAGTAGTCGCAATCGATCTATGAATGAACCAATCCTCATTGCCTAGAGATTTTATCCTTTGGCCTTGCCCCTATCAGTTCTGCTGCTCTTGTTTCTGATCACACCATACTTGCTGAATTAATAATCCTTGGCTAGCTGATGTGATGCTGGAACGAATGAGCAATCTGGCTGGCAGGAAATGTGATCATCTTATTCTGCCCTATTGCTGAAAACGATGTCATCTGTTTGCAGTTGCAGGCAGGGTTGTGTTTGTCATTTGGTTAGTAGATGAAATTTCATGGCACCGCAGCAGAATGGCTGGCTTCTTTGTGTTCCTTGGCACTGCAGCAAAATGGTTGTCTTCTTGTGTTCCTGGGGGCTGGGAGTCTTGTGAGAGCCTTGTGTTGGTCTTTTGGTTCAGTTCGGTTCAGGAGATGCAATTTCATGGCACTGCAGCAAAATGGCTGGTTTCTTTGTGTTCCTGGGCACTGCAGCCAGATGGCTAGCTGCCTGTGTTCCTTGGCACTTGAGGCTGTGAATGTCCCTGGATAGATGATGACTCTGCAGAGACCACTTCTTTAATGTTTTGCTTCAACTAAGCAAACTCTGATGACAGATGCATGTTCTTGGCGCTGGACCAGACAGGGAGATGTGTCCTTGTGTCTGTAATCTCGAATCACGTGTTAACAATGGAGTACTAGGTTGATCACAACCAATCGTTCTAGACTTCTAGTTCTACCCTGGACCATCAGTGGTGGACCGTGGACGTGTGGAGCTGGAGCACGCTACGCATACCTTTGGGCAAGAGAATCCAATGTCTGTATGTAACCGCTGCTCACCTGTTTGACAAATCCAGGTCACTGATTTTTGGACACCACCCAGAATTAGCGTACCATCCAGCCTATGCATGTACGTATGTTCTGTTCGCTTCGGTACATGTAACCTATGTACTCTATGGACAAAAGCGATCTTATCTCTGTAAGAGGCAAAAGTATCCGATTCTTCTTCTCAAGCCAGCAGCTACTTAGCTGTACTGAAGAATAGTTGGAACTTTTTTGAGTGACCCCGACTTCACTTTAAGCACCATCGATTACTTTGGGCCATTATTATAAGGTGGAAGGAATTCCACCGCAACGCTCGGCGCCGTACATACCAGCCCTGGTTGGTGTATTGGTCGCACAAGGTTCTCTCAAATATTACTGTAGGACAAGCTAATTTCAGCATCAGAAACATTGTACAGTAATGTTTATTTACACCATTATTATGAGATAGTGTTGGACAGGCCAATTTGGGCGTCAGAATTTCTCTACTAATGTTCACATCACCGTGTAACCAGGTCCTCCTCCGCCTTCCGGGACAGTCCACTCGATGTTTTGCTTTGGATCTTTTATGTCACAAGCCTGCAGACACCGTCAACAACTTAGGTGGAGGGAACAAAAGTAAGAGGCTCAAATAAGTTTCCAATGGTACATCCCAAAAACTTTGAATTGGCTAACCAGATCACAACATCGACAGTGTCACTCTGGATTGGATTAGTGCAACCATGAATACCCGAATCTAACAGAGGAACAAATGCTTTCCTGAACTACTCCCTCCGTTCCTAAATACTTGTCTTTCTAGGCATTTCAACAAGTGACTACATACGGAGCAAAATGAGTGAATCTACACTCTAAAATATGTCTATATACATCCGTATGTGGTAGTCATTTGAAATGTCTAGAAAGACAAATATTTAGGAACGGAGGGAGTACAACTTTGCACTTCAGTGGATGGCACAAATCCAGCAATGGGCACCCTATGCAAACCCATGCACTGAATATATACTCCCTCCGTCCCTAAATATTTTTCTTTCTAGACATTTCAACAAGTGACTACATACGGAGCAAAATGAGTTAATCTACACTCTAAAATATGTCTACATACATCCGTATGTGGTAGTCCATTTGCAATGTCTAGAAAGACAAATATTTAGGAACGGAGGGAGTACAAGGATGCAAGATCCCTGAACCATCTAAAGAGAGTTTACCTTGCAATGAAGACAATTTTGAGCATTTATGTGAAGCTTCGGGTCACCATTCTCGTCAGATACATATCTGCGTGCAAACAGAAATGGTTAGCAGTAAATCAGCAACTTCTGCTTTGGCACAAAGCACAGCACATTTTATTGAGTGTTATCTATTCCACTGGGAGAAAATGATAATTCAAGCTGGCATGGTCATCGCATACTCGTAAACTCGAGCTGGACAATAACGCGACTCTGGTCCAGCATACTGTGGGAGATTTACGCTTTCAGGTACTGCAGGATCCCTCAAGCGGAGATGAGGAGGCTGGTCATGCTCATGGTTTGTGTTGCTCCTGTACAGAAGAAATTATTAGTGATAGAAGTACAGATTGAGAAGGTAACCTGCAGTAGTATATCCATGGTATCCCCCAGGTTCAAGATACAGAAATGCCGTACAGCTACATTTTGATCAGTGCATCTGCAGTATCTATGGTCCTTCGGATTTGTTTAAGGAAAAGTGCTCCATGTTTGGGCTATCGGCTTCAAACATTTTTTATATATACAGTATGGCGTTTCTCATGTTACTAGGTTCTAAGCTGCACCCGAATTAAAGCACAACTAAGGTATTGGCGCAGTGTGAAATAGTAAAGAAGTTTGAAAGAAGACTACTATTCTTGCTGCAGGCATGTGTACCTGTATAAAGAAGACGGAACGTCAAAGGACACCTGTCCATCTGGTTTTGGATACGAAATAGGCGAATGCAGATTGGCCATCTGTCCACAAGGAAGTGTTCGGTCAGTGTCGCTAGTAACAGAAATGGACCAACATTGTGATTTTAATTTTCTGCTAACAAAGAATGTTGAGCGATGGTAGCACTTCACACTCACTTCTGTAGCTTCATGGTCAGGCTTCCCATGCTTCAGTGTAAAAGGTGACTTCCCTTTGAATATGTAGCTAACAATTGAACAATTAACATGTGTAAGTGAAATGGATAGAACACCAAATAACATTAGCTTACCAATGGGACCTCACCGTTCCACTGCTGACAAGGCCATGCCAGGAATAAATCCGTATTCAAATGCCTATAAGCAAACAATAAAGCATCTTTATTCTCTTACAAGCTTCAGAAAAAGAAGTGCATGGCCTATCCTCTTCACTTCATTGAAATAAAATTTCAAAAACTAGAAAGAAGATGTTGTTTGGGAGACTGATAATAATAATAACCACATACTGGTCTATAATTCCGAGCTCTATAGAGTTCGTCCCATATCCATGACTTCTTGAGATTCTCCCAGTACATATCCATGGAAGATCCTTCAACCAGAGCATTGAAAGTTGCTTCTGCCGCAAGCATACCTTTTGTGCACATCTCTACCTTTAGTACACGGCTTGTATCGATAAAACAGATAATTAAATGAACCGCAAACCCTAGTTAAAAATCTAGCGCAAATAACATAGTGGAGAGATACCTGATTTCATAGCGGTATGTGATCCTTTTATTTTGGGAACATTTAGGAACCCTGCAGAGCATCCAATAATTGCACCACCGGGGAAAACTGGATTTGGTATTGACTGAAATTATTTAGGAACTCTATCAGTACCATATTACTGAATATAAGTAGCAACTAGTAGAAAGCAAACACAACACATCTATTAACTAAATAACAGAAGTGAACCATTTTTAACAGCTGAAAAGCAAACATAATACAGGTTATTCAACTGAATAACAGAAGTGGAATGCTACACTAAATGTTTTGAAATATAACATATAACAAACGAGCAAGACCAGAACCATGTTTCAGCTTACAGAGTTAATACTGCCAGCAATAGATTGCACCAGTTTACCAATAGCACCAGGTGAAACTGCACTGATGTCTATGTACAATGCCATGTACTCCCTCTGTTCCGATTTACTCGTCGTGGTTTTAGTTCAAATTTGAACTAAAACCACGACAAGTAAATCGGAACGGAGGGAGTAATATAAATGTAGATTACATAAGGAGCTTACACATGCATTTATCTGTAGCTAACCATATCATCTTACCTGAAAACCACCTTCATTCAAAGTACGAGCCCCATACTGAAGAACTGTTCCACCTTCCAGAAGTGTTCTGATCGCAGGGTGCTGCTTGAATTTCTGAAATATTGTCGAGAAGAGTTTATTCCGACAGTTAAGTGACGACAGAACTGAAATACCCAGCAGCTCCATACTACTCCCTCCGTTCCGAATTACTTGTCTTGGATTTGTCTAGATACGGATGTATCTAGACTCATTTTAGTGCTAGATACATCCGTATCTAGACAAATTCAAGACAAGTAATTCAGAACGGAGGAAGTACTTGTCACCAAAAAGACAATCATACACAAAATATACACACCTGGAACTCATCGTATGGGCTGAGAAAAGGATTTCGATAATTCAAGGCAACAACCAGACCAATTGCTAACTGAAATAAGAGCAAAAATAACACTGAATACATGTAATTCAAACTTCTGAACAACACTTTAGGAAGTTGCAAGCTAAAAAAAAGTATTAATAGCTAGTCATCCATGTGCAAATCAAGGGTCAAATGATACAGATGAATTAATGCTGCCCCCTTCAAACTCAAACGTAAGTGTTTTTGGTGTTTTTTCTTCCTTTTGGTGTTTTAGGATCTTAGCGTTTTGGTTTCTGATTTGGGTAGACAACAGACCGGTGGTTGTGTAGCTTCCGTGCTGTTTTGGCATTCTTCTGATACAAATAACAAGTTCAACAACAACAAAAAAACTCAAGTAAAGATTTGTGTTCATAGAAGAGATCACTTGACACAGCAAAGGCAGAGGAATTTTGCTGACTAACTTTAGGTTGTGCGGCAGAATGCTTCCTATAATCTGAGATTGTATATTACATATTTACACAGATAACAATCCTTGCAAGCAAAACATGTAATACGTGATAATGACATGCTGCAAATCTCAAAAACACCTGTCTATCGTCAAGGTGGTACAGAAATGAGATTGTATATTATATATTTTCACAGATAACAATCCTTGCAAGCAAAACATATAATACGTGATAATGACAAGCTGCAAATCTCGAAAGTACCTGTCTATCATCAAGGTGGTATAGAAATGATCCTCCATATGTCTTCATGTCCAAAGGCCACCCTACAGTATGAACCACAGAACCTGGCTTATGCTTTCCTTCTTCTATCTCCCAGACCTAAATGAAAGCATCCAATTTGCACAAAAGAAGCGTTACTAAACCATCTTCAAGTAGTAGTTAGAAAAAAAGACATGGAAATTTTTAAGAGAAGATTGTAAATTACAATCCAATAACAGTATAAAGGGCAATCAATAAGATTTATAAAACATTGATAATTCTTTTGGAAAAAATTATTAGAAAATGGTGCGCATATGAATGATCCAATGGATGCTAACAAATTGAGACCTAAGGCCAACTCTAGCCGATCCCCTATCCGGCATTAGAGTAAAAATTCGGTTTTACTCCTCTAACCGGCACCTAGACGATCCCCTAAACCGGATAGTGGACGATATTTTTTACTCTGCCTCTTATCCCGCGCCTATATTTGTTTGGCCGCTACCGCTTGGGAGGAAAAAATCCTCTCCCCTCCGCTGCCTCACCCACCCCACTCCCGCGCCACATCTACGCTGGCACCATCCTTCCCGCCCCCCGCCGGCTACCACCCGCCACCGCAGGCTACATAGGCCCTGCCACATTCCTTGCCCCCGGATTTGTACCTTTCTCGCGCCGCCGCCGCCGCAGAACCGGTAGATCGGCTTTGTGCCTTTCTCGCGCCGCCGCCGGCGCAGAATGGAAGATCGGCCGCTGCCACCGCCGCGGCCGGGTTTGACTCATCCAGCGTCCGGCGACGACGCCTTTGCCATGGATTGGCCAGGTACCGAACCGCACAGCCCCGGCAACGCCTCTGCGCCGCATGCAGGTATGGCTCTGCCTCTAGCCGCTCGGATCTCACTCATCGGAGGTTCGCCGGCCAAGACACGCCCGTCTGTCGGCCGGGGTCGACACTGGCCGAGCAGCTCGTCGGCTTTCCGCTGCCGGTCATGAAGTGCGACAACTGCCTGCGGCAGGTGGTGCGCCGTGTTTCCACCACGTCGGAACACCCCGGATGGGAGGTTCTTCAAGTGCAAAAAAGATGGGGTGAGTGCTTCTTTTGATTCGGTTGTTCATCAGATTCGGCACCGTTTGTAGCTCATTGTTTGCTCAAATTTGTGTGTAGGATGGATGCAAGTTTTGGTATCGGGAAGAAGATTACATTGATCTATTGATAGCGAGAAATTTGATAGATGTTCGTGCAATCCTCTCTAGAGTAGAGACTAGAGATGAGACTAGATGCGACGCAATATCGAATTCGTCAGAACCGAATAAGAAAGAAGTGTGCAAGCTCGAGAAGCCAATAGAAAGAATCAACGATGAAGACATAGAGAAAATATTAATCCAAGTAGTGGGAGCAGTTATGGAAGTTGGATATTGAAGTGTCTAATTGCGGTTCTTGTTTTCTTTGGTTTCGTTCTTGTAGGGAAGAATTGGTAAATTATGTGCTCCAATGTATCAAAATGTCATTCAATGAAATAAAGATGCAATGAATTTGTTTCGGTGGCCGAAAAGGAAATGGAAATGAAAAAAAAATTACTATGTTATATTTAGGGGACCGGCTATGTCCGGCCAAAACTTAGTGGAGTAAGATACTCCACTAAAGGTTTACTCCGCCGGATCCTCCTTTATTTTTAGGGGATCGGTTAGAGTTGGCCTAATGTATGCATAGTGCCTATTTAGAGACATCCGACAGTTTATACTAGTCACATTATCTGTATAATAAGGCACATTGTCTGTATAATGTGGTGCTGATGTGCAAAAACAATATAGTTCAGGTAAAAGATCCTGCTTCTTTAAGTTTCAGAATTGAGAACAAGGCAATCATACGTTGTATTATTGAATTTCATAATTCAAATGATATTAGTGAATGTAGATATACCTCTTTAATTCCAAGAGCATACGTTTGATGTTGGCCTTGCCCACTTTCTCTCAGCTTGTGATTCGTTATTATTTTCTGGAAAGCACAAAACAAAGAAGGATAACGTGATAGGCTGCAGCATCAATTGCATAATACTACAGAATAAATAACATTACATGGACTAAATCTATCAGATTAGAATTACATATACTGACCTCTGATAATGAACCCCGGCAACCCTCAGCTAGAAGTGTTATTCGCCCTGCAATCTAAGTAGCTGACCATGAGAATGTATATGTGCATGGAACAACAAGAGTGGAAAAGAAAGTATATCAATCTTCGGGAAAGGAACAAATCAAAGAAATAAGCATTGTTTACCTCTAAAACAATTCATAAGGAAAACATGCAACATATTATTAACATATATTTTTATGTGAACCACAAGGTGAAGGAGGTTACTCGCCTCTTAGTTCCACACCCGGTTGAAAAGTTTCCCGTTTACTACCATCTTTAGCAATACCAACATCATTGGTTGCAACGCCTGCGACTATTTGATTTTCATCATAAAGGATCTGTCAGAGCAGAATTGAGGCAAATATTAGTCCTTCCACGAAAGTGTTCCTCAACTGGAGAAGGATTAAAAAGGATGGTACCTCACTCGCAGCAAACCCTGGATACACTTCAACACCTAATTCTTCAGCCTTTACGGACATCCATCGCACCAATTGGCTCAAGCTGGACAAAAAGCAAGTATGTTGGCATACGCGGACTCTCTGGAATAAGAGGAATATAGAACTATACAAAGCATCAAGTCGATCGATAAGAAAAAGAAAATATCAGCACCTTATTACATAGTTCCCTTTGTTATCAAAAGGAGATGGAAGTGTCCATGCCATGTTCTTTGTTAACATCCAGAACTTGTCAGATGAGACAGGGACTCTGATTGGGGCCTGTTGAACATATCATAGTCACATAAAAATGAGTGTCCAAGTTACTTGGTACATCCCACTCTTAGTTTTCCATAGATCGCTCGTAACAATAAACATGATTTTAGGAACACAAAACTTGCATTTGTTCTATTTAAAGTGATTTTAGGAACACAAAACTTTCATCTGTTCTATTTAAAGATATCACAACACCCTCCCACACAATAATGTCTTTAGTTTCGTATGTTAGGCTGAATCTAACGCATGTGTTCAGTAAATCAACAACAAACAAACACTATTGCACTAGAAAATCACAGTGAGCCACAAAAACACATAGTAGCATATCGAGTGCGGAGTACAGAAGGACATACATCCTCTTGCCTCCACTTCGGGATGAGCTCATCCAACGCACGGGGCTCGAACACATTCCCTGACAGTACATGAGCACCTGCAGAGCAATAAAAAACAAAGGTCCAAATAGTGTGATTAATGCCGTCGCAAGTGTACAACGCAGCAGCGAGAATAGGATCTGTGTGCGAAGCGGCGCACCGACTTCGGCTCCCTTCTCGAGGACGCAGACGGAGAGGTCGGTGTCGGCCGCGCGGCAGAGCTGCTTCAGCCGGATGGCGGCGGCGAGGCCCGCCGGGCCGGCGCCCACGATCACGACGTCGTAGCTCATCGCCTCCCGTTCGACCGAGAACCACCTCGCTGTGGCCGCGCCCCAGCTGGGCGCGCGGTGGCGGCGAGCCGGGGCCGTGGCGATCCCCGCGGCCGCCGCCGCAGCCGCGCGGATGACTCGATGCATTGGGTGCACGGGAAGCTTCCGGATCGGTGGGAGCTTGGAGGCGTCTCGCTTCGGAATTTCGGAGCGCGCCGAGAGAAGAAGAGATTAGAGAGAGAGGAGGAAGAGAAGACTGGGATGATACGGAACTGTGGAGTGGCAGTTGCCGAGGCTCGAGCACTTAGTTTTTTTCTTTTTCAGAAAATCTGGCTCGGGCCCTTGGCTGTGGATCAGATCGTTGAGGTGGACGAAGACAATAATCATTTTTCCTATAAGGGTATATATAAAAGCCAAATTTATATTCATAAAAACCACAGTGTGTGGGACGCAGTTCAAGTCATAATGTTGACCAAACCAAGCTAACGCTCTGACCTAGCAATAGCGAGAACTTGGCTAGGCTACGTGCTTCAACGCTGACAACATGACTCTCGAAAGTAAAATTACAATGAAACTAAGCTACTCTAAAATTTATCTCATTATTTTTTTTTGAAACTCAAAAATTTATCTCATTATTGACTATAGCACCATGACTAGCTCTACTTTTTTTGGTGATGTGTGAAACCACCTCCTTTGAGTCGGAGACGATAATGAAGTTATTTGGTGAAGATCTTTGCCAAAGCAAGTCCCTCCATACACGCAATAGCTTCAAAAATAGCAGGATCATCTATTCCACCTATAACAAGAAAAGAGCTACATAGGTATAGGTCTTTACTGTCTCGGCAAATAGTTGCAGCAGATTCTCCTCTCCCTTGACTCACACCTGTGTCGACATGTACTTTTCACGTATCCTACTAGTGGAGCCTTCGGTCTTGGTGCTGCGGGCGTCGGGGCTACTCCCTGTTGTTGGATCGACGTTGTTTCTTCAAGGGTGCCCAGATCATAAAACTCTTGATGAAAGAAAAAGTAGCTTGGGGAGGCTGGAATATATCCTCATGGATTGCCCTGCGACGTGAAGACCATATGACCCACAGGATGACCGAGAGTAGCATGAACTGCTCATGTGATAATGATTCCATAAGGGTGAAAAGCCATTGTTTGGCACTTCGTTCAGTCAAAGAAATCAGTTTCTGTGCCGCGTCCTCGTCGACTAGAGCCCAAGTGCATCTTGAAGCTATGCAATTGACCAATGAGTGTCTCCAAGAATTTAGCGAGCCACACATTTCACACGATGATGTGTCAGACATATGCATATGCGCTCGGACATTTGCGAGGAAAAGAATGTCTGGAGAGCCGCCACAAGAACATTCTGACTTTAGCTAGTACTTGTGTCTTCCAGAGTGTCTTCCACGATCGCGCATCAATTTCTCGGCTAGATGAACCAACGGTTTCTTCCAACCAGGCTTCCCACCGTAGTCTCGTGGCCACCAGCATGTTATATCCTGACTTCACCGAGAATGTACCATGCTTCTCGAAATGCCAATTCCAGAAATCCTGGATGTCACGGGTGTAGAGAGGTATCCTAAGAATTATGTGTGCATCCATGGCATGAAAATTTCCTCTATGTGTGCCTTGTCCCAAGTTGCGGAGGAGTGGTCAGTCAATTCAAATACAAGCGTCGACGGGTCGGGAATAAGACAACCATATGTTTCAGCATCTTGTCCCTTCGCAACCATGTGTCATCCCAATTTTTTTGGTTATGTGCCTTGCCTATGCGCCTAATCAGGCCAAGTTTGAGGGTGTCCCTACACTCACTGATCACCCTCCATATCTGCTGGGATGTCCACCCAAATTTGCTTGTAATATCGAGGAGTTGGGATAATAGATTGAAGGTGCAGCTAATCCCCGGGTGGTTTTGGTAATTCATAACAACGTATAGCTCATTGAACTAATATCCACTCAAGATAAATATTTTAGGATGTTCAATGATTGGCATGGCATGGACTAGAGATGTGGACCCCTCAAAATACTAAGGAAAAAGATTGGCAAAAGCTCAAGACTCTTCATTTCCATTTTAGTGATCCAAGATCACATTGAGTCCATAGGAAAGCCAATACTATTAAAAGGGAATGAGGTGTTCCTTAATGGTCTACTTGCTCAAGTGCTTAGTGATATTGCTCCAAAACCCTCAGTCACTTTCTCCATCCAAATATGTCCAAACCCCAAATACCAACTCGGCCCCACCGATTCTTTCTACCCGGAGCCACCGAGTTCATTTGACATAGCCATAGCCAGAAACCCTAACAGTTCGACCACACCGATACGGATCTCGGTTCCACTGAGATGGCCTTGCCAACTCTCTGTTTCTTGTTGCAATTATTTTGGTCTCACCGAAACTTGTTGGGGAACGTATTAATTTAAAAAAAATCCTACGATCACGCAATATCTATCTAGGTGATGCATATCAACAAGAGGGGAGAGTGTGTCCATCTACCCTCGTAGACCGAAAGCGGAAGCGTTTAGTTAACGCGGTTGATGTAGTCAAACGTCTTCGTGATCCAACCGATCAAGTACCGAACGCACGGCACCTCCGCGATCTGCACACGTTCAGCTCGGTGACGTCCCTCGAACTCTAGATCCAGCTGAGGCCGAGGGAGAGTTCCGTCAGCATGACGGCGTGGTGACGGTGATGAGGAAGTTACCGGTGCTGGGCTTTGCCTAAGCACTGCGACGATATGACCGAGATGGAAAACTGTGGAGTGGGGCACTGCACACGGCTAAAGATCAACTTGTGTGTCTATGGGGTGCCCCCTCCCCCGTATATAAAGGAGGGGAGGAGGAGGCCGGCCAGCCACAAGAGGCGCGCCAAGGGGGAGGACTCCTACTCCCAGTAGGAGTAGGTTTCCCTCCTTTCCTAGTCCAAGAAGGAGAAGAAGGGAAAGAGGAGAGAAGAGAAGGAAGGAGAGGGGGGTGCCCCCCTTCCCTTGTCCAATTCGAACTGGGCAAGGGGGGCCCACCTCTGGCCGGCCCTCTCTCTTCTCCACTAAGGCCCACTAAGGCCCATTAATCCCCCGGGGGGTTCCGGTAACCCTCCGGTGCTCCGATTTTATCCGAAACTTCTCCGGAACACTTCCGGTGTTCGAATATAGTCGTCCAATATATCAATCTTTCTGTCTCGACCATTTTGAGACTCCTCGTCATGTCTGTGATCACATTCGGAACTCTAAACAACCTTCGGTACATCAAACCACATAAACTCATAATACCAATCGTCATCGAACGTTAAGCGTGCGGACCCTACGGGTTCGAGAACTATGTAGACATGACCGAGACATGTCTCCGGTCAATAACCAATAGAGGAACCTGGATGCTCATATTGGTTCCTACATATTCTACGAAGATCTTTATCGGTCAAACCGCATAACAACATACGTTGTTCCCTTTATCATCGGTATGTTACTTGCCCGAGATTCGATCATCGGTATCATCATACCTAGTTCAATCTCGTTACCGGCAAGTCTCTTTACTCGTTCTGTACTACTTCATCCCACAACTAACTCATTAGTCACAATGCTTGCAAGGCTTATAGTGATGAGTACTACCGAGAGGGCCCAGAGATACCTCTCCGAAACACAGAGTGACAAATCCTAATCTCGATCTATGCCAACCCAACAACCACCTTCGGAGACACCTGTAGAGCACCTTTATAATCACCCTTTTATGTTGTGACGTTTGGTAGCACACAAAGTGTTCCTCTGGTATTCGGGAGTTGCATTAATCTCATAGTCCGAGGAACTTGTATAAGTCATGAAGAAAGCAGTAGCAATGAAACTGACACGATCATAATGCTAAGCTAACGGATGGGTCATGTCCATCACATCATTCTCCTAGTGATGTGATCCCGTTTATCAAATGACAACACATGTCTATGGTTAGGAAACATAACCATCTTTGATTAACAAGCTAGTCAAGTAGAGGCATACTAGGGACAATATGTTTTGTCTATGTATTCACACATGTACTAAGTTTCCGGTTAATACAATTCTAGCATGGATAATAAACATTTATCATGAAATAAGGAAATAAAGAATAACTTTATTATTGCCTCTAGGGCATATTTCCTTGAGTCTCCCACTTGACTAGAGTCAATAATCTGGATTACATAGTAATGATTCTAACACCCATGGAGCTTTGGTGCTGATCATGTTTTGCTCGTGGAAGAGGCTTAGTCAACGGGTCTGCAATATTCAGATCCATATGTATCTTGCAAATCTATATGTCCCCTTCCGACACTTGATGACGGATGGAATTGAAGCGTCTCTTGATGTGCTTGGTTCTCTTGTGAAATTGGATTCCTTTGCCAAGGAATTGCACCACTGGCACCAGTGTTGCAATTGGGGCTCTCTCTCTCGTTCGAACAGGGATTTGGCAACTGGATTAGGTGTACTCTTTGCTGGAATGGGGGTTTTGCGTCACAGAGCTGGTGCTATGTCAGCTGCACCATCATACTGTCAGATGAGCAAGGGTTGGTTGCGTTTTTCAACACTCATTGACGAAGTATCGTTCCTACCCGAGGCAAGCGCACTTCGATGGCAAGCCTCTAAATGAAATTTCTGTAAAGTCTCCGGTGCTACATTTATCGGACAGTGATTGGTGCAATTGGGGCTCTCTCTCGTTCGAAAAGGGATTTGGCAAATGGATTAGGTGTACTCTTTGCTGGAATGGGGTTTTTGCGTTGTAGAGCTAGTGCTATGTCAGCTGGCATCATCATTCTGTTTGTGACAGTTGGGGTTTGCTGAGTTGGGGCATCAGAGATAGCCAGTGTAGTAGGGCTAGAGTCTGCTAGAGTTGTGGTCGTCTTTTCTGGGTCTGGTGATATTGCAACTACACTTAATGGGCTATTTGATTTATCAGGTGTCACTACCTTTTCCAAATACTTTGTTCATGCTCCTCCTCAATTAGCAATCACCCTCTTCCTTTTGAACATCTAATACACAAGAACAACATTTGAGTGGATAAATATGGTATGATGACATATGGAATATGTACTGAAAATGGATAGGCAGGGCGTATTCACATACACGATGTGTAAACTAAGCTAATGGCAAGGTCTGACAAAGTAGAAGCAATGCAAAGCATCAATCGCAAGATATGTGCGACCAATATAACCTTGGAAAGTTAGAGCAAGCACCTTGATGGATGAATAAGATAGGCATCAAGATCGACTCCTCCACCGGGAGCTACATTGACTTAGGTCTCCCTCTAGCTCGTAACCACTATTAGGATCATATTACGAGCATGAATCAGAGGTGGAGAGCGTTTGCATTGCATTGCATCCAGACTTGATTTAAGTCCCTTAATGCCAAGTTTGACAGCCATGGCATTGTTTTGCTTTATTCTTTTCATGCGCGCAAGCTCATAATCATTATGATGATGTTCAGTATCTGAGATTCATGAAAACATAAAAAGTAGTCAGATTATCTATGAAATGCATCGCGGATTCAACTCGAAGAGTGTCTCCCTATAAACCCCTATGTATACAAAGTTCACCCCCAACTGTGCTGGCCAGACCACACACAGAAATACAAATCTCTTATGTCTCTATAACAGGCAGACTCACATTTCAAAACTGAAGTAGGAACATTAGAATCATATCAAATTCGTATTTGAACAAATAAACTAAGGACTTATGAGTGGCATAATGTTTAGCTTCAAGGGTGGAGTGCTGGTAGTGCGACACAAAGCAAGTAGGCAGATTGTATTCCATGTAAAAGATCATAGTCTATGTAAAAGGTGGATATGACACTTTCTTTCTATACAATGCAGTGTTCGTTGCCCACACATGATGGAAGAGATCACACAGAGAAATACTATTCACGCATCTCTGTGGTTCCTGTCGTGGAATAGTCACGGCAGATGTCCTAGTGTGAGGACTTAGTCGTGGAGCCATCGCAACTAGGTTAGCTTAGAGGGGTTAAACGGGACAAAGGACACAGGAGCTTATACTGGTTCGGCCCCTTGCGGTGAAGGTAAAGGCCTAATCCAGTTTGAGGTGGTATTGCTTATGTCTCGATTACCAGGGAGCGAATCCGCTTGACCTAGCTTTCGATCTGTTGTTTCTTGCCTTGAACCGCCGCCGGGTCGTCCCTTTATATACACAGGTTGATGCCCAGCGGCTCACGGAGTCCCGGCCGGCTCATAGACAACGTGTCAGGCTCGGTGACTATCTATACATGCCTTACAATACAAGTCTTACATATGAGGCGGTTTACTCCTACAGGCCTTAAGTCGCCCTTGGGCCTTGGGCCCTTGTCTGTGAACCGCCATCTTCAATATCCTCGTGGGCTTCATATCATGAATCGCCATAGGTATAACCCGGCCCCTCTTGGGCGGGTCATACCTAATAGTTATATCCCCAACAGTTCCAGTATTTTGAAACTGGGTGGTCCATTCTAAAAGAATATTGACAGCAAATATGACAAGACAAGCATAGAGGTAGTGAATCAATCATTACTTGTGAGGTTACTAGAACAAGTATGCAGAATTATAACTGCAATAAGAGATCGTCCAAAACCTAAATCAAGAAGTTGGTCTAGCACTTATTGTTTGCAACTAATCAACGTTAATAATTGGATATCATATTGAATGAGTAAGAAAGACAAGTAAAATTGTCAACAAACCTGGCTTGCAGTAGTAATCTGGGTCAATGTCACTATGACCAGCAATCCAAAATGACTAGTGTTTGTTCCTAGGGCTGGAATTTTGAAACCCTATGAACTTTACAAGTACTAAAGATTACTGAAATACTCTCTCCGTCCCATAATATAAGAGCATTTTTGACACTACACTAGTGTCGAAAACGCTCTTATATTATGGGACGGATGGAGTACATCTGAACCATTAAGTGTAGGTAGCACTTAGTACCCAACAAACCCTAATGACTGTCCTGCCTAATGAGTAATGCGTCAATTAGAAAATGGGTGATGAGGAGTGGCTGCTGAGTGTTGAGGACATATCTCAGGATAAATCGGGTTAGCTAAGTGGCTGTTGCACGCCTGAGCCCTGAACGGACAGGGAAGGTGGGCACAGTGGCGTGCTCGGGCAGCGGTGACGCAGTTAGGCGAGCGGCTCCTAACCTCCTGTTAGTCCGACGTCTCCTCCTAGAGGCATGCCGTCCGGGGACAGCAAGTCGCCGGCGAGGCAGGCGGCTGGGGGAGAGTAGAGATCGGAAGCGTAGCAGAACAAAGGGGAATCGGGGCCGGGGCCTACCCAAAATCCCAGGATGGGCCGCGACCTACCATGGGCACCCTATAGATCCACACCCGAGCGGCGTACATGCATTTTTGAAACTAAATTAGGAACATTTAGCTGACAAATTAAACGACTCTATTTTATTAATATCAGATTCGTATTTGAACAACTAAGCTTGTTTATCTTGAAGGGTGGTGTAACGCCCCAAGACCGACGCTCCAGAAGACTTCCAGCTTTTCCGAGATTCGTCGTGTGATTTATTTGTTTGATGCATTCATCATTGCATCATTTGCCTTGCTTCATGCCATCATGTCATTTAATTTTTAAAACCTCAACTAAATAAATTGCATGGATCTTTGATCCATTTAAATCGAGGGAATTCACATGGTGATTCTCTTTATAACATATCCTCCCAATATTAGGGAGCTAAATAAAAATATTCCATTAATTTGGAAATCACCATAACACACGTGAAAAATATATCCCATGCCTTTTGTGCTCCGAGTTGACCTCAAAACCTTGTCAATAATTCTTTCTCTGGCTTATCGAGGCTCCTCCTAAAGTCTCAACATTTTTGGACACTCCTAAATCCTAGACTCCATTCAAACTCCTTTGGCGCAAGTTAAATAATTTTGGGTTTAACTTCTCCTATTTTGTTGGAACCATTTTTGTTGGGTTGGAAATATTCCGTAAAGCCTTACAAATATGTCCCATCATTTTATTCTTGTTCTTGGTCTTTTCTTTTAATTCTTTTGAATGCTCTCTATTCTTTTTTCGCTAAAGAGGAGACAGAGAGCCCAGCCAGCCTCTGCCATTTTTTTCTCTCCACTGGGCGGCCTCCCGGTGCCCAAACGGCATCCCAAAGAGCCCAGCCGCCCCACCTTTCCTAACCCTAGCTGCGCGTTGACCCGGCCCGATCCCCACTCTCCTTCGTCCTCCCTCCAGCTGCCGCCGCCGCCGCAGCGCCCGTCCGCACCTCGTCCCGTCCCCTTGACTCCTCCTCGAAGCGCCTCGATGCACCTCGCTTCGGATCCAGCCATCCTCGTCGCCCGAAGGCCACCCGTCGCTGTTCGGAGCCGTCCTGTCGCGCCTCCTCCACCCGCAGCCATCTCGTGGCGCACCACCACCTCCGCCGCCTTTCGCTCTCTGTCGCCTCCGCCCACGCTGCCGTTCACCCGTTCCCGGCCGGATCCCGCCGGCAGGAGCCCGTCGCCACCTCCGGCGCACCAAGCTAGCCGCCCCTACTTCCTGTCGCAGCTGCGGTACGCTCGCGTCCTCGCAACCCCTCTCGCGCCAAGATCGCCCTCGTCGACCCGTCGCCTCCTCGCTTCAGTCCGCCGCGCCGCCATCCTCGCCGCGCAGACCTCCTCTGCGCCTCCCCAAGTGGTGCCCTGCCTGTCGGAGTTCCTGCTGCCGCCGTCGTCGTTCGAGGCCAGCGCCTCGCCTCTGCTTCGAACCCCCCCAACGAGCGCCTCGCCTTGCGTTGACCGCGCCCCTGCATCCTGCGTCCGCATCAGCTGCAGCAGCCTCCATTTTTTTTGTTCCTTGCGGGAAGAAGGCCCATGCCTTCAACCGCAGCATGCTTCGTTGGGTTGTCTCCGCAAGGCTCCGTTTCGAATCACTACCAAGGTCAAGACCATCCCGGGCAGGACCTCATGTTCGACTACATCCGATGTGGTTTTCGGCAAGTACACGAGGCCACAATCACGCCAAGTACCACGACCCTCGAAGACCCGTGGACGCCAAGTCCTCGCCGTGACCCAGAACGTCTACTACCACTACTTCCACTACGGCATGTGTACCACTACGCCGAAGAGCTTGGATGCACCAAGTTCCACTACTTCCACAACCGGACGCCAAGTACCCCTTCGAGTTGACAAGACCGGCAGGCCCGACGACCTCGGACATCTACGAAAACGTGTACCACTACCGTCGCCGTGAACGTCTACTTCCCTCGACGAACTTGTTCCGCCCGAAACGCACGCTTCGAAGGTATAACCCGAGACGACCGCGATGAGATGCCCTTGCATGTATGAGATGTACCATATGTTTGCACCATGTCCGAGTTGCCTTTGCGCGTTCCTCATTGCCTTGCCATCGAAACGTGGGAACCCGGTAACCGGGATCACCCCACCATCTTTTGGATGTTCCGCACGCTCCCGTCACCTTTCTTTTGCACCGACATCTCGAGAAGTTGTCGGATCACCGATATGTTGCCGTGGCATCATTTTCGGATTTCGCCGCCGTGGCACCCTTTTCGTTTCGCCGCCGTGGCACCCTTTTCGTTCCGCCACGGCTACAAATGCTTCATATCATGCTCATGTCAACGTTTTCATAAAGATTGCATAAAACTTGCATATGTCATCCGCATCATGATAACAACAATTAAAATGCTTAAAATTGTTGTTGCTTTAAATTGCTAAATGCATATGGGGATTTACCGGATTTGTTGCTTGTATATCCGGCCCCATTTAAATTGTTTAGATGGTATAGTTTTTGTTATGCTTCACCTCTTGCCATGTTAACCAACATTTAATCTTGTCTTGTTCATAACCGAGATTGAACTAAATTAACTTGTCGTGGTGTTTCGTCAATATGCAACTCGTTGCATATTGAGCTCCACTTAACTTGTAGTGTTGTTTGTGCATTTTGCCATGCCTCTTTAAACCGGACATGCATCATACTTGTTTGTGCATCATGACATGTTTATGCTTGTGTGTTTACCATATTGTTTGCTTCTTTCCGGTTTGCTTCTCTTGTTAGCTTTGGTTTCGTTCCGGAGTTGTGAGGATTCGTTCGTCTTCGTCTGTTTGTCTTCTTCATGGACTCGTTCTTCTTCCTTGCGGAATTTCAGGCAAGATGATCATACCCTCGAAATCACTTCTATCTTTGCTTGCTAGTTTGCTCGCTCTTTTGCTATGCCAATGCTGCGATGCCTACCATTTGCTTGTCAGCCTCCCAAATTGCCATGTCAAACCCCTAACCTTTGACACCTTTCCTATGCAAACCGTTGTTTGGCTATGTTACCGCTTTGCTCAGCCCCTCTTATAGCGTTGTTAGTTGCAGGTGAAGATTGAAGTTTGTTCCTTGTTGGAACATGGAGATGATGTTCTGGGCTGAACATGTTTACTTGTTGGGATATCACAATATATCTTATTTAATTAATGCATCTATATACTTGGTAAAGGGTGGAAGGCTCGGCCTTATGCAGTGTTTTGTTCCACTCTTGCCGCCCTAGTTTCCGTCATATCGGTGTTATGTTCCCGGATTTTGCGTTCCTTACACTGGTTGGGCTATAATGGGAACCCCTTGATGATTCGCCTTAAGTAAAGCTTCTCCAAAAATGCCCAACATTGGTTTTACCATTTGCACTAACAACCTACCACCTTCCCTTGGGTTCTGCAGACTCAAGGGTCATCTTTATTTTAACCCCCCGGCCGTGCTCCTCCGAGTGTTGGTCCGAACCGAGCTATCATGGGCCACCTCGGGAAACTTGAGGGTTGGTTTTACTCGTAGCTAGTCTCATCCGAGTGTGCCCTCGAGAAAGAGATATGTGCAGCTCCTATCGGGATTTGTCGGCACATTCGGGCGGTGTTCTTTGGTTTAATTTTACCTGTTGAAATGTCTTGTTGTACCGGATACCGAGTCCGATCGGAGTGTCTTGGGTGGAGGTCTTTTCCTCCGTTGACCGTGAGAGCTTGTCATGGGCTAAGTTGGGACACCCTGCAGGATTTGAACTTTCAAAGCCGTGCCATGGTTATGTGGCAGATGGGAATTTGTTAACGTCCGGTTGTAGAAGACCTGAAGTTGACCTTAATTAAAATACATCAACCGTGTGTGTAACCATGATGGTCTCTTTCCGGCGGAGTCCGGGAAGTGAACACGGTGTTGGAGTTATGCTTGACGCAGGTTGCTATAGGATCACTTCTTGATCATACTTTTGACGACCGTGCTTTGCCTTCTCTTCTCGCTCTCACTTGCGTATGTTGGCCCCCATATATATGCTAGTCGCTTGCTGCAGCTCCACCTCATGCCTTTACCTTACCCTTAAGCTTAAATAGTCTTGATCTCGTGGGTGCGAGATTGCTGAGTCCCCGTGGCTCACCAGATACTTCCAAAACTAGTTTGCAGGTGCCTATGTTAATGAAAGGTGTGACGCAACCAAGCTCAAGGAGGAGCTCGATGAAGATCTTGCCCTTTGTGTTGTTTCGTTCTAGTTGATCAAGAGTGGAGCCAGGTTGGGGTCGATCGAGGACCTTTGTCGCATTTGGGGTTCTTCTTTTATTTTGGTTCTGTAGTCGGACCTTGATTGTATCTGGATGATGTAATGCTTTATTCATGTAATTGTGTGAAGTGGCGATTGTAAGCCAACTATGTATCTCTTTCCTTATGTATTACTTGGGTTGTGTGAAGATTACCTCACTTGCGACATTGCTTTCAATGCGGTTATGCCTCTAAGTCGTGCTTCGACACGTGGGAGATATAGCCGCATCGAGGGCGCTAAGTTGGTATCGAGCCTTCCCGACCTTAGAGCCCAGTTGGGGTCGATCGAGGACCTTTGTCGCATTTGGGGTTCTTCTTTTATTTTGGTTCCGTAGTCGGACCTTGATTGTATCTGGATGATGTAATGCTTTATTCATGTAATTGTGTGAAGTGGCGATTGTAAGCCAACTATGTATCTCTTTCCCTTATGTATTACTTGGGTTGTGTGAAGATTACCTCACTTGCGACATTGCTTTCAATGCGGTTATGCCTCTAAGTCGTGCTTCGACACGTGGGAGATATAGCCGCATCGAGGGCGTTACAAGTTGGTATCAGAGCCCGACTGCTTGATCGTTTTTAGCGGCCGAGTTGTGTCTAGAAAAAATGTTTTGAGTCATTTAGGAATTATATATATCGGAGAGTTAGGAATTCTTTTTACTCCTCAGTCCCTTCGTCGCTCTGGTGAGGTATCCCGACGTAGATGTTTTGACTTTCCTCTTCTCAAATTTCACTAAATTTTTTTTTAGGATCACGCGGGTATCTTAGAATCGTTCCGATGGTTTTATGATGACAACATTGTTCTTGGTGCCTCCTGTCATTTAGGGGTTGTGGCAGTGTCCCGGGGAGTTGAGCTCCGAGGTGTTGTCGTCATAATTTTATCGTTGCAGATTCGAATACCGAGTTTAGTACGCCGACATCGAAAATCTCTTTTATGCGCTTGTTGGTGAGATAACCCCGCTAACCCAATCTTCGAGGTGAGTACGGGAGTATTGCCATGACTCGTATAACGGATGCTTTTGAAGGTTGAGGTAGACGATTTCGAAGGTTTCTTGGTTATGTGTTGACGGATGGATACAATGGATGTAGGGATTGTTAGTTTGTGTGAGATATTATTGCTCCCTGTATCCCCAACACCGATTGCATAACCGAAAGTTTCGGGAGTTTTATAGGTGGGAATTCAAGTAGCTCTTAGGATATATTTCCGACGGATGTATGATATGAAATTGGGGTTCGACGCCTAGTGGTCCGCCTATTCACGGTTGGTTTTACATGGTCTCGTTGTGTCTTAAAGAGTCCTTGGCTATGCCGACTGGGGCGCTTCAGATGTCATGTGCCTTGCCTTGTCCATGATGGTGCTGCATTTATTGAGCCCGTGTAGGCCCCACCACGAAAACTTCTGGACGAAATCTCTATCATATGTTTGTTCCGGCTTATTCTGCAAGCCAAATCCTTTGTTTTGTGTTATTTGTGGTATTCGAGTTGCTTCGAAGTCAAATGTTGAATCCATACCTTTCCTAAACGGTGTTCTCATATTTCTATGTGAATACTAATCCTTTTGATAACTGAGGTTGTCATGTTAATTCTTTTCCTACCGGCGTGCTTCTCTTCAAGTGGATCCCATCATTTTTCCCATCCGCAAGATCAATTCCAAGTTTTCTCAACGGTGTTTGTTTCATCCGTCCCAAGTTGCCTTTGTTTTTCCCGCCCTCCCACCCTTTTTTCTTCAAGGACACAGATTTCTTAATCAAGTATCCATTTATTCATGTGAAGTTTCTTCATTCTTTTCAATCAATGTTCTTATCCGGTGATTTCCCATGAAGATGCTCAACAACTTTCAAGTTCATCATCCTTCATTGTTGTTTCTTCTCCGGTGGATCCTATTCAAGCTTTCGATATTCATCATATTCCTTTCCTCGTTTCTAATGCTTTCCCATGCCGGTGCATCTCTTAATCGTTCACCTCTCTCTATTTGTATCTGGAGTGTTGAAGATATCTCAGAAGATTTGTGTTTCCATTCTCATTCCGTTCTAGATATTTTGAGGCTCTTATCTCTTTCAAGCCATTTAATTCAACCGGTGAAACATCTCTTTTAAATCTTTTCAACGGTGTTCTTTTGAGTGGGCCCTAACCCACAGGTCTTTACCCAGGATCTTACCTGACTCTTCTATTTTCCCAGAGCTATCCTAAATTCTTCTCCAAGTTTGACGTAAGAATGAGTCATCATCAGTCAAATGCTTTTCTCCAAGATCTTTCAAATTCTTTTCATAGTTGGCTCAACCTCTTCGCTTTTGATTCTTTCGGTGTGCCTCAATAATTCTTGATGGTGGTTCTCATCTTCATTCTCAACATTTGAAGACTGAAGAAGGGTTTCTCTTAAATCTTGCTCCATTCTCTTCAAGATTCATGGTTCTAGCTTGATGCCATCCTCTCATAATTGTTTTCGATTGTGAGAATCTTTTTCACCCATCAGGAGATATTCAAGAGTCTTCTCAGTTTGTCATCCGGAGTCCATCAATTCAGGTTTATTCATTCTCAGCGTGTAGCTACCATTCTCCAAATCTTACCAGTGCATCGTTCAAATATCCTCTAATAAGTTCATGATCTCTTCGTTCTCTTGTATCTAAATCCCCTCAGATATCTTCATTCATTTTCCAATTCTTCTCGGTGATTTGTGCATTTGCTATGTTCATTTTCAATTCTTACGGTGGTTCTTTCGAGATCTCTCTTCCTTGTTCATCATATCAATTCATTTGTTGTTCCAATCCTACCGGTGGTTCGTTTAAGACCTTCTCAAGTTTACGCCATATCTCTCTTAATCCTTTTTCAATGGGAATAAGTAGTATGCCAGATCCGTTGATTGTCATCAATTTAATTGGTGAAGGATACGCATAACATAATTCTTGTTCTTGTTTCATCCAAGTGATTACTTCCTTCTTTCGGAGTTTGTTCATGATGAATAAATTCTTGGTTTCATTTGTTTCATCTTCTCTTTTTCCCGGAGTTCCAAGCTCTAATTATCACGGAGATCCATCTAAATCATTGCAAGGATTCACCTTGTGTTTTCAATTTATCTTTCTTTTCATTCCTTTTGTTTACCGGAGCTCTTCATGGAGGCTCTACATGGTGGTTCCTCAAGGATTTCTTTTCATTCTTCAATTGTTCATCAAGATTTCTCTCGAAGTTAAGATCCGTCAAGCTATACTCTAAGATAAACATGGTGCTCAACACATGTTTTGTTTTGAGGAGTTCAAGCATTCTTCATCTTGCATTCCAAAGTGCAATTCTTTCTACCTTATCTTTTGAGGTGGTGTTATATCATTCTTGACAATTTTCATTCATGTTTCGCGATTCACATGTTGTCAAGAATGAGGTATTTTAAATCCATCAATCTCTTCGTTGGAGTTATCTTGGTATTGATTTCACCTAAAACCTTCCCTAAGGAATGTTGCTATTTGTGGTGCTTATTAATGACCCAAGTTATCTCTTTTCCATCTTGATGGAACAAGCTTTCATCTCTTCGTTAAGCTCAAGCAATTGTTTCCGTTAGTGGCCGGTTGTCACCTCTTAATGTTGAGATGTTTCCATAAGCCCACTACAAACTTATTCTTTTCGTTGTTGGTCTTCCAACAACTCTATTCTAACCTTCTTGCAAGGATGACTTCCAAATTCAATTGTGGTAGAAGTTGTCACTTTATTCTCCGTCCCTTTATTCTAATGATCTACTTCTATTCTTTCTTACGGAGGCATTGTGATGTTGTGCTCTTCACCCATCACCTCGTGTTTTTTTAGGATCGTGTTCTTTTATTGCTTATCCTTTTAACCGGAGTGTTGTATCATCTCTTCAAGTTCTTTCATCTTATCAAGTTTTGCCTCTCTTTTCAACCTTAGTGCTGTTTGAAATCCTTCTTACCCTTTGTGCCATTCTTTCAATATTTTTGGAGGCAGTGTGTTGTTGATTTCATCAAATATCATCCCATCTTCTCAAGTTCATGTTCAATTCCTTCCATGTTCAACCGGAGTGCTGCCCGAATTTTTCCTCTCCCATCTTGTTTTAACCGCAGTGGTTTCGAATTCTATCTTGTCCATTAAACTCTTGATTCATGTCTTTGCAACCTTCAAGGTTCTCGAATGTTCCCTGTTCCTCTTTGCTAATGGAGTGTTTGCAATCTTGTTCTCTCTATTGTACTCTTTCTTTTAAATTGCTCAACCTCTCAAGGTTCGTGGTTTCACTCGTTTGTCAAAGAAGCAACTTAGTTTTACCTTTCTCTTTCTCTTCCGTTTTTCCTACGGTGCCATTCTAGATCTCGGGACGAGATCCTCTCATAGTGGTGGAGTGTTGTAACGCCCCAAGACCGGCGCTCCAGAAGACTTCCAGCTTTTCCGAGATTCGTCGTGTGATTTATTTGTTTGATGCATTCATCATTGCATCATTTGCCTTGCTTCATGCCATCATGTCATTTAATTTTTAAAACCTCAACTAAATAAATTGCATGGATCTTTGATCCATTTAAATCGAGGGAATTCACATGGTGATTCTCTTTATAACATATCCTCCCAATATTAGGGAGCTAAATAAAAATATTCCATTAATTTGGAAATCACCATAACACACGTGAAAAATATATCCCATGCCTTTTGTGCTCCGAGTTAACCTCAAAACCTTGTCAATAATTCTTTCTCTGCTTATCGAGGCTCCTCCTAAAGTCTCAACATTTTTGGACACTCCTAAATCCTAGACTCCATTCAAACTCCTTTGGCGCAAGTTAAATAATTTTGGGTTTAACTTCTCCTATTTTGTTGGAACCATTTTTGTTGGGTTGGAAATATTCCGTAAAGCCTTACAAATATGTCCCATCATTTTATTCTTGTTCTTGGTCTTTTCTTTTAATTCTTTTGAATGCTCTCTATTCTTTTTTCTGCTAAAGAGGGAGACAGAGAGCCCAGCCAGGCCTCTGCCATTTTTTCTCTCCACTGGGCCGGCCTCCCGTGCCCAGCCCGCCGCATCCCAAAGAGCCCGGCCGCCCACCTTTCCTAACCCTAGCCAAGCGTTGACCCGGCCCGATCCCCCTCTCTCTTCGTCCTCCCTCCAGCGCCGCTTTGCTTTGCCGCGCGCCCGTCGGCACCCTCGTCCCGTCCCCTTGACTCCTCCTCGGCCGCCTCGATGCACGCCTTCGGATCCAGCCATCCTCGTCGCCGAGCACCACCCGTCGCTGTTGAGAGCCGTCCCGTCGCGCCTCCTCCACCCCGCAGCCATCCTCGTAGCGCACCACCACCTCCGCCGGCCTTCGTCTTTGTCGCCTCCGCCCACGCTGCCGTTCACCCGTTCGGCGGATCCCGCGGCAGAGCCTGTCGCCACCTCCGCGCGCCAAGCTAGCCGCCCTACTTCTGTCGCGCTGCGACGCTGCGCTCGCGTCCCAACCCTTCGCCGCCAGCGCTGCCCTCGTCGACCCCGTCGCCTCCTCTGCTTCAGGTCCGCATGCCGCCATCCCTGCTTCGCCGGACCTCCCTCTGCGCCTCCCCAAGTGGCGCCCTGCCTGTCGGAGTTCCTACTGCCGCCGTCGTCGTTCGAGGCCAGCGCCTCGCCTCTGCTTCGAACCCCCCCAACGAGCGCCTCGCCTTGTGTTGACCGCGCCCCTGCATCCTGCGTCCACATCAGCTGCAGCAGCCTCCATTTTTTTTGTTCCTTGCGGGAAGAAGGCCCATGCCTTCAACCGCAGCATGCTTCGTTGGGTTGTCTCCGCAAGGCTCCGTTTCGAATCACTACCAAGGTCATGACCATCCCCGGGCAGGACCTCATGTTCGACTACATCCGATGTGGTTTTCGGCAAGTACCTGGAGGCCACAGTCACGCCAAGTACCACGACCCTCGAAGACCCGTGGACGTCAAGTCCCTCGCCGTGACCCAGAACGTCTACTACCACTACTTCCACTACGGCATGTGTACCACTACGCCGAAGAGCTTGGATGCACCAAGTTCCACTACTTCCACAACCGGACGCCAAGTACCCCTTCGAGTTGACAAGACCGGCAAGCCCGACGACCTCGGACATCTACGAAAACGTGTACCACTACCGTCGCCGTGAACGTCTACTTCCCTCGACGAACTCGTTCCGCCCGAAACGCACGCTTCGAAGGTATAACCCGAGACGACCGCGATGAGATGCCCTTGCATGTATGAGATGTACCATATGTTTGCACCATGTCCGAGTTGCCTTTGCGCGTTCCTCATTGCCCTGCCATCGAAACGTGGGAACCCGGTAACCGGGATCACCCCACCATCTTTTGCATGTTCCGCACGCTCCCGTCACCTTTCTTTTGCACCGACATCTCGAGAAGTTGTCGGATCACCGATATGTTGCCGTGGCATCATTTTCGGATTTCGCCGCCGTGGCACCCTTTTCGCTTCGCGCCGTGGCACCCTTTTCGTTCCGCCACGGCTACAAATGCTTCATATCATGCTCATGTCAACGTTTTCATAAAGATTGCATAAAACTTGCATATGTCATCCGCATCATGATAACAACAATTAAAATGCTTAAAATTGTTGTTGCTTTAAATTGCTAAATGCATATGGGGATTTACCGGATTTGTTGCTTTTATATCCGGCCCCATTTAAATTGTTTAGATGGTATAGTTTTTGTTATGCTTCACCTCTTGCCATGTTAACCAACATTTAATCTTGTCTTGTTCATAACCGAGATCGAACTAAATTAACTTGTCGTGGTGTTTCGTCAATATGCAACTCGTTGCATGTTGAGCTCCACTTAACTTGTAGTGTTGTTTGTGCATTTTGCCATGCCTCTTTAAACCGGACATGTACTTGTTTGTGCATCATGACATGTTTATGCTTGTGTGTTTACCATATTGTTTGCTTCTTTCCGGTTTGCTTCTCTCGTTAGCTTCGGTTTCGTTCCGGAGTTGTGAGGATTCGTTCGTCTTCGTCTGTTTGTCTTCTTCATGGACTCGTTCTTCTTCCTTGCGGAATTTCAGGCAAGATGATCATACCCTCGAAATCACTTCTATCTTTGCTTGCTAGTTTGCTCGCTCTTTTGCTATGCCAATGCTTTGATGCCTACCATTTGCTTGTCGACCTCCCAAATTGCCATGTCAAACCCCTAACCTTTGACACCTTTCCTATGCAAACCGTTGTTTGGCTATGTTACCGCTTTGCTCAGCCCTCTTATAGCGTTGTTAGTTGCGGTGAAGATTGAAGTTTGTTCCTTGTTGAACATGGATATGATGTTCTGGTGGAACATGTTTACTTGTTGGGATATCACAATATATCTTATTTAATTAATGCATCTATATACTTGGTAAAGGGTGGAAGGCTCGGCCTTATGCAGTGTTTTGTTCCACTCTTGCCGCCCTAGTTTCCGTCATATCGGTGTTATGTTCCCGGATTTTGCGTTCCTTACGGTTGGGCTATAATGGGAACCCCTTGACGATTCGCCTTAAGTAAAGCTTCTCCAAAGAATGCCCAACATTGGTTTTACCATTTGCACTAACAACCTACCACCTTCCCTTGGGTTCTGCAGACTCAAGGGTCATCTTTATTTTAACCCCCGGGCGGTGCTCCTCCGAGTGTTGGTCCGAACCGAGCTACTGCATGGGCCCCTCGGGAAACTTGAGGTTGGTTTTACTCGTAGCTAGTCTCATCCGAGTGTGCCTGAGAAAGAGATATGTGCAGCTCCTATCGGGTTTGTCGGCACATTCGGCGGTGTTGCTGGTTTAGTTTTACCTGTTGAAATGTCTTGTTGTACGGGATACCGAGTCGATCGGAGTGTCTTGGGTGGAGGTCTTTTCCTCCGCTTGACCGTGAGAGCTTGTCATGGGCTAAGTTGGGACACCCTGCAGGATTTGAACTTTCAAAGCCGTGCCCATGTTATGTGGCAGATGGGAATTTGTTAACGTCCGGTTGTAGAAGACCAAGTTGACCTTAATTAAAATACATCAACCGTGTGTGTAACCGTGATGGTCTCTTTCCGTGGAGTCCGGAAGTGAACACGATGTTGGAGTTATGCTTGACGAGTTGCTATAGGATCACTTCTTGATCATACTTTTGACGATCGTGCTTTGCCTTCTCTTCTCGCTCTCACTTGCGTATGTGTTGGCCCCATATATATGCTAGTCGCTTGCTGCAGCTCCACCTCATGCCTTTACCTTACCCTTAAGCTTAAATAGTCTTGATCTCGTGGGTGCGAGATTGCTGAGTCCCCGTGGCTCACCAGATACTTCAAAAACTAGTTTGCAGGTGCCTATGTTACCGAAAGGTGTGGCGAACCAAGCTCAAGGAGGAGCTCGATGAAGATCTTGCCCTTTGTGTTGTTTCGTTCTAGTTGATCAAGAGTGGAGCCCAGGTTGGGGTCGATCGAGGACCTTTATCGCATTTGGGGTTCTTCTTTTATTTTGGTTCCGTAGTCGGACCTTGATTGTATCTGGATGATGTAATGCTTTATTCATGTAATTGTGTGAAGTGGCGATTGTAAGCCAACTATGTATCTCTTTCCCTTATGTATTACTTGGGTTGTGTGAAGATTACCTCACTTGCGACATTGCTTTCAATGCGGTTATGCCTCTAAGTCGTGCTTCGACACGTGGGAGATATAGCCGCATCGAGGGCGTTACAGGTGGAGCAGTGCTATTATGACACGAAGCACGTATGCTGATTGTATAGTGATCATAAAAGGGGGAAACCCTAAGCATGATCAATTAAACCCTATTATGACTGTGCCATGGCAGATTTGAAGCTGCAAACCACATAAATACGATTTAGCAACCATTGGTTGCTTCGAAGTAAGAACTAAATTCTAAGAGCTGAAAAGAAAGTACAGTAACCAAGTGATGATCTATTTTCTGGTTGAGATCAAAAAGTTGAGCAAATATGAAGTACCACCTCTTTTGCGGCACTATGTAGGCATCGGGGGTGTGATGGCAGTTGGTGGCGTTGAAGCAGATCTGCGACGGTAGACGGGTGCATCGGGGGATAAGTCCCGTTGCGGTGGACGAGAAGGTCGTGGGAGCGGCCCCGACAAGGAGGACGACGGCGCCGATGAAGCGAAAGGACGCGTTGCAAGGCTCCTGGTCTGTCGCCGTGGATGAGAAACGTCCATCTCTAGCAGTGGACGACGCGGTCTTGGTAGGCACTCCGGCATGGTGGAGGACGGCGGCGATGGATGTGGTGGAGGACGGCGGCAATGGATGGAGTGGCGGACGGAGGATGTTGGTGTGGGGATGGTGTTCTAGCGCGGATGGTGTATGAATGGGAAAATGGAGGGAGAGGGTACAGGGAACCATGTTGTTGGGACGCGCCTGACTGAAATATGGGAAAGTTATGAACTTAGCCCCCGTTTAAAATTTGGACGTCTCGTCGGTTGGAAATAGGAAGGTAATCTTGCATCTCCCCAATATTTGCCCAGAGCGATTTCTGGCGAGGAGAGGGTGTTTTGGCACCCACTATTGGTGCCCACAATGTATGAATAGGGCTGCCAAGTAGGGCGGTTGTGTCACGTCTGAGTGAAGTTACAAACTTACCCCTATTGAAAATATTTGCCTACATCGATTTCGGTCGAGTCGAGTTTGTTTTGCCACCCACCATGTATGAATGGGGAAATGGAGGGAGAAACAGAGGTCTTTTAGACGAGCTTGAATCAAATGTGTTTTGCCGCCCATGTTTGGCGCCCACCATGTCTGAATGGGCTCAGAGGCAGCTGTGTCACGTCTAGTTGAAGTTACTAACCTATCCTATTGAGAGCAGTAGAAATCGGGCCGATGGATTATTCGTGTAAGGGGTAGACACTAATTTCCATCTCGCAAACACTGACTTCGGGCAGCCGGCGTGGGAGTGGATATTTTGCTGCCTCTTTCGAATTTTGGGACAATAAGCATCCACGTTTACCCTGGCAACTAAATTCAAATCCATTTTGTATTCTTATACGAATCTTTATAAATCATTCTATGTGTCTTTATATATCTTCAAAAGTACAACAAAGATGTATTCCACTGTCATATATGAATATGATTTTCAAATGCCGATACTCGAATTCAGAAGCTAGAATCCAGTTTTAAGGTGAATTCTGAAGGAAATATGCCCTAGAGGCAATAATAAAGTTATTATTTATTTCCTCATATCATCATAAATGTTTATTTGTCATGCCCAAGATGCGGCCCTATCCTAAAGGAACTCGAAGGTCCCACCAAGGATAGAAGTGCATCTTGAAGACGCTTTTGCAAGGTGGATATCATTACATCAACATTACATAATAGATGGGGATACATACATAAGGCATACAATGCCACACGAATACAACATCATCTTACATGAGAACAACATCCGACTACGGATGAAGCACAAACAGAAGCTCAAACGACATCCACCCTGCTAGCCTAGGCTGCCGACCTGGAACCTATCCCCTGATCGAAGAAGACGCAGAAGAAGAGCTCCAAAACAAGCAAACATCGCTCTCGCGTCATGATCATCGCAAAACCTGCACCTGCAACTGTTGTTGTAGTAATCCATGAGCCACGAGGACTCAGCAATCCCATTACCATGGGTATCAAGACTAGCAAAGCTTAAAGGGTAAGGAAGGGGTAAAGCGGTGAGGTTGCAGCAGCGACTAAGCAAGTATGGTGGCTAACATACGCAAATAAGAGCGAGAAGAGAGCAAACAGAACGGTCGTGAAGCTAGCAGAGATCAAGAGGTGATCCTGAACTCCTACTTACGTCAAGCATAACCCAAAAACCGTGTTCACTTCCCGGACTCCGCCGAGAAGAGACCATCACGGCTACACACATGGTTGATGCGTTTTAATTCAGATCTGGTGTCAAGTTATCTACAACCGGACATTAACAAATTCCCATCTGCCACATAACCGCGGGCACGACTCTCGAAAGTTTATACCCTGCAGGGTGTCCCAACTTAGCCCATGATAAGCTCTCGCGATCAACGAAGGATATTCCTTCTCCCGGAAGACCCGATCGATCTCGGAATCCCTGTTTACAAGACATTTCAAAATGGTAAAACAAGACCAGCAAGACCGCCCGATCGCCGACAATCCCGATAGGAGCTGCACATATCTCGTTCTCAGGGCAACACCGGATGAGACAGGCTACGAGTAAAACCAGACCTCGAGTTTCCCCGAGGGGGCCCCGCAGGCGGCTCGGTTCGGACCAGCACTTAGAGAAGCACTGGCCCGGGGGGGGGGGCTAAAATAAAGATGACCCTCGGGTTGGCCGACCCAAGGGAAAGGTATAGGTGGTGGTGAGGCAAGTGGTAAAACCAAGGTTGGGCCTTGATGGAGGAGTTTTATTCAAAGCGAACTATCAAGGGGGTCCCATAAATCACCCAACCGCGTTAGGGACGCAAAATCCGGGAACATAGCACTGGTATGACGGAAACTAGGGCGGCAAGAGTGGAACAAAACACCAGGCATAAGGCCGAGCCTTCCACCCTTTACCAAGTATATAGATGCATTAATTAAATAAGAGATATTGTGATATCCCAACATAATCCTGTCCACCATGGAGCAATCTTCAACTTCACCTGCAACCACTACAAGAAATATGTCAACTAGTGACCTTTTGTCAGTGACCCTGGAAGAATTGGTCATAGATCTATGACCATTTCAGACCACTTGGTCAAAAGCTGTTCGAGGGGCTCCAAACCCTAAACCATTGCGACCATTTTGGTCAGAAATGTCGTAATTTCCTTACACGAAAAGGTCACAAAGCAAACAGTGCTAGTCCGCTGCCTTATTTCTAGTTGTTAATGACCAATATAGATGGTCATAGCCTTGTAGATTGTGGTGGGTTGTGATGACTAGGCGCCATCTCATCAGTTTTGCCTATGTGTCATGTCCATGTGGCGGTTTTTGCCCTAGGTTGTGAAGTAACCTATATTTCTGTTATTCCCAAAATTCCCAAAAAAATCTCATAAATTCTTTGGGTCATATCTTCGTCAAATATGTAAAAACATTCCTTTCCTAATTCAAAAATAATTCAAAAATATTCATTTTCCTATTCTGATCAGAGCAGCACTTTGTGAAGGAAGTACCACTTTGGCATGTCCAAATGGTATCCATTTTCTGCAGTGCTTTCCTATGCCCAAATAACCATCTTCCACCAAATGCTAGCTCAATCCATTCATTATTTTGAGCCCAGCTTCAACATTCATATTTATGTCCAGTGTGGTACTTTGTAAAGCGAGTACCACCTAGGCTCATCCTTTTGAGGTGAAAATTTGTGAAGACGGTCTTCTTAGTAACTGATCATCCTCAGCCAAAACTCACGCCCATTAGCCATGTGCATTTCCTGTACCGCAAATCAAACACTTGCCTGCTTATTCATGTTTGAGCATCGATCGGTCTCCTCGTGAGAATCTTATGTTGTGATTTTCTTCCTAGCACCTACAGGGAGTGCCCAACCCACTAGACATGCCTAGGCCACCTGAGAACACATGGCAACGCCACGTCACGCTTGGTGACCACGCTGGCGAGCATCTTGAGCTTCTGCGCTCTAGAGTTGGGGCCCTCGGCCACCGTCCAAACCTTGATGTCTCGCCATCAAACCATGTATTTCTGATTAAATATATAAATATGTGCCTAGAAATGATTTTTGGAAAGAATAAATAGCAAACTATGAGGCAGCTACATTTCAAATTTGACCCGATTCCAACTGAATCGGCGACAATTTGTCTTTTTCACAAGAGGTGGATCAAAACTTTTTACACCCAACCATTTTGTCAATTGTGCATTAAACATGGCCTAGTATTTTATAAAATTGATTTGGTCCATTTTTGCAACAATTATTTGGTAGTTCCTTCACAAAAAAAACCTCATTTCGGGCACTCGAAAAATGGAAAATGAATTTTCCGTGCAAAGAAAATGAAAACTCCCGTAGGCAACATTTTTTGGAATTCCAAGATGCACCCTTGTGCACAATATGAGATCATTTGAACAAACTATGCCATGAATGTGGCCATAAGATTGATCATTTGGCTTGAAAGCCATGAATCTTCACGCATGATAGCTCATTTCTGAGAACACTTTTTAAAAATAATTACCGTATTACAAGTTTATTATTTTTCACGGAAACTTGGTCACATATAATGACACAATGCTAAGGTTTTCCAATTTTTGATTTTTTGAATTTTTATGCCTGTTTCAAAATGCGGTCAAAACGGCGGGCTTGACCGTTCCTAGCTAGTGGTTGAATCTTGGAAAACTTTTGGTGTTTCTATGATAAAATAGATACTTATGTACCTAGAAATGATTTTTGGAAAAAATAAAAAGCAAGCTATGAGGCAGCTGCAGTTCAAATTTCACCCGCTTCCAACTGAATCAGCAGGAAATTGTCTTTTTCACCAGAGGTGGATCAAAACTTTTGACACCCAACCAATTGGTCAATTGTGCCTAGTATTTTATAAAATTGATTTGGTCCATTTTTGCAACAATTATTTGGTAGTTCCTTCACAAAAAACCTCATTTCGGGCACTCGGAAAATGGAAAATGAATTTTCCGTGCAAAGAAAATGAAAACTCCCTTAAGCAACATTGTTTGGAATTCCAAGATGCACCCTTGTGCAAAATATTAGATCATTTGAACAAACTATGCCATGAATGCGGCCATAAGATTGATCATTTGGCTTGAAAACCCTAAATCTTCACGCGTGATAGCTCATTTCTAAGAACACTTTTTTAAAAATAATTGCCGTATTACAAGTTTATTATTTTTCCTGGAAACTTGGTCACATATGACATAATGCGAAGGTTTCCCCATTTTTGATTTTTTTTTTGAATTTTTTATGCCCGTTTCAAATTGCGGTCAAAACGGCGGGAATGACCGTTCCTAGCTAGTGGTTGAATCTTGGAAATTTTTTGGTGTTTCTCTGATTAAATAGATACTTATGTACCTAGAAATGATTTTTGGAAAAAATAAAGAGCAAACTATAAGGCAACTACAGTTCAAATTTGACCCGCTTCCAACTGAATCGGGGAAAATTTGTCTTTTTCACGAGAGGTGGATCAAAACTTTTTACACCCAACCATTTGGTCAAATGTGTATTAAATATGGCCTAGTATTTTATAAAAATGATTTGGTCCAATTTTGCAAGAAACATATGGTACGTCCTTCACAAAAAAACACATTTTGGTCACTCAGAAAATGAAAAATGGTTCTTTGAGCAAAGAAAATGAAAACCTCCCAAATCAATATTGTTTGTCATGCCTAAATACACACATGTACAAAATATTGGTTTATTTGAACTAACTATAAGAGGTTAAATGTTTGCCTGAATAAGAGGGTACAAACTATAAGAGAAAAAACCAAAAATGCTTAATTCTGATTGGTGGAACCAGCTGTGGCATGGATCAGTGACATGGCAAACATCTATCCATCCATCCATCCGTCCGTCCGTCCATCCACCCCTCCACTCTCTCAGCTAACCCTAGCGCTCGCAGATCCCTCCCCTCGCCGCCACCCACCCCTCCCCTCGCAGATCCATCGTTCCCCTCCCTCCTTCCCCTCCCTCCTTCCCGTCCGGCAAGATTGTCGTGATCTACTCCTCCCTCCTTCCCCTCCGGCAAGATCGCCGTGCTCTGCTCCTCCCTAGTTCCCCTCCGGCAAGATCCCACATCCATTGATCCATCCTCAACCGGAACCCCTCTCCCGATGCCAGATCCAATCCTCCTCCCTCCCTCCTCGCCCCGGCTGCCTGCTCCCCTCCCCTTCCAGATCACCGCCACCACCTCCCTCCTCCTCCCTCGCCCTGGTTCCCTGCTCCACCGAGGCCGCCGCCGGGAGATCCGACTTCGCCGACGGGAATGGGGCCGGATCCGCCACGCTCGAGCGCTCCATCCTCGTCGACAGGGACGACTACATCCTGGCCTCCGCTTTCCGCGCCACCGGATCCCGACGAGGATGTCCATGTCGTCGTCCTCGCCGGCCGCCAGACCGCCGCGGCCACGCCCGTGCCCGCACCGCACCAGCTGGGCCGTGGTACGCGGTGCCGGACCTCAGCCTCCGCGACCACCGCTTCACCGTCCCGCTCGACCACTCCTCCCCCTCCGCGCCGCACATCACCGTCTTCGTCCGCGAGGTCGTTCCAGGTACGTCCGCGCCGACCCCGTACCGCTCCTGGGCGACGGCTTCCATGTTCTCACCTTTTCCCTCACTCTCTGCAGGTGGCTTTCTCCGTGCCCGTCACTGGCTTGGACCGCGCCGTCAGGAGTTCCAGAATCCAGGTGCGTGTCTGAATCGTGTTTTGGTGTGCTATTAGTTACAATAGATAGCACAATTGCCAGATTGGTTCGGGGCAGGGAGCAATTCTTGGCAGATTCCGATAGCGCTAGCTGGGACTGGGACCGTGTCCTCGTGCTATACATCTGGATTGCACATATTAGCTACTACTATCACTTGCAGATAGACACACATACTAGTCGCAGTACATGCACATTCAGTAAATTCTTCAGTGTTCTTGGCTTCTTAGTACATGCACATTGAGTACATGCACATTCACATTTATTGTATCTGAATTGTATCAACTTGCCAGTTAGCTAATTACTAAAATCATATGCACATAACTATGTGAAGTTGATGTTCAACCATTACATGTGATAACTAGGAAGCATATTTTTATCAGTGGACTGCTATTTCTTTTCTTGCTTCTGTTTGCAAAATTAGGCGATCATGGTAGCCTTGTTTTCTTTAGTGTTAAAAAAAGTACTAGGCTACAGTTTTTTAGTGTGTCATCTTTATATGTGTCTTTCGAGTGAACAAACTATGCTAAAGGTAGATCAGGACTTTCATCTGAAGTGGAATTCTATCTTGGGTCCGATCTTTTGAATGAAAAGTTTTAGTTAGAAATACACCGCTTTATCCTAAGGGGTGTATAGCTGTGTTGTATGACGTTGTTAGTTTTTGATGTACAAAATTTTGGAAGGTATTCTAGGCTGATGATTGTTGGGACTCTATAGTTATTGAATGGATTTGCTAGCAACAAGGTGCCAGGCACAATTTACTGGTTATGAGGTGACTATAGTTGTGTTATTGTGATATTCAATTTATAGAATTGACTACGTTTTGTTTTTGCTTCAGGTAAACCAAGGTTTTGCTCATGGCTCGTACTAAGCGGCATCGCTCAAGTCCACCGGAGGAAAGGCTCCTAGGAAGCAGACTAGCCACCAAGGTTTGTGACTGCAATATTGATAGTTTAGCTATGCCATGTCTTTATTTATGGTTTAGGTAAATTGAACTGGGTATAATTTGAACCTCAACCTTCATTGCCAGCTTATGACCAGATATCCTACTGTTGTATATGGACTATCATGGTATTATTGTTAATTTGACCATGTGCTCTACTTTGCTTTTTGACAGGCTGCCCGTAAGTCTGCTCCCACAACTGGAGGAGTGAAGAAGCCTCACCATTACCGCCCTGGAACTGTTGCTCTTCGGTGTGTAAAATCTTCCAACCTATTCTAGCATGTGTTATAGTTTTGTTTTGAAGTATTCTCAAATGAGTAAATTTTGTGCTTGACTTTGCAGTGAGATCCGCAAGTACCAGAAGAGCACGGAGCTGCTCATCAGGAAGCTTCCATTCCAGAGGCTTGTTAGGGAGATTGCCCAGGACTTCAAGGTGATCAATCAACTTGTGCACTACATTGTGATGCTCCTGTTGTGTCAACTCTTATAGTATGATGAATCAAGTAAACTAAAAGCACCATCCTGTGTCTGCTTTTGCTGCTGTTTTTAGTGATTGTTTGGAACTGCTAGCTCTAATTTAACTTACTTCTTGTTCCCCTGTTTCTGCTGTCAGTATTCCCATGGCAATTTAGGTAACTATAGTAATACTGTACAAGAAACATCATTGCATTACAAGTTGGGTTTGAATCTACTTGTGAGCAACTGGGTGCGCCCATTCTAGAAATATGATATGTAGATTTGCTTCACAGAACTGATATAAAGGCATCTCAAGTTACTTAATAGTTCCTTCTCATAGGACAACAATGCTATTGTGAGTACATAAACCAATCTTGGTGCTTTCCTATTTGCATGTAGCCCCTCGCCGCGCATCTTGTTGCCGCTTCTCTCTGCTATTTTCTGCTGCTCTTTGCCGCATGATATTGTTGCTGCCAGATGAGATGCATGACTACTCATCATTCTTTGCTACTCTTGCACTTTCTTCTTGATGCTACTCGTTATGGAATTCATTATGGAATTTGGTGCGATGTACCATCGATCACAATTCTTGAGTTAGCCATTAGGTAGTAGTACATGACGATGAAACGACTCAAAAGTATTTACGTGTTTGATGCATGGCCTATCTTACTTTGTGCTTATACATTCATTCGTACCTAACTTATATTGAAGTCGACTATTACGTAAGATGGATCTAACCATCATTAAGTGCACAAGTTTTCGTGATAATTCACAACTGCATTAAAAATTCTAGTGGGAGTTATACATGTTTTCTCATGATAGATTGATCTAGACCTGAAACATGATTTTGCATCCCGCTTTCCGTCGACAAATATACAAGTTATACAAGTTATATCGCAAGTTCTTGATGTGTTAGAGAAATCAGCGTTGATTTATTTGTTGTACTTTTTTTCTTTCTAATTTTTGCATGAGAGCAAACTGGTGTAGCTAATTTGGACTATGCAGCCATGAATCGAGAAGTAGCATATTCAGTTTTGCTAATAGAAAATAAATGTATTAAAAACTTTAAAAACTGCATAATAAGTGCTTGTTCATGTTTGGTTTTCTAAACTTTGTTTGTATGATTGAGGGCAAATTTACTTGGTTCTTTTCTCTAAATTGTGCTTGGAACATTCATTTTATGATCTAAAATTGCCTTCTGTGATGATCACAGTGCCCGTTTGTGCTCGCTATCAAGGAGCTCCATGTTGATGAACATTGAAGAGCACCGTGGTTAACACCGTGGCAGCTTGTAGAGCTTGTAGAGCTTGTATATGTATAGAGCTTGTAAATGTATCACGTGTAGAGCTTGTAGAGCTTGTATATGTTAGAGCTTATTATGTGTAGAGCTTGTAAAGTATATGTTATTTGTACAATAGGAGCTCTGATCAATCTGCACGATAATATTTGGAGTATTATGTGTTTGTTTTGTTTGTGCCAATTTAAATACTGGTTATTTATTTACTGTTAGATTGAAATATGAAGAATAAGAACTTGCTAGCTGGGACCCACGTACATGAACCTGACATCTGGGACCCATTTGACTAGTGGACCTTTTTTATATTACAAAAAAACTAAACCTTTCTAGCAGAAAAGGCCACGGCCCCAAAATGAGAAGGCTTAATTGTTGGGCTTGGCCCATCTACCTAGCCAAAATTAATATGAGAAAAAACACAAATAGGCCGAATTGTTGGGCTAGGCCCATGTAGAAAACCGAATTGGACCGGGCTGAATCTTGTGCCACATTAGCTTGCCACGCTGGATGCCTACGTGGCCTGGGGAGGTTGCTAGTGACCAAAACGCCACAGTAGGAATATTTTGGTCGTAAACGTCCACGACCTTCTCACAGAGAAGGTTGCTATAGTCAGTTAACGACCCTCATCTTTTGACCTTATGTTTTTGGTCACGAAAAGGTCACAACTTGAAAACAGTGACCTCTCAGTGACCAATAGTGGTGGTCACAAGTTGACATATTTCTTGTAGTGAACTAACAACGCTATAAGAGGGGCTGAGCAAAGCGGTAACATAGCCAAACAACGGTTTGCTAGGAAGGGTGTCAAAGGTTAGAGGTTCATGGCAATTTGGGGAGGCTTGAAGAACAAGTGATAGGAAGCGCATCATGATAGGGAACGTAGTAATTTCAAAAAAATTCCTACGCACACGCAAGATCATGGTGATGACATAGCAACGAGGGGAGAGTGTTGTCTACGTACCCTCGTAGACCGAAGCGGAAGCGTTGACGCAGCGTAGAGGAAGTAGTCGTACGTCTTCCCGGTTCAACCGATCCAGGCACCGTTACTCCGGCACCTCCGAGTTCTTGACACACGTCAGCTCGATGACGCACCCTCGCTCTCCAATCCATGAGAGGCTCAGGGGAGTTCCACAAGACGACGGCGTGGTAGCGATCTTGATGTTCTCTGTCGCAGGCTTCGCCTAAGCACCGCTACAATATGACCGAGGTGTAATATCATGGAGAGGGGCACCGCACACGGCTAAGGAACGATCAATGATCAACTTGTGTGTTCTAGGGTGCCCCCTACCCCCGTATATAAAGGAGGGAGGGAGTAGGTGGCCGGCCCAAGGGGGGCGCGCCATAGGGGAGGGGGAAACCTACTCCAAGTAGGTTTCCCCCCCTTTTCCTTATCTTATTTGGAGGTGGAAGGAAAGAGTACTAGTATTAGGAATAAGTACTAGTAGTAGTAATAGGAAGAGGGGGAAGGAGAAAGGAAAGGGGGGGCCAGCCCCCCTCCCTTGTTCCTTCTCCCTTCTTCCTATATGGGCCCAATAAGGCCCATATACCTCCCGGGGTTCCAAGAACCTCCGGAGCTCCAAACTTCTCCTAACCTTTCCGGTGTCCAAATATATCCGTCCAATATATCAATCTTTATGTCTCGACCATTTCGAGACTCCTCGTCATGTCCGTGATCACATCCGGACTCGAACAAACTTCGGTACATCAAAATACATAAACTCATAATATAACATCATCGAAACCTTAAGCGTGCGGACCCTACGGTTCGAGAACAATGTAGACATGACCGAGACACATCTTCGTCAATAACCAATAGCGGGACCTGGATGCCCATATTGGTTCCTACATATTCTACGAAGATCTTTATCGGTCAAACCGCATAACAACATACGTTATTCCTTTGTCATCGGTATGTTACTTGCCCGAGATTTGATCGTCGGTATCCAATACCTAGTTCAATCTTGTTACCGCAAGTCTCTTTACTCGTTCCGAATCGTCATCTCATAACTAACTCATTAGTTACATGCTTGCAAGGCTTGGGTGATGAGTATTACCGAGAGGGCCCAGAGATACCTCTCCAGGCAATCGGAGTGACAAAACCTAATCTCGAATTATGCTAACTCAACATGTACTTTCGTAAACACCGTAGTACTCCTTTATAATCACCCGATTCGTTGTGGCGTTTGGTAGTACCCAAAGTGTTCTTCCGTAAACGGAGTTACACAATTCTCATAGTTACAGGAACATGTATAAGTCATGAAGGAAGCAATAGCGAATACTAAGCGATCAAGTGCTAAGCTAACGGGATGGGTCATGTCAATCACATCATTCTCCTAATGATGTGATCCCATTAATCAAATGACAACACATGTCTATGGTTAGGAAACATAACCATCTTTGATTAATGAGCTAGTCAAGTAGAGGCATACCAGTGACTATATGTTTGTCTATGTATTCACACATGTATCATGTTTCCGGTTAATACAATTCTAGCATGAATAATAAACATTTATCATGATATGAGGAAATAAATAATAAATTTATTATTGCCTCTAGGGCATATTTCCTTCAGTCTCCCACTTGCACTAGAGTCAATAATCTAGATTACACAGTAATGATTCTAACACCCATTGTCGTGGATTTGTCACGGCAGATGTCCTAGCGAAAGGACTTAGTCGTGGAGCCATCGCTACGAGTTTACTTGAAGGGGTTAAAGCAGACACAAAGACACAAGGGTTTATACTAGTTCGGCCCCTTCGATGAAGGTAAAAGCCTACATCTAGTTGTGATGGAATTGATGTGGTCTCGATGGCTAGGGAGCAAAACAAGCTTCACCTAGGCTCGAGTTGTGGTTGTCTGTCCTTGAACCGTCGCCGAGTCGTCCCCTTATATACACGGGTGACGCCCGTCGATTCATAGAGTCCCAACCGGTTCATACTCGTATCCCGGTCGGTATCTCTCTATTCCTAACTTACAATACAAGTTATACATCTGGCGGTTTTGGCTACAAGTTCTAAACCGACTACAGGCCTTGGGCCTTCCTTTGCTTATACCACTAACGGAGTTAACCCGGCCCAGGCTGGCGGTTTACACCTAGTGGTAATATCCCCAACATTAGGCCCCAGATTGATTTGAACTGGTTCATGTCAATCCTTTACAAAAACTTGCATCTTGGACATCTTCTAGTGACTGGTAAACCGCCATATCGTCATCACTTCGTTACTGTAAAACGGCATGACGTCATCCTCGAAAATTTTATCATTTATAACGCCTCTTTTAATAGCAGCCTCGGATCCACGCGCTTGACCTAGCTTGGTTGCCTTATAAATAGGACCGAAAGGTCATTTCTTTCTTCCCTTCGTCCCCTCTTCTTCGTCTTCCTCGCACCGCTGGTCTTGGAGCTCCGCCACCGTCGTCGACTTCTGCCTCATCCTGGGCTGCTGCATCGACCTGAACGTACCAGAGCATTGCGTCCTCTTTTCGCGTCTTCTCCGTTACCGGTAAGCTTCTTCCCCTTCTTGACCTAGATCTGTTTTTAGGGTTCCAGTTTCATACTGTGTTCTTCGCGCGTTCATATCTGTTCTTTTTAACTTTGAACAAATCCGTGAACCTGTGCTGTATTTGATAGCGATCCCTGCACATCCACTGTATTTTCTCATCTCCAGTCCATGAATCTTCCGCATATATATATGCTCCATAGTTTACTTCTGTTTCTGCCTTATTTCCGTGAAACATTTTCTGTTTTCTGTAAGCTTGCGTTTGATTCGCAGCTATAATAGGATCTTGTGAAACTTGTTTCTGCATATTTAGCTATCCATAGCTTCAATCGCTTCCAATGCCTAGATCAGGCGGTTTAACTCACCATAGGAAGAAAACTGCTAAACCGGCACATATATATCATTAGTCCCCTTGTTGAACCGCCAGAATTCACCTGATACCGTATCACAGGAAACCGGTTTGTAGACACTGCCTCCGGTTTATCATAGTTTTAGATCAATTCCTTGTACCAAGCATATTCCTGAACCGGATCAACTATTTTTTGTAGATCTTACCATGGCCAAACAAGTGTATGAATGCAATCGGTTCCTTCTCGCATCACCGAATCACGGTGAATGATCTAGTCTCGATTGGCGCTTTAGACGACAAAGATACGATCCATTGGAGGGTCCCTGGAGAAGAATGCCCTCCTACACCTCAAGAAGGAGAGGTTGTGGTCTTCGCAGATCACCTGGCCCGGGGCTTCAAACCGCCTGGCTCTAAATTTTACCGGGACGTGCTAGCCAATTTTTAGCTCCGTCCCCAGGATATTGGCCCCAACTCTGTCACCAATTTATGCCACTTTCAAGTACTATCTGAAGTATATCTTCAAGAGGAACCTTCTGTTGAACTGTTTAGAGACCTCTTCCATTTAAAACGTCGTACTGAATTCACCGACGGCCCCAATACTGAATTGGGTGGCATGGCTATTCAAAAGAGGAAGGAGATCACCTATCCCCACGTCAAACTCCATACTCACCCCAAGGAGTGGAATGCGACTTGGTTTTATTGCAAAGATACTTCTCCTGAAGGTGAAAATCCCTTACGGCTTTACGTCGGGCGGCCGAGCAACACCCATCCGTTTCCACAAAGATTGAGCGCCAAAGATAGAAGCAAATATGCCCCGCAACTATCCAAACTCCGAGCTTTTATGGCTAACGGTTTGACAGGAATAGACCTTGCACGCTGCTGGTTATCATGGGGCATACTACCTCTGAGCCGACGCTCCGGTTTGATGTGCCAGTATACTAATAATGTCGATGACCCACTCCGACACACCAAAATCCAACTCTCTGATGATGAAGTTCAGACTCAGAAAAAGATGTTGAATGAACCGGAGCATCTCGTGCTCAAACCGTCTGCCTCCTTCTCGCACCACCAACAAACCGCCAAAGGTAAGCTTTAGTTGCTCTGTCATTAAACTCATATCTTGCTTTATGTGTCCGACATTTGACTATTTCGATCCAGGTGATAATCCGTTTTGGAGCAAGAAACTCTCACAAGATAAAGCGGAGAAAGCGTATGCGCCAACCCGCCTAAAACCAAAGTTGTTAAGAAACCAGCTCACAGGAGAAAAACCACCGCTTCATCTGACCCAGCCATTGACGATGATGTGGGTAATCAGGATCTTGAGGTAGAACTTGATTCTCTTGGCTTGCTTTTTACGCGCCTTATTGATGATGATGCTTGTCAGGACGACGCTGAGGCCAGCAATGTAGGATTCGCTGAGGTAACTATTCTCTCTTCCGATTCAGAAAATTTGCCCTTGCCAAAATTTCGCCAGGCAAGCCGGAAAGTCAATTTTTCTCACCCTCTTGCTTATTTGGATCCCAAATTTCTTATGAAGACGCAGCAACATGAAGCTCGCCGCACAACCCGGCATAGTGGTCAGGTAGTTACCTCTGCCGGTTTACCAAACAGCCCGGTTCGAAAGCGCCGCTCCGAGGTCTCCGACCTTTTTATTGCTTTAAATTCTAAAGCGGGTTTCTTCCGTCAACCTCTTAATCCGTCCGACTCCGATTATCAGGTCACTTCCCATTCATCCTCTGGTGAATCATCGGCCACTCAGTTACCACCTTTGAAGATAGCCGTTGGGTAAATCAAACCGAGCATATGCTTCTAGTGTATTTGTGCAATGGCTTATGTTTTTCACTGACTTTGTTTTTTCTCTTAGAACCAAACCAAAACCCAGCAAGAAGGCCCCTTTGGATAAAACGGCTGAAGAAGATACCGCCCCAGATCATTATAAAATGGCAGATTTTGAAAATTTTGCCTCTGAAGATATTCCCAGTGATCCTCCGTTGCAAGATGATGTTGCACCCGTAGAGAGGCTTGTTAATGCTTCAATCTCTGCCGATCCGCTTTGTCGACTCCGTCGGTTTGATAAATCCCACAGATCCTGCCGACAAAACGGCCGTGCCCACACAATCCGTCCGAGTCCAAAGATGATGACGCTGTGATTATTGGTATGGGTCGTCCGAACCGGAAATCTCGCAACCTTAACCAGCACACTTGTGAAAGAAGATTTTTCCGCTTTGAATAAAGGAAAATGGGATGTTGAATCGAGACATATGCTTTGCTCGAGTGCCCAAGACCTTCATTCCGCTATTTAAACCGGCTTTATACTAGCCGTGACTATGAAGCTGGCCTGGTCAAGTTGATGAGAGACAAGTTTGAGGTAACCCACTCCTTTACTTACTGCCATTATATCAGTCCTTCTAGCCCCCAAGGGCCGGTTTGCAATCTTGATCAAACCGGGACTTGAATATATTCCTTAACAATTTTGAAATCCACCTGCATAGCCCCCAAGGGCCGGTTTATCTTTACATACGTAAACCGGGGCTTCAATAAAAAGCTGTCCGTTGACACATACGTAGATCAAATAGCCATTAGCCCCCAAGTGCCAAGTTGAATACTTGTATTGAGCTTGGGACTTTGCCATCTAGTAATATGTATAAAAACCGAAGGTGCATTAGCCCCAAGTGTCAAGCATATAACTTTGTTGTGTGGTTGAGACTTGCACTTTCTTGAACCGCTTGTTGAAAATATCGCCTATATGCAGGTGAGGTGAAAATCAAGGAGGACCGGATTGCCGATTTACAAGAGGCGTTGAAAACCCAAAGCGTCAAACAGAGAAGGCCAAGAAAGAATTAACCAAAGGCCTTGAACGCCATCAACAAGCAAGGAAGGCTTCAAGAAAGAACAGCTGATTGGGCCACCGAGAAGGCCAATTTAATCAAACGAGCGTAAAATGCCGGTTACCCTTAAACCGTGGTAGATGATCCGACAACAGAAGCGGCAAGTGCATTCCATGACCGCGCAATCTTTGGTAAGCTCCTTCGAACATTTGTGATGCGTTGAACATGCTGTAGTATAAATCCGGTTTGAGACTATCTCTTTGTTGTTGTAGGCACACGCATCGGGCACTTAGGAAACGATGTGCGGAAGAAACTGAAGGCTGTGTACACCTTAGTAGAACAGCTATATACCGAGCCCAACGGATCATCACCACAGCTTCTCATAATAACCCGCACCTTCCTTACTCCGTGATACTCAATAGGTTGTCTATGCTTCCCGCCCGGATTGAGGAGGTGAAGAAATCTCTTTGCCCGGAGCCATTAATGCGTTGATCCGAGCCAAGGCATGGGTACCAGATTTTGACCCGTGGAAGCAGCTCAAGGCTACCCCAAAGGTGAAGGAAGATGGTTCTGAATTTAATGAAGAGGATTTACGGCGATAAATCGTGCAAAGGCGCCTCCGCCTGTCACCGGTCAAGAAGCGACTTGACACATTATCAAGCACAAGACAATGACCGTAACAAGCGAGTGTCCGCCCCAACTTTTGAAGCGGAAAATCTGATCCCTCCAATCCGTAAGCATACTTACGCCTCGATATTGAACCGCCTTCCCGATCCATGAAGAGGCTGTTTTCCAAGCTTTAATGGGAATCGATCGACCATTTGTTGATTTCCACCAATGGGTAGAGACGAGGAAGTCAAGCGGCGGAGGATGAGGAGCGTGCTTGAACCGGAGGCCGTTGAAATAGATGTCGCTGGCTCTTGCCCAAAGAACAATGATTTTTTTGGGCACCGTGTTGCCTTGTAATAACTTAGTTAATACTTCCATCTTGAATATGCCTTCGTGCATAAGTACTTAAGCTTTTGCTCGATTAAGTATTTCCCGCAACCGTAAAAATTTGAACTTCGTGGCGGTTATACCGCCACGGTTTATGATGTTGAATATATGTATCGAAATATAACAAATATGTGATACAAATACCTGCCATGTCTGGCATGAAGTCATGCGTAGCTGCTTAAAGCGGAGGTCTTAGAGACCATTACCGCTCGATAAAGCGGGAGAGAACAGCTCCCATATAAACTGTCTTTGAATCAACACAAGCCCCTTGTTACTTGATGATGATAACAAGAAAAGGTAAACCGGCGACGTCTCCAGCTTAAAGGAAATCAAATTCATCGGCTTAACTGAAAAAGGTGTTTTGTTTGATAAAAGAAATCCAACAAAAACAAATATCAAAGAAACCATGAAAACAAATGGAAACCAAGGCAATGATAAATCCTTTGTATACACATACGCTATATTGAGCTGTTCAGATGGCATTACCATGGTCGGACAGATCAAGCCCCAATAGGTGTGACTATGATTCAAGTCAACCAGTCCCCAAATGACTCGTTGGCATATATGCGGATCAAGAGGCGTGGTAATGGTTCGGTTCACCATTCCCCCAAGTGATGCGATGGCCTTAGGTCGACCAAGAGGCGTGACTGGTTCAGACTTGACCGTGTCCCTAAGTGATCTGGTGGTATCGCCATCAAAAGGTGTTCGTTGGTTCGGACTCACCAAGGCCCCTAGTGATATACAAAAAGCAAATGTCAAGGGTAAACCGAGGCCGCTTTAAAAAACAGAGCCACCCATGTAACCACACATGATGAGAAAGACAGAGACCCCGGTTTAGCCGAGGCTCGGTTTTATTATATCAAGATAATATATACATTGTCATGATATGTACATAAATAGAACCGAGGGCTCAAGTGTAGTAAGGTCAAGATGAGCTATGTTCCATGGCCTGTTGGTCTCCTCCTCCGACGTCGTGAGTCTTTATGCTCTCGAATATCAATCGATAGTATGACCCGTTGTGCGATTCTGTCGACCACAAAGGGTCCTTCCCAAGATGGGGATAACTTGTGCATATCTCGTTCGGTCTTGGATGAGCCAAGCACCAAATCTCCTTCTTGAAAGGTTCGGTTTTAACCCGCGATCGTGATAACGACGAAGATCTTGCCGGTAAATCGCCGAACGAGCAGTTGCCATATCACGCCCTCATCCAATAGGTCCAAAGCGCCTTGCCGTGCCGCCTCGTTGTCCGCTTCAACATAAGCCGCCACACGGGCGAATCGTGCGGATATCGCCGGGAGAACTGCCTCGCTCCATAGACCATGAAGAACGGTGTATATCCAATGGACCGGTTTGGTGTAGTATTGATACTCCATAGCACCGATGGTAGTTCTTCAACCTAGCACCCTGGTGTCCTCTGTAACGGGACCATAAGCCTAGGTTTGATGCCTCGTAAGATCTCTTGATTAGCTCGTTACGCCTGTCCGTTGGACTGGGGTGAGCCATCGACGACACGCAAGCGGATGTGCTCACGCTCACGTAACTCTTTCATAGCACCCTTGGATAAATTGGTACCATTGTCGAAATGATACTGTGGAAAGCCAAACCGAAGATCACCTTTTGATGAACTCAGACCGCTGTTGCTGCATCACACTTGGCCGACAGCTCGCTTCAACCCACTTGGTAAATTTGTTCATCGCCACCAAAAGGTGGGTCTTCTTATCCTTGGATCGCTTAAAGGGTCCGACCATATCCAGCCCCAAGTTGCAAATGGCCACGTTATTGGGATCATCCTCAACTCTTGTGCCGTACATGAGCACGCCTTGAAAATTTCGACATCCATCACACCGCTTAACCAAGTCCTCCGCATCGGCGTGTCTTCACAACCAAGAAACCCGTGATTTAAACGCCTTTGCCACCAGAGACTTTGAACCGGCGTGATGTCCACAATCCCCTTCATGGATTTCTCTTAAGATTTCATAGCCTTCTTCAGGAGAAACACAACGTTGAAATGCCCCTGATATACTGCAATGATGCAACTCACCATTAAGAATCGTCATAGACTTGGAGCGCCGGACTATCTGTCTGGCCAGAATCTCATCTTCTGGCAATTCCCCTCGAGTCATATACGCAAGAAAAGGAACCGTCCAATCCGGAATAGCATGTAGTGCTGCCACCAATTGAGCCTCCGGATCAGGAATAGCCAAATCCGCTTCACCTGGGAGCTGGACTGACGGATTGTGCAATACATCCAAAAAGACATTAGGCGGGACCGGTTTGCGCTGAGAACCCAAACGGCTTAAAGCGTCCGCCGCTTCATTCTTCCGGCGGTCCACATGATCCACTTGATAACCTTTGAAGCAACCCGCAATATTATCCACTTCCCGACGATATGCGGCCATGAGCGGTCCTTAGAGTCCCAAGTGCCGACACTTGCCGAGCCACAAGGTCCGAGTCACCAAAGCACTTAACCCGCTTAAGTTCATCTCTTTAGCCATCCGGAGACCATGGAGCAAGGCTTCAGATTCAGCTGCATTATTAGTACAAGGAACATTAAGCGGAGAACATAACAAAACTTATCACCTCGTGGGAAGTTAAAATGACTCCAACCCGAGCCTTCCAACCGCCTCGATCCATCGAAATGAATAGTCCAATACATGTGATCCGGCTTCTCCTCCGTGCTTGTAACTCCGCCCAATCATTAATGAAATAAACAAGTGCTTGAGACTTCACCGCTGTCCGTGGTATATACTTTAGTCCATGCGCCCAAGCTCTATAGCCCATTTGGCAATCCGCCGATCGCCTCCGGCTCAGATGATATCACCCAAAGGAGCTGAATCGACCATCGTGATGGGGTGCCCTTGGAAATATTGCTTCAATTTCCGATCGCCATGAAAACACCATAGACTAGCTTCGCCAATGCGGATACCTTTGCTTGGACTCAATAAGCACCTCATCGATATAATAAACCAGCCACGAACCGGATATTCCTTGCTCGCTCCTTGCATTCCACCACAATAGCCACGCTTAATCGCCGAGCATTGGCTGCGACATATAACAACAAGGGCTCCTTGTCAACCGGAGCCGCAAGAACAGGTGGATTGGCCAATTGCCGCTTAAGTCCTCAAATGCTTCATCGCAATGGACTCTGCATTTAAATTATCTGCCTTCCTCAAAGATTCGGTACAAAGGATGGCCTTTTCTCCGAGGCGGCCGATAAACCGCTCAACGCAGCGATTCGCCCGCCAAACGCTGAACATCATTGATACACTTCGGTTTAGCCAAGGAAGTAATAGCTTTAATTTTCTCCGGATTAGCCTCAATTCCTCTGTTAGATACCAGGAAACCCAATAACTTGCCTGCCGGAACACCAAAGACGCATTTGGCCGGATTAAGCATCATCTTGTAAATGCGCAAGTTGTCAAAGGTTTCCTTTAAATCATCCACCAGCGTCTCCTTTTGTCTTGATTTCACTACAATATCATCCACATAAGCATGCACATTGCGGCCGATCTGTGTATGCAGGCAATTCTGTACACACCGCTGATAAGTAGCCTGAGCGCTCTTGAGCCCGAAAGGCATAGATACATAACAGAAGGCTCCAAAGGGAGTAATAAACGCTGTTTTCTCCTGGTCCTTAACTGCCATTTTGATCTGATGATATCCAGAGTACGCATCCAAAAAACTTAAACGCTCGCAGCCCGCTATGGCATCAATAATCTGATCAATGCGGGGGAGGGCAAAAGGATCCGCTGGATAGGCCTTGTTAAGATCTGTGTAATCCACACACATATGCTTAAGGACCAGCACCGGATTAGCAAGCCACTCTGGATGAAACACTTCAATGATAAAGCCAGCTGCCAAAAGCCTGGCCACTTCCTCTCCAATGGCTTTGCGCCTTTCTTCATTAAACCGGCGGAGGAACTGTTTCACCGGTTTATACTTAGGATCCACATTAAGTGTGTGCTCACGAGTTCCTCGGACACCGCATGTCGATGGCTTCCATGCAAAGATATCTCGATTCTCACGGATGAACTCGATGAGCGCCTTTCCTATTTGGGATCCAGATTGGCACCGACAAAGGAACTGCTTGGACGAATCGCTGGCACGAAGTCAACAAGTTTAGTCTCAACACCGATTTAAACTTCAGATCCGACTCATGCTCAGAGTTGGTTTCTTTAAAGGGTCATATCTCGCGGATCAACATTGTCCTTATAGAACTTCAACTCCTCCATGGCACAAACCGCCTCGCATAAGCTGCATCACCTTCCTCACATTCCAAAGCGACCGGCGGCTTCCATGCACCGTTATCGCTCCTTGTAACCCGCATCTTGAGCTGCAAGTAAATATAACAAGGTCGTGCCATGAACTTAGCATAAGCCGCCGCCCGAACAAGGCGTGATATGGACTCGGATCTTCACTACCTCAAAGGTTAGTTTTTCGCACCAGAATCGTGCTCGCTCCAAAAGCCACATCCGTATGCATCTTACTAACAGATATGCAGATTTGCCCGGTACTACACCATGGAACACTTGTATTGGACGGTCCGAGATCCTTGTCCGTTAGGCCCATGCGGCGGAAAGTTTCATAATATAGTATGTTAATATCGCTTCTCCGCCCATAAGTACCTTGGTGAACTTATAACCCCCACCGAGGGTCTACCACCAATGCTAGCTGGCCCGGATTATCAACCCGGAGGATGGTCCTCTCTCGCTCCACACGATAGGCTGCTCGACCAGCGAAATAACGCGGCAAGGCTCGCTCAACAGCGTTCCATCGCCGCCAGAAGTTTCCGATCGCGCTTATCCAAGCTAGTCGTGAAAACATGATATTGCCCATTGTTCAACCGCTTCGTTGGCTCGATAACCCGATCGCTGCTGCTTCGCCGGCCGCTCGATTATTCTCGATTATTATGACCGCCGATTAAGACTCAACCGAAGCTCCATCGTGACCCGCCCGTGGAAACCGGATCCTGAACCGCCACCGCACTTCGGTCATATCGGAAGGCATTAGAGTTTTTGAACTCCCGCATAATATAACAATCTTTCCAGAGGTGGGTAGTGGCGACTCTTTCGTCCCCTGCTTTGGGCAAGGCTGATTTAATAAGTAATTCAAGCTGCTCGCATTGGGACCCCATTACGATTTGTCGCTTTACCTCTGCGCCGCTGCCCCTCGTCTTGTGCATTAGTATTGGCCACGAAATCCATGTTGCCATCCGCTGGCGCTTGCCTCCGCTTCCATGACCCGCCGGTTTGTACTGCCGCCCTTGAGTTGCCATTCTTCTTTCCTTCCTCGCTTCATCATCATCAGCCTCGGGATCCTTGGTACCGTCTCAATCAAGATATTTCACCAACGCGCCATGAGGGTTCCCATGTCATTACAGAACCGCCTCATGCGCCCCAATTTCAATTTTAAGGGCTCAAACCGCAATTGCCTTCTAGGGTTAAGATCGCAGCGTCGGCGCTGATCCCGCGAGATGAGTGCAAAATCTCAAACACGGCGCATCCAACGGGTCGTTGACTCTCCTTCCTCCTCGACACAAGCCGCCAGTCTACTATGGACTTGGGCTGCTTACATGTATCCTTGAAATTTGGATAAACCGGCCCGCAATCGGGCCCATGAGCTGATAGAGTTGGGCGGTAGGCTCTTCAACCAAGTACGAGCCGTGCCTTCAAGCATCATGGTGAAATATTTTGCACACGCAGCCTCATCCACGCCTAGCATCTCCATGGCCATCTCATAACTTTCACCCACGCTTGGGGACAAATCGGCGTGTAATTCGCACCTTGCGCGACCCTTGAAGTCTTTAGGCAGGCGACATTGTGTAAAGCGGGATCAAACAGGCACCCCTAAAGCGGATGCGACTCGGTCCGGCGAAGGTGGTAGGGCGAACCGGCGAAGTTGGCTCGCGTCATCCTGTGGCCGCCAATTCGCCTCCTTCGCCGTTCGGGCCGGTCCACTACCTCCCGAGCATCGCGAACGCCACTGTCGGGTTATTGCCACGGGCGCTTCACGGTCCCGCGCATTGCTTGCTATGGCCGGCTCATCCATGCGCCGCTATAGCTCCCCGCTTGACGGGCGAGAATGAATTCGATCACGGCCGATGAATATGCTTCCCGCCGAATCGGTGCAGCCGAGAAGCTCCTTAACCCGACGCTCTCGATAAACTATGGTGAGTCCCTTCGATCGATAGCTTCCATCGCACGGCGGCTGCGACAAGGTTGTCCATAGGATTAGAATAATGGCCTGGGGTGTCTCGAACCGAGGGGAAACACGGATTCTCGCCGAGGGGCTCCATCAGCGAGGTTGACCATCGCCTCGCCCCGTGGCTCAATCCGGTTTGCCTCCCGGTGCTGGGGCGGATTACTGGGTCCAGCTCCTAGGGTCTGAAGAGATTTCTAGGATCAAACCCTAATGGTAGGCGTGATCTATATTTCCGCTTCAACACCTCCTGCGATGCACTCGTCAAGCATGAGTTTGTAGGCTCGGCGCCCGTGAGCGCCCGCTCGCCGCCATCCGCCTTTTTTCGCCGCTAGATCCGCTTTGGCTTGCATGATCTGCTCCTTCACCTTCGCACTTTCTGCATTATGGGCCTCTGATCCGCCGGTTGTCCTCTCGCCATGAGCGCAGCTAGTGCATCAAACAGTCCGATAGAACTTGAACCGGCGGGTGCTCCGGCCTCCCGCCTCGCCGCCACTCCCGCCGCTGATCCGGAAAGCATCGCCGCAGCGTTGAAGAGTGATTCGCCGTCTGCATCGCCATGAATATTCCAACCCGCTGATCTCGCTTGGGGGTCCAAAATATGCCGCCATCGAACAGCCCCCGATCATATCGCCCCATGAATCGGTACAATGATTCGCCTCTGTTGAAGATTCGCCGCGGAATAAACGACGGTCTCACTACCGTGTTACGAACCGGCGCCGTGTTCTCCTCCGTGGATGACCCCAACGAAGACACGCTTCACGGCCGGTTTAGCTGGTAGGTCTCACACGCCGAGCCGCCTCGACGAGGTCGGTGCAGATGTCCGCTCAGCCCAGCTCTCCCCAATCTTGCCGATGAAAACGTGTATGCCACCAAAGGGGACCCGGTACCAGACTCAATTGAATCGCCTCGACCCCATCCCGCATCGTCGATGTAGATCCGCCGCGACGACTCTTAGTCATCCAGCCCACGACGTAGCCTTCGAGTCCTTTGAGCTTGCCCTCCAAGATCGCCAAACCATCGTCGGCGATAGCCCCACGGTGGGCGCCAACCGTCGGGATTTGTCACGCAGATGTCCTAGCGAAAGGACTTAGTCGTGGAGCCATTGCTACGAAGTTTACTTGAAGGGGTTAAAGCGGACACAAAGACACAAGGGTTTATACTAGTTCGCCCCTTCGATGAAGGTAAAAGCCTACGCCTAGTTGTGATGGAATTGATGTGGTCTCGATGGCTAGGAGCAAAACAGCTTCGCTTAGGCTCGAGTTGTGGTTGTCTGTCTTGAACTGTCGCCGGTCGTCCCTTATATACACGGGTGACGCCTCACGATTCATAGAGTCCCAACCAGTTCATACTGTATCCCGGTCGGTATCTCTATTCCTAACTTACAATACAAGTTATACATCCGCCGGTTTACGGCTACAAGTTCTAAACCGACTACAGGCCTTGGGCCTTCCTTTGCTTATACCACTAACGGAGTTAACCCGGCCCAGGCTGGCCGGTTTACACCTAGTGGTAATATCCCCAACACCCATGGAGTCTTGGTGCTGATCATGTTTTGCTCGTGAGAGAGGCTTAGTCAATGGGTCTACAACATTCAGATCCGTATGTATCTTGCAAATCTCTATGTCTCCCACTTGGACTTGGTCCCAATGGAATTGAAGCGCCTCTTGATGTGCTTGGTCCTCTTGTGAAATTTGGATTCCTTTGCCAAGGCAATTGCACCAAGATTGTCACGTAAGATCTTCATTGGTCCCGATGCACTAGGTATGACACCTAGATCGGAAATGAACTCCTTCATCCGCACTCCTTCATTCGCCGCTTGTAAGCAGCTATGTACTCCGCTCACATGTAGATCCCGCCACGACGCTTTGTTTTGAATCGCACCAACTTACAGCTCCACCGCTTAATATAAACACGATCCGGTTTGCGATTTAGAATCGTCCGGATCGGTCAAAGCTTGCATCGACGTAACCATTTATGACTAGCTCTTTGTCACCTCCATATACGAGAAACATATCCTTAGTCCTTTCCGTGTATTTCGATGTTCTTGACCGCTGTCCAAAGGATCCACTCGATTACTTTGGTACCTACCGCCAAGCTTATTGCTAAGCATACGCCGGTCCGTACACAACATTGCATACATGATAGAGCCTATGGTCAAGCATAGGAACTTCTTTCATTTTCTCTCTATCTTCTGCGTGGTCGGGCATTGAGTTCGACTCAACTTCACACCTTGTAGCACAGCAAGAATCCTTTCTTTGCTCGATCCATTTTGAACTTTTTCAAAATTTTGTCAAGGTATGTGCTTTGTGAAAGTCCTATTAAGCGCCTTGATCTATCTCTATAGATCTTGATGCCCAATATGTAAGCAGCTTCACCGAGGTCTTTCATTGAAAAACTTTTATTCAAGTATCCCTTTATGCTATCCAGAAAGTCTATATCATTTCCAATTAATAATATGTCATCAACATATAAAACTAGAAATGCTACAGAGCTCCCACTCACTTTCTTGTAAATACAAAGCTTCTCCAAAAGTCCAGATAAAACCATATGCTTTGATCACATCACAAAGCGCTTATTCCAACTCCGAGATGCTTGCACCACCATAAATGGAACGTTGGAGCTTGCACACTTTGTCAAGACCTTTTGGATCAACAAAACCTTCAGTGCTGCATCATATACAACTCTTCTTCTAGAAATCCATTTAAGAATGCAGTCTTGACATCCATTTGCCAAATTTCATAATCATGAAATGCAGCAATAGCCAACATGATTCGACAGACTTAAGCATCGCCACGGGTGAGAAAGTCTCATCGTAGTCAACCCTTGAACTTGTCGAAAACCTTTGCAACAAGTCGAGCTTTGTAGACAGAATATTTCCATCGCGTCGCTTTCTTCTTAAAGATCCATTTATTCTCAATGGCTTGCCGATCATCGGCAAGTCAACCAAAGTCCATACTTTGTTTTCATACATGGATCCTATCTCGATTTCATGGCCTCTAGCCATTTTATGAATCTGGGCTCATCATCACTTCCTCATAGTTCGTGAGGTTCATCATGGTCAAGTAACATGACTTCCGAATAGGATTTCCGCACCACTCAGTGCGGATCTTATTCTAGTAGACCTCTGAGGTTCAAGAGAAACTTGATCTCAAGTTTCATGATCAATATCATTAGCTTCCTCACTAATTGGTGTAGTCGCCACAGAACCGGTTCTTGTGATGAACTACTTTCCAATAAGGGAGTAGATACTGCTTATCTCATCAAGTTCTACTTTCCTCCCACTCACTTCTTTTGAGAGAAACTCCTTCTCTAGAAAGGATCCGAATTTAGCAACGAAAATCTTGCCTCGGATCTGTGATAGAAGGTGTACCCAATAGTCTCTTTTGGGTATCCTATGAAGACACATTTTTCCGATTTGGGTTCGAGCTTATCTCGTTGAAGTTTCTTCACATAAGCATCGCAGCCCCAAACTTTGAGAAACGACAACTTTGGTTTCTTGCCAAACCACAGCTCATAAGGCGCCGCCTCAACGGATTTTGATGGTGCCCTATTTAACGTGAATGCGCCGCCTCTAAAGCATAACCCCAAAACGATAGTGGTAAATCGGTAAGAGACATCATAGATCGCACCACATCAAGTAAAGTACGACACGACGCTCGACACACCATTTCGCTGTGGTGTTCCGGTGGCGTGAGTTGCAAAACTATTCCACATTGTTTCAAATGTAAACCAAACTCGAACTCAAATATTCTCCTCCACGATCGATCGTAGAAATTTTATTTTCTTGTTACGATGATTTTCTACTTCACTCTGAAATTCTTTGAACTTTTCAAATGTTTCGCACTTGTGCTTCATCAAGTAGATATACCCATATCTGCTCAAATCATCTGTGAAGGTGAGAAAATAACGATATCCGCCACTAGCCTCAACATTCATCGGGCCACATACATCTCGTATGTATGATTTCCACAAATCTGTTGCTCTCTCCATAGAACCGAGAACGGTGTTTTGGTCATCTTGCCCATGAGGCACGGTTCGCAAGTACCAAGTGATTCATAATCAAGTGATTCCAAGTCCATCAAGATGGAGTTTCTTCATGCGTTTTATACCGATATGACCTAAACGGCAAGGCCACAAATATGTTGCACTATCATTATCAACTCTGCATCTTTTGGCTTCAACATTATGAATATGTGTATCACTACTACCGAGATTCAATAAAATAGACCACTCTTCAAGGGTGCATGACCATAAAAGATATTACTCATATAAATAGAACAACCATTATTCTCGATTTAAATGAATAACCGCCTCGCATCAAACAAGATCCAAATATAATGTTCATGCTCAACGCAGCACCAAATAACAATTATTCAGGTCTAAAACTAATCCCGATGGTAGATGTAGAGGTAGCGTGCCGACCGCGATCACATCGACTTTGGAACCATTTCCCACGCCGCATCGTCACCTCGCCCTTAGCTAATCTTCGCTTAATCCGTAGTCCCTGCTTCGAGTTGCAAATGTTAGCAATGTAACCAAGATCAAATACCCAAAGCTCTCGGGAGCATTAGTAAGGTACACATCAATAACATGTATATCACATATACCTTTGTTCACTTTGCCATCCTTCTTATCCGCCAAATACTTAGGGCAATTCCGCTTCCAAAGTCCACCGCTTGCGGTAGAAGCACTCGATTTCAGGCTTAGGTCCAGACTTGGGTTTCTTCTCTTGAGCAGCAACTTGTTTGCTGTTCTTTTGAAGTTCCCTCTTCTTCCCTTTGGCCCTTTTCTTGAAACCAATGGTCTTGTTGACCATCAACACTTGATGCTCCTTTTGATTTCTACCTCCGCTGCTTTCAAAGATTGCGAAGAGCTCGGGAATAGTCTTGTTCATCCCTTGCATATTATAGTTCATCACAAAGCTCTTGTAGCTTGGTGGCGTGATTGGAGAATTCATCAATGACGCTATCATCCGGAAGATTAACTCCCGCTTGAATCAAGTGATTATTATACCCGCACATTTTGAGTATATGCTCACCGACAGAATCGTTCTCCTCCATCTTGCAGTAGAGAACTTATTGGAGACTTCATATCTCTCAATCCGGCATTTGCTTGAAATATTAACTACAACTCTGAACATCTCATATGCTCCATGATGTTCAAAACGCCGTTGAAGACCCGGTTCTAAGCCGTAAAGCATGGCACATCGAACTATAGAGTAGTCATCACTTTGCTCGCGGACATTCTTAACGCCGCCGCCAGCATCAAGAGGCGTTCTGGCACCCAGCGGTGCTTCCAGGATGTAACTCTTACGTGCAGAATGAGGATAATCTCAAAGTTACGGACCCAATCCGTGTAATTTCTACCATCATCTTTCAACTTTGCTTTCTCAAGGAACGCCTTAAAATTCAACGGAACAACAAAGACGAGCCATCTATCTACAAACAAACATAGACAAGCAAAATACTATCAGTACTAAGTTCATGATAAATTTAAGTTCAATTAATCATATTACTTAAGAACTCCCACTTAGACAGACATCTCTAGTCATCTAAGTGATCACATGATCCAAATCAACTAAACCATGTCCGATCATCACGTGAGATGGAGTAGTTTCAATGGTGAACATCTCTATGTTGATCATATCTACTATATGATTCATGCTCGACCTTTCGGTCTCCGTGTTCCGAGGCCATATCTCATATGCTAGGCTCGTCAAGTATAACTCGAGTATTCCGCGTGTGCAACTGTTTTGCACCCGCTGTATTTGAACGTAGAGCCTATCACACCCGATCATCACGTGGTGTCTCAAAGACGAAGAACTTTCACAACGGTGCATACTCGGGAGAACACTTCTTGATAATTAGTGAGAGATCATCTTAAAATGCTACCGTCAATCAAAGCAAGATAAGATGCATAAAGGATAAACATCACATGCAATCAATATAAGTGATATGATATGGCCATCATCATCTTATGCTTGTGATCTCCATCTTCAAAGCACCGTCGTGATCACCATCGTCACCGGCGTGACACCTTGATCTCCATCGTAGCATCGTTGTCGTTACGCCATCTATTGCTTCTACGACTATCGCTACCGCTTAGTGATAAAGTAAACCAATTACTGTATGCTTTGCATTTCATACAATAAAGCGACAACCATATGGCTCCTCGCCATTGCCGATAACTTAGGTTACAAAACATGATCATCTCATACAATAAAATATAGCATCACGCCTTGGCCATATCACATCACAACATGCCCTGCAAAAACAAGTTAGACGCCCTCTACTTTGTTGTTGCAAATTTTACGTGGCTGCTACGGGCTTAAGCAAGAACCAATCTCACCTACGCATCAAAACCACAACGATAGTTTGTCAAATAGACTCCGCTTTAACCTTCACAAGGACCGGCGTAGCCACACTCGGTTCAACTAAAGTTGGAGAAACCGACACCGCTAGTCACCGTGTGCAAAGCACGGCGGTAAAACCAGTCTTATGTAAGCGTATGCGTAATGTCGGTCCGGCCGCTTCATCCAACAATACCGCTGAACCAAAGTATGACATGCTGGTAGGCAAGATGACTTATATCGTCCACAACTCACTTGTGTTCTACTCGCATATAACATCAAACCATAAAACCTAGGCTCGGATGCCACCGATAGGGAACGAGTAATTTCAAAATTTTCCTACGCACACGCAAGATCATGGTGATGACATAGCAACGAGGGAGAGTGTTGTCTACGCACTCGTGAGACCGAAGCGAAGCGCTGATGCAGCGTAGAGGAAGTAGTCGACGCCTTCCCGGTTCAACCGATCCAGCACCGCACTCTCGCACCTCCGAGTTCTTGACACACGACAGCTCGATGACGCACCTCGCTCTCCAATCCAATCGAGGCTCTGAGGGGAGTGCCACAAGACGACGGCATGGTGACGATCTTGATGTTCTCTCGCGCAGGCTTCGCCTAAGCACCGCCACAATATGACCGAGGTGTAATATCGTGGAGAGGGCACCGACACGCTAAGGAACGATCAATGATCAACTTGTGTGTTCTAGGGTGCCCCTACCCCGTATATAAAGGAGGGAGGGAGGAGGTGGCCGCCCAAGGGGGCGCCATAGGGGAGGGGGAAACCTACTCCAAGTAGGTTTCCTTTCCTTATCTTATTTGGAGGGGAAGGAAAGAGTACTAGTATTAGGAATAAGTACTAGTAGTAGTAATAGGAAGAGGGGAAGGAGAAAGGAAAGGGGGCCGCCCCTCCCCAATTCGGATTGGGCTGGGGGCGCCTCCCTTGTTCCTTCTCCCTTCTTCCTATATGGGCCCAATAAGGCCCATATACCTCCCGGGGGGTTCCGGCAACCTCCCGGAGCTCCAAACTTCTCAGGAACCTTTCCGGTGTCCAAATATATCCGTCCAATATCAATCTTTATGTCTCAACCATTTCGAGACTCCTCGTCATGTCCGTGATCACATCCGGGACTCCGAACAAACTTCGATACATCAAAATACATAAACTCATAATATAACTGTCATCGAAACCTTAAGCGTGTGGACCCTACGGTTCGAGAACAATGTAGACATGACCGAGACACGTCTCTGGTCAATAACCAATAGCGGGACCTGGATGCCCATATTGGTTCCTACATATTCTACGAAGATCTTTATCGGTCAAACCACATAAACATACGTTATTCCCTTTGTCATCGGTATGTTACTTGCCCGAGATTTGATCGTCGGTATCCAATACCTAGTTCAATCTCGTTACCAGCAAGTCTCTTTACTCGTTCCGTAATATGTCATCTCATAACTAACTCATTAGTTACATGCTTGCAAGGCTTGGGTGATGAGTATTACCGAGAGGGCCCAGAGATACCTCTCCGACAATCGGAGTGACAAAACCTAATCTCGAATTATGCTAACTCAACATGTACTTTCGAAAACACCTGTAGTACTCCTTTATAATCACCCGCTTATTCGCTGTGACGCTTGGTAGTACCCAAAGTGTTCTTCCGTAAACGAGAGTTACACAATTCTCATAGTTACAGAACATGTATAAGTCATGAAGGAAGCAATAATGTAATACTAAACGATCAAGTGCTAAGCTAACGGATGGGTCATGTCAATCACATCATTCTCCTAATGATGTGATCCCATTAATCAAATGACAACACATGTCTATGGTTAGGAAACATAACCATCTTTGATTAATGAGCTAGTCAAGTAAAGGCATACTAGTGACTATATGTTTGTCTATGTATTCACACATGTATCATGTTTCCGGTTAATACAATTCTAGCATGAATAATAAACATTTATCATGATATGAGGAAATAAATAATAACTTTATTATTGCCTCTAGGACATATTTCCTTCACATCATAGCGATAGAACAAAGCAACTAGCATAGCAATGATAGTAGTGAGATCCAGGTAGCGGTCATCTTGCCTGAAATCCCGCTAGGAAGAAGAACGAGTCCATGAAGAAGATGAAGCCACGAAGACGAACCAAGCGTGAGATTTAACGAATCCTCACGATCGCAACGAAACGGGAACTATCGAGAAGAAGCACACAACATGGTAAACACACCACACATAGACAAGACATGATGCACAACAAGCATGATGCATGGCAAAGCTACATGGAGCTACTCATGGTAAGAGATGATGCAATCAAGAACCACATATCAAGGCAAGTTTAAATGAGGCCGGAAACAACATATAACAATTCCGGTAAGTCCTCATATGCAAATTTAGAAATTTGTCCAGAACTGAATAAACCTTATGTTCAAGTTGTTAAACAGCAAGTTAAAGAGCATCAAGAGAATCTACACGAAATTCTAGTCAAGTTACATATAAAGTTCATTAGATTCGGAGCTACGGCCTAGAAGATATGAGCAAAACAAGTTAAACATGGCATTGATGCTAAATGCATCCAAACATCAAGCCAACACCTCAAAACAAGGATGCAACATGATAATATGAAACTTCATGCAAAATCAAGCAAGTTTCATATAGAGCACACTCAAAACGGAGCAACGGTTCAACACATACACTATACAAGTTTAAAGGACAAGCTGTCCAAAACAGCAACTAGGCATCTAGAAAGCATCAAAACAATAAGCTACAACATCCCAACGTGAAAACAAAAGGCATGTGCATGAAGTACAGGTAAAGCATGACAAAACATGAACACTGAGCTATCTCCATAAATCACTAGAACATGCTCAAAAGGACATGGCAAGATTGCAAATAATAACAGTTTCAGACTTAGCAGAAATAACATCAGGTTGCAATGTTTAGAGCTATCAAACAACATGTTACAGGAAGCTATCATGGAAAACAAAGGCATGGTATTAATCTACTAATAGAATATAACAAATACCCCTTACTGACCATGAGCCAAAATGGCACAAAAAATATGATGGCACCCATGTAAACATAGCAAGAGATATGACAGATTCATACATGGCAGGAACAACAATAAGTAGGCATGTTGGTGAGCTTGAACCACTCACCACAGAGCAATACATGGCATGACAAGGCAACCAACAATAATAAGGTATATTTATGAAGCTAAACATGGCAATAGCAAGTTCATAGGGTGCATGGATCATTAGCAAAGCTCATGGCAAAACTGGACTTAATGTTAACAGACTGACAACAACGTTATTTAGCAAGTTTGGAGCATGATATGAACAATCTACAGCAAGCTATAAATGCAACCAGGGGCATGGATGGATAGAGCATGACATGTATAACAAAACATCCTTAGTGAACATCTCCAGATTATGCATAGAATGACTTGTAGCAGCAGGTTTACATAGCATCATAATATAGCAGAATCAGCCTAGCAAAACAGCAACAGCAAGTACCCTACTTAACAAGCTTGATGCATTCACTACACAACTCAAAAAAAATACATGGATGGCACCCGTGTGAAGATGGGATGACATATCACAAAACATATGTAGAGCTCATGCTCATAGGATGCACACACAAAATGCAACGAAAAAGACAAAACAGCAAATTATAACAGTTTCAGCAGATTAACATCATATAGCACTCTTGCAACAATGATTCAGGCATCAAGATGGACTCAAATGAACATGATGCGATGGAATGAAATGAAGTACTCGTCGGGACGAACAATTTGACATATTACACGCACAAAACGGAACAGTATGCACGGAGTTACAGCATGTCAAATATGGCACCAGAATATGCAAATTTCAGGGACTTGGAGGAAAACGAGGGGGGGGGGGAGAAAGTCAACCGTCGATCCAGACGAGGCGGGCTGAGCTCGCCGAGCTAGCGCCGAGACGAGGAGGGAGGCGGATGGGGGGCGGCGACGGGCGACGATGGCCGAGGCGGCACGGGCGGCGCGGCTGCGGGAGTCGCCGGATCCGGCGATCAGACCGAGCTCGCTGCCTCGGGCGCTGAGGCGCGGACGGCGGCGGCGGATATGGCTCGGGCGGCGGAGCAGGTGGCTGTGGCAGGCGGCGGCGACGCGAGGAGACGCAGGGCGGCGGCGCCGACGGGAGGCGATACGGCGGTGAAAGCGGCGGCGGCGGCGGCGGGAGGCGAGCGCGGCGGCGGCGGGCAGTGGCGGGCGGAGCACGCCAACATGGCGCAAGGCGCGTCCCACGGGCGGCGCGGCGTGGGCGGGAGGGCCTTGATGGGCCCCGGCGGTGGCGCGGAGAGAGAGGAGGCATGGGGACATGTGGCGGCGCGGGAGAGGGTGGACGGCGGCGGCGGAATTCGTCCAGCGGCGCGCGGACATGTCCGGGCGCGGGGTGGACGTGTCCGGCGGCGCGAGGATGAAGATGGCTAGGGTTAGACCAGGATTTTGGGGAGGGGCACATATTTATAGGTAGAGGGAGCTAGGAGGATCCAAATGGGGTGCGGTTTTTTGGCCACGTGATCGTGATCGAACGACCGAGAGCATGGAGGGGGTTTGGATGGGTTTTGGGCCACTTTGGAGGGGGTGTTGGGCTGCAAAAAAAGAGGCTTTTACGGTTACCTGGTTAACCGTTGGAGTATCAAACGACCTCCAAATGGCACGAAACTTGACAGGCGGTCTACCTGTGGTGTACCAAGGCCACTTGGCAAACCTCGGTCCATTCCGAGAATGTTTAACACCCGCTCAAAACGAGAGACAAAAGGGGGGACGCCGGAGGACATAGGAGTGCCGGATTGCAAAACTGACAACGGGGAAAATGCTCGAATGCATGAGATGAACATGTATGCAAAATGAGATGCACATGATGACATGGCAAAATGCAACACGCAAGCAAAATACATGGCAATGACGGCGAATAATCGCGACACTGGCGATCGAATCCGGGCGCATCGTAAGTGCATCTAGTGCCCTTAGTGATTTTGGTGTATTGAAGACTTATAGGTTAAGGGACTGATGCGCTTGTGAGCGCATACAGGTCTATAAGTCTATGAGGAGTTTGATATTTACAAAGAAAGTCGACCCTAAAAATGAAGTTCTTCGATCAAGACTTCGCTATTCTGAAGACTTTCTGAAGACTTTGAAAGTGAAGAAATTGGTGTGACCTTGAAGACTTGATATTCAATTGAGGAACATGAAGCGTGAAGGCTTTTGTTTTCGTAGTTTCGCTTTCTTTCTTGAGTCATAGGAAACACCGTCATCGTTAAAGGGGGTCGAGGAAATACGAAGGAAAAATTTCCATGTGATGCTCAACTCAAAATCCTACACCTACCAATCCCTTCGAGTGAAGCCATTGAAATCTCATACTGATTCAATCAATTTCTTCAAAGGATGTGAGACGCAATTCTTCCGTCATCGAGGACTTTGCTCGATCGAGGAGTTAGGAATTCGCCAGGCGAATTGCCTACACAAAGGAGGAACATGATAGCCCTGAGGAATTTGAGAGTCAAATTTCCGACCATTGCTGTGCTGTGCGCCGGCTGTCCCAAAATATCTTATCCACCTAACGGTCATATCATTGAAGGGCATTTATGTCTTATCATGTCGGGCTGCTCCCTAGGCTATAAATAGCCGCCCCTACAACCACTAGTTGGTTGGCTGCTCCAAGAGAACTTGACACTTGTCATTTGAGAGCAACCCATCCTCCGAGGACTTTGAGCGAAAATCATCAAGTGAGGAAAATCCCAAAACCAAACCCCCACAAACCCAAAGTGATTGAGCATCACTGAAGAAATTGATCCCGCATGGATCCGACGCTTGTTACCTTTGAAGACTGTGCTTCTTCCGACGGTTAGGCGCCAAGGTCTAGAGCATCCAAGAGGAATTGTGGATCGCCGAGTGACCAAGTCTGTGAAGGTTTGGAAGTCACCAAGACTTACCACGAGTGATTGGACAAGGCTCGTGGTCTTAGTTCAAGGAGAATACGGTGAGGACTGGTGTCCCGAGTTGCGGCTCGCTGATCGGGTGTCCGGTCTCATGTGTCCTCGAGTTTAAATACTCACCGCTCCAACCAGACGCATAACTGAGACAACAGTTGGAACTGGTTTACCAAATCTTTGTCTTCACCAACCATCTGGTTCTATTTCCTCAACCCTTTCATTTCCTCATTACTATGTTGAGTGTTTGTTCATATCTGTGCTTGAAGACATTGACTGAAGACTTTCTCAATTTCCTCAGTTCAATTTCTTTAGTCTGTTTGTCTTCGTCTTGTGTTATCCTGTGATTACGCTTTCTATACTCTGTGCTTGTCTTCATTTCATCATGATGACTATGCTTGTATTCTGTTATGCTTACTTCTGAGTACTTATTCCGCTGCAAATAGTTCTTCACTAAGGAATTTCCTAACCAGCAAATTCCTTAGTGAAGAATTCATAAAAATCGCCTATTCACCCCCCCTCTAGTCGATATAATGCACTTTCAATTGGTATCAGAGCAAGGTACTCCCTTGTTCTGTGTGATTTTGGTTTAACCGCCTGGAGTTTTAGTTATGTCGACCGCAGGTATGAAGAAAGTGACATGCCCTATCTTTGACGGTCATGACTATCCCAAGTGGAAGGCCATGATGAGGAAGCGCCTCATGGCAATGAATAGCGAGCTGTGGACCGTCACTAAGATTGGTCTTACTGATCTATGCAAGATGGCGGATGCTGATGATATTCGCAAGTACACTCGACTTGACATCATGGCGAAGGATATCATCTGCTCCTGCCTATCCAGAGATCAATTCGGGCGCATTATGCATCTTGGCAATTCGAAGCTTATCTGGGACCGAATCTCTGATGTCTATGAAGGTCATCGAACCCGTCATGATCCCTGGTTTGAGGACTTCAAGGAATCTCTCAAAACAATGACTTTCGAGCCAGAATCATCAACTTCTGCATCATGTCTCATGGCAAACGGTGCTGAGGTAACCGAATGTTTCTCATCCGAGTTTTGTGACGATGAATCTGATAATGATGAATCTGATAATGATGAATCTGATGATGATATTGAATCTTATTATACCAAACTTATTTGCATTGCCACTAAACAACAAACGGCGTTGGAACAAGTTCAAAACATGCTAGACAAAAGTGATGATATGTTGAGAAAAGAAATGGATCAGTCAAAAGCATTGGGTGAATGTCTTCTAAGAATTCACTCCAATTTTGACGCCCTTCAAGATCAACACAATACCCTCTTGACTGATCACGAGAAGCTTTCTTCTGAATCTCTTCAAAGAAAGGAAGATCTTGAAAAACTAAGAGTGTGTTATGAAGATCTTCAGAAGGAGCGTGATTCATTACTAGCTCAACAAATCAGCGCTTCTCAGGAAGAATTTGTTCCTCCATGCTTAAAGTGCATTGAACGTGAATCTGCTAATTCTTCACCTGAATGTTCAAATGCTTCAACTGTTACAAATTCTTCATCCGCTCTGCTATCACTAATTCCTCATCCGAGGACATTACTAGTATCATCGACAATGCAGGGTTGAAGGAATTGTACATGACAGTATGTACAAAAGCCTCCAAGGGCATCGACACTTTGTGATGTGCTTAAAAGCGATCCTCAACAAAACCCTAGGAAAGAGGGTATTGCCTTTAGAGGAAACTCAATGTCGATGGAACATATTGAAGCCCGAGCGTACCCCAAAACCTCATGGGTTGTTGCAAAGGACTTCCAGCTGATCCATCTAACTTATCTGGCTTTACATGTGAATCTCCTCATTCTTCCGATGAGTCATTTGACTCCAACTATAAACTGCTCAAAAATCGAATGGTGAAGTATTTGCTAGATATGTTGGCACTAATCTGCAGAACGGTTCCCTATGAAGAAAATCTAGGTTCCCAAAAGTTATGTTGAAAGTCTTCAGGTGAATGTCCTCATGACACCACCTGTGAAGAACAGGAACCCCAGATCGAATTCTTCATATGGACCAAACTCTTCATATGGATCTAAGTCCTCATTCAGACCAAATTCCTCACATGGATCAAATTCCTCAAAAGGATAAAAGTCCTCATATGATTATCATCATGCTAACAACTCTGTCTCGCAGGGTAGAGGTAAGGGCTATGAATATGCGCATTATTCTTCAAACCATTATGTTCATAAGTCCTCGAAGAATTTGTCTGCTTATTCATATGCTTACCCTAACCCCTCTTATGTGAAACAAAATGGCTTGGCATCTTTGCCACCTTTCTCATATGGTGCTCGCAGAGTGATGAACTCTTTGCCACCCCTTCAAATGTGGGTGGTGAAGAAAAAGAACTAATATCTTCTGCAGGGTCAGGTCTCCAGACGTGCTTTAACGTCTCAAGAATTTGTCTTTGGGACCCGACAAAATTGCTCAAAGGACGCAGCGAATCATGATGAAATGAACCTTCATTTCACACGCCCTCATATCGCTATATCTGTTTCTCGCTTGATGAAATTCATCGATGAATTTGATATCATATTCTTCATCGATGAAGCATATGAGATTGTAAGCTACACTAATTCATCTGCAGGATGATCAACCCAAAACTACCGAATGGGTCCTCGATAGTGGATGTACGAATCACATGATGGTGACAAGAATCTATTGATGGATGCTCCTTATCACCGTCACCTCTGAAGCATATCATCTTTGCCGACAAAGGCAAAAGTCGTATTGGGTCTTGGTAAGGTTGCAATCTCTAAGGATAAACACATGGACAAAGTCATGCTTGTTGAGTCCTTAGGATACAATCTCATGTCGATCTCAATGCTATGTGATCTTGATATGGTTGTTGTCTTTGGCAAGTATCGCTGTGTTGTGATTATGGAAGTCGACAATTCCAAAGTCTTCAAGGCTTTAGGAGAGGAGATTTGTATATTGTTGATTTCTACAGACCACAACTAGCCGTGTGTCTACTTGCAAAAGCTTCGAAGGCTGGCTATGGCATCGACGACGTGGTCACGCAGCATGAGGAATTTGCACACGCTTGCGAAGAAGAAGTATGTCATTGGCATTGAGAATGTCAAATTCCTCAAGGATCACTTATGCGAGCTGTGAAGCTGGAAAATGACCAAGGCCAAGCATCCAAATAAGACTATCATGACCACTGCCCGTCCATTCGAATTACTTCACATGGACCTCTTCGGACCTAATCATTACTCAGCAGTCACTAATGATACATCTCTATACGGTTTTGTCATTGTTGATGATTACTCTCGATATACATGGGTACACATTGTTACTTACAAACATGAAGTGCAGGAAGTCTTCAAACGATTTTCCTCGAGGGCTTCAACCAACTTTGGTGTGAAGATCAAGCATATCGAAGTTACAATGGAACCGAGTTCAAGAATTCGGTCTTGATGCCTATCTTGATGAACTTGGTATTACTCATGAGTTATCTGCTCCCTATACTCCTCAAAGAAATGGCGCGTGGAGCACAAGAATGTAACTCTAGTTGAGATGGCTCATACTATGCTTGATGAATACAAAACGCCTCGGCTTTTTGGATTGATGCAATTGATATCGCGTGCCACATCATCAACAGAGTATATCTTCACAAATTCTTCAAGAAGACGGCCTATGAACTCCTCACCGACAAGAAACCCAATGTGAGTTATTTCAAAGTCTTCGTGCTAAATGTTGGATTAGAGATCCTCACCACAACTCTAAATTTGCACCAAAGCACATGAAGGTTTTATGCTTGGTTACGGAAGGAATCGCACACCTCTGAGTCTTCAACATTGTTCTTCACAAGATTGTTGATATCAGATGTGCGGTTCGATGAAACTAATGGCTCGCAAAGAGAGCACCTACCTTCTATGTTAGATGAACCAGCACCGAGGATTCTATCAAGTTCAAGGCAACTAAGGATGTCATTCAGATCAAGAATCCACCAAGAATTTATTCCTGCTCATGAAGAATGTCGAGCTGATGCACCAAGAACATGATGAGGAAAATGGTGTCAAGAAAATGCCGATCAAATTCCTCAACGACAACCAGCTCATCCTCGCGTTGCAAAAGAAGTGCAAGTGGAGAAGATCATCGATGACATTAGCGCACTAGGTCCTCTCACACGCTCAAAAGCTTCACATTTATCTAACTTTTTTGGGCACTATGATTTTGTCTCTATCACAAAGCCCACTAAGGTAGATGAAGCATTTCTGGAGCCGGAGTGGATTCAGGCTATGCAAGAAGAATTACATCAGTTTGAGCTTCACAATGTCTGGGAACTGGTCAATCGCCCAGATCCTCGCAAGCACAATATCATTGGCACAAAGTGGATCTACCGCAACAAGCAATATGAAAATGGCCTTGTGGTGAGGAATAAGGCACGACTAGTAGCTCAAGGCTACACACAGGTTGAAGGAATTGATTTCGATGAAACTTTTGCACCTGTTGCTAGACTTGAGGCTATTCGCATATTACTTACTTATGATAACCATCATGATATCATCTTATACCAAATGGATGTGAAAAGTGCATTCCTCAATGGTAAGCTTGAGGAAGAAGTATATGTTGCTCAACCCCCAGGTTTTGAAGATCCAAAGAATCCTGACAAAGTCTTCAGACTCAACAAGGCTCTCTATGGCCTCAAGCAAGCCCCTCGGGCGTGGTATGATACATTGAAGGAATTCTTCGTGAAGAATGGCTTCACACCCGGTTCACTCGACCCTACTCTCTTTACTAAATCTTATGATGGTGAACTGTTTGTGTGCCAAATATATGTTGATGATATTATCTTTGGCTGTCTCGACCAACATTATAGTGATGAATTTGCCTATATGATGAGTGAAGAATATCAAATGTCTATGATGGAGAGTTGAAATTCTTCTTAGGTCTCCAAATTAAATCACCAAGAATGGCATATTCATATCTCAGAGAAATACCTCAAAGATGTACTTGAGAAAATTCGCATGTAAGATTGCAAAGGCGTAAAATTCCTATGCCCACAAATGGCCATCTATGCAATCGATGAAAATGGTATTGACTTCGATCACAAGGTATACCGCCCATGATTGGTTCTTTATTGTACTTATGTGCATCTAGGCCGATATAATGCTTAGTGTTTGCATGTGTGCCCGATTTCAAGTTGCAATCAAGGAATCACACCATAAGGTCAGAAGCATATTCTTCGATATCTAGCTCACACACCAACACTAGGATTATGGTACCCCAAGGGCTCTGCTTTTGATCTCATTGATATTCGACTCGACTATGCTAGTGATTGTGTGGACCGCAAGTCAACATCCGGCACTTGTCATTTCCTCGCACGATCTTTGGTCCGTTGGTCCTCGAAGAAACAGAACTACGATCACCGCTTCATCGCGAAGCTGAATACATTGCTGCTGGCTCTTGTCAGTGCTCAATCGCTGGATGAAGCAAACCTCAAGGACTATGGCTTCAACGTGAAGAATGTGCCTCTCCTCTGCGACAATGAGAGTGCCATCAAGATTGCTCACAACCCGCTCAGACTCAAGACAAAGCACATTCAGATTCGCCATCATTTTCTTCGTGATCATGTGTCAAGGGCTTACATCTCCATTGAGCACGTGAAGATCAAGAACAGCTAGCTGATATCTTCACTAAGTCCTTGGATGAGAAGAGATTTAGCAAGTTGTGGTGTGAGCTAAATATCTTAGAGTCTTCAATGTTCTTTGAAAAGGACACACATCCTAACACTTATGCAAAATTGATGACTTAGATGTGCAACACATGAAGAAACGTTTTCTTCAATCAATGAAGAATGACACTCTAAGTGTGAAGAAATTAATGAAGAATTTGATTCTCGTAACCCTCGACAATTGTACGCGTGTCTGAAATCATCATTCTTATACTGTGGGCCACGCCACCACAAAAGTTGAAAAATCTTCAATTTGAGTTTTTCCTCATTTTTGAAATTCTTCAGTTTTTCAAATTCTTCAACTTTGCAAAATCTTCACTGTTTCCGTCGTTTTTCTTCATTGGCTATATATATATGAGTTTATGTCCTCTACAGCATTCACTTATGGCTATTTCTTCAAGATTGGTTTCTCTGCTAAGTGAATGTGATCGGACCCTTCCCCCTCTATGCTATACTCAACCCAATCTATTCACAAATTCTTCATGTGCGTTCTATTTGAAACTCGTTCAAAGTCTTCACTGTGTCCTTGTCAGCTGAAGAAATTGAGAACGAAACTTTAAAACAAATCTTATCCAAAAATTTCGGTTTTACCGCTCAAACCGTTCCGCATCCCATGATGCATTATTATATTCACCCACGATCTTACACGATCTCATCTGCATAGTACGTGGGTGACACATGTCGCGTGAAGGAGAAAGGGCAGGGGCATGTTCGTCCCAAAATCTTCTAAGAACAGTTTTTCACCGTGGCTATAAATACCCTCTCCCTTCCTCACTTCATTTACTCCGCCGATTGCGCTCTCTCTCGCCGAGCTCCTCAAACCCTAGCGCCCGCTACTCCATCGTCAGCCGGTGAGGAAGAGCTTTCTCGCCTCGACCTCGTCGCCGTCGTACTGCGCCGGTTATGAAATCTTCACTCCGCCGCCGCCGTAGCTCTCCCCCTCTGCCAAGTTAGGGCGTGGGAGATCTAACTTGACGAACTTCACCTCTGTACATCTCAGTTCGTCGTGTTCTTCAGTTCGGGTAATTAAAAGTTACTTTTATTAGTCGCTTTGATTCTCAAACTTCCCTGAAAATCTTCAAAGGTGTTTATTCTTCAAATCTTCACATATATGAACACCCCACACACTGTATGCTCTTGATCCATTTCTCTAAGCACTCATTTTCTTCAAGATTCCTCAATTGTGTGGATCTTCGATCTGTACAACTCTGGAATCTAAGACAAGAACACTTAGTGAAATTCCTCAAGGCACAACTGGTCAAATTCCTCAAAACTTGTCTTTTCGAAAAACCTTCTGAGAACGCATATGACCTCTCCAAATTCCTCGCACCTACACTCTGTTCACAGGTACTCATCTCCGCTGCTGAATCACTAGGTTCTCATCAACTTAACTCATTTGCAGCGTTCCTCGAAGAAAAACTGCATACTTCTTTAGAGTGTTCAATTGTTCACATTCCTCATCTGAAGAATATGGTTGAAGGAAAGAGACCGCAGAAAGGAGGAAAGAAACCTGAGGTCATGACTGCTTTCGAGATCCCTGATGACATATACAAGGATTATTGCACACCTGATGAAGCCAAATTTGGCAAAGAGAACAAAAATCAGCGCAAGGTGCGCATTCAGAGGATTGAACGGAGATGGGCAAGAGAATGGAGGGAGTACAGATATGTAACTCCGAAGTACATGAAGAAATTCGCCTAAATCCTCCATGCCCAAGAGCTCCATTGGCACTGCCAAGTAGCTGATCCCACCAAAGATCAAGCGTGGTGAGGACTTTCTCAAGAATGGGCTAGGCGCCAAGCAAAATTGGCACGACAAGCCAAGGAGGCAAAGGAGGAAATTCAATGAGGATTCTGCTGCTGCTGCTGCTCTCGAGGCCTCGGTCAAGCCGAGGAAATCAATGCCAAAGAAGCCTGCTCATAAGCCAAGTGCTTTGCCAACAGCGCCCTCACGGCCAAGTTCTCACCTATGCCCTCACGGCAAATTCCTCGACCGCCATCGCTCCACCAAAGTCCTCAACTCCTGTGCATCCGGCTATATGTCAAAGGACTACGGGTTTCTCAATTGCTTCTAGTGTCTCAAAGAAGTTCCTCACCGCACCAATGTCCTCATCAGCCCCACTGTTGAAGACTAAAGCAACAGCTAGACGCGGTCCTCGCCAAGTCCAAGGAAGAAACAGTCGCATTCCAAGTGCCCTCGATGATGAAGCTTCGATGATGAACTTGCGTAAATCATCGAGATGCATAAGTGAAGGCCGCTAGAGCCAAAGGCACATCGAGTGCCACTTGCTTTTGGTTCCAAGAAAATCCTCGACTACATTGACCTCGCACAAGGATCCAAACACCCCATGCCTGATTTTCAATCGACTCTGGTCAAAGTCACATGTCAACCCATTTCATCACTCAAGAGAAATGGAAGTTTGAAAAGGCACGTGAAATCAAGAAGGCTCAATACAGGAAGGAGAAGCTCCTGAAGAAAAATGTTGTCAAAATGACACATGAGGAACTTCTCCAGGCTCAGTCTGAAATCCAAGCCCTTAGCAAAGACTTCGATGCATACTATGCTGATTGGCAAGGAGCCAAAGTGAGATTCGTCAACCTGACAAAGAAAATGACAACTGTTGCAGCCCCATCGCAACAAGAAAACCCTCAAAGCTGCAGACTGCTCAGCCTCATTGAAGAACATGCCAAGACCGGCGATGACTTTCAGCCTGCCGATGAAAATGTAAGTTCCAGGCTGATGACTCCATCCCACCACCAAGAAATGCCAGGCATCCACTAGTGGTGCGCTGAAGAAATCGAAGAGATCAGGCAATCGCATCACCATACCAAGAAAATCAACCAGATTCCTCAGCTCCTCCGCGCCTACACCAACTCCAATTCTTCCTTCTTCCTATGAAGTGAAGAAGGCCAAGGCTGTAGAGCGAGCTGCAAAGAAGAAAAGGAAGGCATCAACAAGCGCCAAATTCTTCGATCACGAAGAAAATGAAGCCAATGACCAGCTCACTTGAACATCCAATTGATGCTGTTCCAATTTCCTCCATGTCATCAAAGGAAATTGTTCCTTTTGGAGAAGACTACAAGATCCCAAGCGGATCTGATGAAGAAAATCATTCTGCTGCTTCGTCAGAGCAGATTGATGAAGAAATTGAAGTGGATGCAATCCCTTCAACGACAGTCAATTCCTCACCTATGCCTCAGTTCACAGCTGAAGAGGCAGGTGTTGAGGATACTGAAGATGTCAATTCATGGGTGTTGGATTGGATGACCGAAAACACTCACTACAAGGCACCGGCAACTGAATTGCTTCGTGTCCTTCCTCTTGATCCTCCCCATGACAGTGCATGTTGCATCTACAATGACCCTGAATCGACAAATCACTATATGCAAGTGCTCATGAAGCCTTTGAAGCTCGGGCAGGCCCCACTAACCAAATTCCTCGTCAAGGAATTGCTTTATGTGCCTCGGATCATCAATCGCATTCGACGAAGACAATGAGTCCTATCAAAGGCCACGACTCAAATGATGAAGATGTCGCTGGCATCATGAAGAATATGCTTTTCAACATCATTCATGGCGCTCCCATCAACTTCCATGATTTCTTCATGAGGACTCGCAAATGTTGCTATGTCACCTTTTGAGCCAAGCCCTATGCGCCTTGGATTATGAGATTCATAAGGGCAAGATCTTCACCAATTACAAAGTCGATACTCAACCACGGTAGCTACTTGCCTCCCATTGAAGTCCTCAAACGCCGGTTCATCATCGATGATAAAGGCAAGGCAGCTGCTTGTGATCGATGAAGGCATTCGCCCATTGATGGTTAATTTCACCGCTACATCTTACTCTACCAATGACGACTCGCCACACATGACACCGCCGCAAATACCTCAGCTAAGCAAAATCCTCAAGCCACAAAGACTCCAGTGGATGACCGATCGTGAGTTACTCCTCGCCTTCATCGGAAGGTTGATCGCAATCACAAATGGGTAAAGCGTCGGTTTGCTGCAATTCTTCACAACATGACCTCAACACACAATGCAAAGGAAGAAAAACCACTACTACCTTCATGAAACCCTCAACCGCACTGGCTGTCCTCACTCATGTCTATAGCGCCAAGAATCAAGACTATGGGTGTCAAGCAAGAATTTGACGATCTGCACCTCCTCTGAAGAAATTCAAGAGGGTCAAAGTTCTGATCCGTGGCTAGCTCTTATTCTTCATCGCGGACACCGATGAATATGAAGATTTGGACAACACCGCAGCAGGCCCTGCTACAACAAACAACCCCGACAACGCCGGGCGCCTCCATCGATTTGAAATTCTTCAGGCGTTAGTCCTCGCCGATCCTTTTGGTCATTTGATGACAAGGGGGGGGGGGGGGAATCTGAGTTAGTCTTCAAGCGGGTCTATATTATGGGCGTTTTTTTAAGTTGCAACTCTCGTTCTTCCGAAACTTTTAATGGATCGAGTTGTAATCTTAAACCCGATGGTGCTCTGATACTTTTGGATGGTGCTTTTGTTGCACTATGCTCCGATACTTTTGATGCTTTCGGCATGCTTATTCCTCGTTAATATTATTGCACGCATGCTGAATTTCATCAGGCACCATATTTCATCATGCATTTCAAATTCTTCACATTATATATCAAATGCATGTATGAATTACAAGATATAGGGGGAGATCTCCATGATTCAACTCTTCAAATGTGCATTGCCTCAAACGCAAATTCCTCACTATGCACATCTTCAGGGGGAGTTCTTCTATATCTTGCAATCAAATTCCTCAATATCAGTATTTACACTCCATATGTTTATCCCCGTTGAAAACTTAACCTATGTTGTCATCAATCACCAAAAAGGGGGAGATTGTAAGTGCATCTAGTGCCCCTTAGTGATTTTGGTGTATTGAAGACTTATAGGTTAAGGGACTGATGCGTTTGTGAGTGTACACAGGTCTATAAGTCTATGAGGAGTTTGATATTTACAGAGAAAGTCGACCCCTAAAAATGAAGTTCTTCGACTAAAGACTTTGATATTCTGAAGACTTTCTGAAGACTTTGAAAGTGAAGAAATTGGTGTGACCTTGAAGACTTGATATTCAATCGAGGAACATGAAGCGTGAAGGCTTTTGTTTTCGTAGTTTCATTTTCTCTTTATTGAGTCATAGGAAACACCGTACTGTTAAAGGGGGCCGAGGAAATACTAAGGAAAAATTTCCATGTGATGCTCAACTCAAAATCCTACACCTACCAATCCCTTCGAGTGAAGCCATTGGAAATCTCATATAGTTTAGTCAATTTCTTCAAAGGATGAGATGCGTTCTTCCGTCACCGAGGACTTTGCTCGATCGAGGAGTTAGGAATTCGCCAGTGCGAATTGCCTACATAGTGAGGAACATGATAGCCCTGAGGAATTTGAGAGTCAAATTTCCGACCGTGGCTGTGCTGCGTGCCGGCTGTCCCAAAATATCTTATCCACCTAACGGTCATATCATTGAAGGGCATTTATGTCTTATCATGTCGGGCTGCTCCCTAGGCTATAAATAGCCGCCCCCTACAACCACTAGTTGGTGGGCTGCTCCGAGAGAACTTGACACTTGTCATTTGAGAGCAACCCATCCTGCGAGGACTTTGAGCAAAAATCATCAAGTGAGGAAAATCCCAAAACCAAACCCCCACAAACCCAAAGTGATTGAGCATCATCAAGAAATTGATCTGCGTGGATCCGACGCTTGTTACCTTTGAAGATCGTGCTTCTTCCGACGGTTAGGCGTCAAGGTCTAGAGCATCCAAGAGGAATTGTGGATCGCCGAGTGACCAAGTCTGTGAAGGTTTGGAAGTCACCAAGACTTACCACGAGTGATTGGACGAGGCCTGCGTGGTCTTAGTTCAAGGAGAATACGGTGAGGACTGGGTGTCCCGAGTTGCGGCCGAGTGATCGGGTGTCCAGGATGCGTGTCCTCGAGTTTAAATACTCACCGCTCCAACCAGACGCATAACCGAGACAAAGCAGCTTGAACTGGTTTACCAAATCATTGTCTTCACCAACCATTTGGTTCTATTTCCTCTACCCTTTCATTTCCTCATTCTCGTGTTGAGTGTTTGTTCATATTTGTGCTTGAAGACATTGATCAAGACTTTCTCAATTTCCTCGCTCAATTTCTTCACTGCTTGTCTTCGCCTTGTGTTATCCTCGTGATTACGCTTTCTGTACTCTGTGCTTGTCTTCATTTCATCATGATGACTATGCTTGTATTCTGTTATGCTTACTTCTGAGTACTTATTCTGCTGCAAATAGTTCTTCGCTAAGGAATTTCCTCACCAGCAAATTCCTCAGTGAAGAATTCATAAAAATCGCCTATTCACCCCCCTCTAGTCGATATAACGCACTTTCAGTTACAACTCTCCACCACTAACAAGAGATCTCGTCCCGAGATCTTAGGACCAAGATGGAAGGGAAAAGGGATGAGGTGAAACAAGAACTCAAGAGAAGAAGCAAAGAATCAGGAGAACTCGAGAAGAAGAGAGGAACGACGAGAATGATGAGAATCAAAAGCTCACGTAATCAGATAGACTATGAAACCACTCTGGTTAGAACGAGATAAGAAACGAATAAGACTGAAAGGATTTAGGTAGTACTCCAGCTAAAACATGGAAGGAATAGAACATGAACTTCACCCAATGAGATGGCACTTGACGAGATGAACAATGCAATGCCTCCGGAAGAATTGAAATTTTTGAATGAAAAGAACTTAGAAGGAAGGATTGAACGGAGTTGTTGAGAAAATCAACAACGAAAAGAATTAGCTTGTTGTGGTCTTATAGGTAACATCTCAAGATCATAAGGTGATAACCGGCCACAAACGAAAATGATTGGATAGCTGAAAGAGCGAAGAAATGCAAAACTCAACTTCAAATGAATACGGAGAATTAATTACACTTCGAGACACGAGAAGAAAAGATACTTGAACTCCACCAACAAAATCTTGATGAGCTCTCGAAGAATGAATTACATCATAAAGAACCTCCATGAAGAACTCCGGTAACGAAAAGGATGATGAGATAGAATGAAGGATGAAAGAATAAGATTTAAGCTTGTGATGATTTAGATGGAGGTTCCGATGAAATGACCGAGGAAATTGAACTCCGGAAAAGAAAAGATGAAAACACTTGGAACTAGAATTTATTCATCACGAACAAACTCTGAAGGAAGGGATTACTCACTTGATGAAAGAAGAATAAGAATTACATTATGCTATCCTCACCAAATTAAATTGATGACAACCGGATTTGGCATGCAACTTATTCGCGTTGGAAAAGATTAAGGGAGGATATGGCACGAAAATTTGAGAAAGTCTTCATGAAACACCAGTAGGATTGAAAAGAAACAAATGAAATAATATGATAAGAACGGAAAAGGAATCTGAAGGAACCACCGAAAGAATTATAAAAAAATTACTGATGAAAGAGAGTGAATCACTGGGAAGAATTAGAAGGCAAATATGCTTGAGGGGATTTAGATACAAGAGAACGGGAAGAACTCGAGCTGATTAAACAACATTTGATGAAGCTCCGGGATAAATAGAGAACAATAGCCGAAATGTGAGGACGAAGAATTCTTCTGGAACGATGGCCTCCGGTGAAAAGAAATGGAAAAACAACTCCTGCATACTCCGGATGGGTAAGAAAGAATATATGACAAACGGAATAATATGAGAGGATAACATGAAGCTAGAACCACGAAACTTTGAGAGAACGGGCAAGATTTAGAGGAAAAACTCTTCTTCGGTCTTCAAATGACGACGAGAAACACCACCAAAATTACTGAGATACTCCGGGGAAATGAAAAGCGAAGGGGTTTGAGCCAACAATGAAAATGATTTGAAATCGATCTTGGAGAAGGCATGTGACGATGTGATCCATTCTTACATCACACTTGAAAAGAATTGAGAATAACTCCGGGGAAAAGAAAAGAGTCAGGTAAGATCCTGGGAAAAGACCTGTGGGTTAGGGCCCACTAAAAGAAAACACCGTTGAAAAGGATTGTTGAAGAGATAGATGATGCACCAGAACAATTGAAATATTTGAATGAGGTAATACCCTCGAATTAATTCGAACACAGACGAATCTCTTGAGATGTCTTGAACACTCCGGAAGGATAAACTAGCGAGAGGAAAACGATATGATCAACCCAAAACACTAGAATTGAGTCCACCGGAAAAGAGATGAAGAATGACAAACAAAAGAGAATTCACCGGTTGAAACAATTGTCGAAAGACTGAAGAGGCTCCACATGAATGACATTGATGCTTGAAAGAGACTCAAGCTCCGTTAAGAAGAGGGTGGGAGGGTGGTAAAAACAAAGACACTTGGAAGGGGGAACCAACGAATATCTTGAAGAGAAAACACCGGTTGAAATGATTGAGGGGAGAATGCAAAAAAACTTCACACGAGTAGGATGGATACTCGATTACGGACTCCGGTTCCAAGAAGAAGAAGGGAGGGCGGGTGGGAAAAACAAGGACAACTTCGGACAAGGAAAAACAATGACGTCGGAGGAAGAACTGAGGATTGAACTCGCGAAAGACAAAGAGGTTCGAGTCGAGTTGACGAGAGATGCACCGGACAAAAGAGGATGGACAACTCACGAAACTAACGACATGATCCTAAAGAAAAATTTGAAGGGGAAGAGAAGTAATTCAAAACACCTACGTCAAGATTCCTGACCAGAGCGACGAAGGGGCTGAGAAGTAAAAAAGAAATCCTACTCTCTGATATAACTAGACTCAGAAATCAGTTTTCTTCTAGACTCGACAACAGCCAAACTACACGATCAAACAAGGGGGCTCCTATGGTCGGTCGAGGCTCTGATACCAACTTGTCACGCCCAAGATGCGGCCCTATCCTAAAGGAACTCGAAGGTCCCACCAAGGATAGAAGCGCATCTTGAAGACGCTTTTGCAAGGTGGATATCATTACATCAACATTACATAATAGATGGGGATACATACATAAGGCATACAATGCCACACGAATACAACATCATCTTACATGAGAACAACATCCGACTACGGATGAAGCACAAACAGAAGCTCAAACGACATCCACCCTGCTAGCCCAGACTGCCGACCTGGAACCTATCCCCTGATCGAAGAAGACGCAGAAGAAGAGCTCCAAAACAAGCAAACATCGCTCTTGCATCATGATCATCGCAAAACCTGCACCTGCAACTATTGTTGTAGTAATCTGTGAGCCACAAGGACTCAGCAATCCCATTACCATGGGTATCAAGACTAGCAAAGCTTAAAGGGTAAGGAAGGGGTAAAGCGGTGAGGTTGCAGCAGCGACTAAGCAAGTATGGTGGCTAACATACGCAAATAAGAGCGAGAAGAGAGCAAACAGAACGGTCGTGAAGCTAGCAATGATCAAGAGGTGATCCTGAACTCCTACTTACGTCAAGCATAACCCAAAAACCGTGTTCACTTCCCGGACTCCGCCGAGAAGAGACCATCACGGCTACACACATGGTTGATGCGTTTTAATTTGGATCTGGTGTCAAGTTATCTACAACTGGACATTAACAAATTCCCATCTGCCACATAACCGCGGGCATGGCTCTTGAAAGTTTATACCCTGCAGGGGTGTCCCAACTTAGCCCATGATAAGCTCTCGCGATCAACGAAGGATATTCCTTCTCCTAGGAAAACCTGATCAGTCTCGGAATCCCGGTTTATAAGACATTTCGACAATGGTAAAACAAGACCAGCAAGACCGCCCGATGCGCCGACAATCCCGATAGGAGCTGCACATATCTCGTTCTCAGGGCAACACCGATGAGACAAAGCTCGAGTAAAACCAGACCTCGAAGTTTCCCGAGGGGCCTCAGAGGCGGCTCGGTTCGGACCAACACTTAGAGAAGCAATCGCCCGGGGCTAAAATAAAGATGACCCTCGGGTTGGCCGACCCAAGGAAAGGTATAGGTGGTGGTGAGGCAAATGGTAAAACCAAGGTTGGGCCTTCTTTGGAGGAGTTTTATTCAAAGCGAACTGTCAAGGGGGTCCCATAAATCACCCAACCGCGTTAGGGACGCAAAATCCGGGAACATAGCACCGGTATGACGGAAACTAGGGCGGCAAGAGTGGAACAAAACACCAGGCATAAGGCCGAGCCTTCCACCCTTTACCAAGTATATAGATGCATTAATTAAATAAGAGATATTGTGATAGCCCAACATAATCCTGTCCACCATGGTGCAATCTTCAACTTCACCTGCAACTAACAACGCTATAAGAGGGGCTGAGCAAAGCGGTAACATAGCCAAACAACGGTTTGCTAGGAAGGGTGTCAAAGGTTAGAGGTTCATGGCAATTTGGGGAGGCTTGATGAACAAGTGATAGGAAGCGCAACATAGCGATAGAACGAAGCAACTAGCATAGCAATGATAGTAGTGAGATCCAGGGTAGCGGTCATCTTGCCTGAAATCCCGCTAGGAAGAAGAACGAGTCCATGAAGAAGATGAAGCCACGAAGACGAACCAAGTGTAGACGAACGAATCCTCACGATCGCAACGAAACGGGAACTATCGAGAAGAAGCACACAACATGGTAAACACACCACACATAGACAAGACATGATGCACAACAAGCATGATGCATGGCAAAGCTACATGGAGCTACTCATGGTAAGAGATGATGCAAACAAGAACCACACATCAAGGCAAGTTTAAATGAGGCCGGAAATAACATATAACAATTCCGGTAAGTCCTCATATGCAAATTTAGAAATTGGTCGAGAACTGAATAAACCTTATGTTCAAGTTGTTAAACAACAAGTTTAAGAGCACCAAGAGAATCTACACGAAATTCTAGTCAAGTTACATATAAAGTTCATTAGATTCAGAGCTACGGCCTAGAAGATATGAGCAAAACAAGTTAAACATGGCATTGATGCTAAATGCATCCAAACATCAAGCCAACACCTCAAAACAAGGATGCAACATGATAATATGAAACTTCATGCAAAATCAAGCAAGTTTCATATAAAGCACACTCAAAACGGAGCAACGATTCAACACATACACTATACAAGTTTAAAGGACAAGCTGTCCAAAACAGCAACTAGGCATCTAGAAAGCATCAAAGCAATAAGCTACAACATCCCAACGTGAAAACAAAAGGCATGGGCATGAAGTATAGGTAAAGCATGACAAAACATGAACACTGAGCTATCTCCAGAAATCACTAGAACATGCTCAAAAGGACATGGCAAGATTGCAAATAATAACAGTTTCAGACTTAGCAGAAATAACATCAGGTTGCAATGTTTAGAGCTATCAAACAACATGTTACAGGAAGCTATCATGGCAAAAAAGGCATGGAATTAATCTACTAATAAAATATAACCAATGTCCCTTACTGACCATGAGCCAAAATGGCACAGAAAATATGATGGCACCCATGTAAACATAGCAAGAGATATGACAGATTCATACATGGCAGGAACAACAATAAGTAGGCATGTTGGTGATCTTGAACCACTCACCACAGAGCAATAAATGGCATGAAAAGGCAACCAACAGTAATAAGGTATATTTACGAAGCTAAACATGGCAAGAGCAAGTTCTTAGGGTGCATGGATCATTAGCAAAGCTCATGGCAAAACTGGACTTAATGTTAACACTAACAGCAACATTATTTAGCAAGTTTGGAGCATGATATGAACAATCTACAGCAAGCTATAAATGCAACCAGGGGCATGGATGGATAGAGCATGACATGTATAACAAAACATCCTTAGTGAACATCTCCAGATTATGCACAGAATGACTTGTAGCAGCAAACATCATAATATAGCAGAATCAGCCTAGCAAAACAGCAACAGCAAGTACCCTACTTAAAAAGCTTGATGCACTCACTACACAACTCACAAAAATACATTAATGGCACCCCTGTGAATATGGAATGACATATCACAAAACACATGTAGATCTCATGCTCATAGGAGGCACACACAAAATGCAACGAAAAAGACAAAACGACAAGTTATAACAGTTTCAGCAGATTAACATCATATAACACTCTTGCAACAATGATTCAGGCATCAAGATGAACTCAAACGAACATGATGCAATGGAATGAAATGAAGTACTCGTCGGGATGAGCAATTTGACATATTACTCGCACGAAACAGAGCAGTATGTACGGAGTTATGGCATGTCAAAGATGGCACAAGAATATGCAAATTTCGGGGACTTGGAGGAAAACGAGGGGGGAGGGGGGAAGAAAGTCAACCGTCAGATCCAGATCGAGGCGGGGCCGAGCTCTCGCTGGAGTTGGCACCGGAGACGAAGAGGGAGGCGGCGGAGGGGGGCCGGCGACGGGGCGGCGATGGCCAAGGCGGCACGGGCGGCGCGCATGCGGGAGCCGCCGGATCCGGGCGACCGCACCGGAGCTCGCTGCTCGGGCGCTGGAGGCGCCGGATGGCGATGGCCGGAGATGGCTCGGGCGGTGGAGCGGGCGGCTGGGCAGGCGGCGGCGGACGGGAGGAGGCGCAGGGGGCGGCGGCGCCGCGGGAGGCGATACGGCAGCGGGCGGCGGCGGCGTTGGAGGCGAGGCGCGCGGCGCGGCCGGTGGCAGGTCGGCGGAGCACGCCGGGCGGGCGCACGGGCGTCCATGCGGCGGCGGCGATGCGGGCCGGAGGGCCTTGATGTGCCGGCAGGCCGGCGGCGCGGGAGAGAGAGGAGGGTTGCGGGGGGACACGTGGCAGCGCGGGAGAGGGCGGACGGCGGTGGCGGAATTCGTCCGGCGGCGCGTGGACATGTCCGGGCGCGGGGTGGACTGGTCCGGCAGCGCGAGGATGAAGATGGCTAGGGTTAGACCGGGATTTCGGGGAGGGGCACATATTTATAGGTAGAGGGAGCTAGGAGGCTCCAAATGGGGTGCGGTTTTCGGCCACGCGATCGTGATCGAACAACCGAGAGCATGGAGGGGGTTTGGATGGGTTTTGGGTCACTTTGGAGGGGGTGTTGGGCTGCAAACAAAAGAGGCTTTTACGGTGACCCGGTTAACCGTTGGAGTATTAAACGACCTCCAAATGGCACGAAACTTGACAGGCGGTCTACCGGTGGTGTACCAAGGCCGCTTGGCAAACCTCGGTCCATTCCGAGAATGTTTAACACCCACTCACAGTGAGAGACAAAAGGGGGGACGTCGGAGGACATAGGAGTGCCGGATTGCAAAACAGACAACGGGGAAAATGCTCGGATGCATGAGACGAACATGTATGCAAAATGAGATGCACATGATGACATGGAAAAACGCAACACGCAAGCAAATGACATGGAAACGACAGCGAATAACTGGCAGACACCTGGCGCATCGAATCCGGGGCGTTACATTATTATTCATGCTAGAATTGTATTAACGGAAACATAATACATGTGTGAATACATAGACAAACATAGTGTCACTAGTATGCCTCTACTTGAATAGCTCGTTGATCAAAGATGGTTGAGTTTCCTAGCCATAGACATGAGTTGTCATTTGATTAATAGGATCGCATCATTAGGAGAATGATGCGATTGACTTGACCCATTCCATTAGCTTAGCACTTGATCATTTAGTATGTTGCTATTGCTTTCTTCATGACATACATGTTCCTATGACTATGAGATTATGCAACTCCCGTTTACCGGAGGAACACTTTGTGTGCTACCAAACGTCACAACGTAACTGGGTGATTATAAAGGAGCTCTACAGGTGTCTCCGAAGGTACTTGTTGAGTTGGCGTATTTTGAGATTAGGATTTGTCACTCCGATTGTCGGAGAGGTATCTCTGGGCCCTCTCGATAATGCACATCACTATAAGCCTTGCAAGCAATGTGACTAATGAGTTAGTTGTGGGATGATGCATTACATAACGAGTAAGGAGACTTACCGGTAACGAGATTGAACTAGGTATTGAGATACCAATGATCGAATCTCGGGCAAGTAACATACCGATGACAAAGGGAACAACGCATGTAGTTATGCAGTTTGACCGATAAAGATCTTCAAAGAATATGTGGGAACCAATATGGGCATCCAGGTTCCGCTATTGGTTATTGACCGGAAACGAGTCTCGGTCATGTCTACATAGTTCTCGACCCCGTAGGGTCTGTACGCTTAAAGTTTGGTGACAATCGGTATTATGAGTTTTTGTGTTTTGATGTACCAAAGGTAGTTCGGAGTCCCAGATATGATCAGAGACATGACGAGGAGTCTCGAAATGGTCGAGACATAAAGATCGATATATTGGATGACTATGTTCGGACACCGAAATGGTTTCGGAAGGTTTTGGACATATACCGGAGTACCGGAACCCCCCGGGGGGTTTATTGGGCCTCATGGGCCCTAGTGGAGAAGAGGAGGGATGGCGGGGCAGGCAAGTGCTCCCCTCTAGTCCGGGTTGGACAAGGAGGCGGCGCCCCCTTTCCTTCCTCTCTCTCTCTTTTCCCTTCTCCTACTACTACAAGGAAAGGAGGAGTCCTACTCCCGGTGGGAGTAGGACTCCCCCCTTGGCGCGCCCTCCTCCTAGACCGGCCGCCTCCCCCTTGCTCCTTTATATACGGGGGAAGGGGGGCACCTCTAGACACAACAATTGATCATTGATCTCTTAGCCGTGTGCGGTGCCCTCCCACCATATTCCACCTCGGTAATATCGTAGCGGTGCTTAGGCGAAGCCCTGCGTCGGTAGCATCATCTACACCGTCATCACGCCGTCGTGCTGACGAAACTGCCCCGCAAAGCTCTGCTGGATCGGAGTTCGTGGGACGTCATCGAGCTGAACGTGTGCTGAACTCGGAGGTGCCGTACGTTTGGTACGACTACATCAACCGCGTTGTCCTAATGCTTCCAGTTTCGGTCTATGAGGGTACGTGGACAAAACTCTCCCTCTCGTTGCTATGCATCACCATGATCTTGTGTGTGCATAGGAATTTTTTTGAAATTACTATGTTCCCCGACAGTGGCATCCGAGCCTGGTTTTATGCGTAGATGTTATATGCACGAGTAGAACACAAGTGAGTTGTGGGCGATACAAGTCATACTGCTTACCAGCATGTCATACTTTGGTTTGGCGGTATTGTTGGATGAAGCGGCCTGGACCGACATTACGTGTACGCTTACGCGAGACTGGTTCTACCGACGTGCTTTGCACATGGGTGGCTAGCGGGTGTCAGTTTCTCCAACTTTAGTTGAACCGAGTGTGGCTACGCCCGGTCCTTGAGAAGGTTAAAACAACACTAACTTGACGAAATATCGTTGTGGTTTTGATGCGTAGGTAAGAACGGTTCTTGCTCAGCCCGTAGCAGCCACGTAATTCTTGCAACAACAAAGTAGAGGACGTCTAACTTGTTTTTGCAGGGCATGTTGTGATGTGATATGGTCAAGACATGATGCTAAATTTTATTGTATGAGATGATCATGTTTTGTAACAAAGTTATTGGCAACTGAAGGAGCCATATGGTTGTCGCTTTTTATTGTATGAAACGCAATCGCCCTATAATTGCTTTACTTTATCACTAAGTGGTAGCAATAGTCGTAGAAGCAATAGTTGGCAAGACGACAATGATGCTATGATGGAGATCAAGGTGTCGCGCCGGTGACGATGGTGATCATGACGGTGCTTCGGAGATGGAGATCATAAGCACAAGATGATGATGGCCATATCATATCACTTATATTGATTGCATGTGATGTTTATCCTTTATGCATCTTATTTTGCTTTGATTGACGGTAGCATTATAAGATGATCTCTCACTAAATTTCAAGTTATAAGTGTTCTCCCTGAGTATGCACCATTGCAAAAGTTCTTCGTGCTGAGACACCACGTGATGATCGGGTGTGATAAGCTCTACGGTCAAATACAACGGTGTAAGACAGTTTCACACACGCATAATACTCAGGTTAAACTTGACGAGCCTAGCATATGCAGATATTGACTCGGAACACTGAGACCGAAAGGTCGAGCATGAATCATATAGTAGATATGATCAACACAGTGATGTTCACCATTGAAAACTACTCCATCTCACATGATGATCGGACATGGTTTAGTTGATCTGGATCACGTGATCACTTAGATGATTAGAGGGATGTCTATCTAAGTGGGAGTTCTTAGGTAATATGATTAATTGAACTTTAATTTATCATGAACTTAGTACCTGATAGTATTTTTGCTTGTCTATGTTATTGTAGATAGATGGCCCGTGCTATTGTTCCATTGAATTTTAACGCGTTCCTTGGGAAAGCTAAGTTGAAAGATGATGGTAGAAATTACACGGACTGGGTCCGTAACTTGAGGATTATCCTCATTGCTGCACAGAAGAATTACGTCCTGAAAGCACCGCTGGGTGCCAGGCCTGCTGCAGATGCAACTGATGACGTTAAGAACGTCTGGCAGAGCAAAGCTGATGACTACTCGATAGTTCAGGGTGCCATGCTTTACGGCTTAGAACCGGGACTAACGACATTTTGAACGTCATGGAGCATATGAGATGTTCCAGGAGTTGAAGTTAATATTTCAAGCAAATGCCCGAATTGAGAGATATGAAGTCTCCAATAAGTTCTATAGCTGCAAGATGGAGGAGAATAGTTCTATCAATGAACATATACTCAAAATGTCTGGGTATAATAATCACTTGATTCAACTGAGAGTTAATCTTCTTGATGATAGTGTCATTGACAAAATTCTTCAATACCCGCCACCAAGCTACAAGAGCTTCGTGATGAACTATAATATGCAAGGGATGAACAAGACTATTCCCGAGCTCTTCGCGATGCTAAAAGCTGCGGAGGTGGAAATCAAGAAGGAGCATCAAGTGTTGATGGTCAACAAGACCACCAGTTTCAAGAAAAAGGGTAAAGGAAAGAAGAAGGGGAACTTCAAGAAGAATGGCAAGCAAGTTGCCGCTTAGGAGAAGAAACCCAAGTCTGGACCTAAGCCTGAGACTGAGTGCTTCTACTGCAAAGGGACTAGTCACTAGAAGCGGAACTACCCCAAGTATTTGGCAGATAAGAAGGATGGCAAGGTGAACAAAGGTATATGTGATATACATGTTATTGATGTGTACCTTACTAATGCTCGCAGTAGCACCTAGGTATTTGATACTGGTTCTGTTGCTAATATTTGCAACTCGAAATAGGAACTAAGGATTAAGCGAAGATTGGCTAAGGACGAGGTTTTGATGCGCGTGGGAAATGGTTCCAAAGTCGATGTGATCGCGGTCAGCACGCTACCTCTACATCTACCTTCGGGATTAGTTTTAGACCTGAATAATTGTTATTTGGTGCCAGCGTTAAGCATGAACATTATATCTGGATCTTGTTTGATGCGAGACGGTTATTCATTTAAATCAGAGAATAATGGTTTTTCTATTTATATGAGTAATATCTTTTATGGTCATGCACCCTTGAAGAGTGGTCTATTTTTGTTGAATCTTGATAGTAGTGATACACATATTCATAATGTTGAAACAAAAAGATGCAGAGTTGATAATGATAGTGCAACTTATTTGTGGCACTGCCGTTTGGGTCATATTGGTGTAAAGCGCATGAAGAAACTCCATACTGATGGACTTTTGGAATCACTTGATTATGAATCACTTGGTACTTGCGAACCATGCCTCATGGGCAAGGTGACTAAAACGCCGTTCTCCGGAACTATGGAGCGAACAATAGATTAATTGGAAATCATACATACTGATGGTCCAATGAACATTGAGGCTCGCGGTGGGTATCGTTATTTTCTCACCTTCACTGATGATTTGAGCATATATGAGTATCTACTTAATGAAACATAAGTCTGAAACATTTGAAAAGTTCAAAGAATTTCAGAGTGAAGTGGAAAATCATCGTAACAAGAAAATAAAGTTTCTACGATCTGATCGTGGAGGAGAATATTTGAGTTACGAGTTTGGTCTACATTTCAAACAATGCGGAATAGTTTCAGAACTCACGCCACTCGGAAACCACAACGTAATGGTGTGTCCGAACGTCGTAATCATACTTTACTAGATATGGTGCGATCAACGATGCCTCTTACTGATTTACTGCTATCGTTTTGGGGTTATGCTTTAGAGATGGCTGCATTCACGTTAAATAGGGCACCATCAAAATCCGTTGAAACGACGCCTTATGAACTGTGGTTTGGCAAGAAACCAAAGTTGTCGTTTCTTAAAGTTTGGGGCTGCAATGCTTATGTGAAAAAACTTCAACCTCATAAGCTCGAACCCAAATCAGAGAAATGTGTCTTCACAGGATACCCAAAGGATACTATTGGGTACACCTTCTATCACAGATCCGAAGGCAAGACTTTTGTTGCTAATTTGGATCCTTTCTGGAGAAGGAGTTTCTCTCGAAAGAAGTGAGTGGGAGGAAAGTAGAACTTGATGAGGTAACTATACCTGCTCCCTTATTGGAAAGTAGTTCATCATAGAAACCGGTTCCTGTGACGCCTACACCAATTAGTGAGGAAGCTAATGATATTGATCATGAAACTTCAGATCAAGTTACTACCGAACCTCGTAGGTCAATCAGAGTAAGATCCGCACCACATTGGTACAGTAATCCTATTCTGGAAGTCATGTTACTTGACCATGGTGAACCTATGAACTATGAGGAAGCGATGATGAGCCCAGATTCCGCAAAATGGCTTGAGGCCATGAAATCTGAGATGGGATCCATGTATGAGAACAAAGTATGGACTTTGGTTGACTTGCCCGATGATCGGCAAGCCATCGAAAATAAATGGATCTTCAAGAAGAAGACTGATGCTGATGGTAATGTTATCGCTACAAAGCTTGACTTGTTGCGGAAGGTTTTTGACAAGTTCAAGGGGTTGACTACGATGAGACTTTCTCACCCGTAGCGATGCTTAAGTCTGTCCGAATCATGTTAGCAATTGCCGCATTTTATGATTATGAAATTTGGCAAATGGATGTCAAAACTGCATTCCTGAATGGATTTCTGGAAGAAGAGTTGTATATGATGCAACTAGAAGGTTTTGTCGATCCGAAAGGTGCTAACAAAGTGTGCAAGCTCCAGCGATCCATTTATGGACTAGTGCAAGCCTCTCGGAGTTGGAATAAACGTTTTGATAGTGTGATCAAAGCATATGGTTTTATATAGACTTTTGGACAAGCCTGTATTTACAAGAAAGTGAGTGGGAGCTCTGTAGCATTTCTGATATTATATGTAGATGACATACACTACAAAAAATACACTTCCGTGATGATACGTGTTTGTCACAGTAGGTCCCTTTTTTGTCATGCATGTACATCCATGACGATTTTATGACAGAATCAAGATAGTCATACCTGTGCTGTCGTAGAAGTGTTCCATGACATTACCAAAATTATCATTACGAAAGTGTCCACTTCCATGATGATAAATTGCGCGTCACAGAAGTGCTTTCGTCAAGGGTGACCGACACGTGGCATCCACCGTAACGGAACGTCGTTTAGCTATCGGGTCCAGTTTTGGATCCGATAACCCATTAACAGCCCCGACCAATGGGGATTTTCCGCATGTAAAATCATCATTGGCTGGAGGAAACACGTGTCGGCTCACCTTTGGGACAGATGTCATCCACTCATTGGACCGAAGGCGCCTATGATACGACGACACGTGGCACGGACCAACAGAGGCCCATTCCTGTGAAAAGGCCGGCCCGTTTGACTTGGTCAAAAGGTGGTGGGCCGCCCACTGAAAGCCTGTTAACGGCCTGTTCGCATATAGCCCATTTACACTCGCTAACCCGGGGCCCGTTCGACCTCTCCGAATTAGGCCCGATGGCGTCATCTGGGCCGTCCAATATGATTCCAGGCCATTTTAACTTCCGGCCCATGTGTGGCCTATGACTTCTTTCGGCCCATATGAGGCCCTTTGTAACTCTTGGCCCATTAATGGCCCGTGGTCAAACTCGCCCGTAATGAATAGTGTACCACTTTATACCCATTAACGACCCGTTATTCCATTGGGCCGTTTCCAGCCCAAGTTATCTTTCGGCCTTCTCAGGGCCCATTGATTCTTGGGCTCATTTGCAGCATTCGGTTACATACGGTCCGTTACTGTCATTTTCTGCTTGTGGGCCAAATTCAGCCCGTCGTTACAGTCGGCCCGTTTGTGGACCATTAATACGTTGGGCCGTTTTCATGTCAAAAAAACCGTTGGGCTATTTTCATAGAGTTATCAAATACGACCTATTAACGGCCCATTATGGTCCACGAATAGTACGACCCATGATTGGCGAAATGATGATACGACCCATAGAAGGCCCATGGATCTTACGGCCCGTATGAGGCCCATGGATAGAACGACCCGTAGAAGGCCCATGGATCGTACGGCCCGTAGAAGGCCCATGGACCCTACGTCCCATAGAAGGCCCATGAATCCTAAGGCCCGTATAGAAGGCCAATGGATCCTACGGCCCGTATAGAAGGCCAATGGATCCTACGGCCGGAAGAAGGCCCATGGATCATACGGCCTGCAGGAGGCCCATGGTTACAACAGTACGTGTGTTGCCATGATTAGTTTGGCCTAGTTACCAAAAATAGGCTATTATGGCCACTAGAAAATCACAAAAAAAGAACTGCAGTGACTACAAGCAAACAACTCAACAAGAGAATTAGGAAATAAATAAGCAAGCAATTAACGCTAGCCTATTACCGCTATTACACATATTACATCCACTGGGCATCAAAGTTCGCCACCAGTGCAAATATAGGGAACAAAGCAACACATTACATACACTGGCCATCAAAATTGGCCACCAGTGTAAATAAACACGGCAGAAAAACAAGAGCATAACTGAAACAACTTCAGAAGAGCTCAAGAAATGTTATCCTGGGTATCCACCATGCTGGCAATAAGCTTAGCAAGCTTATTAGCTTTGTCCTGTTTGGCGGTAAAATCCTCCAACGCTTGCTGTTGCACCAGAAAGTATGCATCTGAATGCTCCAGGGACTTCTGCAGTCCTTCCGCTTCTTGTTGCAACACAGCTGATCGATGTCTTTCAGCTTGTAGTTGAGACTCAAGAAACTGAACTGATTCAGACAATGAGTTTTAATAGCTTGTGCAAGCGTTAGTGGCCAATAACTCGAACACTAAACCAAGACAGGACTTTGGGGTTGTCTTGCTGTCTTCAAGATAGTCTTCCTTAGCTGTTTTATTAGCTTTGTTGGAGACCAACAAGGATGTGTCATTATCCTGAACCTTATCTGCATTACTTCCTTTACCATTGCTTAATAAGGCACTCTTCCCTAATATTCTGTCAGCATTCTAAAAGAAGAAACAAGCAGACACATAACAAGTTTAGCATGTACTAGTATATGAAACTCATTTCGGTGAACCAATTCATTAGTAAGGTGGACAGGATTAAACTACCAAGTCTTCTATTTCCAAGTATTAGTACATAATAAAAGCATCAAACAAACATATATGTATGTCCTATGGTCACTGCATTGTCTTGCCAAATCAAAATAGAGACACAGTTCAAATCATATCAGCTCAAGACAAATTAGCAGTGAAAGAATACAAAGCGTGGGAAACTACAGGGCACAACAAGATTTCAGATGGATACCACGGGTCTACATGTACAACAACACTATTGGCTCTGTTGTGATGCTAGTAATGTGCATGATATGAAAGTCAACTATATACACAATTGAAATTGAAATCAACAGAGCTATTGATAGGAGCAAACTTGTTAAAGAAACATGTGTGAACATACCTGCTCTGCCATTGGAGTTTCGATTGGATCCTTCAATTGAAAAATAAGTTTGTATGAGTAAATACAGTGATACAAGAGCAAAGCAATCATAGTTAAAAAAGGCGCGCCTAAGCGAGCGCTTAAGGGCGCCTAGGCTCTAGGCGTTGGCAAAACGCATTGCGCATAAGTACGCTTAGTATGTGCATAACTGCGCATAAGCATGCGTTTTGGTCAGTAAAGCGCAAGGCGGTGGCAAAACACACAATTAACGCCTAGCACTTTTTTGAACTATGATAGCAATGGAATCTTAAATTAGAACAATTGTTCTTCAGGTTTAGGCACTTGTTCTACATGAGCAGAGTACAGTAAGACGCAAGAATATAATACTTAAAAATAGAAAATGAGCTCATAGACCTTACCACATTCTTGGTTCGGGACCAGTACAGAACAAGGCGTTCCCAGTCATCGTCCCGTAAATGTGTCTCTGGAGAACGTAAGGGAATTTGATGAGTTTCTTTGCCAGTGAAGTATGTTTTCTTCAGGTAATTCCGATACTGCCACCAAGCATTCTTGAAGATAGCAGAGGTATTAGCACAGGTTACCTCATCCCGAGTTTCCAAATCGGTCCTTCTCTATAGAGAAAAATGGGAAAATTTGCTGTATTATAACCATCATGGAGGTAGGATGTATGGGACGAAGCAAAGTAATTTCCATGAATAACATTACTTACACATAACTCCCGGACAAACACACTGAATCGGCATTTTCCTTCATCTTCATATAATATTTCCAAGATGGGAAGATACGCATATACGATTTAACAACATCAAATGTGATAGATGCTAAACTACGACTAGCTGGTTGTGCTTCCTCCACAGGAATAGGCGTACTAACTTGTGGAGTTGGGGTTCGCCGTGATAGTACTGGCCCGTTGGGCACTGGAGCTGCCTTACTAATTGCTCTTGTTTGGGAGCTCTGTGGTGGAGATGGTGCCGTGTCAACAGGAACTGGGTTACTATCGGCTGGGGTTGGGGTTAGATTGGGTGAAGCTGGTTCTTTGTCCATCGCAGTAGGGGTACAATCTGCGAGAGTTTGGGTTATGTGTGTTAGGGTTGGTTCTTGTGCATGTACAACCGGGGTGCTATCTCCACCAAGAGGTAGCACTGTTTTATTTGAAGACCGTGTTTTTAGTCCGCTAGATACTGGCATCACCCGCTCCAATTCAAATGGCTGATAAACAGGAGACATAGTTGAATGTACAGACATTGTATGAGAGACAGATGCAATAGATAGTGTGGAAAAAAGAGGGCATGAAATAGTTGACATGTATATTGTTTAACTAAAATAGATAGCATGACATAATTTCACATATATGATGTCTATCTAAACTGGATAGCATAGCATAACATAATTCAAAGATATGATGAATAACTAAACAGGATCACATGACATAATTCACCTACATGTTATCTAAGTAATCGGGATCGCATCATTTAATTCACATATGTGATTTATATGCTAAACAGAGGGCATTCGATATGATGTCTGAACTAAGAACATGGTGTTGAATATTGTGTATATGATGTCTAAACTATGCAATGCAAGACACCGTATGCATGATATGAGCAGTATAACCGTGCCAAGTTAGAGCATACACCTTAGTGGGGGAATAGGACTGGTCATCTATCTCTGAAACCATCTCTGAGGAGCTATCGAGACCCAACAAGAGATCCGCTTCGATAGGTAGCAGTATCTGCTCTGAAGGCCTTGTTTTCACTCCAGATTTTTCCATCTCCCACCCAAATGGCTGATTCATAGGAAGAGTAGTTTAATGTACAAACATTGTTGAAAAATGGAAATGTAATGAAGAAAAGGATGGGCAAGATATCATTCAAATATATGATGCCTGGTTAAATAGGATGGCATTGCACATTTCACATATATTATGGCTGGCTAAAAGACATGAGATTGCATAATTCCCATATATGATATAGAAACTAAACATGTGACATTACATAACATGTCTAAACTAAGCAGATGACATATATGATGTCAAAAGTAGGCACTGCAAGGCAACATATGCATGACATGACTAAGATCATCATGCCAAGGTAGAGCAAACACCTTGGGGGGTAAATAGGAGTGGTCAGCGGCGTCTGAATCCGCCTCAGAACAGATATCTTCCTCTGGATTACAATCTGGAGAGGGGTGGGGAGGGTTTGCCATTGAACCCACCATGGAGCGATGTTTGCATGACATTGTATTGCCACGCAAAACTCTTCTCTTTTTCTCTACATGTTCAGCATGACTATGTACAATATCTAACATGCATACGAAAAAATATGGTGAGATTATGTAAGGAGAGCATGCAGAAATTTAGAGTGATGGTAACAACCAGTGGATGGATCAAAAAATAATGATAGAAGGCTGATGATTGCTTTAAATTAATAAAAATACAGATGATGATTGCTTTACTATTTGTTTCCCACCCAAGATGAACAACATAGGCATACCCTAGGTGAACCAGATATTAGACAGACATACTATTCATTGCTGCCTCGATATGTGCCCCACAACTAATTTAGAACTCAAGTTTGAAAATTAATTTGGACCTGACTTGGGTGTCCAAGAGCTGAACAGGACGATAAAGTAGCAAGTAAGTTTAAGCAATGCATAACATAAGCAGAAACAAAAGAGTGCGACCTCTCTTGTGGACCTATGTACTCCTCAGGTTCATCTGCTGAGTCGATGATGGTGATGCCGTTGTGGTGGGTGCCGGCGGCAGGGAAAGAGATCTGAGGCGGTGAAAGATGGTCAGGAGTCATGATGTCTGGTTTGGTGGATGCTTTTGTCGATGGAGCAACTCAGATGAGGTGGACGACATCGCGGCAGGAGCAGGACAAACCACACAAAGTTCCCTTCGACACGTACCTATAACTGAAGTAATTCTGTAAGGGCTCATTTGGCTTGCATGATTCTTAAAACGCAGGGATAGGAAAAACACCAGAATAGGATAGGAAAATGCACATGGTAAACAGAGCATTTGTAAACACAGGATTTCTGTCAACTTGGGTGTTTGGTTTACAGGAATTGGAAGATCAGAGGAATGCAAAGAAACATGGCCAAAATAAAGTGAAACCATATGAAAGCGTGTACAGTTATTCTGGCACTAATGCACTTGGTCTTGTTTTCATGCATAGGATTTTGAAAAGTAGGTCCAGGTGGATGTTTTGCTTCATTCCTTTCAACAAAATGCATGAATAATTGAATAGTAGAGTGCCATTGGAAAATTCCCTATTGCTATGTTTTTCCGTTGAACCAAAATAGCCCTAATGGATCGACGTGAATGTATAGTAATAAGTGATGTAACAAGTGTACAACCTATTTGCCGTAGTCGTGTCGACCTCAGCATCATTGGGTTGGTCGCTGAAGCAGTTGAGGCAGAGGTGGCTGTCAGAGGTGTGGAGGAAGATCTGAGGAATCTGTAGACGGCGTCCCGGGCACTGCTCTGTTATGATGGATCGTTCTGTCGTTGGATGAGCTCCGGTGAGCCATAAGACGTCAAGGCTGAAGCAGCATAAGACAGACATTGTCAATCTCAAGTGGGATTCTAATAGCATCTCCAATAGATGATGTAAAATGGATGTAAAATTTACATCACCAAAAACCACCTGACTACAACAGATGAGGTAAAAACTGTTGACTCAACTTAACTGTCGAAACTGAAATTTCTTGTGGAATCTGAATACTCTTGTCGGCTGACGCAATGGTAGCAGAGAGGCACTTGACATGTAGTTTAGGGAGGGCCTGCAGTTCATCTTCAACCTGCACCCCCCTGAGCCGCCAGCCACCACCGGCCGAACCGCCGGCCCCAACGTCGCCTCACCGCCCCAAAACAACTCGCCACAGCCGCCCCGACCAGCCCTCTAGGCCCCGCCCCCACCCTGAACCTTAAGATAGATAGTAGGGTACCTCTTCGGCGAGCCCCCGTCCCTGCTGCGAGTGGTTCTTCCTTAACTCCGACGAGCCCCCCCAACCCCTGAAAATCGACTAACCCAAAATTCGATTCAGTCGACTGAAGTGTGGCATAATCGGAGCAGAGCAGCAGCACAAGCGAGGGGGAGAGCAGCAGCAACAGCAGGGCGAGCGAGCGATCGAGCGAGAGCTGGAGCAGCAGCAGTAGCGTGAGCGAGCGAGCGAGAGCCGGAGCAGCAGCAGCAGATCCGGCTGGTATGGACGTTGCCGCCGAAGGGGCCTCGCACTGGGGGAGAGCCACCATGGAGATGTCGCCCGCGGCACCGACTTCAAGGTAGCCGCTCCATGGGGGTGCGGGATGGAGCACCGTCGACGCTGGGAGGTCGAGTTAAGGAGAAGGTGCGATGCGATGAGTGTACAATCTCTTTGGTGGCGCCGAGTAGGCCTCGGCTTCGTCCGAGGAGTCGGTGAGGATGCTGCGGTTCCGTTGGAGCAGGTTAAGGTGGCGCTGTGGGGATGGAGCAGCCATGATAGACGAGGCGGTCGTCGAAGCAACTCCTTGGAGGTGGAGGACGGGGAGGCTGAACCGGCGGGACGGCGAGATGGACAAAGGATCCTCATCCGGGGAGGTGGACGAGGGACATCGAGCTATTGCGGTGGACCACGTCGTCGGGGAAGAGGCTCAGGCTGGGCAGCGGTGACGTGGCGGACGGAGGAGGGTGGGGTTTCGCGGCTGGAGCGGAGAGGTTATGGCGGCCTGGGATTTCGAATGGCGAAAAGGGGGCGATGGGAGGGGGTGAAGCATGACTTAGGGACTCGCTTGTCCAAAATGTAGGGTGTGTTACAAAAGTACCCCCCACCAATTTGAACTAGCGGCCCTTTCGTCTCAGGGTTAGAAGGGGGATTTCGCGTGTCAGAATTTGGCAGCTGGAGGGAGTTTTCGCGCGCATTGTAATTTCGGGATAGGAAGGCGCGGGTTGTGAAGGCGCTAGTTTTGGGAGCACGACATCTGAATTTTCGGGATATAACAAGACGCGGATTGAATTTTAGGGACAAGCCTAACGTCTAGTAATATTGTACTTGTACGTACCAAATCAATTCGCACTTCTCTCAACCAAAAATAAAACGAAAAAAATAAAACTATTCACACCACACAAAGAGAGAGTCTTGCCCCATTTTACTATACAAATGCTATTCAAAGCTACTCCCTCCTTCCATCTATATAGGGCCTAATGCGTTTTTTGATGCTAACTTTGACCAAATATTAGAGCAATGATATATGACATGCAACTTACACAAAGCACACTGTTAAATTCATCTGTGAAAGGTTCTTTCAATGATATAATTTTCAATTGTGCATGTCATGTACTATTAATCTTGTCAATAGTCAAAGGCAGTCTTAAAAATCTCATTACGCCCTATATAGATGGAAGGAGGGAGTATGAATCCATGTTATGTCCGATTAAAATTTTTCGCTTGCTGTATAATGCATGTAACCTACGTATACCAACATTTTAGTGCATTCCAAATGTCTATACTACCGTTGCAATTCAAACTAAATTTGAATTGTTTATCTATTTCAATAAGAATCTACAATCATGATTGTTGCCAACTTCAACCATCATAGTTTCCTTGCTATCTGCGAGATATAAATAGGACGGCCTATAATGCAGGATGGCAGGCACACCATCATCAACAACTCTATTTTTTTATAAGAGTAGAGATAAAATATATTAAATGTAGTATAACATGTTCATAACCACACCATGTGTATCACCGTTATATATATTCACATATGCGTCGGTTTAAAACACTATGATAAATTCTTCAAATATCCGAATTCACTTTTTATAATGAAGTTATATGATCTCTATTTGTCTTTTACACCCACACAACGATCTTATCTTTGTAGCTAGCACTAACTTTCTCTTGTGCATGCACACGCCCGCATCCCTCCCACCCTCCCCCAGCATTCTCTAGCTCCATCACGCAAATTCGTCTTTTCACTTTAGGTCGTTCACCCACGGTGTGTGTAGGCCCCCCAGCTCCTTCTTTACGGCACACATCGATCGATATGCCTCTCTAGCCAGGTGTGCCTAGCACAAACACAAGCTTCCCCTCTTCTCTTGTCACCGTCCATGCCTCACTCCCACCACTCTTTTCATCGTTCCCGCACTCACACACTCCTTCCCCCTCGATATAGTATGCCTCTCGTACCACCTCCTAGATGCATCCCTCTCTCTCTATCCTTCTGCTCGTGCCTCATTTGCTTCTAACACACACATGCATGTATACTGACCGATCTCCCAACATATACCTAGATCGACTTTAACTACCCCCCCATCGATCGACGTACCTCACAAGTTATGTCTCTCCTTTCTCTAACAAAGGGCGATTGATCTTCCTATGTAGTTACGTCTGCTTACCACAGCCACATCGTCCCCCTCATCATTCGTGCATGCCTCCTGACCCGTCTCTCACACGCACGTGCACAGACAACAAGCAGCCATCTCCTCTCTTATTGATATTGCGGGCGTGCCCTCCGTTTGTCTAGCAAGCCTATCCCACCATTTGTTAAAAGCAAGTCCACTACCACCCCCTCCAACACTCTAGCTCTGTCTCTCTCCCAACCTTATTCCTCTCCTGCACATATGCATGGACGCCGATCGATCTCCCTTAATACACGAGGCAGATCGATCTCCTTAATACATGAGGTAGGCCTCTCTCCTCCTCCACGCATATACCAGCCATTGTACCTCTATAGTTAATTGGGCCTCCCTCTTCGCCCACCACACACCGATAGTCAAGTGCTGCAGGTAGGTATCCATGCCATAGAGACAAACTGCACATGTCCCCTCTCACATTCCAGTAGGCCAACCACTCTATATCTTTGACGTGGGCACACACAAATTTGATGGCACTCTTTATCGATCGCGCGCGCACACACACACATCATCCCTCTGTTCGATTCTATGGACACCTCAAGCCGATATACCTCCACTCTCTTCTCATGGATCGCCCCCTCTATATATATGTTATATCCAGGACTCTATTTCACACACATTGCATATGTTACATTTTTTGATTGACCCCCCCCCCCCAAAAAAAACTCTCAAGAACCCAGACACTATATCTCTCTAGGTTTGTATCTCTCTCACACAACCCCACGTAGGTGGCGTACGTATACAAGAAGAGAATAGGTGCACCGTGCATGTACTCACGCTTCGTGTCCAGCCACACCCGCGCGGGTACATGGTGGAGCTCATTTCTTTACGAAATGGCAGCCCACGTGCTAATTTGAATGCATGTAGCGGTTGTTTACCTAGGGAGGTCGTGTACAACGCGCGCACGAAACAAAGTTCGACTTGACGCGTTGCCGCGTTATTTTTAAATAAAGTTATAGCGCTCAATGGCACATACAAAGAATATAAAATGATTTTTATGGAGAAAAAGGTAGTCCGCTCACTATATACAATGGAGCCTGCCTGCCTGGTTTGTCGCTCTTCAGAGTATCTCACACAAGGCTGCGGTGGCCTCTCTCTCTCTCTCACCGTTGGTCACTGATCCGGCCGCATCCCGTCCGCCGGGGGAAAGGGAGTGTGGTGGCCTCTCTCTCTCTCACTGTTGGTCACTGATCCGGCCGCATCCCGTCCGCTGGGGAAAGGGAGGAAGTGCATCGTTTCTCCATTCGACGGTGCCGAGGCAGCACGTCCCGATCTGCGGTACATGCCGTTCTCTCTGACCAAGCTCCGGTGTGGCAGGGCCTACACCACCTGCTTGCAGATTTCGCCCGCCGCCGCTCACCTAGTTACATCCCGACGACCTCCAGGTATCCCCTCCGGCCTTGCTCCACTGCCTGTCTTCCCACGTCGCTGCATGTGGATCTTCCATAGTTCTTTGCCGAAAACGTAGCTCGTTCGGCGTACTTCCATATTGCATTCTCGTCCTCACACCGTTTTAGACAAACACAACCGTGTTGTTATCTTCCCTTAGGACAAGGAATATGCTTCTTTTTTGTCGTCGCATGTGTCATCAATTGTTATTGGCTAGTAATTGTTTCCTTTCTACCTCTTTTTTGCAAACAGGGCTATCCATTTCACCTCGTTGCTATTGCGACCTTTTGGTGAACTGCACAAATCACTTTTTTCTTAAGAGTGTTTTGTGCAGTTGTACTAAAATGTCACACGGGCAATGTCTCTGCATTTCAGTGCGACTGCACAAAGGGAGATTGGTTTTGCTCTATCCTCCTCATCCAACTCCGAGCCTAATCTTCTCCAACTAGTTAGTCTTAAGAGAGACTGCAAAGGTGACTGGCTTCTATTTGTGTGTTTATTGTTTCATCAGCAGTCCTCTATTATCGTAATCACACCTAATACTTTGGAACAGGGACACTCAGCTCTATTTTAGTGGAACTGCACAAAATGATCGAAATGTTGCATGCTCCAGACAGCTACTTTTTTTCCTAACATGCCTTGTTGATTTAGACAGAGCTGGGGGGACGTTGCTGCCAATGAAAGCATGGATCAATTTTAATTTAACATCTTCTCACAACTCCGTCTTCAGTTGTGATGTAATTATTAGCTCTAATCTGCTAATAATTGACATGCATTAGCAAGGAAGTTAGTTTTTTATTGTTTCCGAAAGATCATTGATGGCAAGACACGTGAAACAAAAGCTGAAAGCTCACACCATTGTACAATTTCATGTCGCTGGAAAATTATTTGTATAGTACGTCAATTATGTAAACAAATGATGGAAGCTTGATAGCATTGCTAGAAGCCTCTTCATCATCCGGGTCCATGTGCCATGCACAAAATTATACTCCTTCATTCCTAAATATTTGTCTTTTTACAAATTTCAAACGGGCATATTTTAGAGTGTAGATTCACTCATTTTGCTTCGTATGTGTACTCCCTCCGTTCCTAAATATTATATCCGTATTTCTAGAGATTTCAACAAGTGACTACATACGGAGCAAAATGAGTGAATCTACACTCTAAAATATGTCTATATACATCCGTATGTGCCAGTCCATTTGAAATCTCTAAAAAGACAAATATTTGAGTAGTCACTCGTTGAAATCTCTAGAAAGACAAATACTCCGGAGTATATTTAAGAACCGAGGGGGTAGTGCACAACCGCATGGGAGACTCAGCCCGGTTGTTGCGCCGCATTAATAGTGAGTAATGAGCACTCAAATCATAAGCCCCACCTTTCCCACTGTAAGTTGCTCGGAAGAAGCAACCATCAATACGCTCTTCTTTGAATCCGCTCATACTACTCCATCCTCACTGTTTATGGAGTGCGCTTCAGAAAAAAGAAAAAAATAATCTGTGGGACCAAGGCGACTAGCGATCGGCCTGAAAAATAGCATTGGTAGTTATAACACGGCGTCTATTACTAGAGGGAATAATGTGTACACACATGCATGCAGTGCTTCCACCCCGGGTACACACATGCATGCACTTACTCCACTCCGTAGTAGTAGTACATGAGAGGAAATTGTGGACTTGATTGCGGTTATCACGCCCTAATTAATTGAGCATTAAACCAAACACGTCTAAAGTCTCTCTGGTGGTGGAAATGCATTGAGAGAAATGCATCATAGTGAAGCGCGCCTTGTAAACTGTGACGGAGGGAGGAGTAGTATGAAGGTGCAAAACCAAAATGCAGCGTATGGCGGTCGGTCAACGCACCTCCTCTTGGCATATCACTGACATGTGGGACAGGAGTGTGAGCAAACCGATCTCAATTGACGGCAAAGAGCCAACCAGCCGTTCCTTGAGAGAGACGAGGAGCGAGAACACACAGACGGGCTCGCACGGAGGCCAAGATATATTCGAGCATGGTTGGTTGGTCGATATCATTCATTACATGTTGGGCTACCGTTTTCCGCCCTTCTCTGGAATAAACGTGTACTTTATCAGAGATAAAAAAAAGAGTACAGATGCTCCACCATGCAGTTCTAGTAGTAGTACTACTCGTACTACTGCGCTTGGCTCTTCGCCTCTTCGTGAAGTCGAACAGTGATGGTACTCCGCATGTCGGGTACTACAGTGTATGCCTCTGACAATCTGATACCGAATGGACTGATGCATGTCCACCTAGGGTAGGTTGCATTAGTCAAAAGGCGTAAGTGAGCTTCACCTTGTCCTGCAAGCTTCTCCTCGTTCTGAGAGTTGATGGGACACACCAAAAAGTAGTGTTAGTCCATACTCCCTCCTTTCCGGTTAATATGTCTTAATCTTTTTTGTGGGTAAATGAGAGAGCTTTATTCATATATAAGCATTCTTAGGACGATCAGCCAAGACCTTTGGTCACTAGGAAGCGAGGTACCCATAAAAAAAAGTAGGAAGCGAGGTGTTTCATCAAGCCAGCTCTCGGCCACATTCAAAATGCAGCAAGCACGGTTCACATGAAGATGCTACCATAAGGTTTGGTGACCTGTTTACATCTGAATAACAAAAAAGAGGAAATATTACGGCGCTACTATTTGTAACAGGATATGAGCGAAATTAAGCAAGAATTGTGGCGAGTGTTCCATGCAATCAACTTCCATTATCACATGCGAGAACCCTCGAAGAGAACCAAATGTGTTGAAGATTGCTTTATCACATTTTAAAATTATAATAAGAGCGCAGACGCTCCTCCATCCGGTTCCTAGTACTAGTATAGTACATACCTTTATAGACTATAGTAGTAGTACTAGTACTACTAGTAAACTTTAAACAGGCTGTTAGCCTATTAGGAAGTCGAACAATAATAGCACTAGTAGTATAGTGTATGCTTCGGCTATCGACACGAATTAACTATTGCACGTTCATTTGCTGAGCGAGGAGAGCTTGCATTAGTCAAAAGTTTCTCCTTGTCCCTCTGAGCCCAGCAAGCTTCTCCCGTCTGCAACCTTCTCCTCGTTCGGCAAGTTGATGGGACACAACAAAGTAATGCTAGTCCATCTTGCCTCCTCTCCGGTTAATATGGCTTAATTTCAAACGAGATAAATACATTATGCATCCTTTGTATATTTGTAAAAATACGGTCAGTGGGCTTCATAATATGCTCATTGCGCTCAATATATATATATATATATATATATATATATATATATATATATATATATTCCGGTGTTTATACGGTCACTAGCTTACCCTGACTGAGTATGTGTGTGCATGCATGTGTAGGTTGAGCACTTGAGCGTGACCGTGTGTGTTCCGCCGTGTGCTCGGACATGCATGCATTAGGGCGTCGCGCGTGTTTTTGTGTCCATGTGTACATGTGACTGTTGCATACATGTAGGGGGAATACTTGTAGGGGCCACTAAGGAGCAGTCAAATCACACAGTAAGTTAGTCGGAACAAGCAACCATCATTTCACTCTTGAATGACATGTACGCAATACAAAATGGTTGATATGGAGAGAAAAAGAAAACCACTGTATATACACTAGCAGGAGCCTAAGCTACAAGCCTGCTTGCTTAGGTTGCTCTCTTCACAAGCATAGAACGACGGGCCTGATCCCGCAGCTGGGGGAAGGGAATAATGTTCTGCGTAGACGCGGTCGACATCAGCGAGGGAGAAAACCCACAGTCGGTGTGTCCCAATCGGGTGTCACCACGGTATGGGCCGATGCCGCGTCCCAACCGCCCTTCTAGCTATAGCCTGACATCCCAGGTAGTCCATCTTCCTTTTGGAGCTGGCTTGCTCCACTGCCGTAGCTCCATCTCCATGCCGATCTTTCTCTACTTCTACCGGCTTCTACTTGTGATGAGTTTATGTCTCATGAACTAGTGCCAGTACTATTATTCTAATCACACTTCTTCAATATCTTTGCCATCAGGGATGCTCAGGTCGATTTTAGTGGAACTGCACAAAAGCATCATATGATCCGAGGGTGCCAGCCGTCTTTCCTTCGACAGGTTCTACCTGGCCAGGAAATTAAATCATGTTTAGGGTTTAGGGTTTAAGTCGTAGTGACCCCATCAGTATTTTTTCTTTCGTACACGCTCTCACAACTTTTTTCTTTAGTTGCAAAGTAAATATTGGCTATGATCTGTGAATCATTGAGATGCATCAGCATGCGTGTTAGTTTTCCTTTGTATTTGATGGAATGTTGTAACGGGGCAACCTTGGAATAGGAATGAAAATGGAGTGGAAAGTTTCCGTTTTTCCGGAGAAAAAATGGAAATGGAGACAAACAAACGTTTTGTTTTGTTGGATCGCGCCATCGAGCAGAACCAACGTTTAAATCACGTCTGTCGTGTTCGTGTCTCACCCTCCTCCACGGCTCGACCCCACACGGTCGCTCGGCATACCACTCACCGCAAACCGAGTATACGATAACTTTCCCGCCTGCTTGTCGATGGATCACGCCATGGAGTACTAGCACTACTAGAAGAGATTGACGAGTTGGGGGAGGACAGCTAGCTGTAGCACGAACTCCCAAGAACTTTTTACATGCATGTTGTAGCCGGCTATTGCGACCTTTGAACGTGAAGCAGCCGCGTGCACCCGGAAGCGGCACGGGCGACGCTCTCTCGGCCGGCGTGCCGCTTCAATGCCGGCGCTAGTGAGAGGTCGTGTCCGCTCTGGCCGGGCATGAATGTGGCACTGACCGTTTCGGGCGGGAAGCACGCGCAGGTGATGAAGAGGGTTCGGGTTGGTCAGGATCGGCCGTGGCAGCGGTCCGGACATCCGCAAACAAGAGATGTTGTACGTTAATATTGCTGCGTATATAATTAATAATGTAAATAATGTGCCAGTTTGACAAATATGATTGGAGATGGAGATGGAAATGGAATTTTACGTAAACACGGATATGCATGTCTATGTCTATGTGTGTGTGCACGATGACTCTCGCAACTTGGAAGCGGGGGCGTGTTTGTGATCAAGTTTTCTTTCTTGGTACGTTAGAAAATCAGTTTGTCTAATTCACATCTAGATGTTATTTAAGGATATCACATCTAAGCTCCCACATGTATATAATGTAGCAACAAGAAACAAAAAAAACTAGGACAAAATAATAGACCACAAACAGAGTGGAAATCAACATAGATGTGACATAACTATGTCACATCTAGATGTGTCCTAGACAGACCCTGAAAAAATTGTGCGCCAGGTTTTGTTTCTTTTTTCCCGGAACACCCGTATTCTATTTAAAACCACTGCTATGGAGAGATTTTTTTACTCCATTATAGCCTCTTGTTTGATAGAGTTTCTCGCGTCTCGCTCTCTCACCCTCTCCATATCAAAACAAGATGATAGTGTCCACCCTATCTCTCTACTCATCGGTGGTCATAGATCCGGCCGAATCCCGTCCGCTGCGGGAGGTGAGGAGGTGCAGCGTTGACGTTGTCACCGTTGGCAACGGAGGAAGCCGATGCGCACCATCCTCTCGGAGCTGGCGCTGGTGCGGACGAAGATGCTCCACACCCTTGTTCGCTGCCGTCGTGTGGGCAGATCCCGCCTGCCCGCCTAAACAACATCTCACCCACCTGAGGTATAACTTCTTGTACTGGTCCAGCTCCCTAGGTCGCTGCGTGCGGGTTTTCTTCTATGCGACTACTCCCCAGCTCCCCATGCATAGTAGTTAGGGTTCGTCGGCTGGTCCAACATCAGCTACTAGTACTATTATAGAAGAAATGCCACTCGAAAAGTTGTCCTGATTTATGCCTCGGTGTAGGTATACATGTTGTTTCGACAAAAAGTACATGGTGGTTGTGCGGTCATTGTCCATATGGTGGTAGTACTATCACTGGTTAAATGAAGAAATGCTTTTTTCTCGGGTATCCTGGTTTAGTTCCCATCAAGATAATTATGCTGCTTCTGTTTGTTGGTGTACTTTTCATTAATTCTTATTGACAATTGAGATGTCATTGCTAATCTTGTAAAACAAAGTAACAACACTATATCCCTTTTTTATATTTTTGGAAACAGTGATGCGTATCTCCATACCCGGGCATGTCTTCCTCAATTTTAGTGGAACTGCACAAAATTGGATGGCCATTGTTGTTCCGCTTCACTGTCCTCTGCCACGTGGTTCTTCCTTCCTCGAGCTTGATTACTGAGAAGAAATAGACCACAGTGAGGATTTGTCGAACTTCATAGGTGCCTCACCCAAACTTGATGCCAAATGAATGATGCATCACCATGATGACCTATCGATGCTCATGGTTGCGCCTCATGGTTGCATCGGCTGGTGAAGCTGATCGATTTTCAATGAAAAATAAGCTGTCTTCCATCAGTGCTCTTTGCTTGTTACGCACAAAGATGATATCCTTCGTCAGTTCATCTTGGTTGCATTCAAGACGCAGTCGTCTTTCATGTTGGTGCAATTTTATCACACAATTGGCTATGAACCAAATGTTTCCTCGAAGAAGGATCGACGTTGGTACTAAGAGCATAAGTTTTGTATTGATCTCTAAGCCTTCTCACAACTTTGTCTCCAGCTCCCCTGTAATTTTATTTGTCCAGCTATTAACTTTGATTTAAAAAATGGTGGACTAAAAACCGGGATGGACGTAGTAGCCCTCCATTTTATTTACTTAGATATTAGATTTGGTGAAGTCAAACTTTGTAATACTCTCAAACCTTTCGATAATTGAAATTAAAATTCATTATTTGTACACACTCTCACGTTTCCGATAATTTGGCGCATGTGTGGTTGTTCACTTAAGGGAGGGTAGTGTACCACACATGAAGGACAGGAAGTGCGACCAGGACGCGTGGGCGTGGATCGTTAGTTCATCAGAAGTAGTAGTAGTTTTCTTCACAGTACATTAAATAAAGAGTTTCATTTCGTACTTACACAATTTAAAATGATTGTTATGGAGAGAATAAGAAAACCACTCCACTATATATTAGTCGTATACACGAGAGTACTATATGGACGCAGCTTCATTGACTTAGTGCACCTGCCCTTGGGTTTATGACAGGTGGGCCCAAAATGTGGCTGGCTCATCATCATCATACAGCCAAAAGCAAAAGTGCAGTGAAGGCACCAGAGCTCGATCCATTACTACAATGAGTATATATATATAAGCCGGAGCCTCAGCGCTTGTTCGCTAGGGTTTGCACTCTCCACACTCTCGCCGCACTACATATATGTGTACACGCTAGAGGCTCAACGCTCATTTGCTAGTTGCTATATTCACAGTCTCTCACCCTCTTTTCACCAGATCTAAACAAGACTGCATTGGCCTCTTGTCTCTCTCTCCCCCCTCATAGCTGGTGAAGGAGGTGTCCGTATCCTGTCGCACCGGGAAGGGGAGGAGGTGCAGTGTTCACTCTATCGCCTTCGGCGAGGGAGGCAATACTACCAGCTGCACTATTCTCTTTCACCCAGCGCCTGTGCGGGAGGGCCACTGACCCCTTCTTCCTCGCTGCCGTATGTAGTGTGGGCAGATCCGGCCTCCCGCTGCATGCCTTGCCACATCCCGACGACCCTAAGGTATAAGTTTCTTTGAAACCGTCGTTGCTCTAGCTGCATGTGGATCTTTTTTGATCTGTAGTCGAATCTAGGTCTTGGTTAAAAGAGGAAAGAAAGGTGCGGTGGGCTGGAGCAAGAATCTAGGACGTGGTTCAATGAGGAAAGGAGGGGCGGAAAGTAGTATAGACTGGCTATCCAGCCGCTTTGTTGGTCGAAAAGGGAAAAAGGGGGTAACCCAGTACTCACATCTGTAAGGAACCGATCTCTTTGTTGAAAAGGGAAAGAAACTGGGGGGTCGGGTAGTTTGTGCAGGACTAGATTTGCTACCCTCACATAGGAAAAAGGTTCAAAGAGAACAAATATGGGACCAATGCATATATCCTGCTTGGCTACATACTCTGCATCACCCATTTATACGTGTGGACGCACATGGTGCTGGCATGTCTCATACAACTATTTTCCTGTTGTTAATCTAAGAATTCCGCCGAAAAATTGAAGCAATGCCACTGTTAAAAGTAAATTACATTTTTTAATGAATGATGTTTCAAGAGAATGTCTCTGTTAATATGAATCAATGCAACCATTTTAGAAATGCTACTATCCTACTTTGTTTTCCATCCAAGATAAGTTAGATGCTTCTTTCTGTCACCGTTTGTTTCATCCTCCTTTATCAGCAAGTAATTGTTTCCTTTTTTGCCTTTGTTAAAACAGGGGTATCGATTCAACTTGTTGCTATTGTGACATTTTGCTTCGCTACTCGAAACACTTATGTTTTAAGAGTGTTTTGTGCAGTTCAACTTGAATGTCACACCGGTGACTTTGCTTAATTTTGGTGGAACTGCACAAAAGGAGGTCGAGATTTGTTTTCAGTCTTCGTGGCGAGTTGTTTCAAATCTTGGTCTCATCCACATGATGTGCAGTGTGCTTTGAGATGTTGTGCTACTTGTTTTGGTATTGTTTTAAATAAATGTTGAATTGAAGCTATTGTATTGCTGTCTTTTCCCATTAAGTAGTGAACAAAAATGGGACCAACCCAGACATGATGCTTGTTGCTTTGTTACAACAAATTCAGCATCACCCCCTTTATAAGCCAGTAATTGATGCCACTCTTAGAATTAACTACTGAATCTTATTTCAAAACTGCAACACTTGTTAGGGATTGGCGGGATTACCATTTTTGTGGCTGCATGTTTCATCCTCCTTTATTAGCCAGTAATTGATTCCTTTTTTGCCTTTGTTTAAACAGGGATATCTATTCAACTTGTTGCTATTGCGACATTTTGCTTCGCTACGCGAAACACTTTGCTTGATTTTAGTGCAACTACACAAAACGAGATTGGATTTCCTATTCGTGTTGGCAGATTCGTATTTTATCATGGTGGTCTCATGAAAGGTCAGTACAGGCCTTCATCCACATGATTGTGCAGTGTGCTTTGAGATGTTGTGCTACTTGTATTGGTATTGTTTTAAATAAATGTTGAATTGAAGCTATTGTATTGCTGTCTTTTCCCATTAAGTAGTGAACAAAAATGGGACCAACCCAAACATGATGCTTGTTGCTTTGTTACAACAAACTCTGCATCACCCCCTTTATAAGTAGATGGAAGCACATATTGTTGTTGCGCCCACTCTCCCCGAAACTGTTTATGCTTTTCGTTAATATAATGCCGCTAGTAAAATTAAGCAATGCCACTCTTAGAATTAATTAACTACTGAATCTTAGTTCAAAACTGCAACACTTGTTAGGAATGGTACTATCCTGCTTTGTAGTCCTTCCTACATGTTTAACCAAGGTATTGGTAAGATAATGTCTCTGTTAAAATGAATCAGTTGCATTGTTTTAGGAATGGTACTTTTCTGCTTTGTCGTTCTTTATACATGTTGAAACAAGGCATTGTTAAGATAATGTCTCAGTCAATATGAATGAATCACACCGATGGAGAATTGCTACTCTCCTGCTTTGTTTCCCATTAAGATAAAGTAGATCAGTAGATGCTTTTCTTATGGGAGTTCAAGTCATCAACTGTTATTTCTCAGTAATTTTTTCCCTTATATCTATTGTTGCTTACAGGGATATCAAAATCAAAGCTCAGTTTTATTCCGACTTCGATTTTAGTTGAACTGCACAAAAGGAGCCAATGTGTCCAAGGTAAACTGCTGCATTACTGGGTCCAGTTGGTCGTTCCACTTTGCAGAAAGAAGCAGTCACTGTTTGCGCTATACAGAAGGAATGACCGAGAAGCTTTACAAAGTATTATTAGACGCTGGTGACATGACTAGTCTGCAGGGAGCATTGGCAATTTAACAACACGTGGAGTGCCCTGGGCAAAAAGTGCCCAAACAAGTACAAGAAGCTACGACAGGACTCCACGATCATAGGCATTACATATTTTGAATGGGAAAAGCTTGTCATAGTTTAATCATTGATGTTAGCAAGAAGATGTTAGTTTAATATATTGGAATTGGAAAACCTTGTCAAAATTTGCTCATTGATGTTAGCCAGAAGACATGCATTTGATATTTTTGAGTGGGGCGCCCTTCTTTGTGAGCAGCGTCGAGTGTTTTTCCTATTCACGTGTTCGGTTTAGAAGTAAATAGTTACTCTGCTGAGATATTCCTGTGTTGAGAGTTTGTTCTGAATATTGTCTATGTAATGCCAGGCCTTGTGTTTGATTGCAAAGTTGAGCTTGGAATGTTGTGGCATGCGGCATCACGAGATGTTCACCGTGCCTCTTGAGAATAATGCTTCGTATTGTTTTGCATATCGATCTAATGCTAGTGATTTGCTTGTTAAGAAGATCATCCTCTTCTGTTGTTTCCGTGCTTAAGAAGTTCATTGTCTGATGTTTCATTCAAAGCCTATACGACAAGTCGGGTAGGTTAGACGTGAAACCATATGATCTTCCGACCAACTCATGATATTAGGCCGTGATTGGACCATCGTTTTCCAACCAAAACTGCTTGTAAAACTGACGCTTGTAAATAAAAGCAGATGGTCTCGGGCGAAGCGCTTGGTTGGTCGATTTCGACTAGTAAAATATTGGAAGTACTTCACACACGATAAAAACCCTGAACGACACTCGGACGATTGCTAATCCAGCCGTTAGCTGCTATTTCAGCCTTGCCAATGGATGGCATGATACGCACATCGGGTATGTATCGTCTGGTAATGTCGTCCATATAGCAGTGCTCGTAAAATATACACTGGTCTCTCAAATTACACGCGTAACCCGCCAATTTTTCTTACAGACCTCGGGCCCTCGGTTTCATTACGCCTGTATTTTATGCTTTTTTTTCTGATGACGAGTAAATTACACTTGTATGTTAATACAAGTTTGAAATAAACCAGAGCTCCCAAGCGCGGCCTTACCGTTTCATGCCATCTCAGTTTCTCGAAGGTGCTCATAGGTGTCCGATGATCCTGGCTTCCTGAATGAGCAGCGGGCGCTATATTAAACCATCCGTAGGGCCCGCGAGGCCCTCTCCGTTGTCCTTTGTGTTGTTGCGCTCGCCGTGGCGCCGAGCATTGTTAACATCGTCAACAAACATGAGGATTCAGGAGATGACTTTATTTTGACTGGATGACACTAGGGACCCACTAGGGCCATAGACGTACCTATGCAAGTGCCTCCTTATTATGTACAACTATATTTTTTTTGCTTTCTCCTGGTTTCCTGACATCACGGTCCCACACCATTGTCAACATATGTAGTCAGTATAAACGAGAGAATTGCACAATGTGCGGCCGACAACTGGGACCAAGTAGCTCGAGTAGTATTGTGGGGACCCCGACTCGGAAGTCGTGATCACCGAATGCACGTGTACAGTGATCCCAGAGATCAATGCTCACTGAACACACAGAAACTGAATAACAAGAGTCTTACATCCATACATACCGTTTACACAAGTAGGACCATTATGGTCGAGCCTTGAGTATAACATCGCAGCGGAAATCTTCGTTGATAACTCGGACCCATGCCATCTGCCTTAACCCTCGGGCATTACGACCGAAGCGTCCTAGCTCGCATGCTCGTCACACCAGTGTTCTCCATCGCATCCTGTTCTTTCATGCACGGTCAATGAAATAACCCGTTGGCAAGCCAATGAGTACTTTGAATGTACTACTTAAGCAACCCATGTTTTGGTTCAAGGTACCACAATGCATGGCATAGGTAAAATTTTGCATAAAGCTAGTTTTGAGTGCAATGACATGTTCAACATCCTATAAAACATGCATCAAGAGAATTCAAGTAACCATAAGAACTGGTCACAGCTATCAACATAAATAGAATGGGCACCAACCCATTTATCATAAACAGAGAGGGCACCAACCCATCTCAATCGTGTCAAGTCCTCTGACTTGATCCAAGGCAACACCATCATCTCACACACACCGGGTTTGAAAACAAGTGGACGTAGCCCAAGAGCGGTTACCCAACTGTCCATGACCGTGGACACGGCTATTCGAATAGTTTTACACTCTGTAGAGGTTGCACACTTTACCCACTAGATCCGGGAACTTTCGTGTCAAACCACGACCATGGTACCTCAAGTACCGGGGTAAGCACCCGATCACTACCTTTCCTAGTCGACACTAACATGGAGTCCACTCGATTGGTAGTAACCCCGTGCCAAACATTTCTCATCATAAAGTTGTGGAGCCTTGCTCCCATATTCATCACATACCACAAGCACGGGTACCAGCGGTGTGTCCGGTGCCACAATGAAAACAGTCATGGCCGCCCTACAGCACGACCCGTCCCAAGAGAGCACCAACTCTCCCCGTCACTAGTGTGCGGGCTCCAAGCTAGTATCGGTCTAGGTACTCAATAATGCCCTTTCCCATATAAGGGTAGAGTGGTTGCGCATGTAAGGTTGGAATAACAGTGCAACTCCGACCAATCCGTTTTGAAAACCACACACCCTTTTTGCTTGGCACACCACTTCGTCATCAAGTGGTCACCCATCTCATCATCTCCCTCGGGCATGAGTGGCACCCGACGGGGTTTTCGAAAATACTTTTGAAATCACTTTGCCTCCTTCACCATGCATATTCCCATCCCTTTTGCATAGCATCTACTTTAGCATCCTATCTACTCCCACCGGCATAACCCTCATAAGAAGGTAGGGCCATGCAAAATGCAAGTACCAACGAGGAATTGTAATCGTGGCAACCACCCGTGGTTCACCATCTCGCCATGATTCCGATGCATCATCAATAAAGAGCTAAAATGACATGCATATAAAGGGGCATCATAGTCATGGTCAAAGGGCTGCTTGCCTGTTTCATCAGAGTCTTGAAATCTTCTGGTCCTTCTCCAAGTACTCCGTCTACTTAGTCAACTAACGTCGGAAACAACACAATAAGCAACACAACAAGGCAGGAAATAATAGTGCTCTAAAAATATGAGTTGGACTTTTCTAGTATACCTCTGGTCATATGAGAGATGACCAAGGTGGTTTCATTAGGATCGATAAGTGGATATCTCGAAATATTTCAATATGATGGAATCAAGAGGTTTATGGATTTGCTAGAAGTGTACAGAAATATATTTTTGAAAAATGAGCAAGGGCACCCATTTGACAAAGCATGATTTTAGAAGCATCAAGGAATTGGTTTCACTGGATTTGGAGTTCAAATGAATTTCCTATGAATTTGCAAAGTTGGCTATATATAGAGAAATAGACCATTATTTGAGGTGATACAGAAGGTACTAGTAAAAATGTTCAAAAACTAAGTTTTGAACTTATAGACATCTAGGATTTTGAATCATGGGATTTGGATCAAAAATGGGCCCTCTGTGATTTTCCAAAGTTCATCACAGAAATGGAAAAATAGGGTTTTGATAAATATTTGTGAAGGAAATCTTTATGGAAAAATGTGCAGATTGCACCTTGTGATAGATCAGGAATTTATGAACTGTTAGAAATTTGAATCATCAAGTTTGGAGATAATATGAATATTCTATGGATTTTAGAAGTTCCCTGGAAAAGAAAAAGGAAAGGGATTTACCTAAATGGGCCAAATCTGGCGGCAGAGCGCCTTTAGGCGAGGCATAGCGAACAGTGCCACTGGCCGCCCACCGCTCGGCGCCGCACGTCTGGGGGCCACGTCGGAGGCGGCTTCCCGGAAATACGCCTTCGCTGCGGGGACGCGGGGGAGAGCGAATCGCCTCACTTGCCGGCGTGGCCTGTGGCTGAGCCAGCAGCGAGCGGGCCCGCCCGTCGGGTTAAATCCTCCACCTCCAGCAGGTGCGGCGAGAGAAGACAGCGGAGGTGCTCGGCGCCGTCGCCCGGCGCTCTGAGGCATCTCGGCGATGCTCTTCCCACCGGCGCTCGGGAGGCGATGCGCGCCCATCCATGGGCGGCACTACCGCCGAGGAGCTCGTGGTCGAGCACGGTGTTGGCCCCGCGGAGGAGGTCGTCGGCGGTGGTGGTTACTGGCCTTCTGACCCACGAGGAGGAGGGGAGAAGCTCGGGAGGGGCTTGCGGTGATGGTGGCGGCGCTCTAGTGCGGTCCAGAGGGAGGAGGAGGAGGAGAGATGGGTGCGGATTTAGGCGGAGGCCGACGGCAAGGCTCGGCCATGCGAGAAGGATGGAGGGCACGAGGAGGGTGTTGGTTGGTCGGAGGGACTCTAGGGAGAGGGGAGCAAGCGGAGGGAGAGGAGGCTCGGGGTGCCTTTAAATAAGCGAGCGGCGGGTGCAGTGGACTCGTCTTGGCGAGCTCCTAGCCGTTCTTTGGAGGTCACGGGGGCGCGCATGGGTATGTCCGGGGTGTTCGTGGGGTTGGTCCAGGGCCAGAGGAGGGAAGAGAAGGAGCGGGGGAGTGTCAGGGCGCCGCGCGTGTGAGCATGCCCATTGGAGCTCTCGGGCGGCCGGCGCGCGTGCGAAAGGAGGCAGCAGGAGGGAGAAGGAGGAGGGGGCCGGCTCGGTGTCGTGTTGCGGACGTCGAGGAGCATTGACTGGCGCGAGGGGGAGGCTCGAGGTGGTCGGGTGTGCCGTGTCAACGGTCAGGAGCACGTTGACGTGCTCCAGAGCGCGCGAATGGCCGGCACCCACAGCTTTTATGCAGCACACCAGCGTCCACTTGTGTCTGGTAGCTGCAGGGGGAATAAACAAAGGTGAAAGAGGCTTTGGATGCTCTGCAACATGCCAGGAGTGAGAGAGAGATGACAAAGGGAGGGAAAAGTGGATGTCCAGAGAAGAAAAATGGAGCCCTCCCCCCCTTAATCATTGCCTCTCGGGCAGGGAAGCACACCAGAGGTAGAGGGGAACTAGGAGGGGTTGTGGTAAAAAGGAGAAGTCATGGAGATTAGTGGAAGGGGTCCAATTAGTGGTTTTTGCAAAATGCCAGAAGGTGTTTGATGTTGGTTTGGGAAAGTAGATGATCTCCATAAGCCATGAGACTCAATAGGGTGATATGACACATATAATTAGGGCCTTCCACCCATTTGGAGATCATTTGATGAAAGTTGACAATGCAACTTTGGTAAACCCTAGAAATGAACAGAAATGGGTTTCCCAAGATTTAGTCATGAAAATAGGTTCTCCTTGATGCACCATTTGGTGTAGTGTCATCATTTGATAATGTGATCATGCTCACAAAAGTGGGGGTGATGGAGAGAAAGTTGGTAGTGCAAAGTTGTTCAAATATGGTTCTGGACAGAAAGAGTTTTGGGGCACTTTGATCAAGTTAACTTGCTCTCCAACTGGTGCCATTTGGTCTAGATGAATTATTAGACCAATGAAGGATGCCCACCAAGTTTGAGCACATTTGGACATACTTGGCAATGTAAAGTTGCTCAAACTTCAGAATGGACAGAAATGGTTTTGAAGGGTTTTTATGAAGTTATCTTGTTCTCCAAGTCATGAGACTTGGCAAGATCATCAGATATGTCATATGTGACATGCTAGAATTTTCTTGGAATTTTTGGAGAATATTTCCTTTGTAAATATTTCAAAAGCTTGAAATATCCAGAAAGAGTTTTTGAGGGGTTTGACCAATATTTTGAACATAACCATGTGTTGAAACTCTTATATATGGACTATATATGTCCTATGAGTTTCCCTGAATTTTGTCAAATATTTTTGATGCAATGAAATAATTTTTACCTATTAAAGACCATTTCTGGCCTTAAGAAAATGCCTTTAAATAAAATAGGAAAATAACTTTTAAAATTATAATTCTGTGGTTTATGGGTATCCTATATCTAATAGGAGTCAAATACATTTTTATAAAGATTTTTACTGCCCTTAATTAAGTACTTGCAGTGCAAACCTCAATTCAGGGGTTTTTGGAAAACTAAATTTAGAAAATACTTTTTGGCCAAATTATTTTTGTAAGAAAATTCTATATTGCTCTATACACATGGCATGATCATTGGGAAAAGGTTTTGGATCAAGGAGATGAAGTATAGGAGTTGGAGGATTTATTTGATTTTTAGAGCACTAGCAAACAGCAGACAAAAATCAAATCAAGCAAGGACAAAACACTCAAAAGTTTTTGTCAAACCACACTTTTAGCATGATCTAATGACTTAAGTGTTGAGCCATGAAAATCGGGGTGTGACAGACCTACCCCCCTTACAAGAATCTCGTCCCCGAGATTCCTAGACTAAGGCGCGGAAAGGGATACAGAAACTTGGATCATGGGTGGTCTTCAAGTCTTCATGTAGCTTTTGCTTCCGTGTAGTGCTCCATTGAACTTGAAGTACTTGACGGTGTGGCTTCATGTATGACGTTCCTCTTGATCTAGGTTGCTAACGGGTGGCTCGCGGTAGGTTATATTGGGCTAGGGGGTCGATGGTTTGGTGGTTAATGCCCTTATTAGTGCTCGGGCTAGCTAGGAAGTTGGAAACACTTCCGGGGTTGGGATGCATGGAAAGAGTTGTGCACCCCAGGTAGCTCAGGTGGCAACTCCAGCTGGTAGCCGTCTATTCTTCGTCTTGTAGGGATCTCGGAGGGGGGTTGTTAAATCTTGGAGTGATCTCGATGAAGGCCGATGAATCTTGGGCGAGCTTTCCTTTGACATGGAAGCGCTGGGTTCCTTTGAGAGGGGTGACCCGGAGATAAACATGGTATCCAACCCGGAAGGTCATGTCTCAACGACGTGAGTCAGCGTAGTTCTTCTATCTTGACTTGGCAGTCTTCAAACGCTCTCTGACAAGTTGGACTTGCCCTTCGGCTCCACGAAGGATATCGGGCCCAAGGACAAGTCTTTCTCCGGTTTCCGACCAATTGAGGGGTGTGCAGCACTTCCGTCCGTATAACACTTCAAATGGTGCCACCTGAAGGCTTGACTTCAAGGTTAGTTAAAAATCCTGGTGCAACCAGTTCCAACCCGAAGCTTTCAAGCTCTTCATACAAGGCAGGCAGCCTGTCCTTAAGCATAGCATTCGAGGAACAAGCCTAGCCATCTTCTCTGCCTCGTGTTCAATTCCTTTTGAGTGAAAATATACTTCAGACCTTCGTGATCCGTGTATATCTCACATCCCTTCCGTAAGAGATAATGTCGCCATGCCTTCAGGGCATGAACCACTACTGCTAGCTCAAGGTCATGAGTAGCATAGTTTTCTTCATGAGGCCATAGTTGCCTTTGAGAGGAGTGGCTTGCGGATATGCAAGGTTTTCAATCTGAAGCTCTTTCCTTGACGATGGTGGTTGGTATAGTTCTTCCTCCTTGACATGGCGGTCTTGGATGTTCCCTAACCAGCTGATCAACTCTTCTTCCGTCTTCGATGCGGACATTCATGTCCTTAAGTAAGGATGATAATTTACTTGCCCAAGTACTCTATGAAGTATTTGGAGTACGCAGAGTGGGCTGAGGCATTGGCGAGGGTCACGGTTGAGCATTGGTCAAGGTCTTATTGATCTAGAGCCAAGGCCCAAGGTCATGATCCAACCGTGTTGTGTCTTGGTAGGGCATAAGGGTTTCAAGGATTCTAGTGTGCGAATGAACATTTATCCTCCTATCTTTAAGCACGGTTTCTGAGATGCCAATAGTCTATCTAGTCCTCCAAACAGATCACCTCATACTATTGAAAGCATCATTAGTATAGGTCAACTCCAGTCATCACTCACGCTAATCATATCCTCATGACTCCCAAGAGGAGGTCTAACAAAATCATATATGTCTACGATCGCCAAACTCATGTGTGTAGCTACCCCTAAAAATCCATGGGTAGAACATACAAGCTTGGATTTAATATCCACCATCCAAGTGCTCAGTCTATTGACCCTAGGTCCATACTGGTGCATCTCTATCCTAAGGAAACACGCCATATGCCACTCCAAGATCTTGTTTCCTTCCTATGAATCAACTCCAACAACCTGTTAACTTCCGTTAATCACTGTATAATCCATTAATTCTGCACACCCAATGCCTATGCTGGTGTTCCACATGATCTCCTAAAGTCCTTATAATCCACAAATAATGGGAAAGCTATCTTACTATAGCTTGTCCACCAATTCCCATTGTCATGGTCAAGTAAACTCCAAGGTCAAGCTCATATAGAACCCTAAATAAACTCCGACAATTAGTCCAATCTCCTAGTTTATCGTCCACCGAGAAACATGGTATCATGATCGAGATCATCAGTCTAAATCCAATTTACTCCGAACCATGTAGACATACTCAGCATCCATATTCAACTAGAATCACCTACTTAAATCCAAATCTCTTGTCCAACGAGAATTCCTACACTTTTCCCCCAAGTCATTTACGTAATATCAACTGTCTCCTAACAATATCCCATGGCTAAGTTAAATCCAAATACTTCCAAGAATTCCAGCCTGCGATCATGATTGTCATATAAATCCAATCTACTCAGGGGTAACGAAAGCTATGCTACTCTATAATCATGATCCCACCAAGTTCATCACCAACATGGTAGCCTCATAATCCACCAAATAGTCTCGGACGATCCTTCAAAGTGATTGACATAAACTCACGGGTCATCGTCCTCAAATCATATATCCTCAAACTGGTCTTCCTATGGCATCGCCGGTTACGGTGCTATATTAGGATGACAATGTGCTCGTTCACTATGTCCACTAGTTCCATAATGAACCCGGTGTTGTGCAAGGTTCTCGTAGCTTAACTTGTCCTCTTGCGATTCCGTAGGTTAAGCTCGGGGTTAAGGTTTGAGCTGGGTATCTCGTGAAGCCTCAAAGGGTCTAGGAATGGGTCTCTAATCTTGAGGGTTAAACATGATTCTCTGAGGTTGCACTTGGTCGAGGAGGCTGTAGTAAAATCATCAACGCTTGCTGGTCGCCGAGGTGAAATCCTTGGTGCATATTGTCTTGCTTGTCTTCGGTTGAGGAGAGAGATGAGAGGGAAGTAGCATAGAGGAGGGAACGCCTAAAGGGGTTCTATAGTGCAAGTCTTGAACAAACAAGTGCCAAAAGGGTCAAACACAAACAACAAAATAAGGCAGGTGATATAGTCGCATACTTGTTGCCTAGGGCAAAAGTACGACTTATATCAAAACATAAACAAATAAAACAAGCAACACACAATCATGGTTCTACTCGAACCATCATACGGACTTCATTGCGCATAGGGGTACACGACTCATCCTACCCTAGGGGTTCTCGGACTCCATAGTCATGCCTTGTGCCTCGTGCGATCTCCCGGTTTTCCTCGGTGTTGCTATGTCTCTTGTAGTTGTTTGATGGGATGATCCCGTTGAGCTTGAAGAGTCTTCAACAACTTCTTGCTGTTGAAGTGATGGGGTGAAGGTGGCTTCTCATAGCGAGCATTGACTCGGTCTTCTGTTGTCTTCTTAATCATGATGATCCCTTCTTGTCTTCTAAGCCATCGATGGTACCGGTAGGCAATCCTTTATGCAATGACATTATCAAGGCATAATAGAGGTCCATCATGTCGATTACGTTGATGATAACATCGACACCAAGAGCGGGGATGAGGAGAACCGTTTTCCTGCTCACTATGGTGAGGCGGACCAAATGGCTAGGTTCTCATCCATCGGTGGTTGCCGATACAACAACAGATAGTAGCAGGTTACTCTAGTAGCGATGTATATCATGAGCTTGCATATCCTATGCCCCGATCATCGTAGGCTAAGGTTGCATCATCTTGGGGCGATGTCAAGGGTGTCACCATCTCCAGGGTCTTGTGTCCTCATTCCTCGAGGTGCATCTTCTATTGGTATCTTCTTGTTGTGATGTCGCCAATCTTGTGTTCGGAGATGTGGGTGAATGTCCGGCAAGGCAACTTCCTTCTTGATTATCCACGGGATTACAAGGAATCCGATGGCTAGGGACATAAGGGTTCTAGCGACCATTAAATTTTGAAGGGAAGAGGAAAGTATATCTTAGTCGTCGAAAAACTTCGGAAGGGAAGAGAAGCATAGATAGTTTTGAAAACTAGTAGTAGTTTTGGAAATAGTTTTCCCCTAACTAACGACCATGCTAACTAAGGCTTCCTACAGTCAGGATGGCTCTGATACCAGCTCTGTGGGGACCCCGACTCGGAAGTCGTGATCACCGAATGCACGTGTCTGATGATCCCGAGATCAATGCTCACTTGAACACACGAAAACTGAATAACAAGAGTCTTACATCCATACATACCGTTTACACAAGTAGGACCATTATGGTCGAGCCTTGAGTATAACATCGCAGCGAAATCTTCGTTGATAACTCGGACCCATGCCATCTGCCTTAACCCTCAGGGCATTACATTTGAAGCGTCCTAGCTCGCATGCTCGTCACCAAGTGTTCTCCATCGCATCCTGTTCTTTCATGCCCGGTCGATGAAATAACCAAGGCAAGCCAATGAGTACTTTGAATGTACTACGCAAGCAACCCATGTTTTGGTTCAAGGTACCACAATGCATGGCATAGGTAAAATTTTGCATAAAGCTAGTTTTGAGTGCAATGACATGTTCAACATCCTATAAAACATGCATCAAGAGAATTCAAGTAACCATAAGAACTGGTCACAGCTATCAACATAAATAGAATGGGCACCAACCCATTTATCATAAACAGAGAGGGCACCAACCCATCTCAATCGTGTCAAGTCCTCTGACTTGATCCAAGGCAACACCATCATCTCACACACACCGGGTTTGAAAACAAGTGGACGTAGCCCAAGAGCGGTTACCCAACTGTCCATGACCGTGGACACGGCTATTCGAATAGTTTTACACTCTGTAGAGGTTGCACACTTTACCCACTAGATCCGGGGAACTTTCGTGTCAAACCACGACCCGCGGTACCTCAAGTACCCGGGGTAAGCACCCGATCACTACCTTTCCCTAGTCGACACTAACATGGAGTCCACTCGATTGGTAGTAACCCCCGTGCCAAACATTTCTCATCATAAAGTTGTGGAGCCTTGCTCCCATATTCATCACATACCACAAGCACGGGTACCAGCGGTGTGTCCGTGCCACTGTGAAAACAGTCATGGCCGCCCTACAGCACGACCCGTCCCAAGAGAGAGCACCAACTCTCCGCGTCACTAATGTCATGGGCTCCAAGCTAGTATCGGTCTAGGTACTCAATAATGCCCTTTCCCATATAAGGGTAGAGTGGTTGCGCATGTAAGGTTGGAATAGCAGTGTAACTCCGACCAATCCGTTTTGAAAACCACACACCCTTTTGCTTGGCACACCACTTCGTCATCAAGTGGTCACCCATCTCATCATCTCCCTCGGGCATGAGTGGCACCCGACGGGTTTTCAAAATACTTTTGAAATCACTTTGCCTCCTTCACCATGCATATTCCCATCCCTTTTGCATAGCATCTACTTTAGCATCCTATCTACTCCCACCGGCATAACCCTCATAAGAAGGTAGGGCCATGCAAAATGCAAGTACCAACGAGGAATTGTAATCGTGGCAACCACCCACGTGGTTCACCATCTCGTCATGATTCCGATGCATCATCAATAAAGAGCTAAAAATGACATGCATATAAAGGGGCATCATAGTCATGGTCAAAGGGCTGCTTGCCTGTTTCATCAGAGTCTTGAAATCTTCTGGTCCTTCTCCAAGTACTCCGTCTACTTCGTCAACTAACGTCGGAAACAACACAATAAGCAACACAACAAGGCAGGAAATAATAGTGCTCTAAAAATATGAGTTGGACTTTTCTAGTATACCTCTGGTCATATGAGAGATGACCAAGGTGGTTTCATTAGGATCTGATAAGTGGATATCTCAGAATATTTCAATATGATGGAATCAAGAGGTTTATGGATTTGCTAGAAGTGTACAGAAATATATTTTTGAAAAATGAGCAAGGGCACCCATTTGACAAAGCATGATTTTAGAAGCATCAAGGAATTGGTTTCACTGGATTTGGAGTTCAAATGAATTTCCTATGAATTTGCAAAGTTGGCTATATATAGAGAAATAGACCATTATTTGAGGTGATACAGAAGGTACTAGTAAAAATGTTCAAAAACTAAGTTTTGAACTTATAGACATCTAGGATTTTGAATCATGGGATTTGGATCAAAAATGGGCCCTCTGTGATTTTCCAAAGTTCATCACAGAAATGGAAAAATAGGGTTTTGATAAATATTTGTGAAGGAAATCTTTATGGAAAAATGTGCAGATTGCACCTTGTGATAGATCAGGAATTTATGAACTGTTAGAAATTTGAATCATCAAGTTTGGAGATAATATGAATATTCTATGGATTTTAGAAGTTCCCTGGAAAAGAAAAAGGAAAGGGATTTACCTAAATGGGCCAAATCTGGGCGGCAGCAGAGCGCACTGGGCGAGGCATAGCGGACAGGTGCCACTGGCCGCCCACCGGCTCGGCCGCAGCGTCTGAGGGCCACGTCGGGGCGGCTTCGAAATCGCCGCCGCTGGACGCGGGAGAGCGAATCGCCTCCACTTGCAGCGTGGCCTGTGGCCGAGCCATCACGAGCGGGCCCGCCCGTCGGTTCGTCCTCCACCTCCAGCTGGTGCGACAGAGGCAGCGGAGGTGCTCGGCGCGGTCGCCCGGCGCTACTGAGGCATCCCGGCGATGCTCTTCCCACCGGCGCTTTTCGGGAGGCGATGCGCGCCCATCCATGGGCGGCACTACCGCCGAGGAGCGTGGTCGAGCACGTGTTGGCCCCGCGGAGGAGGTCGTCGGCGGTGGTGGTTTCTGGCGCTTCTGCCACAGGAGGAGGAGGGGAGAAGCTCGGGAGGGGCTTGCGGTGATGGTGGCGGCGCTCTAGTGCGGTCGAGAGGGAGGAGGAGGAGAGATGGGTGCGGATTTAGGCGGAGGCCAACGGCAAGGCTCCGGCCATGCAGAAGGATGGAGGGCACGAGGGGTGTTGGTTGGTCCAGAGGGACTCTAGGGGAGAGGGGGAGCAAACGGAGTGGAGAGGAGGCTCGGGGTGCCTTTAAATAAGCGAGCGGCGGGTGTCAGGACTCGTCTCGTCTTGGCGAGCTCCTAGCCGTTGCTGGAGGTCACGGGGGCGCGCATGGGTATGTCCGGGGTGTTCGTGGGGTTGGTCCAGGGCCAGAGGAGGGAAGAGAAGGAGCGGGGGAGTGTCAGGGCGCCGCGCGTGTGAGCATGCCCATTGGAGCTCTCGGGCGGCCGGCGCGCGTGCGAAAGGAGGCAGCAGGAGGGAGAAGGAGGAGGGGGCCGGCTCGGTGTCGTGTTGCGGACGTCGAGGAGCATCGACTGGCGCGAGGGGGAGGCTCGAGGTGGTCGGGTGTGCCATGTCAACGGTCGGGAGCACGTTGACGTGCTCCAGAGCGCGCGAATGGCCGGCACCCACAGCTTTTTGCGCGCACCCGCGCGTCCACTTGTGTCTGGTAGCTGCAGGGGGAATAAACAAAGGTGAAAGAGGCTTTGGATGCTCTGCAACATGCCAGGAGTGAGAGAGAGATGACAAAGGGAGGGAAAAGTGGATGTCCAGAGAAGAAAAATGGAGCCCTCCCCTTAATCATTGCCTCTCGGGCAGGGAAGCACACCAGAGGTAGAGGGAACTAGGAGGGTTGTGGTAAAAGGAGAAGTCATGGAGATTAGTGGAAGGGGTCCAATTAGTGGTTTTGCAAAATGCCGAAGGTGTTTGATGTTGGTTTGGGAAAGTAGATGATCTCCATAAGCCATGAGACTCAATAGGGTGATATGACACATATAATTAGGGCCTTCCACCCATTTGGAGATCATTTGATGAAAGTTGACAATGCAACTTTGGTAAACCCTAGAAATGAACAGAAATGGGTTTCCCAAGATTTAGTCATGAAAATAGGTTCTCCTTGATGCACCACTTGGTGTAGTGTCATCATTTGATAATGTGATCATGCTCACAAAAGTGGGGGTGATGGAGAGAAAGTTGGTAGTGCAAAGTTGTTCAAATATGGTTCTGGACAGAAAGAGTTTTGGGGCACTTTGATCAAGTTAACTTGCTCTCCAACTGGTGCCATTGGTCTAGATGAATTATTAGACCAATGAAGGATGCCCACCAAGTTTGAGCACATTTGGACATACTTGGCAATGTAAAGTTGCTCAAACTTCGAATGGACAGAAATGGTTTTGAAGGGTTTTATGAAGTTATCTTGTTCTCCAAGTCATGAGACTTGGCAAGATCATCAGATATGTCATATGTGACATGCTAGAATTTTCTTGGAATTTTTGGAGAATATTTCCTTTGTAAATATTTCAAAAGCTTGAAATATCCAGAAAGAGTTTTTGAGGGGTTTGACCAATATTTTGAACATAACCATGTGTTGAAACTCTTATATATGGACTATATATGTCCTATGAGTTTCCCTGAATTTTGTCAAATATTTTTGATGCAATGAAATAATTTTTACCTATTAAAGACCATTTCTGGCCTTAAGAAAATGCCTTTAAATAAAATAGGAAAATAACTTTTAAAATTATAATTCTGTGGTTTATGGGTATCCTATATCTAATAGGAGTCAAATACATTTTTATAAAGATTTTTACTGCCCTTAATTAAGTACTTGCAGTGCAAACCTCAATTCAGGGGTTTTTGGAAAACTAAATTTAGAAAATACTTTTTGGCCAAATTATTTTTGTAAGAAAATTCTATATTGCTCTATACACATGGCATGATCATTGGGAAAAGGTTTTGGATCAAGGAGATGAAGTATAGGAGTTGGAGGATTTATTTGATTTTTAGAGCACTAGCAAACAGCAGACAAAAATCAAATCAAGCAAGGACAAAACACTCAAAAGTTTTTGTCAAACCACATTTTTAGCATGATCTAATGACTTAAGTGTTGAGCCATGAAAATCGGGGTGTGACAAGTATTTGTGTTTTTGAGGCGTGAGCACTGCAGAGTTTTTCTTGGCGATGATTTTGTTGTTGTTCAGAGGAGAGCAGGGTATTAACTGGGTAACTGTGGCCCGTCTAGCCCAGGCCAGATATCCAGCCCAGATACTATTTTTTTCAAGATGAAAATGGCTAGCCCAGCTATACGTTTTTTTGGGGAATACCCAGGCAAGGTCAACTTGTTATTTTCCGCCCCGCTGGGCTGCAAATATTTCCTAGGAGGGATGCATTAGGCTTAACAGGAAAATGGACTTTTAAAAAATAATAAATGGGATGTAATTATAAAAACTGGACAGTAACTATAAAAAATGCACCAAAAACAAAATTAGTTTATAAAATATTATTTATGGATTTTGAAAATCTTAAATTTTCATTGTTGCATGCGCAATGTTTCGTTGGATTTTTACGTAATACAAATTTATATTTAATCTGACTATCGGGATAAAAATATTTCGGATCCCATCAAAATGTGGGAAATTTTATTGAATTCTGTCTTCAACGGTTGGTTGAAGTTCTTAATCGTTGTCCTAGCTAGAAAATGGGCTCTACTTTTAACAAACTGTAAATGGGTTGTTGTAAATTCCATTAGAATTCAAAAATGGGATGTACATTCTTACAAAACGCAAATGGGCTATAAGTTCTTTGCCACACACTTGTGGGCCTACTAAGTGATGCGTCCCCTAAAAAAAATAAGTTGATGTGTATGCAAGGCTTTGTCAACTTATTATAGTCAACACACAGTTCTAGCAGCAGTGGCCGTTGGATGTCTATCCAACGGATGTCGTGCTTCTTCTTCAATCTCGGATATTCTTACCTTCGGCCGCCCAAAAAATGATTCCTCCCCCTGACATCTGGGGCGCACAGTTTCGGAGGATGACCTGTGGGCCTACTAAGTTGGAGCGTACCAAGGGCTTTGTCAACTTAGTCAATATAAACGATTCTAGCTTCAGTGACCGTACGATGTCCATACAATGGCCGTAGTGCTTCTTCAACCTCTGGTCTTCTTGCTCCAGCCGCCCAAAGCAGCGCCGGTCGTGCCGCCTGCTCCTGCCTCCCGTGGCCGGCTGTGCTGTCGCGGAGGCCTCACCGCCCCCATACTACTCCCACCGCTGGCCAGGCCATCCCTCCACTCACCCACACCCCTTGTTATCCTGCGGCAATGGCAGCCTCACACCACAGCCAAACCAGTGAACCCTCGTACTCCTATCCGCACGGGCTTCCACTGCTGCGTCTTCCCCGGCTCTGCGTCGTCCCCTTCCTAGGCCTCGCCGTCGTCCACCGCCCTGGTGCTCTCGGGGCGGCGTTGTCAACATGATCAACGACCGACTTCCATCAGAAGAGTACTGTACGTGGAGAGGCTGACAGCTGGGTCCACGGCGGCCGCAAGGAAGTACCTCCTTATTACGCACAAAATAATTATTCCTCCACCTGACAGTAGGGACTCACCGGACGGGCCACCTTATTTCGTGAAAAAATGTTTCCCCCCTGACTGCTGGGACCCATCGGACGGGCCACCGTATTTCGCGAAAAAATGTTCCCCCCGCTGTCAGCTCGGACCCACCGGAAGTGCCTCCTTATTACGCACAAAAAAATGAATACTCCCCCTGCTAGCTGGGACCCACCTTGGTGGGAGACTGACTTGTGGGCCTACTAAGTTGACGGGGACGGAGGGCTTTGTCAACTTAGTCAATATGAACGATTCTAGCTCAAGTGACCGTACGATGTCCATCCAACGGCCGTAGTGCTTCTTCAACCTCTGGTCTTCTTGCTCCAGCCGCACAAAGCAGCACCGGTCGTGCCGCCTGCTCCTGCCTCCCGTGGCGGCTGTTACGCCATGAAGCCTCACCGCCTACTATTCCCACCATCGGCGGGCCTCGTGGCGACGGTAGCCTCACACCACAGCCGAGCGAGTGAACCCTCATACTCCTCTCCGCATGGGCATCCACTGCCGCGTCTTCCCCGGCTCCGCGTCATCCCCTTCCTAGGCCTCGCCGTTGTCCACCGCCCTGGTGCTCTCAGCACGGCGTGGTCAACATGGTAAAGGAACAACTTCCATCGGACGTGGACTATGCGTGGAGAGGCTGACAGCTGGGTCCACGGCCACAGCAAGGAAGTGCCTCCTTATTACGCGGAAAATAATGATTCCTCCACCTGACAGTAGGGACCCACTAGACGGGCCACCGTATTTCATGAAAAAAATGGTTTCCCCCTGACTGCTAGGACCCACCAGCTACACCTTCGCATGCAAGGAAGTGCGTCCGGGCAAAAAAAAATGATTCGCCCACCTGACTGCTGGGACCCACCAGCTACATCTTCTCACGTAAGAAAGTAACTGACAGTCGGGACCCACCTGGTCGAAGAGTACGTAGCGTTGTCATTCTGGTCGGGAACGTGTACGTACATATATACTGGTCGATGTAGAGGCGCGCATGTGTCGTAGTAGAGGCGCGCACGTGTCGTAGTAGAGGCGCGCTCGTAGCATGTACACATACTTACAACAACCAGTGTGCAAGAAAGAAAATACGGCCACGTACGTACATACAGGCGGGGTCTCGAACGCCTACTCGCGCATACGTACGTCCAGGGCTCATGTACATGGCTGGGTCGGAACGGAGAAACAACATCGTCATCGTGTTCATGGGAAGAAAATGGAATGCATCGTGTTCATGGGGAGGCAACAGAACGCGTCGTGTTCATCGGGAGGCAACGAAACGCGTGGGAGCCAACCGGCTGGGTCGGAATGGAACGCGTGGTCGTGTTCATCGGGAGGGCTTGGACGGAATAGCCGATGGAAACGAAGCCTGGCGTACCGCAGAACGGAGGAAACGGCCTTGTGTTCGACCGGCCACGTTCGAAACGGGATCCTGTTCATCGGGAGGGGTCTGGCGTACTGCAAAACGGAGGAAACGGACCTCCTACGGTCGAAACGGGGGTCCTGTTGATTGGGAGGGGTGTAGCGTACCGCACAACGGATGAAACAGACCTCCTACAGTCGAAACGGGGGTCCTATTGATCGGGAGGGGTGTGGCGTACCGCAAAACGGACGAAACAGACTTGTGTTGGAGCGCTATGGTTGAAAGTGCGTTATATCGACTAGAGGGGGGGGGGGGTGAATAAGCAATTTTTGTGAATTCTTCACCGAGGAATTTGCTGGTGAGGAAATTCCTAAATGAAGAACTACTAGCAGCGGAATAAGTACTCAGAAGTAACATAACATAACTCAAGCATAGTCATCATGATGAAATGAAGACAAGCACAGAGTACAGAAAGCGTAAACACAGGATAACACAAGAAAGAAGACAGACAGACTGAAGAAATTGAACTGAGGAAATTGAGAAAGTCTTCAGTCAAAGTCTTCAAACAGATATGAATAGGCACGCAGCAATAGACGAGAAGAAATGAAAGAGTTGAGGAAATAGAACCAGTAAGCTTGGTGAAGACAATGATTTGGTAGACCAGTTCCAACTGCTGTCTCAGTTGTACATCTGGTTGGAGCGGCTGAGTATTTAAACTCGAGGACACCCAGTCCCGGACACACAGTCCTCACCGTATTCTCCTTGAGCTAAGGTCACACAGACCTCGCCCAATCACTCGTGGTAAGTCTTCAGGTGACTTCCAAACCTTCACAAACTCGGTCACTCGGCGATCCACAATTCCTCTTGGATGCTCTAGACCTTGACGCCTAACCGTCTGGAAGAAGCATAGTCTTCAAAGGAAACAAGCGTCGGATCCACGCAGGATCAATCTCTTCAGTGATGCTCAATCACTTTGGGCTTGTAGGTGTTGGTTTTTGGGGTTTTCCTCACTTGATGATTTTCGCTCAAAGTCCTCGGAGGATGGGATGCTCACTATAGACAAGTGTCAGTTTCTCTCGGAGCAGCCAACCAGCTAGTGGTTGTGGGGGGCGGCTATTTATAGCCTAGGGAGCAGCCTGACATGATAAGACATAAATGCCCTTGAATGATATGACCGTTAGGTGTGTAGATATTTTGGAACGCGCATGGCACTGCAACGGTCGGAATTTTGACTATCAAAATCCTTAGGGCTATCATGTTCCTCACTGTGTAGGCAATTCACACTAGCGAATTCGTAACTCCTCAGTCAGAACAAATTCCTCAGAGACCAGAAGAACATTGTCTCATCCTTCAAGAATATGATCGAATCTGTATGAGATTTCCAATGGCTTCACTCAAAGGGATTGGTAGGTGTAGGATTTTGAGTTGAGCATCACATGGAAATTTTTCTTTAGTATTTCCTCGACCCCCTTTAACAGTACGGTGTTTCCTATGACTCAAGAAAGAGAAAATGAAACTACGAAAACAAAAGTCTTCACGCTTCATGTTCCTCGAATGATTGCCTAGTCTTCAAGGTCACATCAATTTCTTCACTTTCAAAGTCTTCAGAAAGTCTTCAGAGATCCAAAGTCTTTAGTTGAAGAACTTCATTTTTAGGGGTCGACTTTCTCTGTAAGTATCAAACTCCTCATAGACTTATAGACCTGTGTACACTCACAAACGCATCAGTCCCTTAACCTATAAGTCTTCAATACACCAAAATCACTAAGGGGCACTAGATGCACTTACAATCTCCCCCTTTTTGGTGACTGATGACAATATAGGTTAAGTTTTCAACGGGGATAAACATGTGAAGTGTAAATACTGATATTGAGGAATTTGATTGCAAGATATAGAAGAACTCCCCTTGAAGATGTGCATAGTGAGGAATTTGCTTTTGAAGCAATGCACACTTGAAGAGTATAATCATGGAGATCTCCCCCTATATCTTGTAATTCATACACGCATTTGATACGTAATATGAAGAATTTGAAATGCATGATGAAATATGGTGACTGATGTAATTCAGCATGCGTGCATTAACATTAATGAGGAATAAGCATGCAGAAGAACACAACAAAGGTATCAGGTCACCATAGAGTTTAAGATTACAACTCGATCCAGCAAAGTCATCAGAAGAACGAGAGTTGTAACTTAGCAAAAAAACACCCATATAAAATAGACCCGCTTGAAGACTAACTCAAATTTCTCCCCCTTTGTCATCGAATGACCAAAAGGGTTGAAATTGAGGACCAACGCCCCTGAAGAATATCATGAAGGTGGAGGAGTGCCAGCGTTGTTAGGGTCTTGAGTCGATGTAGGGCCTGCTGCAGTGTCGTCCAAGTCTTCATGCTCGTCCGTGGCGCGTGATGAAGAATATGAGCTGGCCACCATGGAAGGAACCTTGACCCTCTTGAATCTCTTGGGTGGCGGAGCAGACCAGTCAAAGTCTTCCTTGAAGCCCATTTGCTTCAGATCTTCTTCACCATATAGATGTGACAGAATAGCCCAGGTGCGATCAAACACTTCATGGAGGTAGTAGTGGTTTTTCTTTACTGCATTATGTGTGGAAGTCATGTTGTGAAGAATAGAACCAAACTGACGCTTAACCCACTTGTGGTTGCGATCCACCTTCTGGTGAAGACTTATCAGTAGTTCACGATCAGTCAGCACACGAGGAGCAGTAGCTTGAGGACTTGTCTTGGTAGCATTGGCAGCAGTATCATGAGTGGCAGAGTCATCATTGGTGGAGTAAGATGCAGCTTTGCTGAACTGACCATCCAATGGACGAATGCCTTCATCGATAACGGCTGGTGACTTGCCCTTCTCATCAGATAAGGAAATTGTCCGCTTGAGGACTTCAATAGGGGGCAAGTAGCTGAGGTGATTCTGAAAATCCGCCTTGTAGTTGAGTGAAGACCTTGTTCTGAGGAATCTCATGAGCCACGACGCGTAAGGCTTCAACTCAAATGGAGAAAGTGCAACATTCGCCAGAGTCCTCATGAAGAAATCATGATAATTTATGGGAATGCCATGCATGATGTTGAAAAGCATGGTCTTCATCATTCCGATAATTTCTTCATCGGGTGAGTCATGGCCTTCGATGGGACTCATGGTCTTCGTCAGAATGCGGTAGATTATTCTTGGCACATAGAGCAATTCCTTCACGAGGAATTTTGTCCTTGGAGCTTGTCCCAGCTTCAGTGGCTTCATGAGAACTTGCATATAGTGATCAGTGAGTTCAGGCTCATCATACAGACAACAAGCACCGTCAGGTGGAGGACTGATTGGTAGGGCACGAAGCAATTCAGAGGCTGGTGCCTTGTAATGAGTGTTTTCAGTCATCCAGTCCAACACCCATGAGTTGACGTTAGCAGCATCGCCTGTGATATGCAAAGTTGCGTAGAACTGAAGAATAGGTTCTTCATTCCAATCAACTATGTCAGAGCAGAAATTGAGCAAGCCAGCGTCATGAATCATGGTGAGGACTTGAGAGAAGCAAGGCATGGATTCCATGTCCACATGAGGAATATGCTCATGATCTAAGACTTTGTCCTTGTTGAAGAGCACTGAGGAATAGAAGTTCGCCTGGCTGGCAGTCCAGAAACGCTTCCTTCTAAGACGAGCATTGTCATAGGGGTTGAATTCCGTGAAGAGTACGTGCTCGCCAAAGAAATCATCAGCCTTGAATTTTTGCTTCTTGGAGAAAGGATCCTTTGGCTTGGGCTGAGGAGTGTCAGTCAATTGGTGCGATGGCATTGCTGCTGATACTTACCCCCGTGCATTCTCTTACACCATCGTGGAAGATGGCTCGGTCAAACAGTTCCTCACCATTTCTAGTCTGGAGCAAGGCTTTCACTTACCTCTCTCACTCCAGGCGCATGATGAGTTAAGGGCCCTGCAACAACACGTGAGACACCTTGGGGTGCATGACACAAATGACATCTGGTCCTGTGTCTGGGGGGCGGCTGAATTCAAGACAACTGCTTACTACACCTTCTTCTTCAGAGATGTATCTGCACATGAAGCTTTTAAATGGCTGTGGAAGGCTCGGTGTATTCCCAAAATCAAGGTCTTTGGTTGGTTCCTTTTGTCCGATCGTCTTAACACAAGGAACATGCTCAAAAGGCGGCACTATAACATTGGGGACAATCTCGACTGTTTACTCTGTGGGCAGCACGTTGAAGAAACGGTGGAACACCTCTTCTACAGATGTACTTTTAGTGGGACGTGCTGGGACGAGCTCAATATCTCCTAGCCTATGAATGGCAATAGATTGGACATGATGGTGCACCTCAAAACATTGCACAACCGTCCCATGATCATGGATATATTTTTGGTGGCAATTTGGAGCCTTTGGAAAGAGAGAAACAATAACTACTTTCACCAAGTAACCCCCTCATTGTCATCCTGGAAGACTAGGTTCAGAAAAGACTTTGCTAATATTAGCCATAGGGTCCCTGACCATAGAAAACAGTTAGTTGCCACTATACTTGACTCCCTTCATTAAGAACACCAGTGATGCTTCCCCCCCTGCGTGGGGGTGCTTGCTGGGTTTTGTCCATATGTAATGTAACTCTGTACACAAATGCTTTGTCATTCTTGGTAATATACTAAAAGCAGTAGGAGCCTTTCCTACTGTCCAACCCTTCAAAAAAAATGTCAGTCAATTGCAGCACTACTTCAGGAATCGCAATCTCAGGTTCCTCAGGCTGAGGAATTTCAGGCTCTTCTGCAGCTTCAGCCTGGGTCGTCAATTTTTCATTAACAATTTCTTCAGCACTAGTGGCTGGAATTTCTGCATGAATACTTGGGGTTGCATGAGGTTCTTCAGATCCCATTTGCACTTCAGTGGTGGCAGGGGACTGGGGAATAGCTTGAAGGGGAGTGAACATTGGAGAGTTGGGATGTTGACTGTCCCAAAATTCATCATTGAGCATAGGAGTGGTACAGCCAATGTCCACATCCTCCTCTTCAATGTCTTCAACACCTGCCTTTTCAGTAGTAAACTGAGGCAAAGGTGAGGAAATGACTGGGGTTGAAGGGATCTTATACACTTCAATTTCTTCGTCCAACTGCTCTGACGTAGCAGCAGAAGGAGATTCTTCATCAGATTCATCAGGAATCACATAATCTTCACCAAATGGAACAAGATCCTTTGATGGCATTGATGAGACTGGAACAGCATCAATTGGATTGTCAATTGAACTGATCAGAGTCTTCATCTTCTTCAGAGCTGAAGAATTTGAAGAAGTTGTTGCCTTCCTTTTCTTCATAGCTGCACGTTCTGCAGCCTTGGTCTTCTTCGCATCTGATGCAGATGGAAGGATTGGAGTTGGTGTAGGCGCAGGAGGTGTAGAGGAATTTGGTGCATTTTCCTCAGGCACAACTGGTGCAGTTGTCCTGATTTGTTCACTTCCCTTAGGCGCATCACTAGTGGATGCCCTGACAATATCTTCAGCGGCTGGAATGGAGTCATTAGCCCTGACACTCTCATGGTCTTCAGCGGCCTGATTGTCATCAGCGGTGCTGGCATGTTCTTAAGTAGGCTGAGCAGATGCCTCAGCCTGAGTAACTTCAACATGCACAGGTGGAGCAGCACTTGAAGTGAATTTCTTCGTCAGATTGACGAAATGCACCTTGGCGCCCTTCCAATCAGCATGGTAGCGATCAAATTCATCACTCAGCTATTTGATTTCAACTTGCAAGGCAAGGAGCTGATCAGGAGTGAGAGTGAGGACATTGTCCTTGAGGTAGCGCTGTTTCTTGTACTGCGCTTTCTTCAAACTTCTGCCTTGTACAAATTTCCATTTTTCTTCTTCAATGAAGGCAGTAAGAACATGACTTTGACCAGGAGTGAGGTTCATCTCCGGCAAAGGTGTGTTAGGATCCTTGTGCCACAGGTCAATATAGTCAAGGATCAACTTTGGATCCAGCATCAGCGGCATAGTGCTGCCTTTGGCTCTAGCGGCCCTGGCTTGCCTGCTCGATGATTTGCAAGTTCTTCATCATCAGCCTCATCATCATCGAGGGTACATGGAAGGCGACACACTTCTTGTGAGGACTTGGGCGAGTGCCTCGTCCCAAAGAAGGGCCTTTTTCTTCAGAGAGGGACCAGCTGAGGAATTTCGAGCAGCTGAGGAGCTTGCAGATGCTCCTGAGGCAATAGAGAAGCCTTGAGTCCTTTGGCACGTGGTGAGATGCACAGGTGCCGAGGATTTTGTCGGAGCAGCTAAAGACTTTGACGGAGGAGCTAAGGACTTTGAAGGAGCAGTCTGAGGAATTTGCCGTGAGGGCCTTGAGGAATCTGGCCTTGATGGCATAGCAAAGGAGCTTGGCTGTGAGGGCATTGAAGGTAAAGCACTGGATTTATGTGCAGGCTTCTTGTGCATTGCCTTCTTTGGCTGACTAGCAGAGGCCTCAGCAGAGGCAGCAGCAGCAACAGAGTCTGTGTTGAATTTCTTCACTGCTTCCTTTGCTTGCTTAGCTAGTTTGGCTTGGCGCTTCGCCCATTCATCGGGATAATCCTCACCGCGCTTGAGGCTGGTGGGATATGCCAACTGTCCTGGTGCCAATGGAGGTCTTGGGCATGGAGGGTTGAGTGCAAATTTCTTCATATACTTGGGAGTGACATATTTGTACTCCCTCCATTCTCATGCCCATCTCCTCTCTATCCTTCGTATGCGCACCTTGCGCTGATTCTTGTCCTCTTTGCCGAATTTGGCTTCATCAGGTGTGTAGTAGTCCTTATATATGTCCTCAGGGATTTCAAATGCAGTATTGACCTCGGGCCTCTTTCCTCCCTTCTGTGGCCTTTTGTCACCCATTTTCTTCAGCCGAGGAATATGATCAACTGAAGTTTCTAAAGAGGTATGCAACTTTTCTTCGAGGAATGCTGCAAATGAGTTAAGTTGATGAGAACCTAGTGATTCAACAGCGGATATTTGTACCTGTGAACAGAGTATAGTTGCGAGGAATTTGGAGAGGTCATATGCGTTCTTAGAAGGTTTTTCAGAAAGAATAGGTTTTGAGGAATTTGACCAGATGAGTCTTGAGGACTTTCACTAAGCGTTCTTTTTCTTAGGTTCCAGAGTTGTGTAGATTGAAAATCCACACAATTGAGGAATCTTGAAGAGAATCATTGCTTAGAGAAACGAATCAAGAGCAGATGACATGTGAGGTGTTTATGTGTGTGAAGAATTGAAGAATAAACACTTTTGAAGATTTTCAGGAAAACTTGAGAATCAAAGCGAGTAGTTAAAAGTAACTTTTAATTACTCGAAGTGAAGAACATGATGAACTGGGAAGAATAGAAGTGAAGTTCGTCAGGTCAGATCTTCCACGCCCTAACTCGGCAGAGGAAGACGGCTACGGCGGCGGCAGAGTGAAGAAATCCGCAACCGGTGCGAGTACGACGGCGACGAGGTCGAGGTAGTGAAGCTCTTCCTCACCGGCGACGATGGAGTAGCGGCGGCGCTAGGGTTTTGGGAAGCTCGAGCAGGAGATAGAGCGCGAGCGAGGTGAAAGTGAAGTGAGGAAGAGACAGGGGTATTTATAGAGGGAGTGAAAAACTGTTCAACCGAGGAAATCGGACGAACATGCCCCTGGCCTCTTCTCATTCGCTTGACATGTGTCACCCACGTACTGAGAGGTGGTGATGCTGTAGGATCGTGGGTGAATAGATAAGTATTGTCGTGAGAAGCGGGACGGTTTGAGCGGCAAAGCCGAAAATTCAGATAAGATAAGTTAAAAGTTCTGTTCGTAATTTCTTCAGCTGTTAAGGACACGAAGAAGAATTTGAACGAAGTTTCAAATAGAACGCATATGAGGAATTTGTGAATAGACTGGGTTGAGTTTAGCATAGAGGGGAAGGGTCCGCTCACATTCACTTAGCGTAAGAAATCAACTTGAAGAAATAACAATAAGTGAATGTTGTAGAGGACATAAAACTCATATATATATATATATATATATATATATATATATATATATATATATATATATTCAATGAAGAACAACACCGGAAAGAGTGAAGACAATGCAAAGTTGAAGAATTTGAAAAACTGAGGAATTTCAAAAATGAAGAAAAACTCAAATTGAACATTTTCAACTTTGGGTGGTGGCATAACCCACCGTATAAGAAAGCTGATTTCAGACACCGCGTACAATTGTCGTAGGGCTCTGAGAATCAATTTCTTCATTAATTTCTTCACACTTAGAGGGTTAGTCTTCATTTATTGAAGAAAAACGTTACTTCATGTGCTGCGCATCTAAGTCATCAGCTCAGCATAAGTGTTAGGAGGTGTCCATTTCAGAGAACATTCGAAGATTCTAGGATATTTAGCTCACATCGCAACTTGCTAAATCTCTTCTCATCCAAGGGCTTTGTGAAGATATCGGCCAATTGATCTTCAGTGCTGACGTGGTCGATGGAGATGTCGCCCTTCAACACATGATCACGAAGAAAATGATGACGAATTTGGATGTGCTTGGTCTTTGAGTTCTGAACTGGGTTATGAGCAATCATGATGGCACTCTCATTGTAACAGTAGAGAGGCACATTGTTCACGTTGACGCCATAGTCCTTGAGTGTTTGCTTCATCCATAGTAGTTGAGCATAGCACGATCCAACAGCAATGTACTCAGCTTCTGCAGTGGAGAGAGATAAGCAGTTCTGTTTCTTCGAGGACCAACAGATCAAAGATCGTCTGAGGAAATGACATGTACCAGATGTTGACTTGCGGTCGACGCGATCGCCAGCATAGTCAGAGTCTGAATATCCAATGAGATCAAAAGTGGAGCCCTTGGGATACCATAATCTAAGTGTTGGTGTGTGATCTAAGTATCGAAGAATATGCTTCACAGCATTATGGTGTGATTCCTTCGGTGTAGCTTGAAATCGGGCACACATGCAAACACTACGACTAATATCCGGCCTAGATGCACATAGGTACAATAAAGAGCCAATCATGGAGCGGTATACCTTTTGATCGAAGTCTTTACCATTTTCATCAATGCATAGATGGCCATTTGTGGGCATTGGAATTTTGACCCCTTTGCAATCTTGCATGCCGAATTTCCTCAATACGTCCTTGAGGTATTTCTCCTGAGATATGAATATTCCTTTGCGCTATTGATGAATTTGAAGACCTAAAAAGAATTTCAACTCTCCCATCATAGACATTTGATATTCTTCACTCATCATATAGGCAAATTCATCACTATATCGTTGGTCAGTACAGACAAAAATGATATCATCAACATATATTTGGCACACAAACAATTCACCATCATAAGACTTAGTGAAAAGAGTTGGGTCGAGTGAACCGGGTTTGAAGCCTTTCTTCATGAAGAATTCCTTCAAGGTATCATACCACGTCCGAGGGGCTTGCTTGAGGCCATACAGGGCCTTGTTGAGCTTGAAGACTTTGTCGGGATTCTTTGGATCTTCAAAACCTGGGGGTTGAGCAACATATACTTCTTCCTCAAGCTTACCATTAAGGAATGAACTTTTCACATCCATTTGTTGTAAGATAATATCATGATGGTTAGCATAGGCAAGTAATATGCGAATAGCCTCAAGTCTAGCAACAGGTGCAAAAGTTTCATCGAAGTCAATTCCTTCAACCTGTGTGTAGCCTTGAGCTACAAGCCGTGCCTTATTCCTCAGCACAAGGCCATTTTCATCTTGCTTGTTGCGGTAGATCCACTTTGTGCCAATAATGTTCTGCTTGCGAGGATCTAGACGTTTGACCAGTTCCTATACGTTGTTGAGCTCGAACTGATGTAATTCTTCTAGCATAGCTTGAATCCACTCAGGCTCCATAAATGCTTCATCTACCTTAGTGGCCTCTGTGATAGAGACAAACACAAAGTGCCCACAAAAGTTAGATAAATGTGAAGCTTTTGAGCGCGTGAGAGGACCTGGTGCTTCAATGTCATCGATGATCTTCTCGATTTGCACTTCATTTGCAATACGAGGATGAGCGGGTTGTCTTTGAGGAATTTGATCCGCATTTTCTTCAGGAGCATTTTTCTCAGCACCATTTTCTTCAGTGTGCCACCGATGTTCATCACGCTCGAATGAATTCTTCACAGATTCTTCAAGAGGAATGACATCCTTAGTGGCTTTGAACTTGATAGAATCCTCGTGTGCTGGTTCATCTATCACAGAAGGTAGGTGCTCTCTTTGCGAGCCATTAGTTTCATCGAATCAAGACATCCACACTTTCAACAACCTTGTGAAGAACGTTGTTGAAGACTTTGTAGGTGTGTGAGTCCTTTCCGTAACCAAGCATGAAACCCTCATGTGCTTTCGGTGCAAACTTAGAATTGTGATGAGGATCTCTAATCCAACATTTAGCACCGAAGACTTTGAAGTAACTTACATTGGGTTTCTTGTCAATGAGGAGTTCATAGGCAGTCTTCTTTGTAAGTGCATCTAGTGCCCCTTAGTGATTTTGGTGTATTGAAGACTTATAGGTTAAGGGACTAATGTGTTCATGAGTGTACATAGGTCTATAAGTCTATGAGGAGTTTGATATTTATAGAGAAAGTCGACCCCTAAAAATGAATATCTTCGACTGAAGATTTTGGTATTCCTGAAGACTTTCATGAAGACTTTGAAAGTGAAGAAATTGGTGTGTCCGTGAAGACTTGATATTCATGCAGGTATATGAAGCTTGAAGACTTCCGTTTTGATAGTTTTGTTTTTCTCCTTCTTGAGTCATAGGAACCACCGTACTGTTAAAGGGGGCCGAGGAAATACTAAGGAAAAATTTCCATGTGATGCTCAACTCAAAATCCTACACCTACCAATCCCTTCGAGTGAAGCCATTGGAAATCTCATACAGCCTCACCAATTTCTTCATGGATGCATACGAAGTTCTTCCGTTGTTTGAGGAATTTGTTCTGACTAAGGAGTTAGGAATTCGCTAGTGTGGATTGCCTACACAGTGAGGAACATGATAGCCCTGAGGAATTTGAGAGTCAAATTTCCGACCGTTGCTGTGCTACGCGCCAACTGTCCCAAAATATCTTATCCACATAACGGTCATATCAATGAAGGGCATTTATGTCTTATCATGTTGGGTTGCTCCCTAGGCTATAAATAGCCACCCCCTACAACCACTAGCTAGTTGGCTGCTCCGAGAGAAACTAACACTTGTCATTTGAGAGCAACCCATCCTCCGAGGACTTTGAGCGAAAATCATCGAGTGAGGAAAAACCCCAAACCCAAACACCTACAAACCCAAAGTGATTGAGCATCACTGAAGAGATTGATCCTGCGTGGATCCGATGCTTGTTACCTTTGAAGACTGTGCCTTCTCCAGACGGTTAGGCGTCATGGTCTAGAGCATCCAAGAGGAATTGTGGATCACCGAGTGACCGAAGTCTGTGAAGGTTTGGAAGTCGCCTGAAGACTTACCACGAGTGATTGGACGAGGTCTGTGTGACCTTAGTTCAAGGAGAATACGGTGAGGACTTGGTGTCCCGAGCTGCGTGCTCAGCGATCGGGTGTCCGGACTGTGTGTCCTTGAGTTTAAATACTCACCGCTCCAACCAGACGCATAACCGAGACAACAGCTTGAACTGGTCTACCAAATCATTGTCTTCACCAACCTTATCGGGTTCTATTTCCTCAACTCTTTCATTTCTTCATTATCGTGTTGAGTGATGTTCACATCTGTGTTTGAAGACTTTGATCAAGACTTTCTCAATTTCCTCGCTCAATTTCTTTAGTCTGCTTTGTCTTCATCTTGTGTTATCCTCGTGTTTACGCTTTACGTACTCTGGTTTGTCTTCATTTCATCATGATGACCATGTGTGTATTCTGTCATGCTTACTTCGAGTACTTATTCCGCTGCAAGTAGTTCTTCGCTAAGGAATTTCCTCACCGCAAATTCCTCGAAAGAATTCATAAAATCGCCTATTCACCCCCTCTAGTCGATATAACGCACTTTCAATTGGTATCAGAGCGAGGTACTCCCTTGTTCTGTGTGATTTTGGTTTAACCACCTGGAGTTCTAGTTATGTCGATCGTAGGTATGATCAAGGTCTCTGCTGGGTGTCCTACCTTTGATGGCACGGACTACCCCTACTGATGTGAATGCATCTTGAAGCAATTGACAACGATCTCTGGTACATTGTGGAAAATGGTGTTCCCTCAGTCACACCTTCCCTGAATGCTGCTGATGTGAAGAGATTCAAGCAACTCGATTCTCAAGCGAAGAATATCATATGTGGTCATCTGAGTAAAGGGCGGTATGGTAGAGTGAGTGCTTTGGAAACTGCTAAGCTTATCTGGGATAGGCTCTCCAAAGTAAATGAAGGAGTCTCAACTCAACGTGACTCTCGTATTGACGTTCTTCGCAATCTCTTCAACCGCTTCAAAAGACTCGACAATGAAAATGTTCAGCAAACCTTCGATCGCCTCACTGATATCTCAAATGAGCTTCAAGCGCTTGGTGCCACTGACATCACCGACCATGAGGTGGTGAAGAAATTGCTGAGATCACTCGATTATTCATTTGACACTCTCGCACTGATGATTCAAGAGCGTGCTGATTACAAGTCACTAGATCCCGCTGATATCCTCGAGAGGCTAAATACTCATGAGTTCCAGCTTGCTGAAAAGAGAGATCTCTATGGTTCAAGCTATGGCAAACCACGTGCCCTGAAAGCCAAGGCAGTGTCTAAATTTGACTGTGAAGATTCTGGTAGTAGCCTTGGTGATCCTGAAGAATTGAGCCAGGAGCTAGCACTGCTCGTGAAGAAGTTCCAGAGAAGGCTATGCCACAAATCTTCAAGGAACAGTGATTCCTTGCTTTGGAAAATCTTCAAGGAACAGTGATTCCTCATCAAGTGACTATAAGAGAAGGCTATGCCACAAAGGCAAGAAGCCTGGTCACTACATTCAAGATTGTCCTCAGTGGGACAAGGAATTGAAGAAGAAGAAATACAAGGATTACAGTTCTGATGATGCCAAGAAGAGGAAGAAATCTTCAAAGTCTTCATCATCAAAATCCTCAAAGTCTTCATCCCACAAGAAGAGCAGCTCCAAGAAGGCTCGGGCATTCATTGGCAAGGAAATGGATTCTGAGGCTGAATCTGAGGATAATGAGGAAGAGGAGGCATCCGAGGAGTCTGAGTCAGGTGTGGCAAGTCTAGCTCTTGCTACCCATTTGTCAGCAAGTCTATCTTCAACTCTGAAGAAAATGGCAACACCAACAACGCTGATGAAGGCAATGACGACTACGCTCCCACCTCTTGCGTCATGGCAAAGGCTGCTAAGGTAACTAAATACCCCTCCTCTGAATCAAGTGAGGATGAATCTGATGAAAATCTTAAGCCTAGCTACTCGAAACTTGCTAAGATTGTTGTGAAACAACAAAAGGCTATTGAAAAACTTCAAAACATGCTAGACAAAAGTGATGATATGTTGGGTGATGAAATGGACCGCACTAAAGACTTAACTGAAAATCTTCAGAGACTTCAGTCTAAGTTTGACAACCTTCAAAGTCATCATAAAACTCTCTTATCTGATCACGAGAAGCTTTCTTATGAATTTCTTTAAAGAAAGCAATATCTTGAGAAGCTAAGAGTGAGTTATGAAGATCTTCAGAAGGAGCACGATTCATTACTTGCTCAACAAATCAGCGCTACCGAGGAAGAATTTGATCCTCCATGCTTAAAGTGCATTGAACATGAATCTGCTAATTCTTCACCTGAATGTTCAAATGCTTCAAATGTTACAAATTCTTCACCTGCCTCTGTTATCACTAATTCCTCATCTGAGGACATTGCTAGTATCACTGACGATGCAGGGCTGACGGAATTGTATATGACAGGCATGTACAAAAGCCTCAAAGGGCATTAGACTCTTTGTGATGTGCTTAAAAAGCAGATCCTCAACAGAAACCCTAGGAAAGAGGGTATTGCCTTTGAGAGGAAACTCAATGCTGATGGAACATATTGAAGCCCGAGCGGTACCCCAAAACCTCATGGGTTGCTGCAAAGGGACCTCTAGTTGATCCATCTAACTTATCTGGCTTTACATGTGAATCTCCTCATTCTTCTGATGAGTCATTTGACTCCAACTATAAATTGTTAAAATATCAGAATGGTGAAGTATTTGCTAGTTATGTTGGCACTAACTGCAGGAACGGTTCCCCTATGAAGAAAATCTTGGTTCCCAAAAGTTATGTTGAAAGTCTTCAGGTGAATGTCCTCATGACACCACCAGTGAAGAATAGGAACCCCAGATCAAACTCTTCATATGAACCAAATTCTTCATATGGATCCAAGTCCTCATACGGACAAAATTCCTCACGTGGATCAAATTCCTCAAAAGGATCAAAATCCTCATAGGAACATCATCGTCCTAACAACTCTGTTTCGCAGGGAAGAGCCAAGGGCTATGAATATGAGCATTATTCTTCTAATCATTATGTTCCTAAATCCTCGAAGAATTTCTCTGCTTATTCATATGCTTACCCTAACCCCTCTTATGTGAAACGAAATGGTTTGACATCTTTGCCACCTTTCTCTTATGGAGCTCGCAGAGTGATGAACTCTTTGCCACCCCTTCAGATGTGGGTGGTGAAGAAAAAGAACTAATCTCTTATGCAGGGTCAGGTCTCCAGACGTGATAAATCGTCTGAAGAATTTGCTGGGGACCTGACAAAAGCGTCTGATAGGACGCAGGCTAATCATGATGAAATGAACCTTCATTTCACACGTCCTCATACTGATTATCTGATCAACTTACTTGATGAAATTGACCTGATGATACTAATGTCATATTCTTCACTGATGAAGTATTTGAGTTTGTAAGCTGCACTAATTCAACTGCAGGATGGTCAACCCAAAGAAAACGAATGGGTCCTCGATAGTGGATGTACAAATCACATGACTGGTGACAACAACCTATTGATGGATGCTCCCTTAACACCGTCACATCTGAAGCATATCATCTTCACTGACAAAGGCAAAAGTCAGGTATCAGGTCTAGGTAAGGTTGCGATCTCAAAGGATCGACACATGGACAAAGTCATGCTTGTTGAGTCCTTAGGATACAACCTCATGTCTGTCTCAATGCTTTGTGATCTTGATATGGTCGTTGTCTTTGGAAAGTATCGTTGTGTTGTGATCATGGAAGCTGACAATTCCAAAGTCTTCGAAGGCTTTAGGAGAGGAGACTTGTACATTGTTGATTTCTCTACAGGACCACAACCTGCTGTGTGCTTACTTGCAAAAGCTTCAGAAGGCTGGCTATGGCATCGACGAATTGGTCACACATGCATGAGGAATTTGCACACGCTTGCGAAGAAGAAGAATGTCATTGGCATTGAGAATGTCAAATTCCTCAAGGATCACTTGTGTGGTGACTGTGAAGCTAGAAAAATGACCAAGGCCAAGCATCCAGCGAAGACTATCATGACCACTACTCGTCCATTCGAATTGCTTCATATGGACCTCTTTGGTCCTAATCATTACTCAGTAGTCACTAATGATGCATCTCTATATGGCTTTGTTATTGTTGATGATTACTCTCGTTACACATGGGTACACATTGTTACTTACAAACATGAAGTGCAGGAAGTCTTCAAACGATTTTCCTCGAGGGCTTCAACCAACTTTGGTGTGAAGATCAGCACATCAGGAGTGACAATGGAACTGAGTTCAAGAATTCCGGTCTTAATGACTATCTTGATGAACTTGGTATTACTCATGAGTTATCTGCTCCCTATACTCCTCAAAGAAATGGCGCCGTGGAGCGCAAGAACGTAACTCTTGTTGAGATGGCTCGCACTATGCTTGATGAATACAAAACGTCTCATCGTTTTTGGATTGATGCAATTGATACCGCATGCCACATCATCAACAGAGTATATCTTCACAAATTCTTCAAGAAGACTGCCTATGAACTCCTCACTGACAAGAAACCCAATGTGAGTTATTTCAAAGTCTTCGGTGCTAAATGTTGGATTAGGGATCCTCATCACAATGCTAAATTCGCACCGAAAGCACATGAAGGTTTTATGCTTGGTTACGGAAAGGACTCGCACACCTACAGAGTCTTCAACATCGCTCTTCACAAGATTGTTGAAACTGTAGATGTGCGGTTCGATGAAACTAATGGCTCGCAAAGAGAGCACCTACCTTCTGTGATAGATGAACCAGCACCTAAGGATTCTATCAAGATCAAGGCTACCGAGGATGTCATTCCTACCAAAGAATCTACTAAAGAATTCATTCCAGAACACGAAGATCGTCGAGCTAATGCACTTGAGGAAAATGCTGAAGAAAATCGTGTTGAAGAAAATGCGGATCAAATTCCTCAACGACAACCAGCTCATCCTCGCGTTGCAAAAGAAGTGCAAGTTGAAAAGATCATCGATGACATTGAAGCACCAGGTCCTCTCACACGCTCAAAAGCTTCACATTTATCTAACTTTTGTGGGCACTATGCTTTAGTCTCTATCACAGAGCCCACTAAGGTAGATGAAGCATTTCTGGAGCCTGAGTGGATTCAGATCATGCAAGAAGAATTACATCAGTTCGAGCTCAACAATGTCTGGGAACTGGTCAAACGTCCAGATCCTCGCAAGCACAATATCATTGGCACAAAGTGGATCTACCACAACAAGCAAGCTGAAAATGGCCTTGTGGTGAGGAATAAGGCACGACTTGTAGCTCAAGGCTACACACAGGTTGAAGGAATTGATTTCGATGAAACTTTTGCACCTGTTGCTAGACTTGAGGCTATTCGCATATTGCTTGCTTATGCTAACAATCATGATATCACTTTATGTCTAATGGATGTGAAAAGTGCATTCCTCAATGGTAAGCTTGAGGAAGAAGTATATGTTGCTCAACCCCCAGGTTTTGAAGATCCAAAGAATCCTGACAAAGTCTTTAGACTCAACAAGGCCCTCTATGGCCTCAAGCAGGCCCCTCGGGCGTGGTATGATACTTTGAAGGAATTCTTCGTGAAGAATGGCTTCACACCCGGTTCACTCGACCCTACTCTCTTTACTAAATCTTATGATGGTGAACTGTTTGTGTGCCAAATATACGTTGATGATATTATCTTTGGCTGTACTGACCAACGTTATAGTGATGAATTTGCCTATATGATGAGTGAAGAATATCGAATGTCTATGATGGGAGAGTTGAAATTCTTCTTAGGTCTTCAAATTCGCCAACAAAGACAATGGCATATTCATATCTCGGAGAAATACCTCATGGATGTTCGAGGAGATTCAGCATGCAAGATTGCAAAGGAGTCAAAATTCCTATGCCCACAAATGGCCATCTATGCACTGATGAAAATGGTATTGACTTTGATCACAAGGTATACTGCTCCATGATTGGTTCTTTATTGTACTTATGTGCATCTAGGCGGATATAATGCTTAGTGTTTGCATGTGTGCCCGATTTCAAGCTGCACCAAGGAATCACACCATAAGGTCAGAAGCATATTCTTCGATATCTAGCTCACACACAAACACTAGGATTATGGTACCCCAAGGGCTCTACTTTTGATCTCATTGATATTCTCGACTCGACTATGTTTGGTGATCGTGTGGACCACAAGTCAACATCTGGTACTTGTCATTTCCTCGGACGATCTTTGGTCTGTTGGTCCTCGAAGAAACATAATTGCGTATCACTATCTACTACTGAAGCTGAATACATTGCTGCTGGTTCTTGCTGTGCTGGATGAAGCAAACTCTCAAGGACTACACATCAATGTGAAGAATGTGCCTCTCTACTATGAAAATGAGAGTGCCATCAAGATTACTCACAACCCAGTTCATCACTCGAAGACAAAGCACATTTCAGATTCGTCATCATTTTCTTTGTAATCATGTGTTGAAGGGCGACATTTCTATCGAGCATGTGAAGACTGAAGAACAGCTAGCCGATATCTTCACAAAGCCCTTGGATGATAAGAGATTTAGCAAGTTGCGGTGTGAGCTAAATATCTTAGAATCTTCGAATGTTCTTTGAAAAGGACACACATCCTGACACTTATGCAAAATTGATGACTTTGATGTGCAACACATGAAGAAACGTTTTTCTCCAATCAATGAAGAACAACACTCTAAGTGTGAAGAAATTAATGAAGAATTTGACTCTCAGAATGTCTGAAATCATCATTCTTATACGGTGGGTCACGCCACCACCAAAGTTGAAAATCTTCAACTTGAGTTTTTCCTCAGTTTCTGAAATTCTTCAGTTTTTCAAATTCTTCAACTTTGCAAAATCTTCACTGTTTGCATCGTTTTTCTTCATTGGCTATAAATATATATATATATATGGGTTTATCTCCTCTACAGCATTCACTTATGGCTATTCCTTCAAGTTGCATTTTCTGCTAAGTGAATGTGATCGGACCTTTCCCCTCTATGCGATACTCAACCCAATCTATTCACAAATTCTTCATGTGCGTTCTATTTGAAACTCGTTCAAAATCTTCACCGTATCATTGTCAGCTGAAGAAATTGCGAACGGAACATTAAAACTAATCTTATCAAAATTTTCGGTTTTGCCGCTCAAACCGTCCCGTATCCCATGATACACTTATCTATTCACCCACGATCTAACACGATCTCCACTTTTCAGTACGTGGGTGACACATGTCAAGCGAATGAGAAGGGTCAGGGGCATGTTCGTCCTAAATCTTTGGGCGAACAGTTTTTCACTGTGACTCTAAATACCCCCTCACCCCTTCCTCACTTCCTTTACTCTGCTCGACCGCTCTCTCTCACTCGAGCTTCTCAAACCCTAGCGCCGCTGCTACTCCATCATCGCTGGTGAGGAAGAGCTTCACTGCCTCGACCTCGTCGCCGTCGTACTCACGCCGGCCGCGGAAATCTTCACTCCACCACCGCCGTAGCTGTCTTCCTCCACCAAGTTAGGGCATGGAAGATCTGAACTGACGAGCTTCAAATCTACACTTCTCAGTTTGTCGTGTTCTTCATCCAGGGTAATTAAAAGTTATTTTTACCGCCCTCTTTGATTCAAATTTTCTCTACAAAATCTTCAAAGGTGTTTTATTCTTCAAATCCTCACACACAAAACACCTCACTAGTCATCTACTCTTGATTCGTTTCTCTAAGCATCATTTATCTTTAAGATTCCTCAATTGTGTGGATCCTCAATCTATAAAACTCTGGAACCTAAGACAAAGAACGCTTAGTGAAATTCTTCAAGACTCATCTGGTCAAATTCCTCAAACTTGTTCTTTTTGAAAACCTTGTGAGAACGCATATGACCTCTTCAAATTCGTCGCAACTATACTCTGTTCACAGGTACTCATGTCCGCTGCTGAATCACTAGGTTCTCATCAACTTAACTCATTTGCAGCATTCCTCGAAGAAAAGTTGCATACTTCTTCAGAGAATTCAATTGTTCAAATTCCTCAACTGAAGAATATGGCAGACGGTAAGAAACCACAGAAAGGAGGAAAGAGGCCTGAGGTCGTGACTGTGTTTGAAATACCTAAGAACATCTATGCTGACTATTGCACACCCGATGAGGCCAAGTTCAGAAAGGAGAACAAAAATTAGCGCAAGGTGCGCATACAGAGGATTGAAAGGAGATGGGCAAGATAATGGAGGGAGTACATATATGTAACTCCAAAGTATATGAACAAATTTGCTCTAAATCCTCCATGCCCAAGAGCTCCATTGGCACCTGGCCAAGAAGCTGACCCCACCAGCATCAAGCGTGGTGAGGATTTTCCTGAAGAATGGGCCAAACGCCAAGCCAAGTTGGCAAGACAAGCCAAAGAAGCAGTGAGGAAATTCAATGAAGACTCACATCTCTGCTGCCCATCGAGGCCTCTGTCAGGCCTAGAAAATCAATGGCAAAGAAGCCCGCTCACAAGCCAAGTGCTTCACCAACTGTGCCCTCATGGCCAAGTTCCTCAGCAATGCCCTCACGGCCAGAATCTTCAAAGCCCTCACGGCCAGTCCCTCATGCTGCTCCTGCTCCTCCAAAGTCCTCATCTCCTCCACCAAAGTCCTAAGTTGCTCCGGCAAAGTCCTCAACACCTATACATCTGGCCACGTGCCAAAGGACTACAGGTATCTATATTGCCTCTGGTGTCTCAGCAAGTTCCTCAGTTGCACCAAACTCTTCATCAGGCCCCATTCTGCTGAAGACCAAGGCAACTGCTGGACGAGGTCCTCGGCCTAGTCCGAAGAAGAAACAGGTTGCCTTCCAAGTGCCATCTGACGATGAAGCTGATGATGATGAACTTGCAGAAATCATCAAAGACAGGCAAGAAAGGGCCGCTAGAGCCAAAGGCACAAATGTGCCACTGCTTTTTGATCCAAAGGTGATCCTCGACTACATTGATCTCTGGCACAAGGACCCAAACACTCCTATGCCTTATTTTCATTTGACTCCTGGCCAAAGTCACGTGCTGACCCATTTCATCAATGAAGAGAAATGGAAATTTGAGAAGGCCAGACAAATCAAGAAGGCTCAATTCAGGAAAGAGAAGTTCCTGAGGAAATACGTTGTCAAAATGACAACTGATGAACTCCTCAAGATCCAGTCTGAAATCAAAGCCCTCAACGATGATTTCAATGCTTACTATGCTGATTGGCAAGGAGCCAAAGTCAGGTTCGTTAAACTGACTGAGAAGTTCACCAATGTTGCAGCCCCATCGCAACAAGAAATTCCTCATGCTGAAGCCTCTACTCAGCAAACTGAAGAACATGCTAGCACCGCTGATGACTTTCAGGATGCTGATGAAAATGCTAGTTCCAGGGCTGATGACTCCATTCCAGCCGCTGAAGACATTGCCAGGGCATCCACTAGTGGTGCGCCTAAAGAAAATGAAGAAGTCAGGGCAGCTGCATCAGTTGCGCCTGAGGAAATTCAAACAGATTCCTTAGCTCCTCCTGCGCCTACACCAACTCCTACCCTTCCATCTGCATCAGATGTGAGGAAGACCAAGGCTGCAGAGAGAGCTGCGATGAAAAAAGGAAAGCATCATCTGCTTGATTCTTCACTCAAGAAAATGAAGCCTATGACCAGCTCACTTGAAAATCCAATTGATGCTGTTCGATTTCCACCGCCATCAAAGGACCTTGTTCCTTTTGGTGAAGAATATGTGATCCCTAGCGGATCGATGCGAAAATCATTACACTGCTTCACCGTCGAGTGGATTGATGAAGAAATTGAAGTGGATGCGATCCCTTCAACGCCTGTTTCTTCCTCACCAATGCCTCAGTTCACAGCTGAAGAGGCTGGTGTCGTGGTTCTAAGTCTGACAGTAGAGTGGGGGGTTGGTATGGAGAGGCAAGGTCCTAGCTATGGAGCAGTTGTAAGCACAAGAAATGTACGAGTTCAGGCCCTTCTCGGAGGAAGTAACAGCCCTACGTCTCGGAGCCCGGAGGTGGTCGAGTGGATTATGTGTATATGGATTACAGGGGTGCGAACCCTTTACACTGAGGAGGGGGGTGGCTTATATAGTGTCTGCTGCACCCTCCGCCCTCGAAGAATGCAGGTTTAAAGTACATTAAGTCTAGGCGCATCGGTAACGCCTCACATAAAGTGTTCTAAATGTCATAAAGACTACTTAATTACAGACCGTTGCCGTGCAGAGTGGTTCTTGATCTTCTGGTGGTCGAGTGAGTCTTCATGGTCGAGTCCTTCGAGTTCGTCGAGTGAAGTCTCTCTTGGTCGACTGGAAGGTAGTTTCTTCTGAGGGTGTCCTTGGGTAGGGTACTTAGATCAGGTCTAAGACCCTACCCTAGGTACATGACTTCATCATTAGCCCCCGAATGGATTGAGGTTTGAGTGAGGAAGGAGTTGATATTATTTCTGACCTGCTTTTGCATTCTGGATATGTATCATCTTGGACCAATAATCTCTTCGTTGATAACATCAACTTTTCTTCAGTCGCCTTGATCCATTCTTTTCTCTCGTCGAGTGAACTTTTGAACTTAGTAATTTCCGAGCGACGGATCGCAGGAAATCTCTCGTCTGACAGATCAATCTGCGGTTAGAGGATTTTGTGGGATCCGAATTTTGGGGAAGCGGGGTGGACCGCGGCGCTCGGATGGGATATGGCATAGACGCCTCGATTCCCGCACCACCTTTTTTGCCACGTATCGCGTACGCGCGACTGTTTCGGGATGTGATTGGATTGCTCGGGCCCACTTGTCATCCACTCGGAAGTGCTCTTATAAAGGCGCCCGGTGAGGGTTTTTGAACAGTATCTCTGCATTCTCCCCCTGCCTTCTCCGCCTCCGCCCACTACGCCCGCTCTCGCCTCCGCCTAATCGCTCCTCGTACGCTTCGCCGGCAACAATGGTGAAGGAGAAGACGGTGGCGCTGGAGCGCGCAAAGAAGGCGACGGCGACGGGGAAGGCGAAAGGGAGAGCGACCAGTCGGGGCGGGTCTTCGTCCAGGTCCCGCCTGCCGCAAGGCTGGGTCCAAGGGGATTGGATCCGGTCGACCATCACCGAGAAGGATCTCACTGATATGGCCAACGATGGTTTGATTCCCCACAGAGCGGCGAGGCTCCCGGGGAACGAGTGGCAACCACAGCCGGAAGAGGGTGAGTGTGTTCTTCTGGCTACCCACGTTGACCGTGGGTTCTCTCTGCCTCCGAGTGTTTTCTTCCGTGGTTTCTTGAATTTCTTTGGGGCGCAACTCCACCACTTCAATCCGAATTCCATCGCCTACCTTGCTGCTTTCGTGTACATGTGTGAGAACTTCCTGGGCTGCCGACCGCACTGGGGTCTGTTCAAGCATATATTCACTTGTCGCTCTCAGACCGTGAAAAAGGCAAGCCCAGATGACGATAAGACCAAGGTTATTTAGATGTGTGGAGGCCTGGGGATCCAGATGAGGAACAAGAGCACCTTTCCGACCATGACCCTCCCTGAGTCGGTCAGAGGATGGCAGTCGACTTGGTTCTACTGCCAAAACGAGTCGACGCCGGGGCGAAAGTGGTCTCCTCCGTTCTCTATGGACCGAGCGCAAAGCCCTCTTCTCTCAAGGTGCTCCCAGGAGAAAGCCCAAGTGAAGATGTTGATGGAGCGCGAGTCCGCTTAGTTCGGGAAGGAGTGACGGTATGGACCTTCCGAGGTCTTTCTTAGGCGACGCATCCAGCCTTTTCAGTACCGAGGCCATTGCATGTGGCTGTACTGCGGAACCGAGGATGAGACTCAGATCAATCCAGAAGCAGTCGACGATGCCACACTGGAGAGGTGGATGGCCGCGGTCACTGGGAACAAAGACAACCCTCGAGGAGCCAGGAGGATTCCGCCACTCGACCATTCTAGCATTCTAGACAAGGTATGCTCACTTAATTTCCAATTGTAATCTCGCCATACTTATTCTGTTTTTGCTGCAAATTGGTCGATTTATCTTTGTCTTGATGTCTGTCAGGCCCTCACCGAACTATACTTGATGCCCAATGGAGCGCAGACTCCGACTGAAGAGGAGGAAGCAAGTGGGGGCGAAAGCCAGGAGGAGTGGGACTCGGACGCTGCTGCTGATGATGATGATGACGACTCTGATGGGGAGGAAGAAGAAGAGGAGGAGGAGGAGGAGGAAACCGCACCGCCTCGCACGGAAAGACGATCGAAGCTCATTCATGACCCTGCGACTGAACGTGGTAAGGGGGTCGCGACTGTCGCGCAGTCGACCAAGCGTCCTCGGACCACTTCTCCGGCGCCGACTGAGAAGGCTCCGAAGCAATCTCGAACGGCGCCGACAAAACCAGCGAAGGTCTTGCCGAAGATGAAGGTGTCAATTCCCACCATATCAGGGTAAAAATGCTATCTGAGTCTTCTTGCTCTACACGAGTTTATTTTTGGTCTACTCATGAGTTAACCGACTGATTTTTGGAATTGTAGTGTTGCTACTTCTGATACCTCGGCCAGGGCTGACAATCATGAGATGGAAGATGCTGCAACCTCAAAACCTAGTACCACTCTCTTAATTCCGTTTTTTAGTCGATTGGCTCTTGGTCTCTAATTCTGATTCTTTTCTGCAGCTCCATCCAATGTCGTTATCACCCTTCCTGACGACGATGACGATGAGGAACCACTGAAGCACAGGAGGAGCAGGAAAGCGTCTGCTGGCAGGGTAGCTCAGGACGTGACAGCACTCGAGACACTGGTCGCAGAGGAGGAGAACACCACTCGGCACACCGTATCTTTCGCGGTGCCGCTGACGAGTGCTCACCCCGCGTCGTCGAGTGCTGCGCAGCCTTCACTCTTCTCGACCCACTATGTCCCAGAGGACCAAGCCAGTGCTGCAAAAGAAGCAATACGCCAGGTGGGAGTAATGATGGAGCAGGTGAAGGCCATCCGGGAGGCTAGCCGGGCAGCCTATGACGCCAGTTTCGCTCTTCAAAGCAACATTCAGGTTAGTCGGTCATCGCCTGTTCTGTTAGTATATGATCTCTGAAAATTCTTCTTTCCGGAATCCGTAGTAGTCACCCACTGGGTGTGTCGATTGAAATTCCGGTTTAGTGGGGGCACGCTGAGTGCACCCACTGGGTGTAGTCCCCAAGGCTATGATCGACTGCTGGCAGTCGACCATAGGCTTTATAAGTTAAGTTCTTCCTTCATTCGACTAGGTCGAATAGATTTCTCCAACCGTTGGGGGCACGCTGAGTGCACCCACTGGGTGTAGTCCCCGAGACTGTGGTCGACTGCTGGCAGTCGGTTACAGTCTGAAGAACACGTCCTATTTTTTTTTGTTGGTCGACTGGTCGACTCTATATTGACAGAACTAGTGGGGGCACGCTGAGTGCACCCACTAGGTGTAGTCCCCGAGACTACGGTCGAATGTTTGTATTCGGCTGTAGTCTTAGAAACGCATGATTTTCCCTTAGTCACTCAGAAGTGAATTATCTTTGACATTTTGTCGATTGGTTCTTCGTAGAAATCCTGCGACCTTGCGGCTCGTTACACCGAGCTGGAGAACAAGCTTATCCAGCTCGAGCTTGATCTAAAGCTGGTCCAGGAGAATCTGGCGAAGGCGAAGGAGGAGACCAAAGGTATGTTTGGTGAGGCCTCGACGACTGCTTTTGCCCCTCATTTGTTTCAAAATCTGATCTTGCTGTAACTTTGCAGGCAAAGTGAAGGAGGCCCAGAAGAAGAAAGACCTTGAGCTAGCTGAGATGCAGAAGACAGCTTTAGAGAAGACCAAGCTTGCAGACGAGAAGTTAGCTTCGGTCACCAAGCTTGAAGAAGAAAACACCAATCTGAAAGCTGCTCTTGCTATTGCCAACAAGGAGGTCAGTCGACTGAAAAGCGACAAAGCTGCCCTGAATGACAAGGCCACTCAGTTGGCTGGGAAGAAGAATGATCTGGAGGCCTGTCTGAGTGGACTAGCCAAGAAGTTGTTCCTCATGCTCGAAGGTAATCCTTTGCGCCAAACAATCGTTTTTACAGTGATCTTTCCATTCGACCATTGCCTTGACTCAGCGATTGTACTTGCAAAATTTTGCCAAAACTTTGAAGAGGAGACTGGTCGACTGGAACCAAACCTGGACCCCATCAACTCTCCGGTGAACGATGAAGTCGCCATGAACGTGTTCCGGCTTGAGTCTCGCGTTGCTGCTATCATTGACTATCTTGCAAGGCTGAAGGTCGCCACTTCCCGCATTGACACTACGCTCTGGCCCAGGGAGACACTCCAGAATGACCTCGAGTCTCTGATGACTCGACTAAACATATCCCCGGTCGAGTGCGCGGGAGTGGAAGAAGTCTTCGCCAGGTGTGGTGCAGATGTTGCTCTGTGTCTGGCCCGAGTCCATTGCAAGGATGCACGAGAGGACAAGCTGGCAGCTCTTCGGGTGGCCAACACCAAGAAGCATGATTTCTGGTCTTTCATGGAGACTTTCATCGCTGCTGCTACTCGGATCGCGGACGGAATTGATCTTGATGAGTTTGTTGCACCTTCCAGCCCTCCACAGGAGGGGTAAAAAACTTCTTGAGCTCAACCCTTTAAATTTGCCTCGGTATGCCGAGTGATTTTGTAACCGACAAACCTTAACAGGCTTAGTGCCTGACCACTTTCGGTTCCGTTAGGTATTTATCCGAACTTGGATTCGACGTTCGAATATGCTTGCATTTGCCTTGAGATGTCTTCTGTAGGTTAAAGCGAGGCGCTCATTGCGGTCGACTTGTTTCCCAATTCGCTTAGGCAAGCATTGGGCTGCGGCTAAGCCTCCGAGTGGGAGGCATGCTCTCCATTCGGTAGGAATTTTATAACTTAGGCGAGCATTGGGCTGCAGCTAAGCCCCCGAGTGTGAGGTCTGCTCTCCACTCGGTAGGATTTTTATAACTTAGGCGAGCACTGGGCTACAGCTAAGCCCCCGAGTGGGAGGTCTGCTCTCCACTCGGTAGGATTTTTATATCTTAGGCGCAGCACTGGCTGCAGCTAAGCCCCGAGTGGGAGGTCTGCTCTCCACTCGGTAGGATTTTTATAACTTAGGCGCAGCACTGGGCTGCAGCTAAGCCCCCGAGTGGGAGGTCTGCTCTCCACTCGGTAGGATTTTTATATCTTAGGGGAGCACTGGGCTGCAGCTAAGCCCCCGAGTGGGAGGTCTGCTCTCCACTCGGTAGGATTTTTATATCTTAGGCGAGCACAGGGCTGCAGCTAAGCCCCCGAGTGGGAGGTCTGCTCCCCACTCGGTAGGATTTTTATATCTTAGGCGAGCACTGGGCTGCAGCTAAGCCCCCGAGTGGGAGGTCTGCTCTCCACTCGGTAGGATTTTCACGTTGTACTTGTGGAATAGCTCGAAGGAGAAGGTGGCAGTCGACCTGCATTTCATCTTCCTTGTGACCGCACATTGTACTTGTGGCGTAGCTCGGAAGAGAGGGTAGCAGTCGACCTGCACCTCGTCTCCCTTGCTACCGCACATTGTACTTGTGGCGTAGCTCGGAGGAGAGGGTCGTAGTCAATCTACACCTCGTCTTCTTTGCTATCGCCTGTTGTTTTCGAACTTAGGCGAGTACTCGGACTGCAGCTAAGCCTTCGAGTGAGAGTCTGGCTCACCACTCGGTAAGATTTTATTGAAACTTAGGCGAATACTTGGACTGCAGCTAAGCCCCCGAGTGGGAGTCTGGTTCACCACTCGGTAGGATTTTATTGAAACTTAGGCGAGTACTTGGACTGCAGCTAAGCCTCCGAGTGGGAGTCTGGCTCACCGCTCGGTAGGATTTTATTGAAACTTAGGCGAGTACTTGGACTGCAGCTAAGCCCCCGAGTGGGAGTCTGGCTCACCACTCCGTAGGATTTTATTGAAACTTAGGCGAAACGGATTCGTAGCTAAGCCTTTGAGTGGGAGTCCGGCTCACCGCTCGGTAGGATTTTATTGAAACTTAAGCGAGTACTTGGACTGCAGCTAAGCCCCCGAGTGGGAGTCTGGCTCACCACTCGGTAGGATTTTATTGAAACTTAGGCGAAACGGATTCGCAGCTAAGCCCCCCGAGTGGGAGGTTGGATCACCACTCGGTAAGGATTTTTTTTACAAACTTAGGCGAAACGGATTTGCAGCTAAGTCACCCACTAAGGGGGAAAATTTTACTGAACAAATAAAAGTGACAAAAATCGTTGGTGAAATTATGACACTATTATCTTGCAAAACATGAACTATAGAAGTACTTTTATTACAACTCATCCGAGTGAAAACTTAAGTGTAAAATGGGCGGAGTAGCTCCGCGTTCCAAGCTCGGGGCTCGTCGATATTGTGCTTGATGTTGTAGAGACGGTACACTCTGTTGTGGAGAACCTTGGTGACAATGAAGGGTCCTTCCCAAGAAGGAGCAAGCTTGTGTTGTTTCTGCTGATCCACTCGGAGAACCAAATCTCCTTCCTGGAAGGCTCGACTCTTCATGTTTCTAGCGTGGAAGCGACGCAAGTCCTGTTGATAGATGGTCGATCAGATCAGAGCCATCTCTCTTTCCTCCTCTAAAAGGTTGACTGCATCTTGCCGCGCTTGTTCCGCTTCAGCCTCGTTGTAGAGCTCAACACGAGGAGCATTGTGGAGCAGATCACTCGGCAAGACCGCTTCAGCTCCATAGACCAAGAAGAATGGGGTCCTTCCGGTCGACCGATTAGGCATGGTCCTCAGACCCCAAAGCACCGAGGGAAGTTCATCGACCCATGCTCCAGCCGCATGCTTAAGGTCACACATCAGTCAGGGTTTCAACCCTTTGAGGATCAAGCCATTGGCTCGCTCCGCTTGTCCATTCGACTGTGGATGGGCGACCGAAGCGTAGTCGACTCGTGTGCCTTGAGAGGTGCAGAAATCCTTGAATTCCTCCGAGTCGAAGTTTGACCCATTGTTTGTGATGATGCTGTGCGGGACTCCATATCTGAATATCAGTTCCCTGATGAAGCTAACAGCAGTACCGGCGTCAAGGTTCTTGATGGGTTTAGCCTCAATCCACTTGGTGAACTTGTCGACTGCCACCAGTACATGCGTGAAACTGCTTCGACCTGTCCTCAAGGGGCCCACCATATCCAACCCCCAAACTGCGAAGGGCCAGACGAGTGGTATGGTCTTCAGAGCTGACACAGGCTTGTGTGACATATTGGAGTAGAACTGACATCCTTCGCACTTGTCCACTATTTCCTTTGCCATCTCATTTGCCTTTGGCGAAGAAATCCGGCTCGGTATGCTTTGGCCACGATGGTCCGAGAGGACGCATGATGGCCACAGGTCCCCGAGTGGATATCATCAAGGATGATTCGACCTTCTTCTGGCGTCATGCACTTCTGACCAACTCCAGTCGCGCTCTCTCTGTACAACTATCCTTTGATTACGGTAAAGGCCTTGGATCGACGGACGATCTATCGAGCCTCTTCCTCATCCTCCGGGAGCTCTTTTCTCAGGATATACGCGATGTATGGAACTATCCATTCAGGAGTGATCATTAAGACCTCCATGACCAAGTCGACTACTACTGGGACTTCTACTTCAGTTGGATCTGTGGCACTCTTGGGCTGCGGAGCTTCTTCGGTGAAAGGATCTTCTTTTACTGATGGAGTATGGATATGCTCCAAGAACACACCACTCGGAATGGCTTCTCTCTTGGAACCTATCTTAGCCAGATCATCAGCCGCTTGATTTTTCATGGGGTATATGATGGAGCTCTAACCCTCAAACTTCTTTTCCAAATTTCCTCACTTGCATTACATTATCCACCATGGCTGGGCTTCTAACGTCCCACCTTCATCACTTGGTTGACCACCAAATCTGAGTCGCCATAAACCATAAGGCGACAGACGCCGAGTGAGATGGCCATGCGCAACCCATACAAAAGGGCCTCGTATTCTGCCTCATTGTTGGAGGAATCAAAGTGAATCTGGAGCACATATCTGAGCTTATCTCCTCTGGGGGAAACCAGGACAACCAAAGCACCGGAACCATTCAACATCTTAGAACCATCAAAGAACATGGCCCAATGCTTCGACTGAACTTCAGTCGGCTGCTGTTGTTCAATCCACTCGGCGAGGAAATCTGCTATTGCTTGGGACTTGATGGCTTTCTTTGCCTCAAACTTGATATCAAGGGGAAGGAGTTCAATCGCCCATTTCGCCACTCGACCAGTTGCATCTCTATTGTGCAGAATCTCTGAAAGTGGAGCGTCGCTGACGACTGTGATGGAATGATTAGAGAAATAATGAGCAACCTTCTTCGTGGTCATGTAGATCCCATACACAAGCTTCTGATAATGAGGGTATCTTTGCTTGGATGGAGTCAAAACTTCAGACAGATAATACACTGGGCGCTGAACTTTGAAGGCTTTCCCTTCTTCCCGCTTGACCGTAAGTACTATACTGACGACTTGTCCTGTGGCTGATATATAAAGCAACAAAGGCTCTTTGCTGATTGGAGCAGCAAGCATCGGCTGGGTGGAGAGCAGAGCTTTTAGCTCGGCAAACGCTGCATCAGCTTCTGGAGTCCACTCGAACTTGTCTGCCTTCTTCATCAGTCGGTAAAGAGGCAATGCCTTTTCACCGAGTCGTGAGATGAATCGACTTAATGCGGCCAAGCATCCAGTAAGCTTTTGGACATCGTGCATCCGCATGGGGCGTTTCATTCGGAGTATAGTGCCGATTTTTTCTGGATTAGCGTCGATTCCTCGTTTGGAAACGAGAAAACCGAGTAACTTGCCACCAGGAACTCCGAATGTGCACTTTGATGGATTGAGCTTGATATCATACCTCCTGAGGTTGGCAAATGTTTCGGCGAGGTCAGTCAACAGGTCGGAACCTTTTCGCGACTTGACCATGATATCATCCATATATGCTTCCACATTCCGACTGATTTGAGTGAGTAAACACTTCTGAATCATTCGCATAAATGTGGCTCCGGCATCTTGAGGCCGAATGGCATGGTGATATAGCAGAAGCACCCGAATGGAGTGATGAAAGCTGTTTTTATCTCATCGGGTCCGTACAGACGGATCTGATGGTACCCGGAATAGGCGTCCAGAAAAGACAATCTCTTGCATCCCGCGGTCGAGTCAACAATTTGATCAATGCGAGGGAGAGGAAAATGATCTTTCGGGTAGGCCCGATTGATGTGCTTGAAATCAATGCACATTCGGAGTGAGTTGTCCTTCTTAGGAACCATGACGACATTGGCGAGCCACTCGGAGTGGTATATCTCTCGGATAAATCCTGCCGCCAATAGTCGAGCCACCTCCTCACCAATGGCTTTTCTCTTCTGGACGGCGGACCGCCGAAGATGTTCTTAACTGGTTTTGCTGCTGAGTCGACTCTAAGACGATGCTTAGCTAGTCCCCTGGGAACACCCGGCATGTCAGCTGGCTTCCATGCAAAGATGTCCCAGTTCTCACGGAGGAACTGGATGAGCGCTTCTTCCTATTTCGGGTCGAGTGTTGTGGAGATATGGGTCGGAGCTGCATTGGGGTCGGTCGGATGAATGTGGACGGGCTTCGTCTCACCAGACGACTGAAATGCTGACTCTGTGGCAGGCTTCTTGGATCGCAGCAAATCACTCGGATCTGCATTTTGCTTATATTCTTCAAACTCGACCGCTGTCACCTGGGAATCGGCAATTTTCGAGCCTTTCTGGAAACACTCTTTTTCCTTTTTCCGATCACCAATGACAGTGATCACTCCTTTGGGGCCGGGCATCTTCAGCTTGAGGTACACATAACATGGTCGAGCCATGAATCGTGCGTAAGCTGGTCTCCCCAAAATAGCGTGGTAAGCGCTCTGAAAATCCACGACCTCAAACGTCAGCTTCTCTTTGCGAAAATGCTTTGAATCACCAAACACCACGTCCAGAGCTATTTGGCCGAGTGACTCGGCTTTCTTTCCTGGTATAACTCCATGAAAACTCATGTTACTGGTGCTCAGTCGGGACATCGGAATGCCCATTCCTTTCAGCGTGTCCGCATACAATAAGTTCAGCCCACTACCACCGTCCATTAGCACCTTCGTCAGTCAAGTGCCTTCGACAACCGGATCGACCACCAAAGCTTGCCTCCCAGGGGTGGCTATATGAGTCGGGTGATCGGACTGGTCGAATGTAATGGGAGTTTGGGACCATCTCAAATAACTGGGTGTCGCCGGGGCGACCATGTTCACCTCACGGTTAATAACTTTCAGTCGGCTCTTGCTTTCCACATCCGCAAAGATCATCAGAGTGGAATTAACATGAGGATATCCTCCCTCACTGTCCTCCTTGTCTTCGGCTTTGTCCGACTCCTTTTCCTTGTCCTTGGACTGTTTTCCTTGGAACTGCTGGATCAGGAGTCGACACTGGCGAGTGGTATGCTTCGGGTAGATGATATTACCCTCTTCATCTTTCTTCGTGTGGATGTGACACGGCATATCCATCACGTCATTTCCTTATTTATCCTTCACTTTCTTGGGGTTCCAGGATCCTTTGGGTTTCCCTTTGAACTTGCCCTGAGTCACGGCCAGAGCCTCTCCAGGAGCTGCTGGTTCGGCCTTCCGCTTCTGCTTCTGACTGGTGTTTCCCTTCTCCGACTGACTCGGCTTGTACTTGCCGCTTTGGAGTCGGTCTTCCTACTTGGTGGCAATCTCCATCATTCGACTCAGGGTCATATCTCCGGTCCGACCAAACTTCAAACTCAATTCTCTGTTCTTAACACCATCCTTGAAGGCGCAGACTGCCTGATGATCAGACACGTTCTCCACGGTATGATGCAAAGTGATCCATCTCTGAATATACTCTCTTAGAGTCTCATTCGTCTTCTGCACACAAACTTGCAGCTCTGTCAATCTAGCTGGTCGTTTGCAAGTTCCCTCAAATGTTCTGACGAACACTCGAGAAAGATCTTCCCAGGTGTAAATGCTGCTTGGAGGTAACTGATTCAACCATGCTCTGGCAGAACCTTCCAACATGAGTGGCAAATGCTTCATGGCCACCTCGTCATTCCCGCCGCCAATCTGTACCGCCACTCGGTAGTCCGAAGCTGGTTTCGTGCTTAGACTCACCGGTGAACTTGCTTACTCCAGCTTGCCAACCTGAAGTTGGGGGAATCATCTGCTCTCGATAGCCCTGCTGAAACATTCCGGACCAGAAACATGCACTCGACTGCTAGTGGGTGCATCTCTGTCAGGGCCACCTCGATGAGCCCTGTTCCGATCGACCAAGCCTTGCACGATGATGGATCACGTGTCAAAGCCTGGTTCCCTGGGGTCGACCGGAGCTCTTCACCCCACACTGAGTTGACGCCTGTCATCGTGCTGCCGAGGAGCATAAGACCCACCCCTCGGGGGAGGAGTGGGCACTCGACGCCTATCATCGCGATCATGTCGGTCACCATATTGGTCTCGCTGATTCTCGCGTCCTTCACGCCGCGGAGGCGATCTGGGACTGTGAGCCGACTGAACAATATTCGCAGCAACGGATCTACTGTGAATTCTGTTGCGTGACTGCGACACGGCTGAATTATGATCTCCTGCTGTCCGGAGCAAATCTCTGATCTGCATCAAGCCTCTGCCGGCCTCTGACTGAGAGGGCTGGATGGACTCTGCTATACGGGTTGCAGGTGCTAAATTCTGAATTGGGTTCGATATACCTGAGTCGGCGGGAAGAGTTGACGTCGATTGGAGTCGGGTACTCGTTGCCGTGCGCGCTCGTCGAGTGCTCGCTGAAGGTTCTCCAGACGAGCGCGTTCAACCAAGTTGGCCAAGTGTACCTCCTCCAAGGCGCGAGCCTCGGGGTTTCTCCCGCGATGGGAGTATGCAGGGCATCCATGTTCCTGCGGCGAAGTTCTTCCCTCTGCAGGGAATTAAGTGGCTCGGGCTGGTACTCTTCATGGACTTGAGCGGGGTCGCCTCCACTGTCTACGCCGTCCTCGCGAGGGAAACCGGGAGGGCTGCGAGGCCTATTTACCATCAAGACCTCTGCTGCTGGATCACTGCTATCACACTCGGATGCAGTCTCTACGGAGCCAGTCGACAGATCGAACAGGCCGTAGAGAGATTCGTCGGGCTCGATTGCGGCAACTTGGGTGGTGGCCGTCTGGCGAGCCACCGCGTGCCTCACCCACCGCTGGAGCCTCGACCGACCAGAGCGCTTGCGCTGGCGGGAGACCGGGAGGGTGATCGATAGGGGAGTCGACCGATATGGAGTCGACGGTTGCCGCAGCAGAACGCCGCGGACACATGCGCGAAAATGCGTCGCACCGCGGACGGGGAGCGCATCAACGTCGAGTGGAGCCTCCTGGAGCCAAGCGGAGTCGTCGGCGATGAAGGTGAGAGCGCCGAGACGGATCTCGCGGCCCTCGACCAAAACTCCACCAGCAACCATGATGAAAGTAATCGGAAGAATCGCAACTTCTCCAAAAATCGCTAAGACACCTGCCCCATGGTGGGCGCCAACTGTCGTGGTTCTAAGTCTGACAGTAGAGTGGGGGGTTGGTATGGGAGGCAAGGTCCTAGGTATGGAGCAGTTGTAAACAAAAGAAATGTACGAGTTCAGGCCCTTCTCGGAGGAAGTAATAGCCCTACGTCTCAGAGCCCGGAGGCGGTCGAGTGGATTATGTGTATATGGATTATAGGGGTGCGAACCCTTTACACTGAGGAGGGGGGTGGCTTATATAGTGTCTGCCAGACCCTCCGCCCTCGATGTCACAGGTTTAAAGTACATTAAGTCTAGGCGTTACTGGTAACGCCTCACATAAAGTGTTCTAAATGTCATAAAGACTACTTAATTACAGGCCGTTGTGGTGCAGAGTGGTTCTTGATCTTCTGGTGGTCGAGTGAGTCTTCATGGTCGAGTCCTTCGAGTCCGTCGAGTGAAGTCACTCTTGGTCGACTGGAAGGTAGTTTCTTCTGAGGATCTCCTTGGGTAGGGTACTTAGATCAGGTCTAAGACCCTACCCTAGGTACATGACTTCATCAGCTAGCGTTGAAGAAATTGAAGATGAAGACGTGGATATTGGATGCACTACGCTTGTGATGAATGATGACTTTTGGGAAAGTCAGCATCCCAATTCTCCACACATCACCCCAATACAACAAATACCTCAGTCCCCTGCACCAACCGTTCAAATAGGCTTTGAAGAAACTCATCCTACCTCGTCTGTACCTGAAGAAATTCCAGCCACTAGTGCTGAAGAAACTGCTGCTGCTGATCCTTTGAACATGCAGACTGCCACTAAAGAGGAACCAGAAATTCCTCAGCCTGAAGAACCAGAGATTGCGATTCCTGAGGTTGTGATGCAACTCACTGACACTCCTCTACCCAAGCCAAAGGATCCATTCTCAAAGAAGCAAAAGTTCAAGGCTGCAGATTTCTTTAACGAGCATGTGTTCTTCACAGACTACAATCCCTATGATTCTGCTCGCATAAGGAAGAGGCGTTTCTGGACTGCTAGTCAAGCCAATTTCTATTCCTCACTGCTATTCGACAAAGACAAAGTCTTCGATCATGCACACATTCCTCACGTGGACATGGAATCTCTGCCATGCTTCGAGCCAGTCCTCAGTGTTCTTCACGATCCTGGATTGCTGAATTTCTGCACTGACATCTGTGATTGGAATGAAGAACTCATTCTTCAATTCTATGCGATGCTGCACATCACAGGAAATTCTGAAGATGTGAACTCATGGGTGCTGGACTGGATGTCAGAAAATACTCACTACAAGGCACCAGCAACTGAATTGCTTCATGCCCTCCCACTCAGTCCTCCTCTTGATGGTGCTCGTTGCGTCTACAGTGAACCTGAACTCACAAATCATTACATGCAAGTGCTGATGAAGCCCTTGAAGCTAGGGCAAGCCCCTCGAACCAAATTCCTCGTCAAGGAATTACTATATATGCCACGGATTGTCTATCGCTTTCTGACGAAGACAATGAGTCCTATCAAAGGCCACGACTCAAATGATGAAGAAGTCATTGGCATCATGAAGAATATGCTTTCCAATATCATTCATGGCGTTCCCGTCAACTCCCATGATTTCTTCATGAGGACTCTGGCGAATATTGCTATGTCACCATTTGAGCTGAAGCCTTATGCACCATGGATTATGAGGTTCATCAGGACAAGGTCTTCACTCAATTACAAGGCTGATACTCTGAACCACGGCAGCTACTTGCCTCCAATTGAATTCCTCAAATGGACATTTTCCTCAGTTGATGACAAAGGCAAGGCATCTGCTGTGATAAATGAAGGCATTCGCCCATTGTATGGTCAATTTCGCAAGGCTGCATCCTACTCCACCAATGATGACTCTGCCACACATGATTCTGCCGCCAACACCTCTGCCAAGCAAATTCCTCAAGCCACAGCACCCAGGGTGATGACTGATCATGAGTTACTCCTCAGTCTTCATCAGAAAGTTGATCGCAATCATAAATGGGTCAAGCGTCAGTTTGGTTCAATTCTTCACAACATGACCTCAACACACAATGCAGTGAAGAAAAACCAATACTACCTCCATGAAACCTTCAATCGTACCTGGGCTGTTCTATCTCATGTCTACAGCGCAGAAGATCTGAAGACAATGGGTCTCAAGGAAGAATTTGATTGGTCTGCACCTCCACCGAAGAGATTCAAGAAGGTCAAGGTTCCTTCCTTGGTGGCCAGCTCCTATTCTTCATCGCGCGACACTGATGAAAATGAAGACTTGGACGACACTGCGGCAGGCCCTACTACGACAACCGACCCCGACAACGCTGACGCTCCTCCTTCAACTTGATATTCTTCAAGGACGTTAGTCCTCAGTTTCAATCCTTTTGGTCATTCGATGACAAAGGGGGAGAAATCTGAGTTAGTCTTCAAGCGGGTCTATTATATGGGCATTTTTTTTGCTAAGTTACAACTCTTGCTCTTCTGAAACTTTTATTGGATCGAGTTGTAATCTTAAAACCGATGGTGCTCTGATACTTTTGATGCACTGTGCTCTAATTCTGCATGCTTGTTCATCGTTAATATTATTGCACGCATGCTGAATTTCTTCAGGCATCATATTTCATCATGCATTTCAAATTCTTCATATTATATGTCAAATGCATGTATGAATTACAAGATATAGGGGGAGGTCTCCATGATTCAACTCTTCAAGTGTGCATTGCTTCAAAAGCAAATTCTTCACTATGCAAATCTTCAGGGGGAGTTCTTCTATATCTTGCAATCAAATTCCTCAATATCAGTACTTACACTTCATATGTTTATCCCCGTTGAAAACTTAACCTATATTGTCATCAATCACCAAAAAGGGGGGAGATTGTAAGTGCATCTAGTGCCCCTTAGTGATTTTGGTGTATTGAAGACTTATAGGTTAAGGGACTAATGTGTTTATGAGTGTACACAGGTCTATAAGTCTATGAGGAGTTTGATATTTACAAAGAAAGTCGACCCCTAAAAATGAATATCTTCGATTGAAGATTTTGGTATTCCTGAAGACTTTCATGAAGACTTTGAAAGTGAAGAAATTGGTGTGTCCATGAAGACTTGATATTCATGCAAGGAATATGAAGCTTGAAGACTTTTGTTTTCATAGTTAGTTTTTTCTCCTTCTTGAGTCATAGGAAACACCACACTGTTAAAGGGGGTCGAGGAAATACTAAGGAAAAATTTCCATGTGATGCTCAACTCAAAATCCTACACCTACCAATCCCTTCGAGTGAAGCCATTGGAAATCTCATACAGCTTCACAATTTCTTCAAAGTGAGAGATGAAGTTCTTCTGGTCTCTGAGGAATTTGTTCTGACTGAGGAGTTAGGAATTCGCCAGTGGGGATTGCCTACACAGTGAGGAACATGATAGCCCTGAGGAATTTGAGAGTCAAATTTCCGACCGTTGCTGTGCTACACGCCAGCTGTCCCAAAATATCTTATCCACATAACGGTCATATCATTGAAGGGCATTTATGTCTTATCATGTCGGGCTGCTCCCTAGGCTATAAATAGCCGCCCACTACAACCAGTAGCTGGTTGGCTGCTCCGAGAGAAACTGACACTTGTCATTTGAGAGCAACCCATCCTCCGAGGACTTTGAGCGAAAATCATCGAGTGAGGAAAAACCCCAAACCTAAACACCTACAAACCCAAAGTGATTGAGCATCATTGAAGAGATTGATCCTGCGTGGATCCGACGCTTGTTACCATTGAAGACTGTGCTTCTTCCAGACGGTTAGGCGTCATGGTCTAGAGCATCCAAGAGGAATTGTTGATCGCCGAGTGACCGAAGTCTGTGAAGGTTTGGAAGTCGCCTGAAGACTTACCACGAGTGATTGGACGAGGTCTGTGTGACCTTAGTTCAAGGAGAATACGGTGAGGACTTGGTGTCCTGAGCTGCGTGCTCAGCAACTGGTTGTCCGGGACTGTGTGTCCTCGAGTTTAAATACTCAGCCGCTCCAACTAGACGTACAACTGAGACAACAGTTGGAACTGGTCTACCAAATCATTGTCTTCACCAATCTTACTGGTTCTATTTCCTCAACTCTTTCATTTCTTCATTACTGAGTTGAGTGATTGTTCATATCTGTGTTTGAAGACTTTGACTGAAGACTTTCTCAATTTCCTCAGTTCAATTTCTTCAGTCTATTTGTCTTCATCTTATGTTATCCTGTGTTTACGCTTTTTGTACTCTGTGTTTGTCTTCATTTCATCATGATGACCATGTGTGTATTCTGTCATGCTTACTTCTGAGTACTTATTCCACTGCAAGTAGTTCTTTGCTAAGGAATTTCCTCACTGGCAAATTCCTCAGTGAAGAATTCATAAAAATCGCCTATTCACCCCCCCTCTAGTCGATATAATGCACTTTCATTCTTGAAAAATTTGTGAAGATATACTCTGTTGATGATGTGGCAAGCAGTATCAATTGCCTCACTCCAGAAATGACGAGGCGTCTTGTATTCATCAAGCATAGTGCGAGCCATCTCAACAAGAGTTCTGTTCTTGCGCTCCACGATGACATGTTGTTGAGGAGTATAAGGAGCAGATAACTCATGAGTAATACCAAGTTCATCAAGATAGTCATCAAGACCGGAATTCTTGAACTCAGTTCCATTGTCACTCCTGATGTGCTTGATATTCACACCAAAGTTGGTTGAAGCCCTCGAGGAAAATCGTTTGAAGACTTCCTGCACTTCATGTTTGTAAGTGACAATGTGTACCCATGTGTAACGAGAATAATCATCAACAATAACAAAGCCATATAGAGATGCATCATTTGTCACAGCAGAATAATGATTAGGACCGATGAGATCCATGTGAAGAAATTCAAATGGTCGAGTGGTAGTCATGATAGTCTTCGCTGGATGCTTGGCCTTTGTCATCTTCCTAGCTTCACAGGCTCCGCATAAGTGATCCTTGAGGAATTTGACATTTTCAATGCCAATGACATGCTTCTTCTTCACGAGCGTGTGCAGATTCCTCATGCCAGCATGACCAAGTCGTCGATGCCATAGACAGCCTTCTGAAGCTTTTGCAAGTAAGCACACGGCAGGCTGTGTTCCTGTAGATAAATCAACAATGTACGAGTGTTCTCTCCTAAAGCCTTCGAAGACTTTGGAGTTTTCAGCTTCCAAGATCACAACACAATGATACTTGCCAAAGAGAACAACCATATCAAGATCACAAAGCATTGAGACAGACATGAGGTTGTATCCTAACGACTCGACAAGCATGACTTTGTCCATGTGTATGTCCTTAGATATCGCAACCTTACCTAGACCCAATACCTGAGTTTTACCTTTGTCAGCAAAGATGATATGCTTCAGATGTGACGGTGATAAGGGAGCATCCATCAAGAGATTCTTGTCACCAGTCATGTGATTTGTACATCCACTATCGATGACCCATTCGTTTGCTTTGGGTTGATCATCCTGCAAATGAATTAGTGCAGCTTACAAACTCATATACTTCATCAGTGAAGAATATGACATCAGTATCATCAGGTCAATTTCATCAAGCAATTAGAACAGATAATCAGTATGAGGACGTGAGAAATGAAGGTTCATTTCATCATGATTAGCCTGGGTCCTATCAGGCACTGTTCAGGTCTCCAACAAATTCTTCAGTCATTTTGAGCACGACTGGAGACCTGACCCTGCATAAGAGATTAGTTCTTTTTCTTCACCACCCACATCTGGAGGGGTGGAAAAGAATTCATCACTCTACAAGCACCATATGAGAAAGGTGGCATGGACGCCAGTCCACTTCGTTTCACATAAGAGGGGTTAGGGTAAGCATATGAATAAGAAGAGAAATTCTTCGAGGACTTATGAACATAATCATTTGAAGAATAATGCACATATTCATAGCCCTTAGCTCTACCCTGCGAAACAGAAGGGTTAGCACGATGATGATCATATGAGGAATTTGATCCTTTTGAAGAATTTGGTTCATATGAAGAATTTGATCCGGAGTTCCTTTTCTTCACAGGTGGTGTCATGAGGACATTCACCTGAAGACTTTCAAGGCAACTTTTGGGAACCCAGATTTTCTTCATAGGAGAACCGTTCCTGGAGTTAGTCCCAACATATATAGCAAATACTTCACCATTCTGATTTTTGAACAGTTTATAGTTAAGAGTCAAATGACTCATCAGAAGAATGAGGAGATTCACTTGTAAAGCCAGATAAGTTGGATGGATCAACTAGAGGTCCCTTTGCAGCAACCCATGAGGTTTTGGGGTACTGCTCGGGCTTCCAATATGTTCCATCAGCATTGAGTTTCCTCTCAAAGGCAATGCCCTCTTTCCTAGGGTTTCTGTTGAGGATCTGCTTTTTGAGCACATCACAAAGAGTCTGATGCCATTTGACGCTTTTGTACATGCCTGTCATGTACAATTCCTTCAGCCCTGCATCATCAGTGATACTTGCATTATCCTCAGATGAGGAATTAGTGACAGCAGAGACATATGAAGTATTTGTAGCATTAGAAGCATTTGAACATTCAGGTGAAGAATTAGCAGTTTCACGTTCAATTCACTTCAGACATGGAGGAACAAATTCTTCCTGGGTAGCGCTGATTTGTTGAGCAAGTAATGAATCGCGCTCCTTCTGAAGATCTTCATAATCCACTCTTAGCTTTTCAAGGTCTTGCTTTCTTTGAAGAAATTCATAGGAAAGCTTCTCGTGATCAGATAAGAGAGTGTTATGAGGACCTTGAAGATTGTCAAACCTGGACTGAAGTCTCTGAAGATTTTCAGTCAAGGTTTTAGTGCGATCCATTTCTTCACCCAACATATCATCACTTTTGTCTAGCATGTTTTGAACATTTTCAAAGGCCTTTTGTTGTTTCGCAACAATTTTAGCAAGTTTAGAGTAGCCAGGTTTGAGATTCTCATCAGATTCATCCTCACTAGAGTCAGAGGAGGTGTATTTAGTTACCTTGGCACCTTTTGCCATGAAGCAATAGGTGGGAGCATAGTCATCATTGCCTTCATCAGCCTTGTTGGTGGAGTCATTTTCTTCAGAGTTGAAGATAGACTTGCTGACGAATGCAGTAGCGAGAGCTAGGCTCGCCACACCAGACTCAGACTCCTCAGATGCCTCCTCGTCCTCATGTTCCTCAGATTCAGCCTTAGAGTCCATTTCCTTGCCAATGAATGCCCAAGCCTTCTTGGAGCTGCTCTTCTTGTGAGATGAAGACCTCGAGGATTTTGATGATGAAGATGTTGAGGATTTCTTCGTCTTCTTTGCATCATTAGAACTGTAATCCTTGTATTTCTTCTTCTTTGATTCCTTATCCCACTGAGGACAATCTTGGATGTAGTGACCAGGATTCTTGCATTTGTGACACAGCCTCTTCTTGTAGTCACTAGATGAGGAATCATTGCTCCTTGAGGGTTTTCCAAAGTGACCACGTCTAGAGAACTTCTGAAATTTCTTCACGAGCAATGCAAGTTCCTGGCTCAGTTCTTCAGGATCACCAAGACTACTAGTAGAGTCTTCATCTTCAGACTCAGAGACTGCCTTGGCCTTCAAAGCACGTGATCTGCCATAGCTCGAACCGTAGAGATCTCTCTTCTCAACAAGCTGGAACTCATGAGTATTTAACCTATCGAGGATATCAGCGGGATCAAGTGACTTGTAGTCAGCACGCTCTTGAATCATCAGTGCCAGAGTATCAAATGAAGAATCTAGTGATCTCAGCAATTTCTTCACCACCTCATGGTCGGTGATGTCAGTGGTGCGAAGCGCTTGAAGCTCATTTGAGATGTCAGTGAGGCAATCGAAGGTTTGTTGAACATTTTCATTGTCGAGTCTTTTGAAGCGGCTGAAGAGATTGCGAAGAACGTCAACACGAGAGTCACGTTGAGTTGAGACTCCTTCATTCACTTTGGACAGCCTATCCCAGATAAGCTTAGCAGTTTCCAAAGCACTCACTCTTCCATACTGTCCTTGCTCAGATGGCCACATATGATATTCTTCGCTTGAGAATTGAGTTGCTTGAATCTCTTCACATTAGTAGCATTTAGAGAAGGTGTGACTGAGGGAACACCATTTTCCACAACATACCAGAGATTGTTGTCAATTGCCTCAAGATGCATTCGCATCTTATTCTTCCAGTAGGGATAGTCCGTTCCATCGAAGGTAGGACACCCAGCAGAGACCTTGATCATACCTACGGTCGACATAACTAAAAATCCAGGCGGTTAAACCAAAATCACACAGAACAAGGGAGTACCTCGCTCTGATACCAATTGAAAGTGCGTTATATCGACAAGAGGGGGGGTGAATAGGCGATTTTTACGAATTCTTCACCGAGGAATTTGCTGGTGAGGAAATTCCTAAATGAAGAACTACTAGCAGCGGAATAAGTACTCAGAAGTAACATAACATAGCTCAAGCATAGTCATCATGATGAAATGAAGACAAGCACAGAGTACAGAAAGCGTAAACACAGGATAACACAAGAAAGAAGACAGACAGACTGAAAAAATTGAACTAAGGAAATTGAGAAAGTCTTCAGTCAAAGTCTTCAAACAGATATGAACAGGCACGCAGCAATAGACGAGAAGAAATGAAAGAGTTGAGGAAATAGAACCAGTAAGCTTGGTGAAGACAATGATTTGGTAGACCAGTTCCAACTGCTGTCTCAGTTGTACATCTGGTTGGAGCGGCTGAGTATTTAAACTCGAGGACACCCAGTCCCGGACACACAGTCCTCACCGTATTCTCCTTGAGCTAAGGTCACATGCACCTCGCCCAATCACTGTGGTAAGTCTTGGTGACTTCCGAATCTTCACAAACTCGGTCACTCGGCGATCCACAATTCCTCTTGGATGCTCTAGACCTTGACGCCTAACCGTCTAGAAGAAGCATAGTCTTCAAAGGAAACAAGCGTCGGATCCACGCAGGATCAACCTCTTCAGTGATGCTCAATCACTTTGGGCTTGTAGGTGTTGGTTTTTCGGGTTTTCCTCACTTGATGATTTTCGCTCAAAGTCCTCGGAGGATGGGATGCTCACAATAGACAAGTGTCAGTTTCTCTCGGAGCAGCCAACCAGCTAGTGGTTGTGGGGGGCGGCTATTTATAGCCTAGGGAGCAGCCTGACATGATAAGACATAAATGCCCTTGACTGATATGACCGTTAGGTGGGTAGATATTTTGGAACCGCTAGCGCATGACACATCAACGGTCGGAATTTTGACTATCAAAATCCTCAGCGCTATCATGTTCCTCACTGTCGGTGTCAAAACCGGCGGATCTCGGGTAGGGGGTCCCGAACTGTGCGTCTAGGCGGATGGTAACAGGAGACAAGGGACACGATGTTTTTACCCAGGTTCGGGCCCTCTCGATGGAGGTAAAACCCTACTCCTGCTTGATTGATATTGATGATATGGGTAGTACAAGAGTGGATCTATCACGAGATCAAGGAGGCTAAACCCTAGAAGCTAGCCTATGGTATGATTGTTGTAATGGTTGTTCATCCTACGGACTAAAACCCTCCGGTTTATATAGACACCGGAGAGGGCTAGGGTTACACAGAGTCGGTTACAATGGTAGGAGATCCACATATCCGTATTGCGAAGCTTGCCTCCCACGCCAAAGAAAGTCCCGTCCGGACATGGGACGAAGTCTTCAATCTTGTATCTTCATAGTCTTGGAGTCCGGCCGATGATGATAGTCCGGCTATCCGGACACCCCCTAGTCCAGACTCCTCAAGAGCCTCGAACCAGGCTTCAATGATGATGAGTCCGGCACGCATATTGTTCGGCATTGCAAGGCGGGTTCCCCCTCCGAATTAATTCATAGAAGATTGTGAACACCAGGATAGTGTCCGGCTCTGCAAAATAAATTCCACATACTACCGTAGAGAGAATAATATGTACACAAGCTCAATCTGCTGACGTATTTTGCGGCGTGACGTCACACCGTTGCCAAGCCTTTACTTGAATCGTTTTTACTATACCACCTTAGTGCGTTTAGCGAAGCGGTTTCCTTGACATGTCTTGTCGAAGCAGAGATCGTATTCCCCTTATTCCGGGATTCCCATCAATACGGACATGGGTAACCCAACTGCGCCATTGATTGTGGCGCTTGGGAGATAGGCGAGTCTTACCAGGCCGGTGGGGACACATAGTCTTCGTCCGCCCATATATAAGGGGATAAGGATCCACCTTTTTTACCTACGCTTTCTTGCTCCTTTGCCTATCCATCTCCGCGCACTCGAGCTCCAGCGCCCAAGTATGCACCTCTCGCCTCAACCTTCTCCAGCCATGTCCGGAGCGGGAGGCAAGTGGATGGCCTCCTCCGTTACGGAGGGGCACATCGAGAAACTGCGTGGCGCCGGATACCTGTCCAAACGACATCGCACCGCTGCCCGGCACAGGCAGCTCATCCCACACCCTGTGCCCCATGAGAGGGTCGTATTTCTTCCATGGACTGGGCTTCCCACTACATCCCTTCGTCTGGGGCTCATGTACTAACACGGCCTAGACTTCCACGATCCGGCGCCAAACTTCATCCTCAACATCTCGGCGTTTATCGTGCGTATGCGAGGCCTTCCTCTCAGATCCAGCCTCACTTGCTTGTGGCTAAAGACCTTCAATGTCAAGCGAAGGTGGTGAAGGGCGTTCAAGCGGCGTCGCGGAGGCGCCATGGTGGGCAAAATGCCCAACGTCATCTGGCTCGAGGGTGCCTTCGTGGAGTCCATCAAAGGGTGGCAATCGGGGTGGTTCTACATCATCCAGCCACGTGACCCTAAATGGGCAGCGGCGCCTGAGTTGAGATTTGGTACCCCCATGCACCTCACCTCCTGGAAAGAGAAGGGCTTGCTATGGGGCAGTTCGGAGGAGCTGACCGGACTCCAGTCCTGTCTCCAGACCCTGGTGAACAAGGAGCTTAAGCTTGTCAACGTGATCCAGGTCATGCTCGTCTGCCAGATTCTCCCCTGCCAACAACGGGCCTTCAACCTGTGGGGGTTTGATCCGGCACAGCACCGGACCCATAGCGGGCTCTTCGACACAATGTACGAAGCGGCCTGGAGGGTGCTGTTCAATGGGGGAGAAGCCCCCGCATCCGCAACTGAAGATCGCGCATTCAGCACGCAGCGCCCGGCCGGCGCGGTAAGACATGTTATCCTTTATGGGACATTCATTTCTGTCATAGTGTGACTCTATGTGGGCTCTAAAACTCCCAATGCCTTTAACAGGACTGGCAGAGGACGTCCGGACAGGTTAATTGTCCGGCTCCCCTACCCGAAGACCCAGCGGATACCCGTTTAACGGGGCTGCTAGTCCCGGCACTATATGTGGTGCCGGAGAAGAAGGCCAAGAAGAAGGCCACGGGAACCCGAAGAAGTTCCCAGCGCCAGGTGGTATCGGACTTGTCGTCCGATGGCTCCGAGGCGGACTCCTCTCCCGAAGACGAGGAGGAGAAAGAGGCCTCTCCCCCAGAGGGGGGAGAGAGGAAGAGGAAGGCTTCCCCAACAGGGGAGGCCGAAGGGTCCAAGAAGGGAAGGACCCTTCCCCCTGGCGAGATCGTAAGTATCTGGATTCCGGAATGATCCATAATTTTTCTTTTTGTCACACGGTGTCTTTCTAATGCCAGATAATACATGTAGTCCGGCCGGGGATGATCTTCCCGCTTCATCGAGCGGGTCCTTGGCTCCGTCGGATGTGGATTCCCTTCCGACCGCCTCCACTCCCCGTGACGCTAACAACGCTGAGGTGGGATCCCAGGAGGGGACCCATCAGGAGGAGGAGGCTCCGGGGTGCCGCAAGGCAGCCTCCCGGACTTTGCACCGGACTCTGCACCGAACTCGCAATGGTTACGGAGTCCGCAGCGGCCCTTCGTAAGAAGGGCAAGACTGTGACACCGGCGGCCTCCGTCCAACCGGAGGCACCGGATAGCTTGCTGGAGGCGCTCAACGGCGCTTCCATTGAGGAAGAACACCGCACTATCATGAGTGCGGTGATTCAGAAGGTTCAGCTCGCCAAGAGCGGGCTGACCGAAGCCTGCAGCAGCCTTCTAACGGGCTTTGAGGTAAGAAATTTAAAATATGTAATGTAATACTGCATAGACAGTAGCCCCTGATGCTCGGTTTGGTGCTCGGAAAGAAAAGCCGGACTGAGGATCTAAAAAGATATACGCAGGAGGTCTAAAAATTATGTCAATATGGGATTGCAGGCTGTGCTGCTGACCTCCGCCGCACTGACTGCGGAGGTCGATGCTTTGAAGCAGAACCTTGAGCGGTCCGAGAGTGAGCTCGGCCGTGCTAAGAAGCAGCTCGAGGACAGGGAAGGTGAGTAACACCATATTGAATTTGTACCTTACAGAAAAGGATTTTGGTTGCAAGAAAAATAACAAGGATAACGTGGGTACTCCAGGGGCCACGAACGAGGTGGCGACCCTGAAGGAGGCGGTGTCTGCGGCCGAATGCAATGCGACCGTGGAGCGAGCCGAGCGGGAGAAGCAGGAGGCGAGGGTGGCGGAGGTGCAGCAAGAGCGCCAGGCTCTCATGAAAAAACATGAGGGTTTGGAGCGCGACTCGAGGACTCGAGAGTCCGAGCTTGCATCGGCTCTTGAGGGCGCAAAAGCCGCTAAGGCCAAGCCCACAAGGCGCCCAGAGGTCAAGATTTGAAGAAAATAGCAGCGGGTAAGGCTTTTTTCATGCAAAGCAAGCATGTGAAAGTGAATTACCTGTTACTTACCCGAATTCGGAGCTCTCCAGGAGCGTTTGCAGATCTGCCTCGCAGCGTGTCCGATGCTGCCGCGTTCTACCGGGCCGAGGAAGGGAGCTCGATGGAGAAGGTCTTCTGGTCTCAATATGTTGAGGCCGGACATCCGGTGCCCCTTAGCGACCAGCTGAAGCAGCTGGTCGAGCTCCACAAGGTAGCCGAACAGGCCATGAAGGGCCTCATAGTTCGGCTGTGGCCCCAAGAGGCCATGCACAGAGCTACTTGACTGGTCGCGGCTGGTGGATGCATGTCCCTGGGTGGAAGTCGTCAAGCGCTCTCCCTGCATTGAAGGTGCCCGTCGGGCCCTTGCCCGTGCCAAAGTGCACTGGGGCAGGCTAGATGCTGAGAAGCTTCTGACGGACACGCCGCCGGCGGGTAAGGAGTATCGCACGCCCGAAATGTATTATAAGAGTGTCCTGAAGGGTGCCCGCAAGATTGCGAATGAGTGCTCCAAAGATGTAATATTTGATTAGACTCGCAATGTGTTATCCTGTGCGCTGAAAACTTTGTTCATATGCGCTAAGCAACGCTTATTGATTTAAAATATTACCTTCTGTGCGGCCGTTTATCAAATCTGAGAGATGGCAAGTCGTCGGCTTCAGCCCCCATGCCACGAAAGTCTTTGGGGTGTTCGGGATAAACTTGAGCGCTCTTGTTCCCATTTTGGGTCCATCTAGGAGGCGCCAACACGACGAACAAGGCAACCAGACTTATAATGCTTGAACACTCTCACTTAGCCATAGAATTCTATAATTTTAAATTTCGTGAAGCCCCAAAGATTCGAAGACCGAGTTCGGGCGCTATCCACGCTGGGCCGGACAAAGCCGTTCCTCGCTCTAAGCGGCATAAGTCTTTAGGGACTCGAAAAGACCTCTCGAACAGCGACCAGCTCTCGCCTTATCATGACGGTCAGTTTAGCTTTCTCCGAGGCGCCGCCCAGCTCAACCGGGCGCAATCGCAGTGGTTCTCCCATGCTACCTTAGCCGATAAAACGGAACGTAAGGTACCAAAACATGGGAGCCGGGCAAACCCAACTATTGACCCAAGACATGATTCGGAGCCGATGCATATAATGCTATAAGTTCGGGGTGCCACACTTGGGGAAAGTGTTCGGACTTATCACACCATAATGCGGGGAACTTAAGCCCCTGGTGTATTCGGTCGTACCAAAGTGTACGGGTGCAGGATGTTGTAAATGAACATATATATATATATATATATATGTAAAGAAAGAAATGCGGCTATAAGCAAGAAGCGATGCATTGTTTATTCAGAAATACTGCCATGAATGCAGAGCGATACAAATAGTGCGGTAAGCAAGGGATTGGACTATTTAAACATGTCCCCCTCCAGGGGTAGGCTGCGGAATGGTGTATTAAACAGTTTTAATGCTCGTAATGGAGACCACCTTAGTGTTCGTCGTAGCCTTTCTCCTTCCTTGGCTGTTGCATCGTGAGTTTGGCAGGTCTACTGCCGGACAAGGCCTCTGGTGAATGGAGTCCTGTGGATAAGAAAAAAGAAAAAAGAAAAAAGAGCGATGCACTTGGGAGCCCCTGGTGTGGTTGAGCCGCACTCTGGGCCTGTCGTGGTCGTGCCCCTCCCCCTATGCCCATGGTATCTCCCGAGCGTAATGATGTACGCAAAGGACTGGTCTTGTGATTATGCGAGGGCTGGGGTTGGGGCAGCATTGCTACGCGTGCTTGGAACGTGCCAGGTGGTCTTGTTGTATGTTACTCCGGGTGCGTTTGGCCGTGTCCGGTCGCTTAACGGCCGGACTCGAAAATTGCCTTAAGAGGCTGCTCTATACTTCTGCCGCGAGAGCCACTGTGTGTTCCTCCGTTCGGAGGGAGCGTTCGTTCCGTGTCTCCGTTGACCGTGATGACTCCTGGAGGGCCTGGCATCTTGATCTTGAGGTATGCATAATGCGGCACCGCGTTGAATTTTGCAAATGTGGTCTGTCCGAGCAGAGCATGATAGCCGCTGTGGAACGGGACTATATTGAAGATTAACCCCTCGCTTCGGAAGTTATCCGGGGATCCGAAGACCACTTCCAGTGTAACCGAGCCTGTACAATTGGCCTCTACACCTGGTATGACCCCTTTGAAGGTCGTCTTTGTAGGTTTAATCTTTGAGGGGTCTATGCCCATCTTATGACCGTGTCCCGATAAAGTAGGTTCAGGCTGCTGCCGCCGTCCATCAGGACTCTGGTGAGGTGAAATCCATCGACGATTGGGTCTAAAACCAATGTGGCAAATCCGCCATGGCGGATACTGGTGGGGTGGTCCCTTCGATCGAAATTGATCGGGCCAGAGGACCATGGATTGAACTTCGGGGCGACTGGCTCCATCGCATATACATCCCTAAGTGCATGCTTCCACTCCCTCTTGGGTATATGGGTTGCATATATCATGTTTACCGTCCGCACTTGTGGGGGGAAACCCTTCTGTCCTCTACTGTTCGGCGACCGAGTCTCTTCCTCATCATCGCTATGCAGCCCCTTACCGTTGCTTTCGGCAATTAACTTGCCTACCTACTTGAATACCCAACAATCCCTGTTAGTGTGATTAGCTGGCTTTTCAGGGGTGCCATGTATCTGGCAAGAGCGGTCGAGTATTCGGTCCAAATTGGACGGACCCGGAGTGGTTCTTTTGAATGGCTTCTTCCGCTGACCGGGTTTAGAGCCTCTGAATCCGGCGTTGACTGCCGTATCCTCAGTGTTATCGCCGTTAACGCGGCGTTTGTTTTTGTTTCGATGCGACCTGCCATTGCGGTCCTTAGTATCCGGACTGCCAGCATTTTTGCTAAGGTTGTTACTGCGGGCTAGCCAACTGTCCTCCCCCGCACAGAAGCGGGTCATTAGTGATGTGAGAGCTGCCATGGATTTCGGCTTTTCCTGTCCTAGGTGCCGGGCCAGCCACTTGTCGCGGATGTTGTGTTTGAAGGCTGCGAGGGCCTCTACATCCGGACAGTCGATGATTTGATTTTTCTTTGTTAGGAACCTTGTCTAGAATTGTCTGGCTGATTCGTCTGGCTGGTGAATTATGTGGCTTAGGTCATCGGCGTCTGGTGGTCGCACATATGTGCCCTGGAAGTTGTCAAGGATGCGGCTTCCAGGTCCTCCCAACACCCAATTGACTCTGCTGGCAGGCTGTTAAGCCAATGTCGAGCTGGTCCTTTAAGCTTGAGTGGGAGATATTTGATGGCGTGGAGATCGTCAGCGCGGGCCATATGGATATGAAGGAGATAGTCTTTGATCCAAACCGCGGGGTCTGTTGTGCCATCGTAGGATTCAATGTTCACGGGTTTAAACCCTTTAGGGATTTGATGATCCATTACTTCATCTGTGAAGCATAGTGGGTGTGCGGCGCCTCTGTACTGGGCAATATCGCGACGTAGCTCAAGAGAGCTTTGTCTACTATGTTCGGCCCAACCGGAGTTGCTGTATCCGGCATGACGGTAGTCATTGCGCATCATGGGGCGCCCACGTGATCCGTAGATCGATCTTGATTGTCTTGCCTTGTCCTCCAATATGTCTCGCAAGTCCAGCGCATTCCCCCGTGGCTTCGCACTTTTCGAGCGGTGCCGGGGTACGGTTCTGGTGGAGGGCCTAGGTGCCTCTCTGTCGCGGCCACGAGGTGGTCGGTCTACCGTATTGTGCGCTGGTGATGAGGGTTTATACTCCTCCTCCTCTAATTGGGGGAGCAACTTGCGTTTTGGGTAGCTTTTGGAGGGGCGTTCGAGTTCATGCTCTTCGGCCGCGAGGACTTCGGTCCATCTATCGGCCAACAGGTCTTGATCAGCTCTGAGTTGTTGCTGCTTTTTCTTTAGACTGTTTGCCGTGGCCATAAGCCTGCGTTTAAAACGCTCTTGTTCGACGGGATCCTCAGGCACGGCAAATTTGTCGTCTTTGAGGCTTGCCTCATCTCCGGAGGGAGGCATGTAATTATCATCCTTGACCTCTTCGTCTGCCGCTCTCTCGTGAGGGCTGGCTTCTCCGTCCTCTGTCTGAATCTTCTTTGGAGGGGTTGTCTTTAGCACTTTCGGGGTGTTATTATCTCTAGTGCCGAATCGCATTCTTCTTTGTGGCGGGATTTAGAGCGGCGCCACGACGTCGGGCGCTTGGGCTGTTTCTTAGGGAATCTGCTTCGGCTGCTTCTTCGCCGTTCCCATCCTTTGGGATGTCCACCATGTATATGTCGTATGACGAGGCGGTCTTCGGTGCCCGTAGGCGCTGGTTCTTGGTCGCCTCCGCATCGTCGTCCATACCGTCGATGTCTTGAGTCGTAGTCTAGCATGTCGGTTAGATCGCCGACGATGGCTACAAAGTGGGTGGTGGGTGGGTTTTGAATTTCTTCGTCGTCCGCATCCCAACCGCCCCGACCGCAGATCCGTCCAGGCTCTCGATAACGAGAGATGTTTTAGCGAATTTAGGATGTCGCCAAAGGGTGAGTCTTGAAAGATGTCCGCGGCGGTGAACTCCATGATCGGTGCCCAATCAGATTCGATTGGTAGGGCCGCAGGAGGTTGGAGTCCGTGAAGTCCGCACCTCGAGTCACGAGGTTTCCGAGGACAAGGTCGATTCGCTCCATCGCCGTGAGATTGCAGCTCCCGGGCGGTGTCCAGCCACCTGTCCTCGTCTGCGCAGTCGGCTCCAACTAGGGGTCGGGCGGACTCATGTGCGCTTCGAGTGGCACTTTGTCCGTGGCAGAGCTAAATCATGCCCATCATGACAAGGCGGCGCGCTCGGCCGTGGCTCGAATCCATCGAAGATCAAGTCTCCGCGACGTTGTCCGTGAAGTTTAAACTTCAAATCGACTGACGGCGGGGCGTAGCTTCGATCTGCACCGGATGGCCAGCTTAATTGGCCTGCAGATGCAAAGCCGCCCGAACATGAAGTTCTGTCCGGGAGAAAAGTCTCACCTGGACTGCGTGGTTGTTGATGATTGAAGGAGCCATCAAGCCTATCGGTGGCGACACGGAGGAACTCTCAAGGAAAGCACCAATGTCGGTGTCAAAACCGGCGGATCTCGGTAGGGGTCCCGAGCTGTGCGTCTAGGCGGATGGTAACAGGAGACAAGGGACACGATGTTTTTACCTGTGTTGGGCCCTCTCGATGGAGGCAAAACCCTACTCCGCTTGATTGATATTGATGATATGGGTAGTACAAGAGTGGATCTACCACGAGATCAAGGAGGCTAAACCCTAGAAGCTAGCCTATGGTATGATTGTTGTAATGGTTGTTCGTCCTACGGACTAAAACCCTCCGGTTTATATAGACACCGGAGAGGGCAAGGGTTACACAGAGTCGGTTACAATGGTAGGAGATCTACATATCCGTATTGCCAAGCTTGCCTTCCACGCCAAGGAAAGTCCCCTCCGGACACGGGACGAAGTCTTTAATCTTGTATCTTCATAGTCTTGGAGTCCGGCCGATGATGATAGTCCGGCTATCCGGACACCCCCTAGTCCAGGACTCCCTCACTCATCCTGTAGGCAATTCACACTGGTGAATTCCTAACTCCTCAGTCACAACAAATTCCTTAGGGACCAGAAGAACTTTGTCTCTGTCACTGAAGAATATGACTGAACTGTATGAGATTTCCTATGGCTTCACTCGAAGGGATTGGTAGGTGTAGGATTTTGAGTTGGGCATCAAATGGAAAATTTTCTTTAGTATTTCCTCGACCCCCTTTAACAGTACGGTGTTTCCTATGACTCAAGAAAGAGAAAATGAAACTACGAAAACAAAAGTCTTCACGCTTCATGTTCCTCGAATGATTGCCTAGTCTTCAAGGTCACACCAATTTCTTCACTTTCAAAGTCTTCAGAAAGTCTTCAGAGATCCAAAGTCTTCAGTTGGAGAACTTCATTTTTAGGGGTCAACTTTCTCTGTAAATATCAAACTCCTCATAGATTTATAGTCCTGTGTACACTCACAAATGCATCAGTCCCTTAACCTATAAGTCTTCAATACACCAAAATCACTAAGGGGCACTAGATGCACTTACAACAGTCGAAATGGGGGTCTTGTTCATCGGGAGGGGTGTGGCGTACCGCAAAACGGGACTCCACGGGATACTGTTCATCTCCACCATCGACCTCCTCCAGCCTCCACGGGCTACCGTCGACCTCCTACAGCCTCCATGGGCTCCTGTTCATCAAGCCTCCACCGCGCGCTACTCCACCTGCTACTGTTCAACCACCCCTCCACGGGCACCCCTCCACCGTCTACTGTTCATCCAACCCTCCACACCACGGGGTCCTGTTCATCCAGAGGCAACGCCCCTGCTCACTGTTCATCCAACCCCCCCGGCAATGCTCACTGTTCATCCAGAGAGGCAGCATCGATCGGCTTCGCTAGCGCAAGATGGCGAAGAATCGCCGATCGGGTTCAGTTAACAGCCATCGGTCGATCGCTTGGGTTCAGTAACGTGTAGCCTGCAGTGCAATCGCTCAGGTTCAGTTAGAGCACAACGCCTCGCTCGGATTTAGTTAGAGCCAACGCCTCGCACACACGCGCGTACGTGTACGAGAGAAACGCACATTGCTCGGCCCCCGACCACCCACCGTAACCGGGAACTCCCCGAAATTTTCCTCGCCCTCGCTTCTACCATTGTTTTTTCCGTCATGGACGGCCCAAAGAATGTCATGCAGCTGCGTCTCCGGCCCGCCTAGGACGAAAAGCCCATTTTCTGTCATGATTTTTTGTCATAGAAGTAGGAGCCCGCCACATCTATGATGATACCGGGTTTTGTCACAATTATCGTCATAGAAGTGTCATATGTATGACAGAATTTTTTTTCGTTCGGCCCAAAATGTCACGGATGTGTCTTTTTTTGTAGTGATATTATTGATTGGAAATGATATAGAAATTCTGGATAGCATAAAAGGATACTTGAATAAATTTTTTTCAATGAAAGACCTCGGTGAAGCTGCTTATATATTGGGCATCAAGATCTACAGAGATAGATCAAGATGCTTAATTGGACTTTCACAGAACACATACCTTGATAAAGTTTTGAAAAAGTTCAAAATGGATCAAGCAAAGAAAGGGTTCTTGCCTGTATAACAAGGTGTGAAGTTGAGTCAGACTCAATGCCCGACCAGTGCAGAAGATAGAGAGAAAATGAAAGATGTTCCCTATGCTTCAGCCATAGGCTCTATCATGTATGCCATGCTATGTACCAGACCTGACGTGTGCCTTGCTATTAGTTTAGAAGGGAGGTACCAAAGTAATACCGGAGTGGATCACTGGACAGCGGTCAAGAATATCCTGAAATACCTGAAAAGGACTAAGGATATGTTTCTCGTTTATGGAGGTGACAAAGAGCTAGTCATAAATGGTTACGTCAATGCAGCTTTGACACTGATCCGGACGATTCTAAATCACAAACCGGATACATGTTTATATTGAATGGTGGAGCTGTCAGTTGGTGCAGTTCTAAACAAAGCATCGTGGCGGGATCTACGTGTGAAGCATAGTACATAGCTACTTCAGAAGCAACAAATGAAGGAGTCTGGATGAAGGAGTTCATATCCGATCTAGGTATCATACCTAGTGCATCGGGTCCAATGAAAATATTTTGTGACAATACTGGTGCAATTGCCCTGGCAAAGGAATCCAGATTTCACAAGAGAACCAAGCACATCAAGAGACGCTTCAGTTCCATCCGGACCAAGTCCAGGTGGGAGACATAGAGATTTGCAAGATACATACAGATTTGAATGTTGCAGACCCGTTGACTAAGCCTCTTCCACGAGCAAAACATGATCAGCACCAAGACTCCATGGGTGTTAGAATCATTACTGTGTAATCTAGATTATTGACCCTAGTGCAAGTGGGAGACTAAAGTAAATATGCCATAGAGGCAATAATAAAGTTATTATTTATTTCCTCATATCATGATAAATGTTTATTATTCATGCTAGAATTTTATTAACCGGAAACATAATACATGTGTGAATACATAGACAAACATAGTGTCACTAGTATGCCTCTACTTGACTAGCTCATTGATCAAAGATGGTTGAGTTTCCTAGCCATAGATATGAGTTGTCATTTTATTAACAGGATCACATCATTAGGAGAATGATGTGATTGACTTGACCCATTCCGTTAGCTTAGCACTTGATTGTTTGTATGTTGCTATTGCTTTCTTCATGACTTATACATGTTCCTATGAGAGATTATGCAACTCCCGTTTACCGGAGGAACACTTTGTGTGCTACCAAACGTCACAACGGAACTGGGCGATTATAAAGGAGCTCTACAGGTGTCTCCAAAGGTACTTGTTGAGTTGGCGTATTTCGAGATTAGGATTTGTCACTCCGATTGTCGGATAGGTATTTCTGGGCCCTCTCGGTAATGCACATCACTATAAGCCTTGCAAGCAATGTGACTAATGAGTTGGTTGCGGGACAATGCATTACATAACGAGTAAAGAGACTTACCGGTAACGAGATTGAACTAGGTATTGAGATACCGGCGATTGGATCTCAGGCAAGTAACATAGCGATGATAAAGGGAACAACGTATGTAGTTATGCGGTTTGACTGATAAAGATCTTCGTAGAATATGTGGGAACCAATATGAGCATCCATGTTCCGCTATTGGTTATTGACCGGAAACGAGTCTCGGTCATGTCTACATAGTTCTCGAACCCGTAGGGTCCGCACGCTTAAAGTTTGGTAATGATCGGTATTATGAGTTTTTGTGTTTTGATGTACCGAAGGTAGTTAGGAGTCCCGGATATGATCACGGACATGATGATGAGTCTCGAAATGGTCGAGACGTAAAGATCGATATATTGGATGACTATGTTCGGACACCGGAATGGTTTTGGAAGGTTTCGGACATATACCGGAGTACCGGGGGGTTACCGGAACCCCCCGAGGGGTTTATTGGGCCTCATGGGCCCTAGTGGAGAAGAGGAGGGGAGGCCAGGGCAGGCTGCGCGCCCCCTCCCCCTCTAGTCTGAATTGGACAAGGAGGGGGGGGGGCGGTGCCCCCCTTTCCTTCCTCTCTCTCTCTCTCTCTCTTTCCCCCTTCTCCTACTACTACAAGGAAAGGAGGAGTCCTACTCCAGGTGGGAGTAGGACTCCCCCCTTGGCGCGCCCTCCTCCTAGGCCGGCCGCCTCCCCCCTTGCTCCTTTATATATGGGGGCAGGGGGGCACCTCTAGACACAACAATTGATCATTGATCTCTTAGCCGTGTGCGGTGCCCCCCTCCACCATATTCCACCTCGGTAATATCGTAGAGGTGCTTAGGCGAAGCCCTGCGTACGTAGCATCATCGACACCATCATCACGCCGTCGTGCTAACGAAACTCTCCCGCAAAGCTCTACTGGATCGGAGTTTGTGGGACGTCATCGAGCTGAATGTGTGCTGAACTCGGAGGTGCCGTACGTTTGATACTTGATCGGTCGGATCGTGAAGACGTATGACTACATCAACCGTGTTGTGCTAACGCTTCCTCTTTCGGTCTACGAGGGTACATGGACAACACTCTCCCTCTCGTTTCTATGCATCACCATGATCTTGCGTGTGCGTAGGATTTTTTTTGAAATTACTACGTTCCCCAACAAATTCGAATATTTGAAACCACTTTATGTCCAACTCAAGTGTCACACGCAACATAATGTGTACTCCTATTTAGATATGTACACAAGCGATGTCTCAAGATTCAAAACACCGAGTCAATCAACCAGTAATGTATAAAACTAACAGACATATAAACACTTATAGAGTATATGGATCAATAATGTCAACTACTCCCTCCATCCCATAATATAAGAGCATTTTGACACTACACTAGTGTAAAAAACACTCTTATATTTTGGGATAGAGGGTGTAACATACATAAGCCAGGTCACTGTACTTTTTTTTGCTAGAAGAGCATCATTTTTTTGGCGAAGATAGTACAACATCTTGGCCCTTTCAGATGCGTGTCACTTAAGGACCATCTATACTACTATTATTGCTGAATGCACATTCAGCCCGATTGGCATATTTATAGGTCTGTCACAACAATCAAAATGAAATGTCTTAAGAGTCTTATCAATTAATATGGACTCGTGCTCAAAACAAATACAAACCAAAAACCAAAAAACTATTATTACATGATCTATAAAAAAAATGGTTTGATCGATTACATGAACAAACAACACAAAGGCTATTCAACATGGAAAAAACATTTCACATACGATTTACCAAGTGGGAATTTAATTTCCTTTTTTCCTCCAGGACCTTAACAATGCGGCCAGTCTCAGCTTGCTTTGTTTTGAAATCCACCAAATATTTAATGGTTGTCTTGAGTACTGCTTGTGATTGTGCTGTTTGCTTCCTCAACATATCAACTTCATCTCTAAGTGCAGAAGTAGAATCTCTTTCTACCAATAGTTTAGCCTCTAGAGCATCAGCAGTTGGCAATTCATGATGCATGATTAGGCCGGTGCCACAGCTGTGGGATGATACAATGCCCATGGGGACCTCGCTCTTTGATCTTGGGCTAATCTGTTTTGCCATTAAAGTTCCAATTAGATTTCGAAAAGTTGAAGTTAGCAAAACATCTCAATTGGGAGTTAGAAGAGCAAACCAGTTAAACAAACAAGGAATTAATGAGTTTCAATTGGATGCTGAAAAGTAGTTATTAACATCATTGTAACTGGTTGCAGCAGCAAAGCAGTTAAACAAACAAGTTTTGCAAAAGGTACCTGTTGTGGTATTGGAGTTTCTCTTGGATCATGAAAAGTTGAGTAGCCAGTAACGTGATTAGAGCAACCGGTTGCAGCAGCAAAGCAGTTAAATAAACAAGTTTTGAAAAAGGAACCTGTTGTGGCATTGGAGTTTCTCTTGGATCCTGAAAAGTTGAGTATTCAGTAACTTGATTAGAACAACAAGTTACAACAGCAAACCTGTTACACAAATATATTTTTGAAAATGTACCTGCTATGCAATTGGACTTCCAGTTGGATCCTGAAAACTTGAAGTTGGTAAGATGATTACAGCAACAAGTTACAACAGCAAACCAGGTAAAAAAGGAAGTTTCTAAAAACATACCTGTTGTGCCATGGAGTTTCAGTTGGATCCTGCAAACTTGAATGTTAGCAATCATAAATAAAGTGTTGCAAGAGCCATAAGAAACTAACATCACACTAGTAACAAGTCGGTACCGTTTACCAGTAACACAGACATCTGTAAATTTCTTTGATGTAAGCAAAATGATTCTAACACATGTATATAAGTTAAAAAGACGGTGTCCCTCATATAAACCTGGTAGTTGTCTATCCATGAACATGAAAACATTACTAGTGCTACAAGTGACAACAGCAAACCATTTAAACAAACATGGAATCAGAACGTAAATTACACGTGAATTCTGCTCCACCCTAGAAGTATAGATGGCCAGCTATCTATGTGCTTAAGTAGCTATTTATGTTCAGGCAAACAAGTAATTATTAACAATAAGTATCAAACACATAGATAAGCGTAGTCTATAATAGGATTAACAGGCTATGGCATTATGTAATCAGCAGTAAACTAAATTAAGCCAAGCAACGTAATTGAACAATTTTGCAATAAGTGGCTAAGTAAAATTCCAAGAAGCAGGTAACTGAACTTACGCTAGCTCTTTGTATAGGCACACTGCAACTTCTTTTTCGCTTACAAGGTTCTACAAAGGAGTCCATGGCATCAATTCCTTGGATACGCAGTCCCAATACTTCTTTCTTCCCACACTGCATTGGTAAGTCAAATTGTTAATCTGATAAGATGGTGTGTCCTTGATATGTTATATGAGGACGGGTTGTCGGACTAGTTGTACCAACACACATCGCAGTGGCTTTTACTATATATTTCATGCAATTACATTTGGCATATCGAGATCTAAGCAATCTATAATAGGATGAACAGACAGGCATCCTTCACATTATTGGCGAACTCAGTTCATAGAAACAAGCAATTCAACCATTCTGTGGGTAAATCAAAAGCGCCACTGGAATATTTTTCACTACCCCAACCATACACGCAAAAAGGGGAGACGCCACCGTAGGGGCTGGTATGGGCGGCTGCCTCGGGTGGCTAGAAAGTGTGCACCTAGTTTGAGTCATATAGGTTGGCTTAGGCTAGTTTTGTTCGTCCCAGCGCATGAGCAGGCAATGTAAAAAATGAAGAAAAACTTTTCAAAATTTGGATGGGCCAATAACATAAGTGCAAGGCAGGCCCTATAGCAGGCTCGCGGTCCAAACGAGCGCCTCCCATATCGATCGACAACTGGAAAAATCACAATTTGTTCGTTCCAGCCTCCAGTCTAGTTCGCTCCTAACCTAGTCGCTGCTGGACAGACTGACATAGCACTTCCTCGCGCCCTTGTTGGACGCCTGTGACCGGGATTCAAGCGAATGGAAGGACAAGAAGATGAAGATCCAACCCTGGGTGTAGCCTGTGTGGGAGGCAGCGGTGGCAGCACGGGCATGGCATCGAGCTTGCGCAAACGGACAGTCGCAGCTTGCAAGAGCAGCATGCGCAATGAGCAGGTACATCACATCCCTGATTATATCTAATTTAACTGTTCAATTTCTGGCCAATAGTTAAACCTGACGCTGTTGTAAAATTGATTGTATGTAGGGAATTTATAAGAAAATGAAACCAATTTCTGCTTATTTTATAACTTCCCAATCAATACAGAACTGACTGCACCTGATGTGTCTAATCAAGTTTTTGGTGCAAACATACAAGCTCATGTTGTTCTTGAGCCTGAAGTGTCTAATGAACAGACTGCTAATGAAGGATTTGATGCAAACATTTTACATGCTCCTGGTGATGAACATATAGTGTCTAATGAGGGATCTAATGCAAGCATTTTGCAAGCTCCCATTGAAGGATTTAGTGTCTAATGATGATCTGCTATGTTGAGAGAGAGAGAGAGAGAGATAGAGATTTGCAGGAATTGATGACAAAGCAAATTATAGTACATTTTCATGGCTTGAGGAAACGTCAAGGCCATCTACCACAAAGTCCACGTATCATGACAACATAGCATAAATACTTTTCTAATCTGTTGTTTGAAACTATTGGCATACTTGTGCAAGATAGATATATTGATATGCAGTTTGCGCACTGGTTGTAGGTGCAATTACACTTCGATATTTTCAGCCAGAGAACGAATAATTCAAGCAGGTACGGTCCATGTTAGTAGTCCTTGTATACCATGTTGAATTTGTGTTTTTGGTGCTTATATGGTTTAGTGTTTTATAATTTTGAAGTACTTTGGATCATTAGCTACTTTTCAAAGTGCATGTAGCTTCACATTTCTCAAGTTATGTTGATTTCCGGAGTGCGAGTGTCTTCGTATTTTTTAAGTTAAATTTTTGTCCCTGGTAACTTCAATATGTGGATCCACTGCACACAAATCATACACGCATGCCAGTATGAATTAAATGAAATGCAGGGACTTATGCTAGCTTGTTGTACAGGCTCACTGCAGCTCTGCTTGCGCTTGGGATGTTCCATGTACAAGTCCATGTTACCACTTGCTTGGATATGCAGGCCTTGTGCTCCTTGCATCCCCCTCTGCATTTTGACATGCAAAATGGATGATCAAATAAGAGGAATCGACCTTGCTTTTGTACCGGAGGACAGGTACTTACAAGGTTATAACGGTGTGCAGGATGTGTACCAGATCCCGTAGCGCCATCAAGCTTTGCTAAAAAAATAGTTTGGCTTGTTTGAGATGATATTTCTAGAAGAAATAAGAGTTAAAGTCAGAGTTGCATAGGCATGTAAGCTAAAGAGAGTAGCAAAAGGATATCCAAACATCATCGGAACAATGCACAAGGGAGTGATATGTGGATACCTAGTTCGGGCCAGCGTTTGGGCATGCTCACCTAGCTAGAGTGCGGGTCACTTTAGAGCCATTGAGGGTGATGCGCTGGCATCGGCTGGCCACGCAGAGATGCATATCTTGAGCAACAACGGAGCGTGCGATGCGGTGGACGAGACCGTTGGTGAAGCCCCAATGGCCTCGGGGGGCTGATACCTCCATTTTGCATCATGCTTTCATATCAATATTTATCGCATTATGGGCTGTTATTACACGTTATATCACAATACTTATGCCTTTTCTCTTTTATTTTATAAGGTTTACATGAAGAGGGAGAATGTCGACAGCTGGAATTATGAACTGGAAAAGGAGCAAATAATAGAGACCTATTCTGCACAACTCCAAAAGTCCTGAAACTTTACGGAGATCAGTTTTGGAATTTATAAAAAATATTGGGCTAAGAAAGCACCAGAGGAGGGCCACCAGTCAGCCATGAGGGTGGAGATCGCACCCTACCCCCCGCGTGCAAGCCCCCTGCCTCGTGGCCCCCCCGACAGGCCCCCGACTCCCATCTTCTGCTATATGGTGTCTTTTACCCTGAAAAAACCAGAGAGAAGCTTTCGGGACGAAGCACCGCCGTCTCGAGGCGGAACCTGGGTAGGACCAATCTAGGGCTCAGGCGGAGCTGTTCTACCGGGGAAACATCCCTCCGGGAGGGGGAAATCACCGCCATCATCATCACCATCGATCCTCTCATTGAGAGGGGGTCAATATCCATCAACATCTTCACCAACACCATCTCCTCTCAAACCCTAGTTCATCTCTTGTATCCGATCTTTGTCTCAAAACCTCAGATTGGTACCTGTGGGTTGTGATACGTCTCCAACGTATCTACTTTTCCAAACACTTTTGCCCTTGTTTTGGACTCTAACTTGCATGATTTGAATGAAACTAACCCGTACTGACGTTGTTTTCAGCCGAACTGCCATGATGTTGTTTTATGTGTAGAAAACAAAAGTTCTCGGAATGTCCTGAAAATCCACGGAGGCACTTTTTGGAAAATATAAAAAATACTGGCGAAAGAATCAAGACCAGGGGGCGCACACCCTGTCCACGAGGGTGGGGGGCGCGCCCACCCCCTTGGGCGCGCCCCCTGTATTGTGGGGCCCCTAAGGCTCTGCCGACCTCAACTCCAACTCCATATATTCCGTCTTGTGGAGAAAAAATTAGAGAGAAAGTTTCATTGCGTTTTACGATACGAAGCCGCCGCCAAGCCCTAGTCTCTCTCGGGAGGGCTGATCTGGAGTCCGTTCGGGGCTCCGGAGAGGGGGATTCATCGCCGTCGTCATCATCAACCATCCTCCATCACCAATTTCATGATGCTCACCGCCGTGCGTGAGTAATTCCATCGTAGGCTTGCTGGACGGTGATGGGTTGGATGAGATTTACCATGTAATCAAGTTAGTTTTGTTAGGGTTTGATCCCTAGTATCCACTACGTTCTGAGATTGATGTTGCTATGAATTTGCTATGCTTAATGCTTGTCAGTAGGGCCCGAGTGCCATGCTTTCAGATCTGAACCTATTATGTTTTCATGAATATACGTGAGTTCTTGATCCTATCTTGCAAGTCTATAGTCACCTACTATGTGTTATGATCCGACAACCCCGAAGTGACAATAATCGGGATATTTCTCGGTGATGACCGTAGTTTGAGGAGTTCATGTATTCACTATGTGCTAATGCTTTGTTCCGGTTCTCTATTAAAAGGAGGCCTTAATATCCCTTAGTTTCCGCTAGGACCCCACTACCACGGGAGGGTAGGACAAAAGATGTCATGCAAGTTCTTTTCCATAAGCACGTATGGCTATTTATGGAATACATGCCTACATTACACTGATGAACTGGAGCTAGTTCTGTGTCACCCTATGTTATAGCTATTACATGAGGAATCGCATCCGGCATAATTATCCATCACTGATCCATCGCCTACGAGCTTTTCACATCTTGTGCTTCACTTATTCACTTTTCCTTTTGATGTAGGGTGGAACCCTAATTCGTCGATCTTTCACGTTTGGAGGGGATCCTACGGAGGAAACACGAAGAACACGCGGAAATACGAGGGGAAACACGAGGAAAACGAGAGAGAATCACTCAACCAACAAGGAATCGATCACACAAGTGCTAGATCAACATACACACACGAGATCCACAAGATACATAGTCAACTAGGGTAAGGATACAAAGGAACCGTTCATCTCCAAGAGGAGGCCTTGAATCCACGAGGGGATCTTCCCATAAAGGTGTCTTGTATCCGAGAGGATCTTCTCCGAAGAGGCCGCGGTCTCTCACGAGGAGGAGATCCGATAGATGAGCGTAGCTCTATCTCTAATCTGAGCTAAACCAACGCTAACCCTAACTAGGAGGAGGTGGAGGAGTATATATAGTCTAGAGCCACGAAGGGGTACGCCAGACGAAGGGTACATGGGCTCGCCCAATACATCAATGCATGAGACAGGGCGGTAGTACCGGTCCTTCGGGCGGTAGTACCGCTTGAGGCGCGCAAGCGGTAGTACCGCTATGATGGGCGGTAGTACCGCTCTGGAGCCGTTCGATCTCCGAAGTTTGTCGGACTTTGCGGAAGTGGAGCGGATCTAGAGCGGTAGTGCTGCTCGGGATGATAAGTGGTAGTACCGCTGGGCCTGGGCGGTAGTACCGCTTGCTCCCGGCTTCTTCTTCCTTCTCCTCTTCCATGCTTGGCCTTGGTCCTTGGATCCTCCATGGTCATCTCGGTTGTACCTGAGTGTATGCAAGGTCCATGCATGAGGTAGTAGCCATGTCTCACATGTGGAAAGTGACGGTTCGAAGAGGATTGAATTCACCTTGTGTCCAATGGCGTATGTTAGAGGTCTCGTCATATGTCCTCTTGGGGCTTGGAGAGTAGTCGGAGTGTACATGGGGATGAACGTGGGATGCTCCGCATCATATCCCCCCCCTTGGGAAAGATCCGACCTCGGATCGTGATCCTCATCACCATGGAAACGGTTGTCGTAGACGGACTTGTAGTTGGACGGAGTTGAAGACATGGTGCAATCCGTGTAGTCCAAGGTGTCGCCGGAGTGATAGACATGCAAAAAGAGCAAACACAAGCAACACTCAGAAATACAATGGTTAGCGCACACAAAGTGTCCATCATGTAAGAATGAGTCCGTATGGCAAGATTGGTTGTGACAAAGCGCATGAAGCTTATCAAGATGATCTAGAATGAGATGCAAAGCATTCATGGGAGGAAATGCAATCATTGTGCACACAAATGTGTTGTAAATATGAGCAATGCAACCACGGTGCAAAATGATGTCATAGTGAGACGGTTTATAATAGCATGAATGTGGCAATGCATTCTCAATATGTATATGTTATCATGCAATTGATGATGGACAATATGATCATGATGTATGAATATGCCATCAAGGTAGATTACAACAAATTTGCTAAGGAAATGCACAAGTTCATATATCATGGATGACATGGGAATACAAGATGCAACAAGGCAATCACAATGTGAGTCAATCCATGCATAGGGTGCAAACTTCTGGTGAGTATGATATGTCCATCGAGCATGACATGTGTGAGTACAATCAACAAATATGAAGGTGTTGGTGTACCAAAGCTCGATGTCGAGGCATGAGTGGAGTGCCGAAGGTGCATCCAATAAGTGCGAGTGCTCCTCAATATGAAGGTCCATAGAGCCAATCTCCAATGTTGCTCCTCCATCCAATAGATGTAACATGTAGACAACAAGGAGACAACAATGAAAAAGTGACCCATCCAATATGCATATTTGAGGATGGCTCAAAGGGAAGGAGGTCACCTTTAGGAGTTTCTCAAGGATGATGGAGTCGCACATCTTGTATGCCTTCACATAACCAATATGTCTCGTGGTGGTTCCGCCTTGTAAATCCTTCAAAATGAAAGAACATGACAAACACTTGGAAAAACAAATGAGGGTAGCAAAATGGCAAAACCAATCATTCGTGTGGTAAGATACCCAACAAGTGTATGTATCACGCTCATCATAAGAAATTACAAGGGAGTATTGCATAGTATGGAGGCATATGATGTGAGAACAACCAAATGCAATAGGCTCAATCAAACAAACATGCATCACAAGTAAAGTGTCCAAGTCTCCAAGATCAATAAGCATAGCAAGTTGGCACTCAATACAAGGTGATATGAGAGATGCAACTAATGGAGACAAGAGGCAATGATCATGACGAATCAAGTGAGAGGCATCAACATCTATGTGATCAACCCAAGAAAGCAAGTAATAGTGGAACATGGGTGATGCAACATAGCAAGCAATCCTAGCAATCAAGTTAAGCAAGCTAGTAGTGCAAAGATGCAATGTACTAGAAGGAATCATGGCGAGCATGTCATTGGTGCAAATAGTGTGCATGGATAATTTACATGACATAGCACAAGCATGAAAGCAAGATGTGAGGAAAATAGCATGAATGTATTGGCGAGAGGCCATATGTGAATAGCAATGGGGCATCATGACTCTCCCAACACAACAAGCATCAATAGTATGGGGCACATGATAAACATGGCAAAAGCAACAAGGATCTCCACCAAGCATGCAAATACACATAGGAGTAGCATAATGGTGAATCATGGGTAGATGCAAGCAAGGGTCACAATTGCATGGCAAAGGCATAGAAAGAGGCATAACATGCAAAGTGAACACAATAGTATGGGCATAAGGTGACAAGTGGTAAATAGCCCATAGCCGTGTGAGAACCAAGTAGAAGAGATCTTGCGTGCGTTCTATGCCAAGGAACGGTGGTAAGGATAGTCCACGGGATCCCAAGGCATCGTTGCTCTCAAGAGCTCGTTTCGTCAACTCATGGGATTGAGAGGTTGACGAGTATACATGAGTACCTACACAAAACAAAGACAAAGGAAAAATTGTGTGTGCATGGTATATGTACACATCATCCATCATGATGCGCACGTGCATGTGTTTGTTAGCACAAAATATCCAATGCTCAAATAAATGAGATGTGTGATATAGAAACATGTCATCCATCATGATAGGTTTGTTATTATGTATGGCATAATGGAGACTCAAAGGATGTAATGCATCATGAGAAATATCTAGAGCATTGTTATTCATGGAATGCATAAGGTGTACACTATCATTGGAATCATGCAAAGTATGAAATGCATCAAAATCTCCTAATATGTATGAGGAAACTATGGGGGTCTCCTCATGAGCATGAGTAGCAATATCACGTGGAGAATATTGACAACATCCAAAACAATGCATATTCGAAACAATGTGATCATGGCATGGCATGGTGGATGAATTGCGTAAATCATGTAAAGGAAGCATGGCAATATCATCACAAGAGAAGCAAAAGCCAATGACCATCATCTCGTCATCTATGCCATAAGTGCAAATGGGATTGATTTTAATGGGGCATGCATAGTTACTATGTTGAGATTGAAATGAAACAATATGGGAGATCTCACTCATAGCATATGACAAGTTCAATGGATTGTCAAACATGACGTGACCAATAGAATTTTCACAAGATATCCTATGAAGCATAGCATCACAACTAGGTAACTCAACATGCTCATCATCATATTCATCATAAATGGGTAAGTCAAGGCATGAAGAAGTTTCACTAGCATGAAGCCTGGTAATAGGTCGGTCAACATCATGGGAGCAATCAATGTCAAGAGAGTCCACTAGTGGGACAAGAGAAGCACCATCACCTATGTTACCTTTGGAGCATCGCTCATGTGTTGTAGGTGAGGTGTTGAAGGTCGTCTCGTTGTCATCTTCATCTTGATGGAACCATGTGGGGGGTGCATCATCGTCCACCATGGCCATCATTGTCTCCATAGGAGGTATGGACTCATCAATGGTAGGCGTGTCGTCATGTAGGATACCTAGCACCATAGAAGAAAACACACTAGGAGTAGAGGTTAAGTCATTAGAAATAATGGTGGCCTCACATGCCGTATCAACTACCTCACTCTCTAAGTGTTGTGGCTCACTCACTCCCTCAAGGATGCTCTCACTCATATGTTTGTTGGAGTCACTCAAATGGCGCTCAACCTCACATAGGATGTGTGGCATGCTCTCATGTGTGGGGCTAGTGGTGGTCACACTCATCCTCTCATAGGAAATGCTCTCAATGTCACGTATGGTGGAGTCACTCATGTCACTCATGGGGTGGTGGCTCTCCTCACATGGCAAATTGGGCATCTCGACATATGTGGGTGTCGGAGAGGTGTAGGTGCAAATGTCTCCATGCTCAACTCAGACGCCGTGGTCGAAGGGAATGGCCCTTGCTCGACCTTCTCGTGCCGCCTTGTTGTTGGAGGCCCATATGATGTGGCACCTCATAGCTCGTCTCCATGACCGAAGGGAGTTTCCCATGCTCGGCCATCTTCCTTGAGGGGCTTCCGAAGATGGAAGTGTCACCCTCGCTCGTAGGTGGTCGCCTTGGACTTGATGAAGTTGATGTAGGCGTACACGTGGCAACTAGGCGAAGATGCCGTACGTCCAAAGGCGAAGATGCCTTGAGAACACTTGGCGAAGATGCCGAAGTGGTTGATGTAGCCGTAACGCCGTCTTGGTGGTGGTCGTCTCGCAGTCTTCTTTTGTGCTCTTGAAGCTTGGACTTGGCATGATGTAGGGCTTGTTGGGACTTGTGCATTTGCGCTTGTGGAGCATCTTCATGATGATGATGTCGTTGTCGTGCTTGAGCTCGTAGTAGATGTCGTTCGTCGTCGTCGTGCACATGGTGCTTGGAGGTGACTTGCCCTTCATGGCGGTGATGATCATGAACGTGATGGTGATCGCCATGTAGATGTGGACGAGGACGATTTGCACTTGCATCTTTTTCGCTCCAAGACTTGTGGCTTGACCGTCGTCGTCTTGAGGATGATGAAGTGGAAGAAGACTTGATCAAGGCCCGAATCTCTTCCATTCTCGCATCTTGCTCCTCCTTTTGTGCGGCAAGCTTGTTGTCGATGTAGTCCCTTTTCCTTGCTTCGGAGTGACGAATGTCGATGGAGATGTTCTCGATGCGCTCTCGCAATCTTGATTGTGCTCCTTGTATTTGTCGTTGTAGATCGAAGATAGACGCTTTGGAGATGTAGTTGTTCACGCCGTCGTTGTTGTCGTTGACCGGAGAGGGAATGCCTTGCCTATCCATCACAAGACTCGAGCAAATATGAGTGGGAGAAAGAGAAGAACGTATACCAATGTACCTTTGACCAAAGTTGAAGATGAATCGAGTTCACTCAAATGTGGACAATGAAATAGCACTATTGGTACCGATCCTTGTCAATTCTCACACCTACACAAGTAAGGCTTATAGTGGAGCTCGGTGAGGATAGTGGCACAAAAATTTAATGCAAAATGTTAGCAAGAGTCAATAATGTTGAGAAAGATTCACAAATTCGCAAGTGAAACAAGTAGACCAATAGCAATGAAAGGTACACAGAAACACACACACGTATAGATAAATGGGGTCGTGCAACCAAGGAATGAGCTCAAAATGTGGAATCCACCAAAACGCTCGTGTTGCACAACTCAAGAGAGACGCTAGCACGATTGCTCAATAGGCGGATACGACACTTGTGCACAACCTATTAGATGCAAAATGGGTATTCTTTCTATCCCAAGTATGCTATGTATGTATGGTTCCCGGTGTTTCTCTCAAGCATGAGATCATATGATGTAGATTTGACAATCTTATGTGCAATGGGTATGATGCTAGGGCACTTGCTCACGAGCTCTTTGCTCTCTTTTTGCTTAAAAGCTTTTTCTCTCTTTTTTTTTCTCTATGGCCACTTTTGCACAATGCACAAACCAAGATAGCAATTGTGTATATGCGGGAACAAACTTGAGGCACAATGGATGATATGATACCAATATGATATGGTATGTATGCAATGGAAGGTATGGACCACTAATGTGCACAAGTAATGTTGCCGGCAATACTCAAATGGCTAGTCTCGATAGGTAAGTGACGCAAAATGGGCTAGGGGTTAACAATGCAATTTGCAAGGGGATATACAAAGGTGTCGTCGAGGTTACCGTCCTTGCGATGATGAGTGGCGGTGTTCTTGGTGTAGATACCAAGATGATGGAGACTCGTCCCTAAGTAGCCGAAACACCTTAGGAAACGGAAAAACCGCAAACTCAAAATCTCAAATGACAAATGTCAAATGGTGGTAGCGGAAAGCGGTGGTGGTTTCCGCTTGGCAATGAGGAAGTGGGATGATGGGCTATACACAAGTCGGAGTTGAAGTTGCCGTCCCTAAGTAGCCGAAACACCTTAGGAGACACAAGCCACAACTCAAACAAGCTCAAACAAAATTGGGTTAAGTTGGGGGTGGAATTGTATGGTGGGCACGGTTATGCGGAAATGGTGGTGGTGGTTGATGAAGAAGCAATTGTCCCTAAGTAGCCTAAACACCTTAGGAGACTCAAATCACAACTCAAACAACCGATAATGCTATGGGGAACAAAATGGGTTAGGTTGCGGAAGTCGGTGGTGGTAATGCGGATGATATGGTGGAGGGCCTAGGCAAACTTGCCAAATTTCAGAAAATATGATGGAGTCAAATGATGTTGGTGGTATTTTTGTGGGATAGGGGATGTCAATAGCTTCAAAACGAGCTAAAGAACGTCAAAAACGGAGTTCGTATGAATTAGTTATGGGCAAAACGGTGAAACTCGGAAAGCTGAAACAGGCCAGGGCGGTAGTACCGCTCGGGAGGGCGGTAGTACCGCTCGTGTCGGGATTTTTCGACTGTTTCGGCTGAAACAGGACCTAGCGGTAGTACCGTTAGCGGGGCGGTAGTACCGCTTGAGGTTCTCAGCGGTAGTACCGCTCTATAGGGCGGTAGTACCGCTCGTGTCGGGATTTTTCGCAGATCGAATCGGGGCGCGATTTTGGGGCGGAAATGGATGATTTCGGGGGCAAAATTTGATGGATTTCGTGGATGGAAAGAGGGAAAAGTTGGGGGAATGCTAGATCCACTTGAAACCAAGCAAATCCACGGATCAAAATCAACAAAACATCATCAAACCAACAAATCACAAAAAAAAATTTGGGGGCTATTTTTGGTGGGGATTTTCGGATTTAGGATGAAAACAACAAAATCAAGCTAGAAAAAGAGGGGTAGGGGCTCCAAAAACATGATCAACGTGGCTCATGATACCATATGATGTAGGGTGGAACCCTAATTCGTCGATCTTTCACGTTTGGAGGGGATCCTACGGAGGAAACACGAAGAACACGCGGAAACACGAGGGGAAACACGAGGAAAACGAGAGAGAATCACTCAACCAACAAGCAATCAATCACACAAGTGCTAGATCAACATACACACACGAGATCCACAAGATACATAGTCAACTAGGGTAAGGATACAAAGGAACCGTTCATCTCCAAGAGGAGGCCTTGAATCCACGAGGGGATCTTCCCATAAAGGGGTCTTGTATCCGAGAGGATCTTCTCCGAAGAGGCCGCGGTCTCTCACGAGGAGGAGATCCGATAGATGAGCGTAGCTCTATCTCTAATCTGAGCTAAACCAACGCTAACCCTAACTAGGAGGAGGTGGAGGAGTATATATAGTCTAGAGCCACGAAGGGGTACGTCAGGACGAAGGGGTACATGGGCTCGGCCCAATACACTGTGCACAGACAGGGCGGTAGTACCGGTCCTTCGGGCGGTAGTACCGCTTGAGGCGCGCAAGCGGTAGTACCGCTATGATGGGCGGTAGTACCGCTCTGGAGCCGTTCGATCTCCAAAGTTTGTCAGACTTTGCGGAAGTGGAGCGGATGTAGAGCGGTAGTGCTGCTTGGGATGATAAGCGGTAGTACCGCTGGGCCTGGGCGGTAGTACCGCTTGCTCCCGGCTTCTTCTTCCTTCTCCTCTTCCAAGCTTGGCCTTGGTCCTTGGATCCTCCATGGTCATCTCGGTTGTACCTGAGTGTATGCAAGGTCCATGCATGAGGTAGTAGCCATGTCTCACATGTGGAAAGTGACGGTTCGAAGAGGATTGAATTCACCTTGTGTCCAATGGCGTATGTTAGAGGTCTCGTCATATGTCCTCTTGGGGCTTGGAGAGTAGTCGGAGTGTACATGGGGATGAACGTGGGATGCTCCGCATCACCTTTGCTACTGTTACAATCACTACAAAACCCAAAAATATTACTTTTGCTACCGTTACCTTTATTATGATACTACTTTGCTACTAAATACTTTTCTGCAGATACTAAGTTATCCAGGTGTGGTGGAATTGACAACTCAGCTGCTAATACTCAAGAATATTCTTTGGCTCCCCTTGTGTCGAATCAATAAATTAGGGTTGAATACTTTACCCTCGAAAACTGTTGCGATCCCCTACACTTGTGGGTTATCAAGACTAATTTCTGGCGCCGTTGCCGGGGAGCATAGCTCTATTCTCTGAGTCACTTGGGATTTATATCTGTTGATCACTATGAGGAACTTGAAAGATGAAAGAACCAAGATTTTGCCCTCAACTACGAGGGGAGGTAAGGAACTGCCATCTAGCTCTGCACTAGATTCTCCTTCTGTTATTAGTAAGCTTGCGACACCTAAACCTGCTACTGCTATGAATTCTGATATGTCGCATGTTATTGATGATGCCACTTCTGCTATGCATGATACTTATGATGAAACTACTTCTGTGCGTGATACTACTTTGCCATTAGGTGAATTTCTTGATGAACAACTTGCTAGGGCTAGAGAGAATGAAATTATTGAAGATGCTATTATTGATGATAGTGATGATGAAAGTTCTCCTAATGATTATGAATTGCCTGTTGTTCCTGATGGTGATGTCATGGATGAGGAAGCTGCTAGAGCTATCTTTGCTTGTAAAGATAGATATGATCTTAAAAGTTATTAGCTAAATTGAAGCAACAGTCTCTTAATGCATGAATGAAACCTGACCCTGCTTTTGCTACTTCACCTATCTGTGTTACTGATAAGGATTATGAATTCTCTGTTGATCCTGAGATTATTACTTTGGTTGAATCTGATCCTTTTTATGGCCTTGAATCTGAAACTGTTGGGGCACATCTTACCAAGTTGAATGATATAGCCACCCTGTTTACTCAGGATGATAAATCTCGTTATTATTATATCCTTAAGATATTTCCGTTCTCATTAAAGGGTGATGCTAACACTTGGTATAACTCTCTTGCTCCTGGTTGTGTGCGTAGTCCCCAGGATATGATTTATTACTTCTCTGCTAAACATTTCCTTGCTCATAAGAAACAAGCTGCCTTGCGGGAAATATATAATTTCATGAAAATCAAAGAAGAGAGTCTCCCACAAGGTTGGGGGAGGCTTCTCCAATTACTTAATGCTTTGCCTGATCAACCTCTTAAGAAAAATGAAATACTTGATATCTTTTGTAATGGACTAACCGATGCTTCCAAGGACTACTTGGATAGTTGTGTTGGTTGTGTTTTCAGGGAAAGAACAGTCGACGAAGCTGAATTACTATTGAATAATATGTTGACTAATGAAAATAATTGGACTCTCCCTGAGCCAATTCCTGAGGCAATTCCTGAACCAATTGAGCCAACTCCTGAGCCTATTCCTAAACCCACTCCGAAGAAGAGAGGTGTTTTATTTCTCAGTCCTGAAGATATGCAAGAGGCAAAGAAATCAATGAAAGAAAAAGGTATAAAAGCTGAAGATGTTAAGAATTTACCACCTATTGAAGAAATACATGGTCTTAATATACCGCCTGTTGAAGAACCACATTGTCTTGATAACCCGACACATGTAGTAAAGGAAAATTCTCTCTATAGTTATGATAAAGTTGAAATCCCCTCTACTAAATTTCATAGCCCATGCTTAGATGAATTTGATGACTTTATGGCTAGACAAGAAAGTTTTAATGCTTATGTTGGTAGAGAGTTAAAGAATAATGCTTTCGAGATAGGACGCGTGAGCGATAATATGGCTAGAGTTAAAGGTGAACTTAAACTCATTAGCAAATATGCTTCTATGGTTGCTACTCAAGCTGAGCAAGTACTTAAAGCTCAAAATGATTTGCTTGATGAATTAAATAATAAACCTGACTTTGCTGTTAGAGTGGCTACTAGAATTGGTAGAATGACTCAGGAACCTTTGTATCCTGAAGGCCACCCTAGGAGGATCGAGCAAGATTCTCAGAGAAACAATTTAGAGGCACCTAGTTCTTCTAAAAGGAAGAAAAAGAAAAACGATAGGACTTTGCATGCTTCTAGTGAACCTACTGTAGACACACCAGAGAATCCCAATGATATCTCTGTTTCTGATGCTGAAACACAGTCAGGTGATGAACATGAACCTATTGATAATGTTAATGATAATGTTCATGTTGATGCTCAACCTAGCAAAAATAATGATGTAGAGATTGAACCTACTGTTGATCTTGATAACCCACAATCAAAGAATCAACACTATGATAAGAGAGATTTTGTTGCTAGGAAGCACGGTAGAGAAAGAGAACCATGGGTTCAGAAACCCATGCCTTTTCCTCCTAAACCATCCAAGACAAAGGATGATGAGGATTTTGAGCGCTTTGCTGAAATGATTAGACCTATCTTCTGACGTATGCGCTTAACTGATATGCTTAAAGTAAATCGTTATGCTAAGTATATGAAGGATATCATTACAAATAAAATAAAGATACCGTAAGAGGAAATTTCGACCATGCTCGCTAATTACACTTTTAAGGGTGGAATACCAAAGAAACTTGGAGACCTCGGGGTACCAACTATACCATGCTCCATTAAAAGAAATTATGTTAGAACTGCTTTATGTGATCTTGGAGCGGGTGCTAGTGTTATGCCTCTCTCTTTATATCGTAGACTCGAATTGAATAAGTTGACACCTACTGAAATATCTTTGCAAATGGATGATAAATCAACTGCTACACCTGTCGGTATTTGTGAGGATGTGCCTGTTGTGGTTGCAAATGTCACTATCTTAACGGACTTTGTTATTCTTGATATTCCTGAGGACGATAGTATGTCAATTATCCTTTGGTAGACCCTTTTTGAATACTGCAGGGGCTGTTATTGATTGCAACAAAGGCAATGTCACTTTTCATGTTAATGGTAATGAGCATAGGGTACACTTTCTGAGGAAACAATCTCAAGTTCATAGCATCAATTCTATTGGAAAAGTTCCAACTATCATTATTGGAGGTTTTGAATTTCCTCTCCCTACTGTCAAGAAAAAGTATGATATTCTTATTGTTGGGGATTGTCATATCCCCGTTGAGGTAACTTAGTGTTATTCGAAATTTCTCCGGTTCCGTGTTATTCGGAATGAGTTTGTTAACAAGACTTGATCAACCTTGTTAGTGGATTAATTTTGATGATCATGAGATGGATGAAACTAGAAGGCACAACCTTCTGTACCCTCTTTTTACTTTCTGTTATTCAGATTAAATAAAGAAAAATTAGTATTATTTGTCTGTTTTCTGAATTATCCGTGCAATAAAAAATATCCCGAAAATAAAAGTGCTCCAAATGCCCAACAAATTTAGTATGATTTTTTATGGATTATTTGAGGATTTAGGCAGTAAAATCACTGTAGGAGGGGCAAGCACCAGGCCACGAGAGTGGAGGGCGCACCCACCTACCGGGCGCACCCCCTGTCTCGTGGGCCCCTAGGGCCCCCATCCACTTATGCCAGCACCCACACACTCCGTCTTCTTCCCAAAAAAATCCCCATCCAGCTCAAGCACAAGTTCTAGCTCATTTTGCTGCGATTTTCGATCTCCTTGCTCAAAGCTCCATTCACAGAACTGCTTTGGGAGATTGTTGCTTGGTATGTGACTCCTCCATTGGTCCAATTAGTTTTTATTCTAGTGCTTTATTCATTGCAAATTTTTGCTGCATAGGTGACCATGTTCTTGAGCTTGCATGTTAAATTTATGAGGTCCCAAGCAATTCTAATGCATGATATAGGCTCTAGGCACTTGTAGGAGTAGTTGCTACCAGTCTTGTTTAGTTTTATTCACTTTTATTTTGAAGTTACTAAAATTTCAGAAATCTTTCAGAAAAAGAAATATGTCTAGGAGAATGTACCAAGGTGGTTCTTCGGTGAAGAAAGGGCCCAGGATTGCTATACGTGAGCAAGACGTTGAATTACCGAGGGACGCAGATGTTCGAGCTTGTGAGTGGCCATCCGATGATTTTATGGTCGAAGCAGGCTTTAAGGAGGAATTTGACGCGTATGTGCGTAATGCTGATCTGGTGGACTTCTTACAAGATAAGTGTCCTCAGTACTATCAATTGACTGATTCCTTTGTGGAGAGGTTTAAATATAACTGTACATGTAATTCTCCTAGTGTCCTATTTGATATCTATGATACATCTTATACCATGGACTTTGAGGATTTTACAAATGCTTGCAAACTTCTGCAGTGGGGTAATATTAATGATCCCCACAAATCTGAATTTAGAGACTTCCTTGCTAGTATTACTGTGGGAGAATCTAGGGACATAGCACAAGCTACCATAGGGAGCATTCATTTTCCTGCTATACATTATTTTTCTCTCTTTATTGGTAGATGCATTAACGGTAAAGATGAAGCATGTCATATGTGTGTCCCTGATCTTTGTGTCCTCAAGAGTGCTGTGTTAGGTTATAAAGGTTATAATTTGGGGGCAATAGTTGCACGAAGGTTGCAGAATAATGGTAGAGCTGGAGATTTATTTGGAGGAATTTATGTGACCCATGTGGCTAATTATCTTGGTATAGCCCCACGAGAGGGGGATATGATGTTACCCCCTGTTTATTTAGATTATGACGCAATGGTCCATCATCATTTTCTTAGGAGGAATGAACAATTCCTCCAGTATCGACTAATCTATGACAAACGCAACGTCGTCCATGTTACTCTTCCTGCTCCTCTCCTTTCTGATTATCAGGCAAAAGGAAGATATGTTGTTACCAGGGAGGAAGCAGCTGAACACGAGGGGAGAGCAGAGGCAGCCCGCCAACATGCCGCAGCTCAGGAGGCGGTTGCTACTGCAGCTCAGTACGACCCCAACTACAACTACGGATATCAGCCAGGCGGTCCTTGATATTAGACCAACTTAGGCCAAAAGCCTAAGCTTGGGGGAGTACGTATTTCTCACCGACTTTACATTCATGTTCACACACTATTCTAGTCGTCGGTGCTCATACTCTTTCATTGTATTATCCATGCTAGTTTAAATTTCTTTTTCTAGTTTTCTTCTTGTGTGTTTGATAAACCTTAAGAAAAACCAAAAACATTAGTTAGTTTAATTTCCATGCTTATAGTAGAAATTAAAATGAAAACCCAAAAATATTTCTCGTTCTTCTTCTTGCTTGTTGGGAGCTTTCCCGTGTAAATAGTTTTCTTTTCTTTGCTTTTCTTTGGGGGTCAAGAGTAGAAGACCATATTGAAAATGTTTAGTGGCTCTCATATGCATGATTGTTTATTTAATTTAGAGCCCATATTACTCTGTCTTCTCTCTTGAGTTGAATGCTTGCAGATTCCAGCTTAGTCCAATGCACGTGCACTATTATTATTATACACATCGTTCGGTCGTGCAAGTGAAAGGCAATAATGACGATATATGATGGACTGATTGAGATGAGAGAAGCTAGTATGAACTCGACCTCTCTTGTTTTTGTAAATATGATGAGTTCGTCGTTTTTGATTCAACTTATTATGAAGTAAACATATTTGCAATGACGTTTAGAGATTATAGTTGCTTGTGCCATGCTTGATTAGCTATGAGTTATAATGGTTTACCTTGCGTGCCAACATGCTATTAGAATGATTATGATGTGGTATGATGGGATGGTATCCTCCTTTGAATGAATTGAGTGACTCGACTTGGCACATGTTCACGCATGTAGTTGAAACAAATCAACATAGCCTTCATGATATTTATGTTCATGGTAGATTATATCCTACTCATGCTTGTACTCGGTGTAAATTAATTTTAATGCATCTTTATGACTGTTGTCGCTCTCTCAGTTGGTCGCTTCCCAGTCTTTTGCTAGCCTTCACCTGTACTAAGCGGGAATACTGCTTGTGCATCTAAACTCCTTAAACCCCAAAGTTGTTCTATATGAGTCCACCATACCTTCCTATATGCGCTATTTACCTGCCGTTCCAAGTAAATTTGTATGTGTCATACTCCAAACCTTCAAATGAAATTCTGTTTTGTATGCTCGAGCAGCTCATGTTTCAACCAGGGCTGCCAATATCTTCCATGCTAGGTGGGTTATTCTCAAGAGGAGTGGACTCTGCTCCTCATTCATGAGAAAGGGCCGGTAACCGGGATGCCCAGTCCCATGATCCAAAAATATCAAAGCAAATCAAAATAATTAAACAAAACTCCCCCAGGGCTGTTGTTAGTTGGAGGCACTCGTTGTTTCGAGCAAGCCATGGATTGATGCTTGTTAGTGGTTGGGGGAGTATAAACCTTTACCATTCTTTTTGGGAACTGCCTATAATGCATGTAGTATGGAAGATACAGCCATCTCATAGTTGTTGCGTTCACAGCGAAAGTATGCCACTCAAAATGTTATTCAATCTCTATTTTAAAATCGAGCTCTGGCACCTCTACAAATCCCTGCTTCCCTCTGCGAAGGGCCTATCTATTTACTTTTATGTTGAGTCATCACCTTCTTATTAAAAAGCACCCGCTGTAGAGCACACTGTCATTTGCATTCATTATTATTAGTTTATATTGGGTATGACTTGACTGGATCTCTTTTACCATGAATTACAATGTTTAGTCAGTCCTTGATCTTTAAAGGTGCTCTGCATTTATGTTTTGCGGTCTCAGAAAGGGCTAGCGAGATACCATTTTGTTATGTCATGTTATGATTGTTTTGAGAAAATGTTGTCATCCGAGTTTTATTATTATGGCTCGCTAGCTGATTATGCTATTGATATGAGTAATTGTGAGACCTAGGTGTTATTGTGAGTATGGTTAGTTCATAATATTTGCTGAAACCTGAATGCTGGCTTTGCATGTTTACAACAATAAGAGCAAACAGAGTTTGTAAAAGTTTTTCTTTATCACTTTCAGTTTATCAACTGAAGTGCTTGAGGACAAGCAAAGGTTTAAGCTTGGGGGAGTTGATACGTCTCCAACGTATCTACTTTTTCAAACACTTTTGCCCTTGTTTTAGACTTTAACTTGCATGATTTGAATGAAACTAACCCGAGCTGACACTGTTTTCAGCAGAACTGCCATGATGTTGTTTTATGTGTAGAAAACAAAAGTTCTCGGGATGTCCTGAAAATCCACGGAGGCACTTTCTGGAAAATATAAAAAATACTGGCGAAAGAATCAAGACCAGGGGGCCCACACCCTGTCCACGAGGGTGGGGGGCATGCCCACCCCCCTGGGCGCGCCCGCCTGTCTCGTGGGCCCCCTGAGGCTCCACCGACCTCTACTCCAACTCCATATATTCTGTCTCGCGGAGAAAAAAATCAGAGAGAAAGTTTCATCGCGTTTTACGATACGGAGCCGCCGCCAAGCCCTAATCTCTCTCGGGAGGGCTGATCTGGAGTCCGTTTGGGGCTCCAGAGAGGGGGATTCATCATCGTCGTCATCATCAACCATCCTCCATCACCAATTTCATGATGCTCACCGCCGTGCGCGAGTAATTCCATCGTAGGCTTGCTGGACGGTGATGGGTTGGATGAGATTTACCATGTAATCAAGTTAGTTTTGTTAGGGTTTGATCCCTAGTATCCACTATGTTTTGAGACTGATGTTGCTATGACTTTGCTATGCTTAATGCTTTTTACTAGGGCCCGAGTGCCATGATTTCAGATCTGAACCTATTATGTTTTGATGAATATATGTGAGTTCTTGCAAGTCTATAGTCACCTACTATGTGTTATGATCTGACAACCCGTAAGTGACAATAATCGGGATACTTCTCAGTGATGACCATAGTTTGAGGAGTTCATGTATTCACTGCTAATGCTTTGTTCCGGTTCTCTATTAAAAGGAGGCATTCATATCCCTTAGTTTCTGCTAGGACCCCACTGCCACGGGAGGGTAGGACAAAATATGTCATGTAAGTTCTTTTCCATAAGCACGTATGACTATTTACGGAATACATGCCTACATTACATTGATGAACTGGAGCTAGTTCTATGTCACCCTATGTTATAGCTATTACATGAGGAAGCACATGCGGCATAATTATCCATCACTGATCCATTGCCTATGAGCTTTTCACATCTTGTGCTTCGCTTATTCACTTTTCCATTGCTACTATTACAATCACTACAAAACCCAAAAATATTACTTTTGCTACTGTTACCTTTATTATCATACTACTTTGCTACTAAATACTTTGCTGTAGATACTAAGTTATCCAGGTGTGGTTGAATTGACAACTCAACTGCTAATACTCAAGAATATTCTTTGGCTCCCCTTGTGTCGAATCAATAAATTTGGGTTGACTACTTTACCCTCGAAAGTTGTTCCGATCCCCTTCACTTGTGGGTTATCAGGTTGCTAGTAGTGTTGATTACTCCTTATAGTTGATGCTAGTTGGTTTATTCGGTGGAAGATCATATGTTCAGATTCTTAATGCTTATTAATACTCCTCTAATTATGAACATGAATATGCTTTGTGATTAGTTACATTTGTTCCTGAGGACATGGGAGAAGTCTTGTGATAAGTAATCGTGTGAATTTGGTATTCGGTCGATATTATGATGAGATGTATGTTGTTTCTCCTCTAGTGGTGTTATGTGAATGTCGACTACATGACACTTCATCATGATTTGGGCCTAGGGGAAGGCATTGGGAAGTAATAAGTAGATGATGGGTTGCTAGAGCGACAGAAGCTTAAACCCTAGTTTATGTGTTGCTTCGTAAGGGGCTGATTTGGATCCATATGTTTCATGCTATGGTTAGGTTTACCCTAATTCTTCTTTCGTAGTTGCGGATGCTTGCGAGAGGGGTTAATCATAAGTCGGAGGCTTATTCAAGGAAGGATAGCACCCAAGCACTGGCCCACCCACATATCAAATTATCAAAGTAATGAACGCGAATCATATGAGCACGATGAAAACTAGCTTGACAATAATTCCCATGTGTCCTCGGGAGCGCTTTGCTTTATATAAGAGTTTGTCCAGGCTTGTCCTTTGCTACAAAAATGATTGAGCCACCTTTTTGCACCTTTTTTACTTTTGTTACTTGTTACCCGTTATGAATTACCTTATCACAAAACTATCTGTTACCGATAGTTTCAGTGCTTGCAAAGAATACCTTACTGAAAACCGCTGGTCATTTCCTTTTACTCCTCGTTGGATTTGACACTCTTATTTATCGAAAGGACTATGATAGATTCCCTATACTTTTGGGTCATCAAGACTCTTTTCTGGAGCCATTGCTGAGGAGTGAAGCACCTTCAATAAGTGGAATTTGGTAGGGAAACATTTATATAGTGTGTCGAAATTTACTTTCACTTGTTACTATAGAAAATAATCCTTTGAGGGGCTTGTTCAGGGTATCTTCACCTCGACCAGAAGAGCAAAAAGTTGCTCCTTAACCTACTGAACCTACTAAAAATATTTACTTTTAAATTCCGTCGGCTATGATAGAGAAACTGCTAGCTAATCCCTATACAGGAGATGGAACATTACATCCCGATATGCACCTAATATATGTGGATGAAGTTTGTGGGTTATTTAAGCTTGCAGGTATGCCCGAGGATGTTGTCAAGAAGAAGGTCTTCCCTTTATATTTGAAGGGAAAGGCATTGACATGGTATAGGCTATGTGATGATATTGGATCATGGAACTACAACCGATTGAAATTGGAATTTCATCAGAAGTTTTATCCTATGCATCTTGTTCATCGTGATCGGAATTATATATATAATTTTTGGCCTCGTGAAGGAGAAAATATCGCTCAAGCTTGGGGGAGGCTTAAGTCAATGTTATATTCATGCCCCAATCATGCGCTCTCAAGAGAAATTATTATTCAAAAAATTTATGCTCGGCTTTTATCATAATGATCGCTCCATGCTCGATACTTCTTGTACTAGTTCTTTTATGATGAAGACTATTGAATTCAAATGGGATTTATTGGAAAGAATTAAATGCAACTCTAAAGATTGGGAACTTGACGAAGGTAAGGAGTCAGGTATAAACCTTAAATTTGATTTTGTTAAATCTTTTGTGGATACCGATGCTTTTCGTGAATTTAGCACTAAATATGGACTTGACTCTGAGATAGTAGCTTCTTTTTGTGAATCATTTGCTACTCATGTTGATCTCCCTAAGGAGAAGTGGTTTAAATATCATCCTCCCATTGAATTTAAAGTAGTAGAACCTATTAAAGTTGAAGAAGAAACTATTACTTATAATGTTGATCTTATTGTTCCTACTGCTTATATTGAGAAACCATCTTTCCCTGTTAGAATAACGGATCATGCTAAAGCTTCAACTATGGTTAAGAGTTATACTAGAACACATACTGTGGGGACCCCGACTCATAAGTCATGATCACCGAATGCACGTGTACAATGATCCCAGAGATCAATGCTCACTGAACACACAAAAGCTGAATAACAAGAGTCTTACATCCATACATACCGTCTTACACAAATTATGATCATTATGGTCAAGTCTTACGTTGATAAAGCCTTAAGGGCTGAGCATCAAATGAAACATAAGCAGCGGAACTCTTCGTTGATAAGTAGAACCCATGCCATCTGCCTTAACCCTACAGGCATTCTGACTAGGAAATGTCCTAGTTAGCATGTTCGTCTCCAAAGAACTCTTCTTCGAACTCCTGTTCTTCCATGCCTGGCCAGTTAAATAATCAGTGGCAAGCCAATGATTACTTTGAATGTACTCGCAAGAAACCCATGTTTTGGTTCAAGATGTAACAACACATGATATAGGTAAAGTTTTGCAGAAAGCTAGTTTTGAGTGCAATGACATGTTCAACAACTTGTAAGACATGCATCAGGAGAATTCAAGTAACCATGAGGACATGTTACATATATCAACATAAATACAGTGGGCATCAACCCAACTCAATCATCGTGTCAAGCCATCTGACTTAACCCAAATAGTCTTATCGACACACACGCACGGTTTGTAAACTCTGGACGTAGTTTAAGCAGCACCGCCCAACTGTCCTTGACCGTGGACACGGCTATTTGAATAGTTTTACACTCTGCAGAGGTTGCACACTTTACCCACAAGATCCGGGGAACTTCCGTGTCATCCACGACCCGCGGTACCTCAAGTACCCGGGGTAAGCACCCGATCACTATCTTTCCCTAGACGACTCTAACAAGGAGTCCACTCGTTGTTCCGTATCCTCACGATGTACATCATACGAGACTCACTCGAGATTGTAACATCCGAGAGGGGACACAATGGTGTATCCGGTGCCCTGTAAAAACAGTCATGGCTGCCCTACCTAGCACGACCCCGTCCCGAGAGAGAGCACCAACTCTCCCCCGTCACTAGTAATGCGGGCTCCAAGCTAGTATCAGCCTAGGTAATCAATAATGCCCTTTCCCATACAAGGGTAGAGTGGTTGCGCATGTAAGGTTGGGACAGTCGACAAATCTTAAATCTAATCCGTTTTCGAAAACACCACACACTTGCCTCGGTACACCACTTCGTCATCAAGTGTTTACCCATCTCATCATCTCCCTCGGGCATAAGTGGCACCCGACGGGGTTTTCCAAAAGTCCTTTGAAAACACTTTGTCTCCTTCATCATGCATATACCCGTCCCTTTTTGCGTAGCATCTACTTTAGCATCCTATCTACTCCCACCGGCATAACCCTCATAAGAAGGTAGGGTTATGCACAATGCAAGTATCAACGAGGAAGTAACGGTGGCAAACCACCCCATGTGGTCATCACAGTATCATGTTTCCGATGTAAGCAATAAAAGTGCTATATGACATGCATAAAAAGGGTTTCATAGACATGGTCAAAGGGCTGCTTGCCTGGTTCATCAAAGTCTTCAAGTCTTCTGGTCCTTCTCCACATACTCCGTCTACTTTGTCAACTAACGTCGGAAACAATCGCGATAAGCAACACAACATGGCAAAAATAAAAGTGCTCTAAAAATTTGAGTTGGACTTTTCTAGGATTCCTTTGGTCGTATGAAAAATTACCAAAGTGGTTTTATTGGAATTGGATCAGTGGATATTTTTGAACATTTCAATATGATGGAATCAATGGATTTGATGGATCCACAAGTTGTCCACAGAATGACATTTTATAAAACTGAGTAGAAGTACCCATTAATTCAGGCATGATTTTAGAAACATTTAGAAATTGGTTTCACTGGATTTGGAGTTGAAATGAATATAATATGGATTTTTGAAGTGGACTTATGTGGATAAATGACCTTTTTAAAAGGTCCAGAGAAAACCAAGAACAACAAAAATGTCCACTGTGGCCTATTAAATAGAAATTGATTTATGGAGTCTCTGGAAATTTGAATCATCAAATTTGGAGTTCATTTAATTTATTTGTGGATTTTACAAATTTACATAAAAAGAAAAAGGAAAGGGAAAGGGTTTTAAACTTATCCAGCGCACCGGGCGTAGTTTAGCTGTGGGCTGGCCCGGTGGCTCGGTTGGAAGGGCGGAGGAGGCGACATCGGAGGCGGGTTCTCGAAGTGCGCCAACGCGCGAGGAAAGCGGATCTGGCCGAAGCCGTCTCCACTTTAATGGGCGGGGCTCGCCCGCCGGGTCGCTGACGAGCGGGGTCTGGTGCTCAGGCCGTCTCCAACCTTCCACTCGAACAGAACAAGGCAGGGGAGGCGAGGCCGAGCGGGCGCCGGCGTACTCCCCGACGGTACCGGCCACCTCCGGCAACGCCCGGCGTACCAGCGTGCTCAGGAGAGCGTTCCGCATCCTCCGAGGTGTGCCACGTCCGCAGGGGTGTCTAGACGCGAGCGCATCATCGGCCGCGGCGGGCGAGGCCAGCGGTGGTGATGCAACTTGCGGGAACAGCCACGGGGAGGAGAGGAAGAAGCACGGGAGGGGTCCGCGGTGACGGTGGAGGTGCTCTGGTTTGGTCTAGAGGGGAGGAGGAGGAGTGGTGGGCGCGAATTTAGGCGGAGTCCGGCGGCTCGGCTCCGGCCATGGGGAGCGACGGAGGGCTCGGTAAGAGGGTTGGCTGGGTCTGGGTGACGTACGGGAGGGATAGAGGGCGAAAGGAGTAGAGAGGGAGCTCGGGGGTGGCCTTAAATAGAAGGGGGCGAGGTGCACCGTGAGCTCATGCGCCGGCGAGGCTGTTGCCGTCGCTGCAAGCCACGGGGGCTCGCAGCGAGGTGTTGGGGGTGCTCGTGGGGTTGGTCCAGGGCGAGGGGAGTGAAAAGAGAGAGAGCAGGGGGGCCAGGGGCACCGCGCGTGTGTCAGATGCATCTTGGTGCGCTCAGGCGGCAAGCAAGCGTCTGTTGGGGCAAGAGGAGGGAGAAGGAGGAGAGGGCCGACCAACTGCTGTGCTGTGGACGCTGAGGCGCATCGCTGGGCGTGCTGGGGAGGCCCAAGGTGGCCGGAGGTGGTTGGGAGGGGGTGGCAACAGTGCGGGAGCGCACTGTAGAGCGCTCCAGAGCATGCAAATGGCCGGCATGCCATTTTATACGCATAGTGGGCACGCCCATTGGTGTCTAGCAGGTGTGGGAGAGAGTAAAGAAAGGAGAGGGAGCCTTGGATGCTCTGGAGGGGCTCTGGTGAGAGAGGAGGGGTGAGAGAGAAGGGTGCTGTGGCTGTTCAGAGGGGTAAATGAGGAGGTTTCATCCCTCAATCATTGAGCTGAGGCCAAGGGATAGTTACTTGAGGTAGAAGAGGGTCAGGAGCAGCTGTGGTACAAAGTTGAGCCCATGGAGATTAGTGGAAGAGGTCAAAAATGGCATTTTGGTAAAGTGGCAGAAGGTGTTTGATATTGGTTTGGGCAAGTAGATGACCTCCATTTGTCATGAGGCTTGACAGGGTCTAATGGTATGAGAAAATAAAAGGTTCCACCAAGATTGAGTTCATTTGGGAAAAGTTGCCAATGCAACTTTTGTAAACCCTAGAAATCAGCAGAAATGGACTTTCCAAGATTTAGTCATGCAAATCTGTTCTCCTTGATGCACCACTTGTTGTAGGGTCATCATTTGAGGTTATGAACATGTCCACAAAAGTTTAGATCAAAAGGAGAAAGTTGCCAATGTAGAGTTGTTCAAATTTGGTTCTGGACAGGAAGGGTTTTGGGGCCCTTTGATCAAGTTAACTTGTTCTCCAACTTGTTACACTTGGTCTAGATGAATAATTAGAACATTTGAGCATGTTCACAAGGTTTGAGAACATTTGGGAATGTTTGGCAATGTAAAGTTGCTCAAACTTCAAAATGGACAGAAATGGTTTTGAAGGGATTTGATGATGTTATATTGTTCCCCAAGACATGACACTTGTCAAGATCACCAAATAGGGCATTTGTGACATGATGGAATTTTCTTGGATTTTTATGAAAATATTTCCTGTAGAAATATCTCAAATCCTGGAAATTGGCAGAAATGGTTTTGGGAGGTTTTGTCCAATATTTTGAACATGACAATGTGCTGAAACTCTTATATATGGAAAACTATATGTCTACTGAGTTTTCCTGATTTTTCTCCAATATTTTTGAAGCTTTAAAATAATTTTAACCTATTAAAGACCATTTCTGGACCTAAGAAAAAGCCTTTAAATAAAATAGGAAAATTACTTTTAAAATTATATTTTTGGGGTTTATGGGTGTCCTATATCTAATAGGAGTCAAATATATTTTTGGAAAGATTTTTACTGCCCTTAATTAAGTACTTGTAGTGCAAGTCTCAATTTAGGTGTTTTTGGAAAACTAATTTTTGAAAATACTATTTGGCCAAATTATTTTTGTAAGAAATTAGTTTTATGTCCTATACACATGGCATGATCATTGGGCAAGGTATTTTGGATCAAGGATAAGGAGTATAAGAGTTGGAGGATTTATTTGATTTTTAGAGCACTTGCAACCAGCAGACAAAAATCAAATCAAGCAAAGACCAAAACACTCAAAAGTTTTTGTCAAACCACAATTTATCATGTTTTATTAGCTTAAGTGTTGTGGCATGAAAATCAGGGTCTGACAGACCTACCCCCTTACAAGAATCTCATCCCCGAGATTCCCAAACTAGGCGCGGAAAGGAGTATGGAAACTTGGGTTTGGGGTAGTCTTCACGTCCTCATACTGCTTCTACTTCTGAGTGGTGCTCCATTGAATCTTGAAGTACCTGGTGTTGTAGCTTCGTGTATGACGCTCTCAGTTGATCCGGGTTGCTAAGGGGTCTCTCGCGTTAGGTTAGGTTGGATCGGAGGTCAGTGGCTTGACGATCGATGTTCTTGCGGAGATCAGGCTTATCAGGAGGTTGGAAACACTTCTAGGGTTGTGATGCATGGAAAACGTTGTGCACATTAGGTAAATCAGGTGGCAACTCCAGCTGGTAACTGTCTTCTCTTCGTCTCGTAGTGATCTCAGCGGGGGTTGTTAAATCTTGGAGTGATCTCAAAGGGGGCAGATGAATCTTGGTGTGGGTCTCCTTGTCATGGAAATGCTTGGTTCCTTAGAGAGGAGTGGCTTGCAGATACACATGGTCTTTGATGCGGAAGTATACTTCTTGAAGATGGTGGTTGTTCTTCCTCCTTGGCATGGCGGTCTTCAAATGTTCCTGGACTAGCTGAACGACTCTTCTTCCGTCTTCGGGTGGACAAGTAGGTCACCAAATGATGATGACAACTATCTTGTCTAAGCACTCCATGAAGACTTTGTTCACGGGGTACATCAAGTAGGCTGGGGAATTAGTGGTGGTCTTGTTGAGTGTGGGCCAAGGTGGTTCTAGATCTAGTGTCAAGGCCCTAAGGTCCTGATCCGACCATATCGTAGCTTGGTAGGGCTTAAGGGTTTCAAGGATTCTAGTGTGCAAGTGAACATTTATCATCTTATCTTTAAGCACGGTTTCTGAGATGCCAATAGTCTATCTAGTCCTTTAAACAAATCACATCATATCACCGATAGCATCATTTTGCATAGGTCAACTCCAATCATCACTCATCTGATTCATATCCTCATGGCTCCCTAGAGGAGGTTTGACAATATCATACATGTCAACTATCCCCAAACTCATGTGTATGCCTAGCCCTATGTAAAAATCCATGGGTAGAGCATACAAGCTGCTAAGCTTGAATTAAACACCACAATCCAAGTGCTTAGCCTATCCTTCCAAGGTCCAAGATAGTGCATCTCTATCCTAAGGAAACACGTCGTATGCCACTCCAAGATCTTGTTTCCTTCCTATGAATCAACTCTAACAGCCCATTAACTCCATCAATCACTACATGATCCCTCAATTCTACAAATCCGATGTCTACGGTGTTCCATGCGATCTCCTAAAGTCCCTATAATCCCCAAATACTTGAAAGGGCTATCCTTACTATAGTCAGTCCACCAATTCCCATTACCATGGTCGAGTACACTCCAAAGTCAGGCGTATATAGATCCCTAAATCAACTCCGACAATTAATCCAATCTCCTAGTTTATCGTCCACCGAGAAACATGGTATCATGATCGAGATCATCAGCCTAAATCCAATTTACTCCAAACCATGTAGACATACATCATCATCTATATTCAACTAGAATCACCTGCTTAAATCCAAATCTCATGTCCAACGAGAATTTCTTCACCTTCCCCCAAGTCGTTATTGTAATATCATCTATCTCCTTTCGATACCCCCTGGCTAAGTCAAATCCTTATACTGCCAAGAATCTTTAGCTTGCAATCTTAATTGTCCTACTAAATCCAATTTACTCGGGGGTAATGAAAGTCATGCTATCTTATTAACATGATCCCACCAAGTTCTTCTACCAATATGAAAGCCTTATAATCCTCCAAGGAGTCTCAGATAATTCCTCAAGGTCACTGATATAAACTCATCAAGTCATTAGTCCTCTATTCATATATCCCCAAACTGGTCTTTCCTATGGCATCGTCAATTCTTGTGCTATATTAGGATGACAATATGCTTATACACTATGTCCACTAGTTCCTTAATGAACCCAGTGCTGTGCAAGGTTTACAGAGACTTAACTGGTTCCCTTGCAATTCTGCGGGTTAACCTCATGGTTAAGGATTCGTTCTGGGGTATATCGTGAAGTCTCGAAGGGTCTAGGGATGGGTGTCTGATCTGGATGGTTAAACATAATTCTACGGGGTTGCTCTTGGTCATGGAGATCGTAGCAGGAGTCTTCATTGCTAGTTGGTTGCCGAGGCAGAATCCTTGGTGTAGCTTATCTTGCCGGTCTTCAGTTGAGGAGAGAGAGATGAGAGGGAAAAGTAGCGTAGAGGAGGGGGATGCCTAAAGAGGGTTCTATAGTGCAAGTGCAAACAAACGGGTGCCGAAGGGCCAAACACAAACAATAAAATAAGGCAGGTGATATAGCCGCGTACTAGTTACCTAGGGCAAAAGGGCGACTGATATCAAAACATAAACAATTAAAAGCAAGCAACACACAATCATGGTCCTATTCAAACCATCATACGGACTCGACTGCGCATAGGGGGTACACGACTTATCCTACCCTAGGGGTTCTCGAACTCAGTAGTCGTGCCTTGTGCCTCGTGCAGTCTTTCGGGTTTTCCTCAGGTGTTGCTACGTCTCTTGTAGTTGTTCGATGAAACGATCCCGGTTGAGCTTGAAGAGTCTTCAACAACTTCTCGCCTGTTGGAGTGATGGGGTGAAGGTGGCTCCTTGTAGCTGGCATTAACTTGGTCTCCTCTTGTCTTCTTAATCATGATGATCCCTTTTGCGTTCTAAGGCGTCGAGTGTATCAGATAGGCAATCCTTTATGTAATGACACTAACAAGGCATAGTAGAGGTCCAATCTACCGGATACACTGTTGCCAGTATCGTCACCAAGAGCAGGGGATGAAGAGAACCGTTTTACTGCTCACTATAGTGAGGCGGCCCAAATGGCTAGGTTCTCATCCACCGGTGGTTGCCGATGCAACATTGATAAGGACAGGGTTGCTCTACTAGCGATGTATATCATGATCTTGCATATCCCATGCCCTGATCATCATAGGCCAATATTGCCTCATCCTAGGGCAAATTCAAAGGTGTAACCATCTGCTGGGTCTTCATGTCCTCATTCCCCGAGGGCGTACCTTCTGTTGGCATCGTCTTGCTGTAGTGTTGCCAAACTTGTGTTTCGAAGATGTGGGTAAATGTCTAGCAAGGCGTATTCCTTCTAGATTATCCACGAGGATTACAAGGAATCCCGTGGTCAGGGGCATGAGGACTCTAGTGACCATTTAAAAATTTGAAGGGAAAGGGATTAATAAGGAAAGTATACCTTAGCTTTCGAAAAAAAAACTGAGAAGGGGAAGAGAAGTATAGATAGTTTTGAAAATTAGTAATAGTTTTGAAAATAGTTTTACCCTAACTAACGACCATGCTAACTAAGGCTTCCTACAGTCAGGATGGCTCTGATACCAGCTCTGTGGGGACCCCAACTCATAAGTCGTGATCAATGAATGCACATGTACAGTGATCCCAGAGATCAATGCTCACTGAACACACAGAAGCTGAATAACAAGAGTCTTACATCCATACATACCGTCTTACACAAATTATGACCATTATGGTAAAGTCTTACATTGATAAAGCCTTAAGGGCTGAGCATCAAATGAAACATAAGCAGCGGAACTCTTTGTTGATAAGTAGAACCCATGCCATCTGCCTTAACCCTACAGGCATTCTGACTGGGAAACGTCCTAGTTCGCATGTTCATCTGCAAAGAACTCTTCTTCGAACTCCTATTCTTCCATGCCTGGCCAATTAAATAACCAGTGGCAAGCCAATGAGTACTTTGAATGTACTCGCAAGCAACCCATGTTTTGGTTCAAGATGTAACAATGCATGATATAGGTAAATTTTTGAAGAAAGCTAGTTTTGAGTGTAATGACATGTTCAACAACTTGTAAGACATGCATCAGGAGAATTCAAGTAACCATGAGGACAGGTTACAGATATCAACATAAAGAGAGTGGGCATCAACCCAACTCAATCATCGTGTCAAGCCATCTGACTTAACCCAAATAGTCTTATCGACACACACGCACGGTTTGTAAACTCTGGACGTAGTTTAAGCAGCACCGCCCAACTGTCCTTGACCGTGGACACGGCTATTCGAATAGTTTTACACTCTGCAGAGGTTGCACACTTTACCCACAAGATCCGGGGAACTTCCGTGTCATCCACGACCCCCCGTGCCTCAAGTACCCGGGGTAAGCACCCGATCACTATCTTTCCCTAGATGACACTAACAAGGAGTCCACTCGTTGTTCCATATCCTCATGCTGTACATCATACGAGACTCACTCGAGATTGTAACATCCGAGAGGGGACGCAACGGTGTATCCGGTGCCCTGTAAAAACAGTCATGGCCGCCCTACAGCACGACCCGCATCGAGAGAGCACCAACTCTCCCCTGTCACTAGTAATGCGGGCTCCAAGCTAGTATCGGCCTAGGTAATCAATAATGCCCTTTCCCATACAAGGTTAGAGTGGTTGCGCATGTAAGGTTGGACAGTCGACAAATCTTAAATCTAATCTGTTTTCAAAAACAACACACACTTGCCTCGGTATACCACTTCGTCATCAAGTGGTTACCCATCTCATCATCTCCCTCGGGCATAAGTGGTACCCGATGGGGTTTCCGACAAGTCCTTTGAAAACACTTTGTCTCCTTCATCATGCATATACCCGTCCCTTTTTGCGTAGCATCTACTTTAGCATCCTATCTACTCCCACTGGCATAACCCTCATAAGAAGGTAGGGTCATGCACAATGCAAGTATCAACGAGGAAGTAACGGTGGCAAACCACCCCATGTGGTCATCACAGTATCATGTTTCTGATGTAAGCAATAAAAGTGCTATATGACATGCATAAAAAGGGTTTCATAGACATGGTCAAAGGGCTGCTTGCCTGGTTCATCAGAGTCTTCAAGTCTTCTGGTCCTTCTGTACATACTCCGTCTACTTTGTCAACTAACGTCGGAAACAATCGCGATAAGCAACACAACAAGGCAAAAATAAAAGTGCTCTGAAAATGTGAGTTGGACTTTTCTAGGATGCCTTTGGTCATATGAAAAATTACCAAAGTGATTTTATTGGAATTAGATCAATGGATATTTCTGAACATTTCAATATGATGGAATCAATGGATTTGATGGATCCACAATTTGTCCACAGAATGACATTTTATAAAACTGAGTAGAAGTACCCATTAATTCAGGCATGATTTTAGAAACATTTAGAAATTGGTTTCACTGGATTTGGAGTTGAAATGAATATAATATGGATTTTTGAAGTGGACTTATGTGGATAAATGAACTTTTTAAAAGGTCCAGAGAAAACCAAGAGCAACAAAAATGTCCACTATGGCCTATTAAATAGAAATTGATTTATGGAGTCTCTGGAAATTTGAATCATCAAATTTGGAGTTGATTTGATTTATTTGTGGATTTTACAAATTTACATAAAAAGAAAAAGGAAAGGGAAAGGGTTTTACCCTTATCCAGCGCACCGGGCGTAGTTTAGCAGTAGGCCGGCCCAGTGGCTCGGCTGGACAGGCGGAGGAGGCAATGTCGGAGGCGGGTTCGCGAAGTGCGCCAACGCGCGAGGAAAGCGGATCTGGCCGAAGCCATCTCCACTTAAACGGGCGGGGCCCGCCCGCCGGTCGCTGGCGAGCGGAGCCCGGTGCTCAGGCCGTCCCCAACCTCCAGCTCGAACAGAGCAAGGCAGGGGAGGCGAGGCCGAGTGGGCGCCGGCGTTCTCCCCGGCGGTACCGACCACCTCCGGCGACGCCTGGCGTACCAGCGTGCTCAGGAGAGCGTGCCGCATCCTCCGAGGTGCGCCACGTCCGCAGGGGTGGCTAGACGCGAGCGTATCATCGGCCACAGTGGGCGAGGCCAGCAGTGGTGATGCAACTCGTAGGAACAGCCACGGGGAGGAGAGGAAGAAGCACGGGAGGGGTCCGCGGTGACGGTGGAGGTGCTCTGGTTTGGTCTAGAGGGGAGGAGGAGGAGTGGTGGGCGCGAATTTAGGCGGAGTCCGGCGGCTCGGCTCCGGCCATGGGGAGCGACGGAGGGCTCGGTAAGAGGGTTGGCTGGGTCTGGGTGACGTACGGGAGGGATAGAGGGCGAAAGGAGTAGAGAGGGAGCTCGGGGGTGGCCTTAAATAGAAGGGGGCGAGGTGCACCGTGAGCTCATCTTGCCAAGAGAAGGTTGCCGTCGCTGCAAGCCACGGGGGCTCGCAGCGAGGTGTTGGGGGTGCTCGTGGGGTTGGTCCAGGGCGAGGGGAGTGAAAAGAGAGAGAGCAGGGGGTCAGGGGCACCGAGCGTGTGTGCGTGCTTACTGGTGCGCTCGGGCGGCCAGCGCGCGTGCGAGCTGGGGCAAGAGGAGGGAGAAGGAGGAGAGGGCCGACCAACTGCCATGCTGTGGACACCGAGGCGCATCGTCTGGCGTGCTGGGGAGGCCCGAGGTGGTCGGAGGTGGTTGGCAGGGTGCGGCTACAGTGAGGGAGCGCACTGTAGCGCACTCCAGAGCGTGCAAATGGCCGGCATGCCATTTTATATGCACAATGGGCACGCCCATTGGTGTCTAGCAGGCGTGGGAGAGAGTAAATAAAGGAGAGGGAGCCTTGGATGCTCTGGAGGGGCTCTGGTGAGGGAGGAGGGTGAGAGAAGGGTGTTGTGGCTGTCCAGAGGGGTAAATGAGGAGGTTTCATCCCTCAATCATTGAGCTGAGGCCAAGGGAGAGTTACTGGAGGTAGAAGAGGGTCAGGAGCAGCAGTGTTACAAAGTTGAGCCCAGGGAGATTAGTGGAAGAGGTCAAAAATGGCATTTTGGTAAAGTGGCAGAAGGTGTTTGATATTGGTTTGGGCAAGTAGATGATCTCCATTTGTCATGAGGCTTGACAGGGTCAAATAGTATGAGAAAATAAGAGGTTCCACCAAGATTCAGTTCATTTGTGAAAAGTTGCCAATGCAACTTTTGTAAACCCTAGAAATCAGCAGAAATGGACTTTCCAAGATTTAGTCATGCAAATCTGTTTTCCTTGATGCACAAGTTGGTGTAGGGTCATCATTTGAGGTTCTTAACATGTCCACAAAAGTTGAGATCAAAAGGAGAAAGTTGCCAATGTAGAGTTCTTCAAATTTGGTTCTAGACAGGAAGGGTTTTGGGGCCCTTTGATCAAGTTAACTTGTTCTCCAACTTGTTCCACTTGGTCTAGATGAATAATTAGAACATTTGAGCATGTTCACAAGGTTTGAGAACATTTGGGAATGTTTGGCAATGTAAAGTTGCTCAAACTTCAAAATGGACAGAAATGGTTTTGAAGGGATTTGATGATGTTATCTTGTTCCCCAAGACATGAGACTTGTCAAGATCACCAAAGAGGTCATTTGTGACATGATGGAATTTTCTTGGATTTTTATGAAAATATTTCCTGTAGAAATATTTCAAATCCTTGAAATTGGCAGAAATGGTTTTGGGAGGTTTTGTCCAATATTTTGAACATAGAAATGTGCTGAAACTCTTATATATGGAAAATATATGTCTACTGAGTTTCCCTGATTTTTCTCCAATATTTTTGAAGCTTTAAAATAATTTTAACCTATTAAAGACCATTTATGGACTTAAGAAAAAGACTTTAAATAAAATAGGAAAATTACTTTTAAAATTATATTTTTGGGGTTTATGGGTGTCCTATATCTAATAGGAGTCAAATATATTTTTGGAAAGATGTTTACTGCCCTTAATTAAGTACTTGCAGTGCAAGTCTCAATTCAGGGGTTTTTGGAAAACTAATTTTCGAAAATACTATTTGGCCAAATTATTTTTGTAAGAAATTAGTTTTATGTCCTATACACATGGCATGATCATTGGGCAAGGTTTTTGGATCAAGGATAAGGAGTATAAGAGTTGGAGGATTTATTTGATTTTTTAGAGCACTTGCAACCAGCAGACAAAAATCAAATCAAGCAAAGACCAAAACACTCAAAAGTTTTTGTCAAACCACAATTTATCATGTTTTATTAGCTTAAGTGTTGTGGCATGAAAATCAGGGTGTGACACATACACCCCCTGAACAAATTAAAGTTGAACCTAGTATTGCTATGGTTAAATTGGTCGATAATATTGATGGGCATGTTATTTATTTCTGTGATGAAGCTGCTAGGATTGCTAAACCTGATATTAAAGACAAACATAGACCTATTGTAGGCATGCTTGTTGTTTCTGTTAAAATAGGAGATCATTGCTATCATGGTTTATGTGATATGGGTGCTGGTGTGAGTGCAATTCCTCATTCCTTGTACAAAGAAAATATGCATGCTATTGCACCTGCTGAGATAGAAGGCATTGATGTTACTATTAAGCTTTCCAATAGAGATACTATTACACTAGTTGGGATTGTTAGAGATGTTGAAGTCTCGTGTGGGAAATTAAAATACCCTACTGATTTTCTTGTTCTTGGTTCCCCACAAGATAGCTTTTGTCCCATTATATTTGGTAGAACCTTCTTTAATATTGTTAATGCTAAGATAGACTGCGAAAATGATATTGTTACTGTTGGTTCAGGGGATATGTCTCATGATTTTAATTTCTCTAAATTTCATAGACAACCCCATGATAAAGAATTGCCTAGTAAGGATGAAATTATTGGTCTTGCTTCTATTGTCGTGCCTCCTAATGATCCTTTAGATATTTGCTAGACCATGAAAATGATATGTTTATGAATCAAAGAAGGGAAATAGATGGAGTATTCTTTAAGCAAGGACCCATTTTGAAACACAATTTGCCTGTTGAAATTCTCAGAGATCCTCCTCCACCCAAGGGTGATCCCGTGTTTGAGCTTAAACAATTACCTGATACTCTTAAATATGCTTATCTCGATGAAAACAAGATATATCCTGTTATTATTAGTGCTAACCTTTCAGAGCATGAAGAAGAGAAATTATTGAAAACTCTGAAGAAGCACCGTGCCGCTATAGGATATACTCTTGATGATCTTAAAGGCATTAGCCCCACTCTATGCTAGCACAAAATAAAATTGGAGAAATATGCTAAACTAGTTGTTGATCATCAACGACGGTTAAATCCTAAGATGAAAGAAGTGGTAAGAAATGAAATACTAAAGCTTCTCGACGCGGGTATAATTTATCCTATTTGTTGAGGATATAAATACTGAGTGTAAACCGCCCAGGAGGGGCCGGTTCACGCTCAACCATACTGAAGCCCATGAAGACAAGAAGATGGCTCTTTACTGATAAAGCTTAGAGGCCCGAAGCCCAGAGGCGGATTAGGGCCCATAGTGCTAAACCGTCATAGTTGTATAACTTGTGTTGTAAGATAGGGAAAGGGAGAGACCGAGCCGAACACTTGTATGAGTCGGCCTCGGGACTCCATAAACCGGCCGGGCGTCAACCTGTGTATATAAAGCAACGACCCGGCGGCGGTTCGTGAACAACAGACAACAACTCGAGACTCAGGCAAAGCATATTTGCTCCCTGGTCATCGAAACCCCAATAATTCCATCACAACTAGATGTAGGCTTTTACCTTCATCAAAGGGACCGAACTAGTATAAACTCTCGTGTCCCTTGTCCGGTTTAACACCTTCAGGCTAATCTCGTTGCGATGGCTCCACGACTAAGTCCTTCCGCTAGGACATCTGACGTGATATTTCCACGACAGTTGGCGCCCACCGTGGGGCTATCGCACGATGGTTTCGAGTTCTTGAAGGGCGGCTTTGAAGGACTCAAGGTGTACGTGGTTGGCCGGATGACCAAGAGTCATCGCGGCAAGCTCTACATCGACGATGCAGGATGCGGCCCCGAGGCCGGCTCAATTGACTACGGGTACCGGGTCCCCTTTGGTGGGATTCACATTTTCATTGGCAAGATCAGCGAACTGGGCCCTGAGCCGGACATCTCCACTGACCTAGTCGAGACGGCTCAGGGTGCATGTCCTGCCCGGGTTCAGCCTGCCGTAAAGCGTGCGTTCGTAGGATTCATCCATGGAGCGGAATCTGAACCGGTGTCCGATGGTGAGAGGCCGTCTACTCAGATGGTGAATCGTCCACTGGCGAAACCGAGTCGCTATACCAACTGCACGATGGCCGGTTTGAGGGATACTCCGATGGCGACAGTTTTCCGGGTCCGCTTGAACCACCAAACCGGATTGCAATCTTCATGGCCGGTACGCAGCCCATCGTGCGATCTTCATCTACAGCAGCAATGGTCTCCAGATCGGTAGCCGCGGCAGGAGGCCCGGCGCGCCGGCCGGCTCAAGTTCTTGCCGGTTTACTAGACGATTTAATAGCATTGTTGACCACAACAGTGACTCCAGAGACTCAAGTTCAGCATAATGCGGATGTCACGAAGCTAAGGGATCAGATAGCTCAGGCCAAAGCAGACTTGGCAGCTGAGGAGGCTAGGATGGATGAAGAGCGGGCCGCTTTACATGCCCAATCACAGCAGATCCAGGCGCAGAATTACTGGCTTATGTTGGATCAGATTGCATCAAACAATGTCATGAGAAGGAAGTTCCGGTCTCAACTGCCGCAAATTTACGAAGGTTTGAATCTCTTCAGTACACCAGGAGCTGGGCCTAGCAATCGGGCAGGAGTAAACCGGACCAAGGCACCTGGGGCGGCACCGGATCAGCCACGGACGATGGACCCGCCTCGACAGACGGACAACCCGCTGCAGTATGTCACAACACCACCGGTTCACTTTTCCAGTCCTTTGGATAACATGATTGCAGCAGCATCATGTTTGGTGGCTATTCCGATGGAGGGTGATTCCTTAGCGGCGATCAAGACCCGACGAGCCAGGGATCTTCTTCAAACCGCCGTTGTACAGCAACAGGCTTATTCTTATAGCCGAGACAGAATACATTCAACCCCACATCCGAGCAAGAGTTATAGCAGGCACATAGACGAATCAGCCGTGTCAAGTAGTGCGCGGCGTCGTGATGCCCCTCGAGGGCCTAATCCAGCAAACGGTGGTTTGAATGTTCAGGATGTGGTGGATAATGGTAGAGCGCGAAGGGAGGCCGCATTAGCAGCACAACACGCGGGTCGTCATGAACCCGTCCCGGTTCAGCCAGCGGCGTTAGTAGAGCGTGGGATAGGGCTTGCCTTCAGCTCTTGGGGAGTTCCGTGTCTTATCCCGACTCTCCGTAATGTGCGGTTGCCCAAGGATCTCAAAGGGCCACGCAAGGTGCCTAATTATACAGCTGATTAGCCCCCCGAGGCATGGGTTGAGAGTTATGAGATGGCAATGGAGATGCTAGATGTGGATGAAGCGGCATGTGCAAAGTACTTCACCATGATGTTAGAAGGAACGGCTCGCACCTGGTTGAAGAGCCTGCCTGCTAACTCGATCAATTCATGGGATAAGTTGAAGGCCAAGTTCATAGCAAACTTCAAAGACACATGCAAGCAGCCTATGTCCATTGTAGATCTGGCGGCTTGTGTGCAAGGAGAGAATGAATCAACAACCCATTGGGTGCGTTGGGTTTCAGAAATTTTGCACTTGTCAGGCCGCATCAATCGGGATACAGCAATTGTGACGTTGGAGGGCAATTGCCGGTTTAAGTCACTTAAAATGAAGTTGGGACGGCTCAAACGTCACTACAATGATATGGGAACACTCATGGCAGCTCTGGTTAATTATGTTGATTCTGATAATACCAAGGACCCTGATTCTGATGAAGAGAAACAAGAGAAGGGGAAGAAGAGTGCCGGTTCAAAGGGGCAGCATAACTAGGCGGGCCACGGAAATAACGGTAAGCGTAAAGCGGACAATTCCGATTTTGTGGCTAACACCAGTATGCAGGGTAATACGCAGCGCCGTAAGGGTAAACCGCCCCAGCGCGGTGGAGGAATGAATCTGGAACGCCTGTTAAACCAGCCTTGCCCAAAGCACGGGACAAAGGAGGCTCCGGCCACGCACATTTGGAAGGATTGCCACATCATGAGGGAATTCAAAAACTCTGATCTTTTTTGATATGATCAGGGTCCATCTGGTGGTTCCGGTCCAGGATTTCATGGGCCGGGTTATGGTGGCGGCGGTTCAAATTCAGGGTTCCAGAGTAATCAGGGCAATCAGAATAACCAAGGTGGTAACCATCAACAGGGTAACCAGGGGAATCAGCTGCAGTCGGGTTATCAGAGCAACCCAAAGCAGTTAAACGGTGGACAATATCATGTCTTCACTACTAGCTTGTGCAAGCGCGATCAGAAACTTCATAAAAGGGCAGTGAACTCCGTTGAACCGACAGTACCCCGTTATCTACGCTGGTCTGAGCAGCCTATTGTCTAGAGCAGAGAGGATCATCCGCCCCGGGTTGAAAATCCAGGTCACCTAGCTTTGGTGGTTGCACCGCAGGTGGGAGGTTATAAGTTCACTAAGGTGCTCATGGACGGAGGGAGCAGTATCAATATTTTGTACTATGAAACCTTCCGGCGTATGGGGTTGACAGATAAGAATCTTAGACCATCAAACACCGTTTTCCATGGAGTGGTGCCTGGTAAATCGGCTTACCCAGTTGGTAACATAGCTCTTGAGGTGGCTTTCGGAGATGATCATCATTCCAGGCCCGAGACGCTGACCTTTGAAGTGGTCAAGATCGGAAGTCCGTACCACGCTTTATTTGGACGGCCGGTTTACACTAAATTTATGGTGAGGCCGTGTTATGTTTATCTGCAGCTCAAGATGCCGGGTCACAAAGGAACCATCACGGTTCATGGTAGTCGTAAGATTGCTCTGGAGTGTGAGGAAGGTGATGCGGCCTACGCCGAATCGGTTTGTGCAACGAAAGAGTTGAAGTTTTATAAGGACAATGTTGATCCGGCAGACATGACTTCTTTAAAGAAGCCCACCACAGAGCATGATCCGGCTTTGAAGTTTAAATCGGCTGATGAAATCAAATTGGTTGACTTTATTCCTGGTGATTCATCCAAGCAGTTCAGCATCAGTGCCAACTTGGATCCCCAATAGGAAAGCACGCTCATCGAGTTCATCGGTGAGAACCGGGACATCTTTGCATGGAAGCCTTCTGGCATGCCAGGTGTACCGAGGGAACTCGCTGAGCACACTCTTAATATTGATCCGAAGTTCAAACTGGTCAAACAGTTTCTTCGCCGCTTTAATGAGGAAGGGCGCAAGGCCATTGGAGAAGAGGTAGCCCGGTTCCTGGTAGCAGGGTTTATCATGGAAGTATTTCACCCAGAGTGGTTGGCTAATTCGGTGCTGGTACTTAAGAAAAATGACACTTGGCATATGCATGTGGATTACACATATTTGAACAAAGCTCGCCCGGCTGATCCCTTTTCCCTCCCTCGTATTGATCAAATCATTGATGCTACGGCGGGTTGTGAGCGTTTGAGTTTTTTGGATGCTTATTCTGGTTATCATCAGATCAAGATGGCAGTTAAGGACCAGGAGAAGATAGCTTTCATTACTCCCTTTGGAGCCTTCTACTATGTATCCATGCCTTTTGGGCTCAAGAGTGCCCAGGCAACTTATCAACGTTGTGTGGAGAATTGTCTTCATACTCAGATTGGGCGCAACGTTCATGCCTATGTGGACGATATAGTGGTCAAGTCCAGGAAAGCAGAGACGCTCATCCCTGATTTGCAAGAAACCTTTGATAATCTACGAGTTTATAAAATGATGCTCAATCCGGCTAAGTGTGTCTTTGGTGTACTGGCTGGCAAGCTCTTGGGTTTTCTGGTGTCCAATCGAGGCATTGAGGCTAATCCGGAAAAGATCAAGGCTATCACGTCTCTGGCTAAACCGGCATGTATTAATGTTGTTCAACGTCTGGCGGGTCGTATTGCGGCCTTGAGCCGGTTTATCAATAGGTTGGGAGAGAAGGCGATCCCTCTGTACCAGATGTTGAAGAAGACTGACAATTTTGTCTGGAGCGAGGCTGCTGATGCGGCGTTTGAAGACTTGAAGAAGCAGCTGGCTGAACCGCCGGTCTTGCCGCTCCAGTTGATAAGGAGCCACTGCTGTTATATGTGGCTGCTAATGCCCGAGCTGTCAGTGTTGCCATTGTGGTGGAACGCAAGGAGGCTGTGAAGGAATACCCGGTTCAAAGGCCGGTTTACTATATCAACGAAGTGCTCATTGAGTCAAAGCAAAGATATCCGCATTGGCAGAAGCTGGTGTATGGGGTTTTTATGGCAAGTCAGAAGCTTAAATTGTACTTTCAAGGTCATCCAATCACAGTGGTCAGTTCTGCTCCCTTGGGGGATATAATCCAGAACAGGAAGGCAACTGGCTGGGTTGCTAAGTGGGCTATTGAGCTTGGAACACACGGTTTGAAGTACATGCCTCGAACAGCCATCAAGTCCCAGGCCCTTGTGGATTTTATCAATGATTGGACAGAGTTGCAGATACCGGAGGACAAACCGGACAGTACCTATTGGACTATTCATTTTGATGGGTCCAGGCAATTGGAGGGCTCGGGGGCTGGAGTTGTCCTCACTTCCCCTCGAGGTGATAAAATTCATTATGTTATTCGCTTAATGTTCCCTTGTACTAACAATGCAGCTGAGTATGAGGCTTTACTCCATGGTCTTCGAGTGGCTAAGGAGATGAACTTAAGCTGTGTACGGTGCTTGGGAGACTCGGACACAGTAGCCCAAAGAAGTTTCGGTACACGGATTCCAAGGATCCGCTCATGGTGGCTTACCGGCGCGAGGTGGACATTGTGGCTGGTCACTTTAAGGGATATCAAGTGGAGCACATTGATCGGTGCAAAAACGAGGCAACTGACGCTTTAAGCCGTCTAGGATCTCAGCGTAAACCGGTGCTGCCCAATACCTTTTTGGATGTCTTGCATAACCTGTCGGTTGAACTACCCATAGAGGAAGACCTCGCTATTCCTGATCCGGAGGCACAGTTGGTGGCCGCTTTACATGTCATTCCGGATTGGATGGTTCCATACTTGGCGTATATGAACCGGGGTGAGTTACCAAAAGATGAAGTTCTGGCTAGACAGATAGTCCGGCGATCCAAGTCCATGACAATCATCAATGGCGAGTTGCATCATTGCAGTGTTTTAGGGGCGTTTCAGCGTTGCGTTTCTCCTGAAGAAGGTCGTGAGATTTTACATGAGATTCACGAAGGATACTGTGGTCATCACGCCTGTTCAAAATCCTTGGTGGCTAAAGCTTTTCGTCATGGTTTTTACTGGTTGATGGCTCATGCCGAAGCTGAGGACCTGGTAAAGCGGTGTGATGCTTGTCAGAAGTTTTCACGCCGAGCTCATGTTCTGGCTCAAGAGCTATGGATGATTCCAATAACATGGCTGTTTGTTACTTGGGGGCTTGATATGGTGGTTCCTTTTAAGCGATCCAAAGATAAGAAGACCCACCTCTTGGTGGCAGTTGACAAATTCACTAAGTGGGTTGAAGCGGAGCCAGTAAGCAAATGTGACGCAACCACGGCAGTTCAATTCCTCAAGAAAGTGATATTCTGTTTTGGTTTTCCACATAGCATCATCATAGATAATGGTACGAACCTTTCCAAAGGTGAGATGGAGGAATTTTGTCAACGAGAGCACATCCGGCTTGATGTAGCGTCCGTGGCTCACCCCCAGTCTAATGGTCAAGCTGAGAGGGCTAGTTAGGAAATTTTAAAGTGTATAAAGCCCCGGCTCATGGTTCCTTTGAAGCGGACGCCGGGTTGTTCGGTGGAAGAACTACCATTTGTGTTATGGAGCATAAACACCACCCCAAACTGATCTACAGGTTATACACCCTTCTTCATGGTCTACGGAGCAGAGGCAGTTCTCCCTAGTGACATTCCTCATGACTCGCCATGGGTTGCCAATTATGTTGAAGCGGACAACGAGCAAGCACGTCAAGAAGCGCTGGACCTGTTAGATGAGAAACGGGACATGGCATTGGCTCGTTCGGCGGTTTATCAGTAAGACCTGCGGCGTTATCACAGCCGCCGGGTTAGAACAAGAACCTTTCAAGAAGGCGATTTAGTGCTTCGGCTCATCCAGGATCAGACCGATATGCACAAGTTATCCCCACCTTGGGAAGGGCCCTTTGTGGTCAGCAAGAATCTGCAAAACGGATCATACTACCTCATTGACGTTCGAGAAGACTCACACACTTCTGAGGAGAAGGCCCGGCGGCCGTGGAACATAGCTCTCCTTCGGCCTTACTACACCTGAGTTATAGGCTCTCCTTATGTACATATTATGACAATGTATATATTATGATCACTATAAACCGGCATCCTTGCTACAAGCAGGGCCTCTGCCGTTCTACCAATATTTCTTGGTTACAAGGGGGCTTCTGCTTCCAAAGCGATGACTCGTTTTGTCCATTAAACCGGCTATTATGCCATCATACAGCTTGGGAGCTTCACACCCAAGGGGCCAAAGAGAGATCTGTTGCTACAAGCACGACTCAAACATAGGCACCCATTGAGCACAGCTCACAAAGTTACTTGGGGGCTATTTGTGAAAAGTAACAAAGAGTTTGAAAGGACCCTTGTAACCGGGTATCGACCCACGGCTTGGAAGCCTGGTGTATTCACCTAAAACCCCTGGTTAACCTGCCTTCATCAAGTAAGCCACTCCTATCCAGGTAATCCTGGCATGACCCGTCGAACGTTTGACAGTTACTCTCATTGAGACCCTGAACTTGTCAAAGTTAAAACGACGATTGGTTAGTTGGACGCCCATCTTAAAAGGCTTTGTCAAATGGTTTAACTCAGCGGCCTGGCAGCCCATGAAAAGCCTCGAATTTGGGCCTGGCAGCCCTTGGAAAGCCTCGACTACAAGTTTTATTTGCTTTCGCTTTTTACAAATTTTATCTTTATTGATCAAACTTGTCAAGTAAACCAACGTCTTTCGTCCCGGCCAGACTATATGTCTTCATCTTAACCCGGCGTTTCTTAACCCCGTGTGGCTTACAGATATCAGCTGTTAAGTATATAATCAAGGGTGAACCGACATCTTTTAATCCGGTCTGGTATTGACTAAGTCGCCAGAATGATCATCCGGTGTTTATCAATACCCGGTATGGCTTGTTATGCACCAGCATAATATGGTGGGTACCTTCCACCACCCAAAGTTTGGGTTTTCACCCTTACTAAATAAGTTGGCGGACCAACAACAGTGATTTAATATCACAAGTATGATATGATTCATATTTCAGTACCTTATCACCTTTGTTATGAGGATTCTGTTTCTGTATTGGGTATCATAACCCGTCCGGCGGTAAACCGCCAGGACATGTTTAAGTATTTAACATGCAGATAACAGGACTTATACAGCATACCAAGACAAATGAAGCATAGCAATATCATGCTGGATTAAATATCAAGTCGCATTGCACAATGGCAGCAGATCAAAGTATGCCAGCTAGCCTATTACAAGGCGCTTTAAAGCCCAAAATAAATGATTGTTCTTTACACAGAACACAATCTGTGAATATTAACACACTTGCCGGATTAAGACTCGTCGCCGGGTTGACGAGAGGTTGACGGATCTTCTGGTGTCGGTTCAGCCCCCTCCTCCCCATCCAGTGGCTGGAAGTCAACGGTGGTCCAGTCAATCCGGGTTAAAGCTTGAAAGACAACCTCTTCACTTAGAAGTTCGGACGGATCAACATCAGGGGCGTAAGTGTGCTTACGGATTGGCGGGATAAGATTTTGCACTTCCTTCACAGCTGTGTCAATCCGTTGGTTGTTGGCATCATAGAAGGACCGATGAACAGTCAAATTAGCCTCTTTCGCCAATTGACTTGCCAAAAGACGCATCTCCTTTGTCAGGGCTTTGAGGGCTTCATTATCAAATTCTGCCCTGTTTTCTTGTTCACCGGGAACTAGATCCAGATCGGCTATCCATGCTTTGGCTCGAGTAAGTGCCAACAAAGCGCCAGCCCTGGCAGCGCACCGCTTCATCTCCTCTATCTGCGCTGGCGCCATGAATAACCTTGCTAGTGTGTCCTTGATCAATGTTGGTGCAGGTTTGTTGTATAAGACTGCATAGATAACCCGTTGGGCATCAGTATACAGTTGCTCTATCAACGTATATGCTGCCTTCAGCTTCATCCGCATGTCAGCGCCCAGATGACCAACACGGCCACCTATAACGGATTAAGACATTGATGTTAAACCGGCAATTTCAAAGATGGTTATTCAAGAGATTTTCACAAGAGTATTTACCAAATATTGCAGAGGTCATGGCATTTACTTGGCGCTTCAACCCAGTTAGCTCTTCCGCCACCGGTTTAAGAGCTGACTCGACGTCCTCAGCCCGCTTCAACAATGCAGTCCTTTCCATTTCCCAGCTAGCACGTTCATTCTTGAACCCTTCCTCAAGTTGTTCCATGGCTGTCAAAGCAGTTTTAAGCTGATCCTTGGCCTTGGAAGTCTCTGATTGTTGGGATTTGATATTCTCTTGAAGATCAGCAATTTTGGAGTCTTTTTTGTTTATATTGGCCTGCAAAGATCAAATGATGATGATATTTTTCTCAAAGTCCCAAGCATATAACCAGTTATACACTTGGCACTTGGGGGCTAATGCGGAATGCTTTTCTCCTACTGCTTATTTAAAAAGTCCCAAGGCTCAATACAAGTATGAATCCTGGCACTTGGGGGCTAATGCATATTTGATCAAAAAAGTGCAAAGACGAAAGGAGTGGCAAACTGAATATTGGATCATGAAGTCCCGGTTCACCTTCATAAGGTTAAACCGGCCCTAGGGGACTACTCATTTGAAATACTTTATTTACAAGTTCCGGTTCGTCTTCAAGAGATAAACCGACCCTTGGGGCTACAATGGAGATATACAGAACAAAGCAAGATTAAAGTGTGTGGAGAGTTACCTCATAGCGCTCCTTCATCATATTCACCAAACCGGCTTCATAGTCTCGGCTTGTGTAGAGGCGATGTAAGAAACCGGAATGAAGCTCTTCGGCAGAAAAGTTGACATAGCTGGATAAATCTGTCGTCTCTATCCCCTTGCCCATAGCAGAAAATTCTTGCTTAGCAGTGTGCTTTGATAAGGCAACCGGATTGCCTGGGGTGGTGTGAGCTGTACCAGTGATAATAACATCATCATCGCCACCTTTTGACGGACTTGGCGGATTGACGGTATCCCTAGCTGGGCTCGGCAGATTACTGGCTGGGCTTGGCGGATTAGCAGCTGGGCTCGGCGGATTAGCAGCTGGCCTTGGAGGCGTAGCATGCGGGCTTGATGGATCAACATGCGTGGCCCGATCAGCTTCCGGCGGATTAGCATCAGTGGCTGGATCTTGTGGGGCAGAGTCATCCACGACAACCTCAGTGTCTCTATCAACATCTTCTGGGGTCTTCTCCAGTTGAACTTCATCAGTGGGGCCACTGGTTTTGGCTTTCTTGCTCAGTCGGGCTTTGGCACTACAAACATAAGAACAAAATATTAGTATGGTAAACCGACACATGAAGAAAAAAGATAAAGGGTAGTATGCTTACCCAGCGACGGTCTTGAGGGGAGGCAATTGCGTGGTTGATGAATCGTCAGATGAAGAATTAGAAGTTACCTGATAATTTGAATCAGACGGATTAAGTGGGTATCGGAAGCAACCCGCCAAGGGACAAGGTATATTAAATGAGGAAGAGACCTCTGGATGATGTTTTCGAGGTGGAGTGTCTGGTAAACCGGAGGAAGTGACCTATTGGCCATTGTGCCAGGTTGTGCGACGACCTTCATGTTGCTGTGTCTTCAAAGAAAATTGTGGATCCAAATGAGCAAGAGGGTGAGAGCGTTTTACTTTCCGAACTGCACGACGAAATTTTTGAACCGGCACGTGATCTGAACCGGAGGAAAGGGAGATTACCTCAACATGATCAGCGCGGCTGGCTTCCGCATCATCCTGGTAATAGTCATTGTTAATAAGGTGTATGAAAAAGGAGCCAAGGGAGTCAAGTTCTACCTCTTGATCCGATTCTTCGATATCTTCGGGCGGTTCAACGGTGTCGGTGGTTTTCTTCTTTGCTGGTTTCTTTATAACTTTGCTCTTGGCACGAGGAGCCCTTGCCGGTTTGTCCGAAGCTTTCCTTTTCCAGAAGGAGCTATTGGCCTATAAAATTAAAACAAAGGTTTATTAGAACAATGTTAAAGCGGAGGCGGATCAAGAAAGCACAAGGTTTAAATCTTTCCCGCTGGCGGTTTGTTGAAGGTGTAAAAAGGGGCCAGCCCAGTTTGCCTGCATGCAGTGATCGGTTCGTCTAGCATCTTCTTCATAGATTTAGTGACTTCATCATCAGTCATTTCTATCTCATTAATCCGTTGAGGATCCTTGGCATTGCCGGTATACTCGTGCATCAATCCGGAGCGGCGGCTTAAAGGAAGGACATGCCATGCAACCCAGCAGCGAACGAGGTCAACACTAGTTAAACTGTTAGCTAGGAGAGCCCAGAGCTTGGCGAGTTGAGGTGCATAAGCCTGTCGCTCCTTGGCGGTGAGCCGTTGAGGAAGTGGATGGCCATTGCTGAGCCGGTGAGAACGGTAACCCGACAAAGGATTTTCTCCAGCAGGAGCAGTGTTTTGACAATAAAACCATGTTAGGTTCCAGTCTTTGGGATGGCTGTGATGTTTTGCATGAGGGAAATCAACTTCTTTCCTCTTTTGGATTGACACCCCACCAAGCTCAGTGTTGGGGCCATCAGAGAACTCAGTTCGGTGGTTTAAATGAAAAAAGTCTCGAAAGAGCTCGACAGATGGTTCTTCTTGAAGGTAAACTTCACAGAATACTTGAAAATTGCATATGTTGGACACGGAATTTGGTCCAATATCCTGTGGATGGAGTTGAAAACTAGCAAGGACATCCCGGAAAAACTTTGATCCGGGAGGGCTGAATCCGCGGTCTAGGTGCTGCATGAACACAATCACTTCTCTGTCTTGAGGCTCATGAGGGCATTCAGAGCCAGGAACTCGCCAATGAAGGACATTCTTTGAGGCTAAAGCGCCAGTTACAACATATCCGTTGATTTGTGTTTCCGTGATCTGGGAAGGAACCCAGTTGCAAGCAGAGAATTGCTTGGTCATCTTGGAAAACAAACTGTAAAAGAAAAATGAAGGCCGATTTACGATAGATGGTTGATGTGTACTAATCGGTGTTAAACCGGGGAATTTGATGAAGGCATATATGTGAGTTAAACCGGAATTTACTACTCAAGACAAGATGGCGGTTTAAGTGAGGGCTAATGGCATATGGCGGATTATCAACTATTAAAGGTTAAACCGCCCTTAAACAGAAGAGGCAGAGCTGAAATCTACTAAGTGTTTACAGAAATAGATTTCACAATATGGCAGTATAATTTTGGATCTACCGAGGTTCAATAAAGAAAATTTATCTGAAGCCCTATAATGTCGCTAAGAGGAACAGAGAAGGTCCAGATGGAGTTTTTCTAGGAATAGCAAGACGCTATGGTGCGACAGACTAAAGTTACGGATCTAGCCGCAAAAGAAACAATCAGGCACAGCCAGATTCAGTAAAGAGGCTAAAGGAAGGCAGAGAAGCACCGATGAATATCGATGAACACAAATGAACTCGAAGCCTTAATGGAGATCTAGGGTTATGGGAAGAAAACTTACCAGGGCTGCGCAACAGCGAAGGAGTATCGCAGGAGCTCTGGTACGAACAGGGTAATGCAGCAGCCTAAGTCGGTGCAGATTCGAGGACCGACGGCGGCGGCAGCGGCGCTGGAGTTCTTCGGGTTGCGAGAAGGAAGACAAGAGGCAAGGGGGGAAAATGGAAAGACCCCCCCGACCCTATTTATAAAGAAAAGGGGATAAACGACAGGCGTGAGAATCGAGGGGCCTGAAGCGGCAAAAGGGGGCGCAGCTGTCGCCTCGATCTTCAGGATTTAATTAAAAGAAGGGAATCTTCATAAATCTTTTTATGCAGAGATGACATCACGATGATTTGCTGCAGTGACAGAAGATGACGTCACGGCGGTTCACCAAAATTTACAAAAAGAAGACAATGTGACGGTTTACGGAGAATTATTAGAAGATGCCATGGAATTTTTTCTAAGTGTTGAAGATTAACATGAACAGTTTCCAATCAATCTGGGGCCTAATGTTGAGGGTATAAATACTGAGTGTAAACCGCCCAGGAGGGGCCGGTTCATGCTCAACCATACTGAAGCCCATGAAGACAAGAAGATGGCGCTTTACTGATAAAGCTTAGAGGCCCGAAGCCCAGAGGCGGATTAGGGCCCATAGTGCTAAACCGTCATAGTTGTATAACTTGTGTTGTAAGATAGGGAAAGGGAGAGACCGAGCCGAACACTTGTATGAGTCGGCCTCGGGACTCTGTAAACCGGCCGAGCGTCAACCTGTGTATATAAAGGGACGACCCGGCGGCGGTTCAGGAACAACAGACAACAACTCGAGACTCAGGCAAAACGTATTTGCTCCCTGGTCATCGAAACCCCAATAATTCCATCACAACTAGACGTAGGCTTTTACCTTCATCGAAGGGGCCGAACTAGTATAAACTCTCGTGTCCCTTGTCCGGTTTAACACCTCCAGGCTAATCTCGTTGCGATGGCTCCACGACTAAGTCCTTCCGCTAGGACATCTGACGTGATATTTCCACGACACTATTGCTGATAGTCAGTGGGTAAGTCTCGTTCATTGTGTCCCTAAGAAGGGAGGTATTACTGTTGTTCCTAATGATAATAATGAATTGATCCCACAAAGAATTGTTACTGGTTATAGAATGGTAATTGATTTTCGCAAATTAAATAAAGCTACTAGAAAAGATCATTACCCTCTGCCTTTTATTGATCAAATGCTAGAAAGACTATCAAAACATACACATTTTTGCTTTCTATATGGTTATTCTGGCTTCTCTCAAATACCTATGTCAAAAGAGGACTAGGAAAAGACCACTTTTACTTTCCCTTTCGATACTTTTACTTATAGATGTATGCCTTTTGGTTTATGCAATGCACCTACTACCTTTCAAAGATGTATGCTTGCTATATTCTCTGACTTTTGTGAAAAGATTTTTGAGGTTTTCATGGATGGTTTCTCCGTTTATGGAACTTCTTTTAATGATTGCTTAAGCAACCTTGATCGAGTTTTGCAGAGATGCGAAGAAACTAATCTTGTCTTGAATTGGGAGAAGTGCCACTTTATGTTTAATGAAGGTATTGTCTTGGGGCATAAAATTTCTGAAAGAGGTATCGAAGTTGATAAAGCTAAAGTAGATGCTATTGAAAAGATGCCATGTCATAAAGACATCAAAGGTATAAGAAGTTCCTTGGTCATGTTGGTCTCTATAGGAGTTTTATTGAAGACTTCTCTAAAATTTCTAGGCGTCTCACAAATCTCTTGCAAAAAGATGTTCCTTTTGTTTTTTATGATGATTGTGTAGAAGCATTTGAAATACTTAAGAAAGCCTTGATTACGGCACCTATTGTTCGACCACCTAATTGGAATTTACCCTTTGAAATTATGTGTGATGCTAGTGATTATGCAGTTGGTGCTGTTCTAGGACAAAGAATTGATATGAAATTAAATGTTATCCAATATGCTAGTAAAACTCTAGACAGTGCCCAGAGAAATTATGCTACTATTGAAAAGTTCAGAACCTATAGTGTTGATTCCAAAGTAACTGTTCACACTGATCATGCTGCTATTAAATATCTTATATGGAAAAGAAAGATGCTAAACCTGGACTTATTAGGTGGGTTCTCTTGCTACAAGAATTTGATTTGCATATTATTGATAGAAAGGGAGCTGAGAACCCTGTTGCAGACAACTTGTGTAGGTTAGAAAATGTTCTTGATCACCCAATGCCTACTGATGATAGTTTTCCTGATGAACAATTAGCTGTCATAAATGCTTCTCGTACTACTCCACGGTATGCTGATTATGCTAATTACATTGTTGCTAAATTTATACCACCTAGTTTCACATACCAGCAAAAGAAAAAGTTTTTCTATGATTTAAGACATTACTTTTGGGATGATCCACACCTTTATAAAGAAGGAGTAGATGGTGCTATTAGACGTTGTGTACCTAAGCATGAACAGGAACAGATCCTATGCAAGTGTCACTCCGAGGCTTACAGAGGATATCACGCTGGAGATAGAACTGCACATAAGGTATTGCAATCCGGTTTTTATTGGCCTACTCTCTTTAAAGATGCTCGTAAGTTTGTCTTGTATTGTGATGAATGCCAAACAATTGGTAATTAGTAGAGTCAGGAAATGCCTATGAACTATTCACTTGTTATTGATCCTTTTGACGTTTGGAGCTTTGATTATATGGGACATTTTGCTTCCTCTAGTGGGTATACACGTATTTAGTTGTTGTTGACTATGTTACTAAGTGGGTAGAAGCTATTCCAACTAGTAGTGTTGATCGTAACACTTCTATTAAGATGCTTAAAGAAGTTATTTTTCTGAGGTTTGGAGTCCCTAGATATTTAATGACTGATGGTGGTTCACATTTTGTTCATGGTGCTTTTCTTAAAATGCTTGCTAAGTATGATGTTAATCATAGAATTGCATCTCCATATCATCCTCAGTCTAGTGGTCAAGTAGAATTGAGTAATAGAGAGATTAAATTGATTTTGCAAAAGAGTGTTAATAGATCTTGAAAGAATTGGTCCAAGAAACTTGATGATGCATTATGGGCTTATAGAACTGCTTATAAAAATCCTGTGGGTATGTCTCCGTATAAAATTGTTTATGGAAAGGCATGTCCCTTACCTCTTGAACTAGAACATAAGGCATATTGGGCTATTAAAGAGTTCATTTATGATTTCAAACTTGCCGGCGAGAAGAGGTTATTTGACATTAGCTCGCTTGATGAATGGACAACCCAAGCCTATGAGAATGCCAAGCTATTCAAACAAAAAGTTAAAAGATGGCATGACAAGAGGATACAAAAGCGTGAGTTTAACGTAGGTGATTATGTTTTGCTATAAAACTCTCATTTAAGTTTTTTTGCAGGAAAACTTCTCTCTAAATGGGAAGGTCCTTACATTATCGAGGAGGTCTATCGTTCCGGTGCCATCAAAACCAACAACGCTAAATGCACAAATCCGAAGGTGGTCAACGGTCAAAGAATCAAACATTATATCTCAGGTAATCCTAGAAATTTTGAAACCGATATCATTGATACCGTAACACCGGATGAGTACATAAGGGACATTTTCCAGAACATTTCAGACTCCGAAAAGGAATAGGTATGTGACATGGTAAGTAAACCGACTCCAAAACTGTTCTAATAGCAATTTTTCTATGTTTTGGAATATTTAAAAAATTAGGAAAATTAAAATTAGTCTGAAAGAGACACGAGGCAGCCACGAGGGTGGAGGGCGCGCCCCCTACCTCGTGGCCACCTCGTGTGCCCTCCGGACTCTGTTTTCTTGCACAATACTTCTTTTGGTCGGTAAAAAAATCATTATATAATCCCCCGACGGTTTTGACCACCGTACCATGACAAAATCCTCTGTTTTTGTTTTGAGCTATTTGTGCATCAGATTTAGAGCAACATGTCTTCTCAAGAGTTAGTCGGGGAGAGTCGGGTATCTCACCTGACACCGGGGCCAAGAGCAAACAGTGAGGCTGACCACTTTGGACCATCAACGGAGGAGGAGATGGAGGCCGACTTGAAAAGGGTGGATGCCATGGAGGAGGATCAAGAAGTTACCTCTCGTCTGCAAGCCAGATTCATGCTGGAGGAACTTTAGAGCTCAGCAATTCCAAATTCGGTCATTCCTCCTAATGCTAGATTTCTCTCTTATGAAAATATGAAAAAAGTGTTGCCTTTTCTCCCGCAGCTATGAAACATCCATGGGCGAATAGAGCTGTAACCGTCACGGGTAAACTTCATAAGGAAATAATAGATCTTAAGCAGCAAGTTAATAAGCTCGAGGAAGTAATGAATATCACGTCACCACCTCTGAAGAAAGAATCATAAATACATGGGTATGGGCACTTGGGTATGAATAAAAGTTCTTGAGAGTTGACAAACATAGTTTTGGTCATCGTTGCAATTAATAGGAAGTAATGAATAAAGAGAGGAAAGGTTGATGTTGGACAAGGAAGACAATGTAATGGGTTATGTTTTCTTATATCCGAATAAGTTATATTGTCATGAATCATCCAACATGTTGAGCTTGCCTTTCTCCCTCATGCTAGCCAAATTCTTTTCACCAAGTAGAGATACTACTTGTGCTTCCAAATATCCCTAAACCCAGTTTTGCCATGAGAGTTCACCATACCTACCTATGTGTTGGGGATATAACTACTGAGTGTAAACCGCCCAGGAGGGGCCGGTTTACGCTCATCTATATTGAAGCCCATGAAGACAAGGAATATGGCGCTCTACTATTAAAGCTTAGAGGCCCAGAGCCCAATGGAAGATTAGGGGCCATAGTAGTAGACCGCCATAGATGTATAACATGTATTGTAAGTTAGGGAAAGGAAGAGACCGAGCCGGACACTTGTATGAGCCGACCTCGGGATTCTGTAAACCGGCCGGGCGTCAACCTGTGTATATAAAGGGACGGCCCGGTGGCGGTTCAGGGACAAGAAACAACAGCTCGAGAGATAGGTAAAGCGGATTCGCTCCCTGCTCATCGACAGAAATCAATCCCACAAAAACTGGATCGTAGGCTTTTACCTTCGCTACAAGGGACCGAACCAGTATAAACTTCCTGTGTCCCTTGTTCCGGTTTAACCCCTTTAAGCTAATCTCGTTGCAATGGCTCCACGACTAAGTCCTTCCGCTAGGACATCTGACGTGTTAATTCCACGACAGTTGGCGCCCACCATGGGGCTATCACACGATGGTTTCGATTTCTTAAAGGGCAACTGTAACGCCCTCGATGCGGCTATATCTCCCACGTGTCGAAGCACGACTTAGAGGCATAACCGCATTGAAAGCAATGTCGCAAGTGAGGTAATCTTCACACAACCCATGTAATACATAAGGGAAGAGATACATAGTTGGCTTACAATCGCCACTTCACACAATTACATGAATAAAGCATTACATCATCCAGATACAATCAAGGTCCGACTACGAAACACAAAATAAAAGAAGAACCCCAAATGCGACAAAGGCCCATGATCGACCCCAACTGGGCTCCACTACTGATCAACTAGAACGAAGCAACACAAAGGGCAAGATCTTCATCGAGCTCCTCCTTGAGCTTGGTTGCGTCACCTTTCGATAACATAGGCACCGCAAACTGGTTTTGGAAGTATCATGTGAGCCACGGGGACTCAGCAATCTCGCACCATGAGATCAAGACTATTAAGCTTATGGGTAAGGTAAAGGCATGAGGTGGAGCTGCAGCAAGCGACTAGCATATATGGTGGCTAACATACGCAAATGAGAGCGAGAAGAGAAGGCAAAGCATGGTCGATAAAAGTATGATCAAGAAGTAATCCTATAGCAACCCTCGTCAAACATAACTCCAATATCGTGTTCACTTCCGGACTCACGGAAAGAGACCATCACGGTTACACACGCCGATTGATGTATTTTAATTAAGGTCAACTTCGGTTTTCTACAACCGGACGTTAACAAATTCCCATCTGCCCATAACATGGGCACGGCTCTCGAAAGTTTATAACCTGCAGGGTGTCCCAACTTAGCCCATGACAAGCTCTCACGGTCAGCGGAGGAATAGACCTCCACCCGAGACACTCCGATCGACTCGGTATCCCGTACAACAAGACATTTCGACAGGCAAAACTAAACCAGCAACACCGCCCGAATGTGCCGACAAATCCCGATAGGAGCTGCACATATCTCTTTCTCGGGGCACACTCGGATGAGACTAGCTACGAGTAAAACCAACCTCAAGTTTCCCGAGGTGGCCCATGAGTAGCTCGATTCGGACCAACACTCGAGGAGCACCGCCCGGGGTTAGAATAAAGATGACCCTTGAGTCTGCAGAACCCAAGGGAAGGTGGTAGGTTGTTAGTGCAAATGGTAAAATCAATGTTGGGCATTCTTTGGAGGAGCTTTACTTAAGGCGAATGTCAAGGGGTTCCCATTATAGCCCAACCGTGTAAGGAACATAAAATCCGGGAACATAACACCGATATGACGGAAACTAGGGCGGCAAGAGTGGAACAAAACACCAGGCATAAGGCCGAGCCTTACACCCTTTACCAAGTATATAGATGCATTAATTAAATAAGATATATTGTGATATCCCAACAAGTAAACATGTTCCAACAAGGAACAACATCTCCATGTTCCAACAAGGAACAAACTTCAATCTTCACCTACAACTAACAACGCTATAAGAGGGGCTGAGCAAAGCGGTAACATAGCCAATCAACGGTTTGCTAGGACATGGTGGGTTAGAGGTTTGACATGGCAATTTGGGAGGCTCAAGCAAATGGTAGGCATCGTAGCATTGGCATAGCAAAAGAGCGAGCAAACTAGCATGCAAAGATAGAAGTGATTTCGAGGGTATGGTCATCTTGCTTGAGATCCCGCTAGGAAGAAGAACGAGTCCATGAAGAAGACAAACGGACGAAGTCGAATGGATCCTCACAACTCCGGAACGAAACCGAAGCTAACGAGAGAAGCAACCCGGAAAGAAACAAATTACATGGTAAACAACCATCACATAAACATGGCATGATGCACAAGCAAGTATGATGCATGTCCGGTTTAAAGAGGCATGGCGTGGCAAAATGCAACAAACTATCTTACAAATTAAGTGGAGCTCAATATGCAACGAGTTGCATATTGACGAAACACCACATCAATTATTTAGTTCTCTCTCGGTTATGCTACTCATCAATATTAAATGTTGTTAAACATGGCAAGAGGTGAAGCAGAAGTAAACTAACTATTTAGGCAAGTTTAAATGAGGCCGGAAACACAAACAACAATTCTGGAAAATCCTCATGTGCATTTAGCAAATTAATGGAAACAGCAAATATAAACATTTTAATTGTTGTTATCATGATGCAGATGACATATGTGAGTTTTATGCAGTTTTTATGAAAATGTTGACATAAGCATGTTATGAAGCATTTGGTCACCATGGCGGAACGAAAGGGGTGCCACGACAACGATAACGAAAATGGTGCCACGGCAATGATAACGAAAATGGTGCCACGGCAACGATAACGAAAATGGTGCCACGGCAACATTCCGATGATCCGATAACTCATTGAGATACCGGTGCAAAAGAGCAAGTGTGCGGATGTGCGGAACATGCAAAAGATGGTGGGGTGCTCCCGACTACCGGGTTCCCACGGGTCAACGGCATGGCAAACGAGAAGGAATGCGCAAGCAACAATTCGGACATGGTGCAAACATATGGTACATCTCATACATGCAAGGGCATCTCATCGCGGTCGTCTCGGGTTATACCTTCGAAGCGTGCATTTCGGGCGGAACGCGTTTCGTAGAGGGAAGTAGTCGTTCACGGGCCGACGGTAGTGGTACATCTCGTAGACGTTCACGGGCCGTAGTGGAGGTAGACGTTCACGGCGTAGTCGTACATGTCGGCGGTAGTGGAAGTAGTGGTACACGGCGACGGAGTACTTGTCGCATCACCGGGTGTGGTCGTACACGTTCAGAGCGGAACTTGGCGTATCCATGTACTTGGCGAATCCACGTAGTCGAACACGGGTTGTAGTGGTACTTGACGCTCATTGTGTAGTTGAACACGAGGTTCCTCGGGGGATCGGTCTCGGCGATCCAGCGGCAGTAGCAATGCGGTGTATGGGGCAACAATAGTAGGAGAGGCAGAGCAACGGCAGGAGGGAGCACGAAACTACGAGGAGGCCGAGAAGGTAGCGCTCGGCAGCTTGCTGGAGCGGAGCTCGGCGTTGCCCGGAACCAGAAGGACACGAGGCGAACGGGGCAGGAGCGCGATGGCGTCATCTCGCAGAGCAGCGGCATGGAGCTTGACGGCGGGGACGTGGGGATGCTGATGGCCTCGCGGGCCATGGCGGGCGCGATGGGAGGCGCCGGAGCGGCGTCGGCGAGAGGATGCAGCAGCTTCTGCTGCTGCCGGCGGCGAGGCCGAGGCGGTGCGGTTCCAGGGGCGGCGAGGAGGAGGTCGAAGCCGGCGCTCTGGTCGCAGCGACCGGAGGGGCGACGGGGCAGGACGGTGGCGGGGCCTGGCTGCGGCGGAGGTCAAGGTCGGACCCGGAGATGGGTGGCCTCGGTGACGGGGACTCGTCGGGGCAGGGAGGTGTAGCGCGTCAAGGCAGGGGCGACGGGAGCCGGCGCTGACGAGGCTGCGGCGCAGAGGAGATGGGGGTCGGGCGAGTGATGGGATGGGCGCAATGCGGGTGTAGATGGCGGCGGCACGGGAACGAGGGGGAGAAGAGGGGTCGGGCCTAGGGTTAGGTGCGGCTGGGCCTTAGGTAGGCTGCGGTTGGGCCTTGGGCCAACTAGTGCAGCTACTGGGATCCTTCTCTCCTTCTCTCTTTTATTTACCAAAAGCAGTAAATAGCAAAGAAAGAAAAAGGAGATAAAGAAAGGGTTGGAGAAATAATTTGAGCATGGGGGTAATTTTCCCGGACTCGCAAAAATATGCTCGTTCCAAGAAAAATAGAAAGGCCATGATTGAAAGATTTAGATTCAAACTCATTTGAATTTAATTCAAATGGGTTTGAACTAGGACTTGATAAAAAGGAAGGTCCAAAAATGTTCGGATTTTTGGTGGAGCTCCGGAAAATGATGAAATAATTATGGGCAAGGTTGGAGATCAAGAATTAAGACAACAAAGGCATTAGGATATTTTGCAAGTGTGTTATGGTGAATTCCAAATAATTGGAATATTTACTATAGCTCTCTAAATATCGAGAGGATATGTTTTAAAGAGAATCACCATGTGAATACCCTCGATTTAGATGGATGAAAGATCTATGCAGTTTATTTAGTTGAGGTTTTAAAAATTAATGATATGATGGCATGATGACATGATGCAATGCACATGGTGCAAGGATGAATGCAACAAATAAAACAAATCACACGACAAAACTCGGACAAAACTCGGAATAGCTGGAAGTCTTCTGGAGCGTCGGTCTCGGGGCGCTACAGCAACTTTGAAGGACTCAAAGGGTACGCGGTTGGCCGGATGATCAAGAGTCATCGAGGCAAGCTCTACATTAGCGACGAAGGATGTGGCCCCGAGGCCGGCTCAATCGAGTACGGGTACCGGGTCCGCTTTCGCGGAATTCACGTTTTCATCGACAAGATCGGCGAACCGGGCCCTGAGCCGGACATCTCCACCGACCTCGTCGAGACGGCTCAGCATGCGAGTCCTGCCTGGGTTCAGCCTGCCATGAAGCGTGTGTTCGTAGGATTCATCCATGGTGCGGGATCTGAACCGGTGTCCGACGGTGAGATAGCCATCTACTCAGATGGCGAATCATCCATTGGCGAAACCGAGTTGCTGTACCAGTTGCAAGATGGCCGGATTGGGGGCTGTTCCGATGGCGGCAATATTCCGGACCCCTTTGAACCGCTGAACCGGGTTGCTATCTTCATGGCCGGTATGCAGCCCACCTTGCAATCTTCATCTGCAGTAGCAATGATTTCCGGATCGGCAGCCGGGGCAGGAGGACCTACGCCGCCAGCCGGCTCAAGTTCTTGCCGGTTTGTTGGATGCTTTGACGACATTGTTGACCACGGCAGTCACCCCGGAGACCTAGGATCAGCATAATGCGGAGGTTACAAAGCTTAAGGACCATATAGCTCAGGCCAAGGAGGACTTGGCGGCTGAGGAAGCCAAGATGACTGAAGAGCGGGCCGCTTTAGATGCCCACTCACAGCAGATCCAGGCGCAGAATTACTGGCTTATGTTGGATCAGAACGCATCAAACGAAGTGCTGCGGAGGAAGTACCGGTCTCGTCTGCCACCGGTTTATGAAGGAATGAATCTCTTCAATACGTTGGGAACCGGGCCAAGTAATCCGGCAGCAGTAAACTGGACCGAGGCACCTAGGACTGGAGCTCCGGATCAGCCACGGGTGATGGACCCGCCTCGACGGACGGACAACCCGCCGCAATACATACCAACGCCACCAGGTCACTTCTCTAGCCCTTTGGATAACATGATTGCTGCATCATCGCGTTTGGTAGCTATTCCGATGGAGGGTGACTCACTGGCGGCGGTTAAGACACGACGGGCCAGGGATCTTCTTCAAACCGATGTTGTGCAGCAGCAGGCTTATTCCTACAGCCGAGACAGAATACATTCAACCCCCCATTCGAGGAAGAGTTACATCAGGCACATGGACGAACCGGCTGTGTCAAGCAGTGCGCGACACCATGATGCCCCTCGAGGGCCTAATGCGCTGCACGGCGGTATAAATGCTCAGGATGTGGTAGATAATGGCAGAGCACGGCGTCAAACCGCTTCGGTTCAACCAGCGACATCAGTTGAACGTGGTTTGGCTTTTAGCTCTTGGGGAGTGCCGTGCCTCACCCCGGCTCTACGTAATGTGCGGCTGCCCAAGGATTTCAAGGGTCCACGTAAAGTGCCTAATTATACCGCCGATCAACCCCCCGAGGCGTGGGTTGAAAGTTATGAGATGGCAATGGAGATGCTAGATGTGGATGAAGCGGCGTGTGCAAAATACTTCACCATGATGTTAGACGGAACGACTCGTACCTAGCTAAAGAGCCTACCCATTAACTCGATCAGTTCGTGGGACGAGTTGAAGGCCCGGTTTATAGCGAACTTCAAGGATACGTGCAAACAACCCATGTCCATTGTGGATCTGGCTGCTTGTGTCCAAGGAAGAGCGAATCAACAACTCATTGGAGTGCGCGGGTTTGAAAATCCTGCATTAAATCGGGCCGCATCAATCCTGATACGGCAATCGTGACCTTGGAGGGTAATTGCCGGTTTAAGTCACTGAAGATGAACTTGGGACGGCTCAAGCATCACTGCAACAATATGGGAATGCTCATGGCCGCACTGGTTAAGTATGCTGATTCTGATAATACCAAGGACCCCGATTCTGATGAAGAAAAGCAGGAGAAGGGAAAGAAGAATGCCCGTACAAAAGTACAACATAACCAGGCGAGCCACGGGAACAATGGTAAGCATAAAGCGGACAACTCGGATTTTGTGGCTAACACCAATATGCAGGGCAATGCGCAGCGTCGTAAGGGTAAACCGCCCCAGCACGGTGGAGGCATGAATCTGGAGCGCCTGTTAAACCAGCCCTGCCCAAAGCACGGGACGAAGGAGGTTCCGGCCACGCACCTCTGGAAGGATTGTTTCATCATGAGGGAATTCAAAAACTCTGATCTCTTTCGGTATGATCAGGGTCCATCTGGCGGTTCTGGTCCACGGTTTCACGGGCCGGATTACGGCGGTGGCGGTTCAAACTCAGGATTTCAGCATAATCAGGGCAACCAGAACAACCAAGGTGGTCACAATCAGCAGAGTAATCAGGGGAATCAGTAGCAGTCGGGTTATCAGAGCAACCCGAAGTAGTTAAATGGTGGACAGTATCATGTCTTCACTACTAGTCTATGCAAGTGCGATCAGAAGCTCCATAAAAGGGCAGTAAATTCCGTTGAACCGGCAGTGCCCCATTATCTGCGCTGGTCTGAACAGCCTATTGTTTGGAGTCGGGAGGATCATCCGCCCGGGGTTGACAATCCTGGCCATCTAGCTTTGGTGGTTGCACCACAGGTTGGAGGTTATAAGTTCACCAAGGTGCTCATGGATGGAGGGAGCAGTATCAATATCTTGTATTATGAAACCTTCCGGCGTATGGGGTTAACAGATAAGAATCTTAAACCGTCAAACACTGTTTTTCACGGTGTGGTGCCTGGTAAATCGGCTTACCCGGTCGGTAAGATTGCTCTGGAGGTGGTCTTTGGAGATGATCATGATTCAAGGTCGGAGACGGTGACCTTTGAAGTAGTCAAAATTAGAAGTCCATACCATGCCCTGTTTGGACAGCCGGTTTATGCTAAATTCATGGCAAGGCCGTGTTATGTTTATCTACAGCTCAAGATGCCGGGTCATAAGGGGACCATCACGGTCCATGGTAGCCGTAAGATTGCGCTGGAGTGCGAGGAAGGTGATGCGGCTTATGCTGAGTCGGTTTGTGCAACGGAGGAGTTAAAGTTCTATAAGGATAATGTTGATCCGGCAGATATGACTTCTCTGAAGAAGCCTACTACAGAGCATGATCCGGCTTTGAAGTTCGAATCGGCTGATGAGACTAAATTGGTTGATTTTGTTCCTGGCGATTCATCCAAGCAGTTCAGCATCAGCGTCAACTTGGATCCAAAATAGGAAGGCGCGCTCATCGAGTTCATCCATGAGAACCGGGACATCTTTGCATGGAAACCATCTGACATGCCATGTGTACCGAGGGAACTCGCTGAGCACACTCTTAATATTGATCCGAAATTCAAACCGGTCAAACAGTTTCTTCGCCGTTTTAATGAAGAGAGGCGCAAGGCCATTGGTGAAGAGGTAGGCCGGCTGTTGGCAGCAGGTTTATTGTGGAGGTGTTTCACCCCGAGTGGTTGGCTAATTCGGTGCTGGTACTTAAGAAGAACTGCACTTGGCGTATGTGTGTGGATTACACAGATTTGAACAAAGCTTGCCCCTCTGATCCCTTTGCCCTCCCTCGTATTGATCAAATCATTGATGCTACGGTGGGTTGTGAGCGTTTGAGTTTCCTGGATGCTTATTCTAGTTATCATCAGATCAAAATGGCAGTTAAGGACCAGGAGAAGACAACTTTCATCACTCCCTTTGGAGCCTTCTGTTATGTGTCTATGCCCTTTGGGCTCAAGAGTGCCGAGCAACTTATCGTGACGTGTGCGAAATTGTCTTCATACTCAGATTGGGCGAAATGTTCATGCTTATGTGGATGATATTGTGGTAAAATCCAGGAAAAAGGAGACATTGATAGATGACCTCAAGGAGACCTTTGACAATCTTCGGGTTTATAAGATGATGCTCAATCCGGACAAGTGCGTCTTCGGTGTTCCGGCAGGCAAGCTCTTAGGTTTTCTGGTATCTAACAGGGGTATTGAGGCTAATCCCTAAAAGATTAAAGCTATTACATCTCTCGCTAAACCAGCGTGTATCAATGATGTTCAACGTCTGGCGGGTCGTTGAGGGAGTCCTGGATTAGGGGGTATCCGGACAGCCGGACTATGTACATCGTCCGGACTATTGAAGCGTGAAGATACAAGACTCAGGACTCCGTCCCATGTCCGGATGGGACTCTCCTTTGCGTGGAAGGCAAGCTTGGCGATCCGGATATTGTGTTTCCTTCCTTGTAATCGACTCCATGTAAACCCTAGCCCTCTCCGGTGTCTATATAAACCGGAGAGGTTGGTCCTTAGAAGGCCGGTCACAATTACAGTCATAATCACCATAGGCTAGCTTCTAGGGTTTAGCCTCTACGATCTCGTGGTAGATCTACTCTTGTACTACTCATATCTTCAATATTAATCAAGCAGGAAGTAGGGGTTTACCTCCATCAAGAGTGTCCGAATCTGGGTAAACATTGTGTCCCTCGCTTCCTGTTACCATCAGCGTAAGACGCACAGATCGGGACCCCCTACCCAAGATCCGCCGGTTTTGACACCGACAGCCGTATTGCGGCTTTGAGCCGGTTTATCAGCAGGTTGGGAGAGAAGGCGATCCCTCTGCATCAGATGTTGAAGAAGACAGATAATTTTATGCGGAATGATCTTTCTTGATCACGGCGTTTGAGACTTAAAAAAGCAGTTGGTTGAACCGCCGGTTCTTGCTGCTCCAGTTGATAAGGAGCCACTGTTGTTATACGTGGCTGCTAATGCCCGGGCTGTCAGTGTAGCTATTGTGGTGCAGCGCAAGGAGGCTGAGAAGGAATACCCGGTTCAAAGGCGGTTTATTATATCAGCGAAGTGCTCATTGAGTCAAATCAAAGATATCTACATTGGCAGAAGCTGGTGTATGGGGTTTTCACGGCAAGTCGGAAGCTCAAACAATAGTTTCAAGGCCATCCCATCACAGTGATCAGTTCTCTCCTTTGGGGGATATAATCCAGAACAGGGAGGCAACTGGCCGGGTTGCTAAGTTGGCTATTGAGCTTGGACCACACGGTTTGAAGTATTTGCCTCGGACAGCTATCAAGTCCCAGGCCCTTGTGGATTTCATCAATGATTGGATAGAGTTGCTAGCACTGGAAGACAAACTGGACAGCACATACTGGACTATCCACTTCGATGGGTCCAGGCAATTGGAGGGCTCGGGGGCTGGACTTGTCCTTACTTCCCCTCGAGGTGATAAAATTCGTTATGTTCTTCGCTTAATGTTTCCTTGTACTAACAATGTAGCTGAGTACGAGGCTTTACTCCATGGTCTTCGAGTGGTTAAGGAAATGAACTTAAGCCGGGTACGATGCTTTGGGGACTCTGATCTGGTGGCCCAGCAAGTTTCAGGTACTTGGGATTCCAAGGATCCACTCATGGCGGCTTACCGACGAGAGGTGAATATTGTCGCTGGTCATTTGAAGGGTTATCAAGTGGAGCACATTGATCGGTGCAAAAATGAGGCAGCCGATGCTCTAAGCCGGCTGGGGTCTCAGCGTAAACCGGTGCCGCCCAATACGTTTCTGGATGTCTTGCACCACCCGTCAGTTTAGTTGCCTACAGAGGAGGACCTCGCTATTCCTGATCCGGAGGCACAATTGGTGGTTGCTTTACATATTATTCCGGATTGGACGGTTCCATACTTGGCGTATATGAACCGGGGCGAGTTGCCAGAAGATGCAGTTTTGGCCAGGCAGATAATCTGGCGATCCAAGTCCATGGTTATTCACAATGGCGAGTTACACCATTGTAGTGTCTCCGGCGTGTTCCAGCACTATGTTTCTCCTGAGGAAGGACGTGAGATTCTACGTGAGATCCATGAAGGGGACGGTGGTCATCATGCCGGTTCAAAATCTTTTCGTCATGGCTTCTATTGGCTGACGGCTCATGCTGAAGCTGAGGACTTGGTGAGGCGGTGCGACGGTTGTCAGAAATTCTCACGACGAGCTCATGTTCCGGCTCAGGAACTACAAATGATTCCAATCACTTGGTCATTTGCTACTTGGGGGCTTGATATGGTAGGGCCTTTCAAGCGATCCAAAGATAAGAAGACCCACCTGTTGGTGGCGGTTGACAAGTTTACTAAATGGGTTGAAGCAGAGCGAGTGAGCAAGTGTGACGCAGCCACGGCGGTTCAATTCGTTAAGAAGGTGATCTTCCGCTTTGGTTTTCCACACATCATCATCACAGATAATGACACGAACCTCTCCAAAGGCGGGATGGAGGACTTTTGTCAAAGAGAGCACATCCGGCTTGATGTGTTGTCAGTGGCTCACCCCCAGTCTAATGGTCAAGCTGAGAGAGCTAATCAGGAAATTTTCAAGGGTATCAAGCCCCGGCTTATGGTTCCTTTGAAGAGAACGCCAGGTTGTTGGGTGGAGGAATTACCATCTGTGTTATGGAGCATAAACACCACCCCAAATTGATCTACGGGTTATACACCTTTCTTCATGGTTTACAGGGCAGAGGCGGTACTCCCAAGTGATATTCATCATGACTCGCACCGGGTTGCCAATTACGTTGAAGCGGACAATGAGTAAGTATGTCAAGAAGCACTGGACCTGTTAGATGAAAAACGGGACATGGCGTTGGCTCGCTTGGCGGTTTATCAGCAAGACCTGCGGCGTTATCACAGCCGTCGGGTTAAAACAAGAACCTTTCAAGAAGGCGACTTAGTGCTCCGGCTCATCCAGGATCAGACGGATATGCACAAGTTATCCCCACCTTGGGAAGGGCCCTTTGTGGTCAGCAAGAATCTGCACAACGGATCATGCTACCTCATAGATGTTCGAGAGCACAAAGACTCAAGCAAATCGAAGGAGGAGACCCGTCGGCCGTGGAATATCGCTCATCTACGGCCTTACTACACCTGAGCCATAGGCTCCCATTTTGTACATATTTTAACAATGTATATATTATGATCAATATAATAAACCGGCATCCTTGCTACAAGCAGGGCCTCTGCCATTCTTCAATTATTTTTTGGTTACAAGGGGCTTCTGCTTATAAAGCGACGTCCTGTTTGTCCATTAAACTGGCTATCATGCCACAACAAAGCTTGGGAGCTTCACACCCAAAGGGCCAAAGAGAGCATTGTTGCTAAAAGCACAACTCAAACATAGGCACCCATTGAGCACAGCTCACAAAGTTACTTGGGGGATCTTTGTGCAAAGCAACAAAGAGTTTGAAAGGACCCTTGTAATAGGCTATCAAGCCACGGCTTGGAAGCCTGGTCTATACACCTAAAACCCCGGGTTAACCTGCCTTCATCAAGTAAGCCACTCCTATCCAGCTAATCCTGGTATGACCCGCCGAATGTTTGGCAAGTCAATCTTATACAGACCCTGAACTTATCAAAGTTAAAACGATGATTGGTTAATTGGAGGCCCATCTTGAAAGGCTTTGTCAAATGGTTTAACTCAGTGGCCTGGCAGCCCATGAAAAGCCTCGAATTTGGACCTGCTAGCCCTTGAAAAGCATTGACTACAAGATTTTATTTGATTTTGTTTTGTGCAAATTTTCTTTCCTTTGATAAGGTTTTGAGGTAAACCGGCGTCTATTGACCCGGACTGACTATACATCATTACGTCAACACGGTGTTTCTTAACTCGGTGTAGCTTTCAACTATTAGTTGTTTAGCACATACTCAATTATAAACCGGCTTTTCTTAGCCCGATCTGGCATTGACTATAAGTCACCAGGATGATCATCCGGAGTTTATCACAACCCGACATGGTTTTTTATGCACCAGTACACCTTGGTGGGAGTTATCAATACTCAATATTTGGGTTATCACCCTTACTACGCAAGTTGGTAAACCAACGATGTGATTCAATATCACAGGTATGATATATTTCATATTTCATTGTTTTACAGCCTTGGTTATAAAAACTCTGGTTTTGTATTGGATATCATAACCCGTCCGGCGGTAAACCGTCAGGACACATTTAAGTTTCTCAAATGTAGAAGGAAGGATTTTTATGAAAGTACTCAAGCATCTGAGCAGGCATAGCAACAATCATGATGGATTACACAGTGTCATGTAGCAGTGCACGATGGCAGAAGATCAAAGTATTTCAACTAGCTTATTACAAGGCGCTTTGATGCCCAAAAGAATAATTGTTTGTTGCTTATAATGCAATCTACGGAGATAAAGCTGGCTGCTGGATTATGATTCGTCACCAGGTTGACATGAAGTTGATGGATCATCTCGCGTCGGTTCACCCTCCTCCTCCCCACCCAGTGGCTGGAAGTCAATGGTGGCCCAATCAATCCCGGTTAAAGCTGGAAGATAGCTTCATCACTTATAAGATTGGACGGTTCAACGTCGGGGGCATAAGTGTGCTTACGGATTGACGGGATAAGATTTTGCGTTTCTTTCACAGCTGCATCAACCCGTTTGTTGTCCGTATCATAACTGGACCGATGGACGGACAAGTCAACCTCTTCGGCCAATTGGCTTGCCAACGGGCGCATCTCCTTTTTCAAGGCTTTGAGGGCTTCATTATCAAATTCTAACCCGTCTTCTTGTTGGCCAGGATAGCCCTTTGCGATAGCTGCTGGATCAAGATTAGCAATCCAAGCTTTGGCCCGAGTCAGTCCTGTTAAAGCGCGAGCCCTTGCAGCAGATCGCTTTACCTCTTCTATCTGGGCAGCGGTCATAGATAATTTGCCAACGTATCCTTGATCAAAGTTGGTGCCGTTTTATTGTATGAGGCCGCACATATGACTCGTTGAGCACCGGTATACAGTTGTTCTATCAATGTATAGGCTGCTTTCAACTTCATCCGCATATCCGAGCCCAGATGAGCAACACGACTACCTGCAACAGTTTAAGAATTTGATGTTAAACCGGCAACTTCAAAGATGTTTAAGAAACTTTCTTGCAAAGAGTACTTACCAAATATTGCAGAAGTCATAGCATTGACTTGATGCTTTAACCCAGTTAGCTCTTCCGCCACCGGTTTAAGAGCCGCCTCCGCATCTTCATCCCGCTTTAACAGAGTGGTTTTCTCATTTTCCCAGTCTGCCCGCTCGCTTTTGAAACCATCCTTTAATTGCTCCATGGCAGTTAAAGCGCCCTTCGATTCATCTTTGGCCTTGGAGGTTTCTGCTTGTTGGGACTTGATATTTTCTTGAAGATCGGCAATTTGGGAATCTTTATTGCTCAAGTCAGCCTGCAAAGCACAGATGATGAAGATGTTCATATTTTTTCTCAAAGTCCCAAGCACATAACAAATTATACACTTGGCACTTGGGGGCTAATGTGGATTGCTTCTTCTAAACCGATATTTTAAGTCCCAAGGCTCAATACAAGTTTTAATCTTGGCACTTGGGGGCTAATGCCTAATTGATCAGAAAAGTCAGAGGTGAAGGAATTCAACAAGGACAAGTTTTGCAAGAGAAAGTCCCGGTTCATCTTGAAGAGATAAACCGGCCCTTGGGGGCTACACAGTTGAAGTCTTTTTATCCAAAGTCCCGGTTCATCTTGAAGAGATAAACTGGCCCTTGGGGGCTACAATGGAGTTGCTATACAATACAAAGAAAGCTTTATAAAATGATTGAATAGAAGTTACCTCATAGCGCTCCTTCATCAAGTTGACTAAACCGGCCTCCTAATCACGACTTGTATACAAGCGGTTTAAGTATCCAGAATGGCTGTCTTGAGCACTAAGATGAGCATAACTTGAAAAGTCAGTTTTCCACTTGCCTTTGTCCAGAACAATAAATTCCTCCTTGGCACTGTGTTTTGATAAAGCAACAGGGTCGCGAGGAGTAGTGTGGCCGAAACCAGTAATCACCACATCATCAGTCTTGCCATCAACAATCTCATTTGTGTTGGACGGTTTGGCAGCGGCTCTTGCTGTACTTGGAGGATTAGCAGCTGGACTTGGTGAATTGGCAGTTGGTTTGGCGGATCAACATGAGGACTAGCCGGATTAACTTCTGGCGGATCAACGTAAGTGTCCTGACCTTGTGGCACAAGATCATCCATAGCAATGTCAGCGTCTCCACCAGCACCTTCTGAGGTCCTCTCCAGTTCAAACTCCTCAGTGGGAGCACTCGGTTTCACTTTTTTGCTGAGTCGGGCTTTGGCGCTGCAAAATAATAATCAGAGGTTAATATGGTAAACCGGTGCAAGAAAGCAAGGCTAAAATCATTATACTTACCCAGGGACAGTCTTGAGAGGAGGCATTTGTGTGGTTGATGAGTCGCCAGAGGATGAGTTGGAAGTTACCTGATAATTCGAGTCAGACGGATTAAGAGGGTATCAGAAGTAACCCACCAAGGGATAAGATTTGTTAGAATTACAAGAGACCTCTACACGGCGCTTCCGGATTGGGGTGTCTGGTAAACCGGAGGAAGTGACTTGGTGGACAACTTGTCTTGGGGTTGTCTGACGAGCTTGAGTCTTTGTGTCTTCAAAGAAAATTGTGGATCCAAATGAGTGAGAGGATGTGAACATTTCACTTTCCGGACTACGCGACAGAGTTTTCGTACTGGCACAAGATCGGAATTGGAGGAAAGGGAGATTACCTCTACGTGGTCAGCACGGCTGGCTTCCGCGTCATCCTGATAATGGTCGTTGTCAATAAGATGTATAAAAAATGAACCAAGGGACTCAAGTTCTACCTCTGGTTCCGAGTCATCAACATCTTCCGGCGGATCAGAGGACTCGGCGGTTTTCTTCTTTGCTGGCCCCTTTGTGGCCTTGCTCTTAGCACGAGGAGCTCTCACCGGTTTGTCTTGTGGTTTTGCCGGTTTGTCTTGAGTTTTCCTCTTCCAGAATGGATCTTTGGCCTGTAAAATAAACAAAGGGCTATCAGAAAAATGTTAAAGGGGAGACGGATTAAAAAGCAGAAAGATAAATTCTTACATCTGGCGGTTTGTTGGAGGCATAAAATGGAGGCAGCCCAGTCTTGATGCACTCAGATATCGGTTCATCTAGCATCTTTTTGACAGACTCAGTGATTTCATCATCATTCATCTGTATTTCAGTGTGCCGTTGAGGGTCTTTGACATTCCCAGTATATTCATGCATTAATCTGGTGCGACGGCTTAAGGGCAGGATACCCCATGAAACCCAGCAACGGACAAGGTCAATGCCGATTAAACCGTTTGCTAGAAGAGACCGGAGCTTAGCAAGCTGTGGTGCCTATGTTTGTCATTCTTTGGCGATGGCTTGAGGCGATGGATGTCCATTCTTTGAGTCGATAAGCACAGTAACCCGGCAGAGGATTTTCATCAGCAGGAGTAGTGTTCCGACAGTAGAACCATGTTTGATTCCAATCCTTGGGGTGGCTGTGATGTTTGGCATGAGGAAAATTGACTTATTTCCTTTTTTGAATCGACACTCCGCCAAGTTCAGTATTGGGGCCGTCAGAAAATTCGGTATGGCAATTCAAGTGGAAGAAATCTCTGAAAAGTTCAACAGACGGTTCTTCTTGCAGATAAACTTCACAGAACACTTGAAAATTGCAAATGTTGGACACAGAGTTCGGTCCAATGTCTTGAGGGTGGAGTTGGAAATTGGCAAGTACATCACGAATTTTTTTTGATCTGTGAGGGCTAAACCCTCGGTCCAGATGCTGCATAAATACAACTACCTCTCCATCTTGAGGCTCATGGGGATTTTCAGTACCATGGACTCTCCAATGAATAACCTCCTTCTTTGCTAAAGCGCCAGTTACCACATACCCAGTAAGTTGCTCTTCTGCAATCCGGGAAGGAACCCAATTGCAAGAGGAGAACTGTTTGGCCATTTTTTGATGATAAACTGTAAAGTAAGTTCATGGTTCAAGATTGATACGCATAAACTGGTGTCAAACCGGAGAATTTAATCATAGCATGTGTGCATGTTAAACCGGATATGGATGTTCAAGAAAAGATGGCGGTTTACGTGAGGGCTAATGGTACCTGGTGGATTATCATTTTCTACAGGTTAAACCGCCTACAGTGGTATGGATGAAAACAAATCTGAAAATTGCTAAGTGCTACACGAACAGATTTCACAAGCTAAGGATTATCATTATGGATCTAGCATAGTTCAAGAAAAGGAAAAATATCAAATCCCTAAAATGGCGACAGCAGAACAAAAAGGATCCAGATGGGGTCTATTCGGAGTCGAAAGGATACTACGGGGAGGTGAAATAAACTACAGCTTCGGCCGCAAAGGAAAGATGTCAAGCTTATCGAGATTCGATGAGACAGTAAGGTCGAAACAACAAACGCGGACAAACATTGATGAACACGGATGAACACCAAAACCCTAATGCAGATCTATGGTTGAGGGAAGGAGGCTTACCGGATTCACAGGAGTGGCGGAGAAGTGCCGCGGATCTACGCACGTTCGAGGTTGATCGCGGCGAGGATGATCAATACTGAAGGTCGAGGGCGGCGACGGAGCTTTCAGGCTTGAGCGTCGAGAGGAAGAAGAAGAAGCGTGGAAGGGGAAAAGGGAAAGACCCCTGGGCCTATTTATAAGGCGAATGGATAAGAAGGCAAGCGCGGGGATCGAGGAGCTCGAAGCAGAAAATGGGGCACAGCTGTTGCCTCCATCTTTGGAAATTAATAAAGGAAGGTATTTATGAGTTTTTTACGCAGATGACGTCATGACGATTTGCTGCAATTTTGGAAGATGACGTCATGGCCGTTTACCAAGCTCACATGGAGAAGATGTCATGGAGGTTTACAAGGATCATAGGAAGATGTTCAGGGAATTTTTTCTAAGTATTGAAGATTGACATGAATAGGTTCAAATCAATCTGGGGCCTAATGTTGGGGATATAACTACTGAGTGTAAACCGCCCAGGAGGGGCCAGTTTACGCTCATCTATATTGAACCCCATGAAGACAAGGAATATGATGCTCTACTATTAAAGCTTAGAGGCCCAGAGCCCAATGGCGGATTAGGGCCCATAGTAGTAAACCGCCATAGATGTATAACTTGTATTGTATGTTAGGGAAAGGAAGAGACTGAGCCGGACACTTGTATGAGCTGGCCTCGGGATTCTGTAAACCGGCCAGGCGTCAACCTGTGTATATAAAGGGACGACCCGGTGGCGGTTCAGGGACAAGAAACAACAGCTCGATAGATAGGTAAAGCAGATTCGCTCCCTGCTCATCGAGAGAAATCAATCCCACAACAACTGGATCGTAGGCTTTTACCTTCACTGCAAGGGGCCGAACCAGTATAAACTACCTGTGTCCCTTGTTCCGGTTTAACCCCTTTAAGCTAATCTCGTTGCGATGGCTCCACGACTAAGTCCTTCCACTAGGACATCTGACGTTAATTCCACAACACTATGGATTGAGTAAGATCCCTCAAGTAAATTGTCATCGGTGCAAGCAATAAAAATTGCTCTCTAAATATGTATGATCTATTAGTGTGAAGAAAATAAGCTTTAGATGAACTTGTGATATGGAATAAATAAAAGAGACGGACTGCATAATAAAGGTCCTTATCATAAGTGGCAATATAAAGTGACATTCTTTTGCATTAAGATTTTGTGCATCCAACCATAAAAGCGCATGACAACCTCTGCTTCCCTCTGCGAAGGGTCTATCTTTTTTTACCTTCACACAAGAGTCATGGTGATCTTCACCTTTCCTTTTTACACTTTTATCCTTTGGAAAGCACTATGTGTTGGAGAGATCCGGATATATATATACATATATCCACTCGGATGTAGGTTTTCATAAAGTATTATTATTGACATTACCCTTGAGGTAAAAAGTTGGCAGGCGAAACTATAAGCCCCTATCTTTCTCTGTGTCTAATTGAAGCTTTGTTCCCATAAGTATCGCGTGAGTGTTAGCATTGTGAAAGACTGAATGATAGTTGAATATGTGGACTTGCTGAAAGGCTCTTATATTGACTCTTTTCGATGTTATGATAATTTGCAATTGCTTCGATGACTGAGATCATAGTTTGTTAGTTTTCAATGAAGTTCGGATTCATACTTTACCTTGTGAATGGACTGTTACTTACCATAAGAAATTATATGACAATATATGTTGCTGTTCTAAAGATGATCATGATGCCCTCATGCTCGTATTTTATTTTATGAACACCTCTATCTCTAAACATGTGGACATATTTTTCGATATCGGCTTTCGCTTGAGGACAAGTGAGGTCTAAGCTTGGGGGAGTTGATACGTCCATTTTGCATCATGCTTTCATATCAATATTTGTCGCATTATGGGCTATTATTACACATTATATCACAATACTTATGCCTTTTCTCTTTTATTTTATAAGCTTTACATGAAGAGGGAGAATGCCGGTAGCTGGAATTCTGGACTGGAAAAGGAGAAAATATTAAAGACCTATTCTGCACAACTCCAAAAGTCCTGAAACGTTACGGAGATCAGTTTTGGAATATATAAAAAATATTGGGCAAAGAAAGCACCAAAGGAAGGCCACCGGTTAGCCATGAGGGTGGAGGGCGTGCCCCCTACCTTATGGGCCCCCTGGCAGGCCCTCGACTCCCACCTTCTGCCATATGGTGTATTTTACCCTGGAAAAAATCAGAGAGAAGCTTTCGGGACGAAGCGCCGCCATCTCGAGGCGGAACCTGGGCAGGACCAATCTAGGGCTCCGGCGGAGCTATTCTGCCGGGGAAACATCCCTCCGGGAGGGGGAAATCACCGCCATCGTCATCAGCATCGATCCTCTCATTGAGAGGGGGTCAATTTCCATCAACATCTTCACCAACACCATCTCCTCTCAAACCCTAGTTCATCTCTTGTATCCGATCTTTGTCTCAAAACCTCAGATTGGTACCTGTGGGTTGCTAGTAGTGTTGATTACTCCTTGTAGTTGATGCTAGTTGGTTTATTCGGTGGAAGATCATATGTTCAGATCCTTAATGCTTATTAATACTCCTCTGATTATGAACATGAATATGCTTTGTGAGTAGTTACATTTGTTCCCGAGGACATGGGAGAAGTCTTGTTATAAGTAATCATGTGAATTTGGTATTCGGTCGATATTATGATGAGATGTATGTTGTCTCTCCTCTAGTGGTGTTATGTGAACGTCTACTACATGAAACTTTACCATGATTTGGGCCTAGGGGAAGGCATTGGGAATTAATAAGTAGATGATGGGTTGCTATAGTGACAGAAGCTTAAATCCTAGTTTATGCGTTGCTTCATAAGGGGCTGATTTGGATCCATATGTTTCATGCTATGGTTAGGTTTACCTTAATTCTTCTCTCGTAGTTGCGAATGCTTGCAAGAGGGGTTAATCATAAGTGGGAGGCTTGTCCAAGGAAGGACATCACCCAAGCACCGGTCCACCCACATATCAAATTATCAAAGTAACGAACGCGAATCATATGAGCATGATGAAAACTAGCTTGACAATAATTCCCATGTGTCCTCGGGAGCGCTTTGCTTTATATAAGAGTTCGTCCATGCTTGTCCTTTGCTACAAAAAGGATTGGGCCACCTTGTTGCACCTTGTTTACTTTTGTTACTCGTTACCCGTTATGAATTACCTTATCACAAAACTATTTCTTACCGATAATTTCAGTGCTTGCAGAGAATACCTTACTGAAAACCGCTTGTCATTTCCTTCTGCTCCTCGTTGGATTCGACACTCTTACTTATCGAAAGGACTATGGTAGATCCCCTATACTTGTGGGTCATCAGGGGCGGAGGTGCGACGATGTGCTCGATGAAGTAGACCTAGTGAGGTGGGAGACGGTGTCGGTGAAGCGCACCTCATGCGGTTGAAGTCGGTGTCTATGAGGCATGTCGGTTACAGCGGCCGGCATTGTCGGTGGACCACCCGGTGCGGTGGACGAGGGCGTAGACGAGGTAGCTCTAGTGCGGTGGTGAAGCGCGATCGTCGTCTTCATCGTCGTCATCCAACACATAGGTGGGGAAAGAGACGAGACGAGGGGTGATTTGAACTTTGCTTGGGTTGGCGGCAAATTAGGCATTTGAGTGCTCTGGGCGACGAAGGGGATGGTGGAGAAGGGCTGGAATTGGGGCGGCCAGATATTTCAATCCAAAACGTGGAAGCGCGAACTTATTTTGTCGTTATTCTTTTTTTGGGGAAGGCGGGGGTGGGGGGGAGGGAGGGGTGGCTTGGTGCTAGCGTCCGTATGACACACGCGACCCCCACGACACGGCCCTGGTCTGCCTGGTGCGCCTACATTTGAGAATCGAAACGAATCTTCTTTCATTTGCAAATGGATCTATATGTATTACCATGCCCGTGTTTTCCTTGCGAATAATTAGTCATTCGAAATGAGATACTATAAATTAATTAATGAGGATTTACTTGAATTAGAGTGTGTGTCACATAATGATCTCCAATTCTAACGTGGATTTCACATTTCAAGGTATCCACGCTACTTTTTAATACAAATTCATATGTATAAGATGAACATCATGGTAGTGAGCAAACTTTGGATGGATTCAAACATATGACCTACAAAATAGCACAACAATCGAGACAATGTCAACTTTTCCAACCTACTATGGCACGAATTTGAAATAATTACGGAAGCCATATGCATGGTCCTCAATTCAAATCTTACAATGTACACTAAATTGAAACGTCGATATTAAGTCTCGTACTATCTACATACAAATGTTGTTTTAGCCCCACCCCCTCGGCACACACACTACATACTTCCTGTATCAATCAATCTTCCTCTCCTAACCAACTTAGAAAGCTATCGGTTTCTAACACACATTCATTCTTTCTCTCCATGTTTTGATCTCTAACTCTCTCAACTACACAACCCCCCTTTTCCACTCTGTTACCAAATGTATCTCTCTCACACACCCGCCATTGCACTCCATGCCGAGCTCTCTCTCTCGTCCCTCCCTCCCACCCTCTCTTGCTAGATATATGCATTGCCTATCTAGACCCCCCTCTCACGCGAAAGCACACACATTATCTATCTAGGTCACTCTCTCAAGACTGTCTCACTCTTTCTTTCGCACGGTGGCCCACACTCGCTCAATCTTGCTCTTTATCTAAGTCTCGATTAACCTCTCTTTCTCTCTCACACAAATGATATATCTCCCTGTTTGGGCCTCGATCGACACACTTTGTACTCTCTCACGCAAATTGTCTATCTAGGTCAGTCCATCCAAGCCGCCCCCACTCTTTCGACCTCATGGAAGGCCATGCTCTCTCAATCTCTCTCTCTCTATATATACACACACACACACACACACACACACACACACACACACACACACACACACACACACACACACACACACACACATATATATATATATATATATATATATATATATATATGTATGTATGTCTCGATTAACCTTGCTCTTTCTCAGACACAAACGATATATCTCCATGTTTGAGCCCAATTCTACATATTCATATTGTATACTCTCTCACGCACATTGTCTATCTAGGTCACTCTCTCCAACCAGTCTCACTCTTTCGATCGCATGACGACCCACACTCACTCAATCTCTCTCCCTTTATCTATGTAATCGATTGACCTTGCTTTCTCCCACGCACAAAATATATCTACATGTCTGTGACTGGACCATCTCTCAAGCTCTATCTTACAACCCTCACCCTTCCCAAAAGCTCAATTGGACAATATCTCTCCAGCCGATATATATCTTTTCAACGAATGCCGGACCACACTCACTTTGTCTCTCTATCCATCCATGTCTCGATTGACCTCGCTTTCTCACGCCGTATCTACCACACATTGAAGATACCTCTCCATCCCTCGCAGAGCCGGAGCTATTTACATTGCGAGGGGGACTCCAACCATGGACTAATTTGTGAAGGAATTTATTCCAGAGGGTTTATATTATATTTTCATAGCATTCAGCCCACAACTACTCCAAACACCATTGCAACCCCCGCACCTCCCCCAATTGATTTCCATCTGGCTCGGTCACCGCTCTCTCGCACGTCCTTTCTCACCTTCCACGCCGCACCATGGTATTTTTGCAAAAATCTCTGTTGTTCTCTTTAATGATTAAAAATAAGCTACAAAAGTACACATCGATAGTCCACCTGTAATGGAACAAATTTTGACCCACAAATTAAAGTGCTACAAACCACACACCGATGGGCCCACCTATCATGGAACAAATTTGGACCCATATATAAATTATAAATTAAAAATGAAAAAGGACGAGGATCGAACATGCGACCAGGGCCTTCAAGCCGCACGTCAATAGGCAACATTTGTTGTACCCCCCTTTGTTGATATAATGTTTTTATATTACCACAACTTATTTAGCGGATAACAGTACATTAGTGGGACCGGCTCGTTAGCACGTACTATTCGCCTTCACTTACTGATGGGTTCCATGTCTCTCTCTCTCTCTCTCTCTCTCTCTCTCTCTCCTCCCCTTCTACGTTTAGACGCACTAGCAAACACGAAGAACGCGCGGGCGATATTGCCGTTGACCATATCTGGATGCGTTCACAAGTTACGGCACCAGTTTCATGTACTAGTAGCAGTAGTATTATACATGTAACAAGTTTAGGAATAAAAGTGACCATGACGGACAAGTTAGGCTAGTTGTAGTACTATTTATCTACTACTTCGTAATAATTAAATGTGTGGATAAATAGATGTATCGCCTAGTGCTCGAACAAGGGGACTGGTCGCGCCCTACATGTATTTGGAATTGACTTCCCTAAAAAAATATTTGGAATTATCATGGTATTTAATATGAAATGTTTTCGACGAGAAGGAATTCATGTGGCTTGATGACGCTTTATATTTAATTTGATACGGCTCTGGCAGAACATTCAATCGATCAAACCATAGATTTCATTTAGTCTGACTCCGACTTTACATTCATACGACGATCGAACTAAAATAAACGGAAATGATAAATCCCAAACGTTTGGATTTTAGCATGGCAATCTGAACTTTTTTCATGGCAAATTTAGATTACGCAGCGGCGGCAGGGGCGTCTTGCGATGGGAAGCGGCTCCTCTGTCGTGCTCTGTGTGTCGTGGGGCCACTGGCCGATGGTGAGAGTGGCGTCTTGCGCCATTGTTGGCGTACTCCTGGATGTTGGCCCTAGCTTCAAGGAAGGCTAGAATATTCTGGACTTCGGTCTCCAGGAGCGAGTCAACTGGCGGGAGGAGGTGACTGGCGTTGGTGCAAGGAAGCGGTCGATGGCGGCGATCCATGCCGCTGAGGGGGCACTGGCACCAACGCAGGGACAAGCGCTGGCAACGGCTCGGCAGACACATTCGTGTGCATGGGCACCGGCACTGGTGCGCACGTCAGTGCACGCGCAGGCGCATGCACTGGTAGGTGCACGAGCGCGTGAAAGTCGGCGGGGACCTCGTGAAACCCCGTGGCATCAAGCTTGGAGACAATGTGCGGCTCCCAGCCCATCAATGCCACGGGGATGGGTGCTGGCGCAGTCGGGGCGACGGGAGCCGGCACGGGAGCGACGACAGGCGCGACCTCTTCCCGCAAGGCCAGTTCAAGGTTGTCCCAAAGCGCCTTATGTTCTTGAGACTCTAGTTGGGTGTCTTCCTCAGGAAACTGGAAGACTAAGGGCATACCATCATGATGCGGCATGGCGTATGGTTAGGTCATGCTGGTTGGAGGTAGATGACAGGGTAATCAGATAGGAAGAGAGAAGATTGTAGCGATACTGGGTAGTGCGGGGGTGGTTTTAAACTGCGGCACCGACGCCATTAAAAGTGGGGGCAGTTGGAGTGAAGGTGGGCTGTGGAGCCTGGTCAAAGGGCTCGCCTCCCGGTGAACCTGCACAGCAGCTTGCTCGCACGCCTCCCGATCAGCCGGCGCAGCGGTCTGCTCGCACGCCTTCCGTCGACTCACACGCTTGTTCAGACGGAACCTGCCGATGAGAAGTGGGACTTGTGGTGGCATGTAAATGCCCACGGTTTGAATAGTGAAAGCGTTCGTGTTAACGTGATAGGTCTTTGTTCCAAAATACCTTGGCTCTTCATTTGTGCAACTTTTCTTAAGCAGCTTATCTCAAATTGTACAAAAAAAATTATGACAACATATTTGTGCCATATCATGAGACCATGCTCAGTTTCATGAATTTAGGTCACTTTTTGATTTTCTGAAATTTAAAATCCAGTATTCGAAACAATATCATAAACTGCATCATTCAATAAATTTTCAAGCGATACATCTTTATTGTTGTAGATGTTAATATTTCTTAAGAAAGGATGTGGTCAAACATTTTTCTTAGTTAGACTTCAGACAAGTTATATATGAAGAGTAAAAGGATAATCCCTCTGTAATAGTGCATTGCCTCATATATTAACTCAATTACTAGGCACGAACAAACAAGGCTCAATTCTGTGCTTGTCCTGGTGTAGTACTCCTATTAGTACTAGGCAATGGAGTTGACGGGTGACCTTGGGTAGCAGCAATCGAGGGAATTGAACCGTGCTCGGCACGGTAGGTAACGTTGTCTAGTTACTAAAGCATCCCTCCATTGTTCATCGGTAGTCATTATGGACCGGGGATATGAGGGGAATTTCCTAGGGCTGGAATTTTGGCCGCCTGATATTTTGACTTGAAACACGGAGGCTCGAGTGGTTGGGGTTGGCTAATGTGTGTACTACGCACGCCACTAGAAGGACACGAGCCCAATTTTTTTTTTAGGATCAGCACGAGCCCGTTTTTTTCTTTTTTGAGGATCAACACGAGCTCGGGTCTGGCTTGTACATTGTTGGGTCCTACCATTCGAGAATACGAAATTATCTTTAAATTGCCGAACGAATCTGTATGTATTACAATGCCCATATTTTCCTTGCAAATTACTGGTCATTCCGAAAGGCACGTTAATTGATTTATGACGAGTTCTTGAATTAAAGGGCTCATTATTGCTCTTCATGTTTCGATCTCCATTTTTGTCATTCCCGCCCTCACACTCTCAGCAAGTGTATTTCTCACACACAACCTCGTCGTGCCCTCCATGACAAACGCTCCCTCTCTCTCTCAACACATGTGTTGCCTTCGTAAAACACTTCACCGTGCACGCACACACAAAGTCTATCTAGCTCACTCTCTCGGTAACTATTTCCCTCCAGCCCTCACCACAGCTTCGCTGCATGATATCTCGGTGTATTGTCTTTAATATTCGAGTGTACGCTAGGCCACACTCCCTCAATCTCTCCCACTATAAATGACTCGATTGACCTCGCCTTTTCACATCGTCTCTATCACACATAGGTGCTCGCACTACACCTCTTGCATAGGCGGAGCTATGTAGATTGTCGGGGGTTAACCCCTCGACCTTAGATAAAATTGTGAAGCTCTGTTTAGGATTGTTTAGATTATAATATTTGAACATTATATTTGTCCCCTCCCTCCCAAACACCGATTGGTTGTGCACCCCCCTCCCGGGAGAATATCATGTGCCCCCACACCTTAGATGCTATATGATGATACGAGTTGCTTGGACGTTGTAGATCTGAGATATAGCAGCTCACAAGATGTCTTAATATTTTTACAGGAAACCTTAATGAGTTTGAGAATTGCACACAATTTGTACAAAAACTACTTAGATGCTCTTGGATCCCATATCCAACGACCTTGAAGCTCGTATCACCGTAGCATCTAATATGAAGAAGGACCTCATATTCTCCTGTATGTAAGAATATCATGTGCTACCACACCTTAGATGCTTTGGAGATACAAGCTCTTCGTAGCTGTTGGATCTGTGATCCAACAACTCCTTGGTGGTTCGAATGTTTTTGCAGAAAAGCCCCCAAAGAGTTCGGCCACTGCTTACAAGCACAAAGACTGCTCAGATGCCATTGGATCTCAGACTGAATGACCTTAAAGCTCGTATCACCGTAGCATCCAGGCTGCGAGAGCAACTGATGTTTTCTCGCATGGGAGAATATGAGGTGCTCCCGCACCATAGGTTCTATGGTGATACGAGTTCCCAGAGATCTAATGGCTCACAGTAGGAGGTTTGAATGTTTTTGCAATATAGGCCTCAAAGAATTTGGGATTTGCATAGAAAGTACAAGTACTATGCATGTGACATCAGATCATACGACCTAGATGCTCGTATCACCATAGTGGCTAATTAAGCTACGGGGAGCACCTAATATGAGCTACTGGGAGCCGTTGGATCCAAGATGCAGTGGCACACACGAGGCCTGAATGTTTTATTTGTAAAGAAAACCTTGGCGAGTTTGGAAATTGTGCATAATTACAAAGACTACTCCCAAGCCATTGGATCTCAGATCCAACGACGTAAAAACTCGTATCACCATAGCATCTAGGCTGCGGGGTGGATGTGATATTCTATGCCGGTTTCATTTTTGTTCCTAAACTTGCAAAATATCTGCAATTTGTGCCATTAATTGTCTAACCGCACAAAGTGTTTGTGCAAAAAAAACCATCCTACACTGAAATACCGGAACAACACATGGGGGTCCCACTTGTCATTGATCAAATTTGGACCTAAAACTAACAAATCTTGTCGGGTTTCAGGCTCCGCAGACCCAAGAAAGGTTCGAACTCAGGGGTGTGTGTGAAGAACTCAACCTCTCAAGGCGATCGACCCGCTGCTCTCACGACCTAGCTCAATGAACAAGAAGGAAATGGACACGACAGTTTACCCAGGTTCTGACCACCTTGCAGTGTAAAACCCTGCTCCTGCTTTGTGGTGGATTAGCCCCGCGGGGGGCTGAGGATGAACTAGTACAATGGGGAGAACAGCCTCAGGAGGCTTGTTCTTGTGATGAGCTCTTGAGGATTCGATGAGTCGATGTCGGCGTTCTGGGAACGGGGTCCCTAGACTTGCCTGCCTGTGGCCCACGACGTGGCTCCACCAGTGGCCCAGTACGACCCGTCTTAGTCAACTAACACTCAAGACCCTCGCGAGGGGAAAAGCCTCGTGGGGCGGACGACACAAGGCCTCCTCAGGAGCGGCCTCACCAGGCAGGCTCGCGAAGGGGCGGAGAGATCAAGGCAAGGGTTACCTCATGAGGTTCCTGTGACGCAAGCCATGACGACCAAGGCCAGGCGGGCGCCAGCGCGTGCAGTGTCCTAATTTCCCCTTTGGTGCTAAGGGGGCAAGCATAGGCGCGGAGTACTGAGGCATCAGGCAAAGGTTTCCATGTCGGTGCAACAAGACCAAGACCAGCAGGACGGCAAGACGGAGGTCACTGTGGAGCCCAAGACGGCGTCACCACCAGCGCCTTTGACACACGAAGACCACCTTTAGTCAGGATAGCTTGTACTAGCTGTCCCCTTTCAAATTGGCCGTTGTTGGATCCCTTCCCGCTCAATATTTGGGAAGAGGACCAGGGCCTCTATAAATAGGACTAGCCACCACAATATAAGAGGACGGGACCAACTCAGTTCATCTTCACATCCACCAAGCACAAGAACACCTCTCCTTAGGAGGTTGTTCTTCCCCTGTAACTGTTCATCATCAGCCCAAGAGGCAATCCACCACCACCACACTAGAGTAGGGTATTACACCATAATGGTGGCCCGAACCAGTATAAATCTTGTGTCTCTTATGTTGTGAGTTGATCGAGCTAAGCCTAGAGACCGCGGTGAGGCTGAGGGCGAGATTCGGTAGGGGGAAATCTTCGTGCGCACCCCAGTGTTCGAACCTCAAGGGTTTTACCGAACCCTAAATCCAACATTTGCCGCGCCAAGTAGGGGTGCGCCGAAGTCTTCCTTCTGCTGATTTGCATCCCATTGCATCGTCGGATCCATGTCTGACGCCCGCCGAGCCCGCGCTGAGCGTTGGGCCACTCTCGCCGCACGCGTCGCCCAGATGGCTCCTGTCGGCGGACCTCCACGTCGTTCTCCATCGCGTGCCACCAACGCCGCCACCGGCCCAGCGGGGAACATGCAGCAAGTATCCTCGCTGCACCCCTCGGTGCGGCGGGACGGCCGCACCGCCACTCCGTCGCTGACCCCAGCCGGTTCGTCGTCCCATGCTCGTCGCACCCCCACGGACGCGCAGGCCGTGCTGCTTATGGCGCGCGAGCTCTTGTGTTACCGCCCCGTCGACGACCTCTACGAGGAATGGCTCGCTCGCATCACTGAGCTCGTCACTGCCATAGGGGGCTCTCCCGTGTCGTCCCTCTCGTTGCCTTGCCCTCTGCCAGGTATGGGCGACGTGGCTCATGGAGCGCCTCCACCACCTCTGCCCCAAGACGGTGCCCTGGCGTCAAGGCGCGCGACCCCTGGGCATGACCCACCACGTCCGGCGCCCGCGCGAGAAGAAGGAAGCTGTCAAGAAATCCCTCGGCCTCAAGAAGCCGCCCCCATGCTCCCTGCACCGGCACGACAAGAGCGCGTACTACCTATGGCAGCGGTACGCAGGTACCATCAAGAGCAAGCTCTGCGTCAGCAAAGGGCCCCGGTGACCACAGCAGGCTGCCGCGCCTTCACCCCCGAGCTGCGTAGTGTCGCCTGGCCAGGCAAGTTCAAGCCGGACCTACCTCCTTGCTATGATGGCACCCCCAACCCCACGGAGTTCTTGCAGCTCTACGAGCTGAGCATCGAGGCGGCCAACGGCGATGAGAAAGTCATGGCGAATTGGTTTCCCATGGCACTCAAGGACGGTGCCTGCTCGTGGCTCCTGAACCTGCCTCCCGGCTCGATCTCCTCCCGAGACAACATGCGTAGCTGCTTCATCGCCAACTTCCAGGGCACTTGCGACCGCCCTCAGCCGCGGTTGACCTGCGCCGCATCAGGCAGCAGCCTAGGGAGACCCTACAAAAATACATCCAGCGCTTCAACAGCGTCCGCCTCAAGATCCCCAAGGTGACAGACGAGGCCATCATCTCAGCATTCTCTGATGGCGTCCGTGATGTCAAGATGAAGGAGGAGCTCGCCATCCACGAGGAGTTGTGCACATCCCTGGAGCTGTTCAACCTGGCGACCAAGTGCGCAAGAGTTGAGGAGGGACGCCTCTCCCTCCTTGAGCTCCCCGCTGCCGACCGGGAAGAAAAGAAGACCAAGGCCAAGGACGTGAAGGGCAAGGGAGTGGCTGTGCTCGCGGCAGAACCAGACACGAAGCACGGCTGGGACTAGCCGGAGTCGTCCAAGGGCAGCCAACCGTTCTGCGCCTACCACAACCTCCACACCCACAACACCAACGATTTCCAGGAGCTTAGGCCCATTCGAGAAGGGTGCTTTAGTCGATGCCCCAAGCGCAATGACCGGGGCTACGACCGAGGAGGAGGACATGGCGGAGGACGATGGGATGACCGTGACCCTCGCCAGGAGTGGCGTGACCAACCTCATGAGGATCGCTGACAGGACCAGCCTCGCGAGGGCGCCTGGAGGGATCAGCCTCACGAGGACCGCACCCAGGGGAATGTAGGCCTTCCTCCGCTGCCGCCGCCGCCAAGAAGGAATGACGACCATCATCAGGACGAGGGGGCTGGGGGCTTTCAGGAGCCACGTGCTATCGCTTGCATCTTGGGCGGGGCTCAGGCCCAGCCTCTCAGCGTATCTTCAAGCAGTTTGCTCACGAGGTGAACGCGGCCCTCCCCAGGCTCGAGGCCACGCGCCCGCTCAGGTGGTCCAAGTGCGCCATCACCTTCAACTCGGCAGATCAACTCAAGTGCGCGGCTACTGCTGGCGTTGTCCCGATGCTCTGTTCACCCGTCATCAGCAACGTGCAAGTCACCAAGACCCTCATCGATGGTGGCGCAGGGCTTAGTGTCCTATCCATTGAGATGTTCGATGACCTTCAAGTGCCATACGACTAGCTTCAGCCCACCAAGCCCTTCTCAGGAGTTACCGACGGTTCCACCACCCCGATAGGGCAGGTCTGCCTCCCTGTCACCTTCGGACAGCACGATAACTACCGCACCGAGTTCATCGACTTCGACGTCGCCCACATCCACCTACCGTACAATGCCATCCTCGGGTATCCAGCCCTGGCCAAGTTCATGGCAGTGACCCACCACGGCTACAACGTCCTCAAGATGCCAGGAAGCAGCGGAATCATCATGGTCCCCTGCGAAGAGAGAGATGCGGTGTGCTCCCTCGAGCGTGCCTTCCAAGCCGCAGTAATCGAGAACCTGGACAGCAAGGGCGAGAACCCTCTTGAGGCCATCCCCAAGAAGAAGAAGCAACCGCTCCGAACAGGGCCTCAGAAGGTCGGCACCTCGGGTGGTGCCGCATCAGGATCATCGCCCATGCTTGGGGTGCCTCCTTCCATCGCATAGGAAGGCGCGCCTGGCGTCCTCCTTGGGCAGGGCTCGGGGGCTCTCTCTTGGAGGGCCTCATACCTCGCCAACATCATGAGCGAGGCGCTTGGGCACCACTTGGAGGCGTGCTTTGTGGCACGTTTCCCTCAGGAAGATACAGGGCGTGGAAAGCCCAACGTTCAGGAGTTCATTGCCAAGACCACTCAGGAGCTTCAAGCGAGGGCGTCTTGCTGGCGATCGCCGCTTCGCTGGCGAGCTCCCCATCCAGCGGCGATGGTGGGCTGCGGCGTCTCGTCGGCGTCGAGGCTCAACCGAGCCGCATCTTAGGAGCGCTCTGGCCTTCGCGCATGGGATGCTGCGAGGGTCCACCGCATAGCTACGTTCGCATGCCTTTCAGCCTGCCGAACATGGCTGCCACCTATCAACGTCACCTGCGGAGCATCCTGGCTGCACAGGAGGCCAGGCACCATGCGATCCTAGCAGAGATGGAGATGGTCCTCAAGGAACCACCTGGACCCCCAGAGCCCCCTGAGGCTTAGGGCCCTGGTGGCTCGTGAGGATCGGCCCCTTCACCGCGCATCTTCAGCTGCCCCAACACCCCCTCTACAACGGAACCAGGTGACATCTCCCGAGTTCATTTCAGCTGGGAGTGCCCTCAGGGCTGCATCATTCCCAGGCCGCATGGGTTCGTCCCGCGGCATGTATCTCTTTTTATGTCTTTGGCTTACCTTGCTGGGGATGCCCCTCGGGCTGCATCATCCCCAAGCCGCTTGGGTCTGACCCAGTGGCGTGTATCCAATCTGCATTTACCTAAGCTGATTGCCTTTCATGCTTAATCTACCTATGTTATCACCTGCTCGATTGCCACCTACCACGGGTCCCTCCCTCTCTCATGCAATTTGCTTGCGCGTTAAAAGGGGGGCTCTTGAGCATCGCGACTCAGGAGCTCTTACTGGCTCTCCAGCCCTCACCCCCTAGCCTTGACCACGGCATCGCGACCTGGCATACCAGTGGCAGCTGAGCTCGCTCGAGGGCCGAGACCTGAGGACGCAGAGCATTTCTACCTAACTGTCTCGCAGGAACACACAACTGTCAAAGACCCAAGACTAGGCGAAACCGCCTTGAGGTAGGGCCTCGCGAGTCCTGCGCTGGCTCACGAGTGCCCAGACACACCTCGTCTAGCCCTACCGTGCAAGCCACGTGTCAGGGCGGGGCTGTACACGCCCCGGGAGCTCTCCGCAGTAGGGAGTCCCCCTCCCACGCAGCAGTGGAAGCACCATGCTCCGCGCTGGTCGACGACACTACCGAGGAGCGGCTATGCCCGTACACATACGAAAGCACTATGCTCCGCGCTGGTGATAAACAACTGAGGGTGGCCCACGGCCATATCAACCTTAGGGATCCCCAGAGCTCAGTTTCTGGCCTCATCGCAACACCTCCCCTCGGGAGCATCGCGTGAGGGGGCTGGGCACGGGGGCTGCGCCCAGGTCACGCCCGAGCGTACGCCACCCAGCCAGGTCCTCCGGACCTGGTCGTCGCGCGCCCCCTGAAGCGGAGCCATGGTATGAAGGTCATTTGAACGTCAAGGGGGACTCCTGAGCTTCGCGACTCAGGAGCCTAACTGGTCACGTGGACCCTCACTCCTTGGTCCCGTCCTGGTGATCCGGTCGGGGCCAACGGCGGTTGAGGTATGTGTTGGGCCGGGCTCTGCCGATGTAGAATGCTAGATCTACCCCTACGTTCCCTTCCTATAAGCTGTTTCCGCGTCAAGGGGGACTCCTGAGCATCATGACTCAGGAGCCTAACTGGTCACGTAGCCCCTCACTCCTTGGTCCCGTCCTGGTGATCTGGTCGTGGCCAACGGCGGCTGAGGTATGCGCAGGGCCAGGCCCTACCGACGTAGAATGTAAAGCAAATAGGAAGAAAACTGCAAAATCTGGAAGAAAATATTACAAACAATAATTGTCTTCACAATACTAGACGCAAGTTTAAACGCCTCCATGAGGCATGGTGCACATTGCAGGAATTAAGCAGGAAAGAAGTCATAAGTAAGTCATCCTTCGACACCGCCATCGCCCGCCAGGGACTCCACTCCCGTGGTGGCGTCGCCTTCACCTGTACCACCACCCGAGGCCGCAGGATCAACAACACTGCCTACCATGGGCGCAGGATTGAAGGCGCGGAACTTCTCCAGCAAGGCCTCCACCTGGCCCTTCACGGCTTCAGCAGCAGCGGCGTAGCACTCGCCGTCCACAGGCTCCAGCAGCTCGTCAAGATTGGTGTCGAGGTCACGGAGGTGGAGGTGGCGAAGATCTTGGCGTCGGTGCAGCGAAAGAAAGGACCTTGAGCTTCTTCCTCTGCCATGGGGCCGATGCCGCTCACGACTTCCTCAAGCGCCTCGACCAAGTAAGGAAGCAGCTGGGCGGGGCCGTCCTCGTCGGTAGTCAGCGGCTTCTCCAGGCCCTTCTCATAGAGTGCCTTCAGCGCCATGCGAGACCTCTCCTCGAGGAGTGCAAAGGCCGCGCGGTCCTTGGCCAGGACCTTCGCCTTGACGTCGAGTTCGGCCTCCTCCGCCCTCACCTTCTACTCCAGCTCTTCCAGCCGGTCACGCTCAGCGGCCTGCGCCTTTGCCGATCGCGCTAGCTCGGTGTCGTGACCCCTGACGGCGTCCTCCCGAGCCTTCATCCTCTCCTCCTCCGCCTGGCGGCCACGAGCCTCTTCGGTGCGCTTGTCGCACAAATCCTTCAGCTCGGCCTCCAGTGCCCTGCAGCGGTCCTGGGCGGCTGCGGCATCCTTCAGTGCCACCTCGCGAGTGGTTGCGGCTTGGGTGGTGGCCTGCTTGTCCTTCTCAGAGGCTGATGTGACCCACCTTAACGCTGCTCGGATAGAGGCATCAGAGTGAAGCCAGCCGGAAACCAGCTCCAGACGCCCGGCTACTAGATGGGAGTCGGTGCCCTGGAGGTCTTCTAGTAGCTGGGCCATCTCAGAAAGGGCATGTTCCAAGACATCGGGGGAGGCAGAAGGACCTGGAACCAGCGGCGCGGCAGAAGGAGGAGGCGGCAGCGTAGCCATGGCTTGGGAGACTAAGGGCTCCTGAGCCTTGGGTACCTCAGCAACAGCGTCAAGTAACGGTACCCCCGGAGCCAGCAGGGTCATGGGGGCTGACTCTTCACGAGGATGCCCTCCCAGGCCTCGTGAGGATGACCGGGCAGGGGAGGTGCGAACGCCGTCGCCTCCCCTCCCCTGGAAGAAGGTGTGGCCGTGGCAGATGGATCGGCCCCAGACGGCATCGTCGCGTCCTCCTTCCTCTTCTTCGCCGCAAGCGGCGGCCTAGCCAATCCATGGTGAACGTCAAGGACCAACAACATAATCAAGAACAAGATGGAGCACGGACACTTACTGGTCTACCGCGGTGTAGTCCACCTTCCTCTTGCTGATGAAGCCCGAGAGCCTCGCGGCCTGGGGCGCAGTCGCAAGGGCTTCAGGAGCAGAAGAAGATGCAACAGAAGGGCTGGAAGCGGCTCCAGGCGGCGTCCAGGAAGAAGCAGCCTCTCGGGAGATCAGCGCCGACCTGCCCCTCGTTGGAATCATGGGAGGATCCTCCTTCTCTTGGGTGGCGTCGGCCACATCATTGTCTGGCAAGGTGCGGATGATGTCAGCCTTACGCAAGGGGGAGGTATCCCCCGTCCCCTCGGGGGTCGCCTCCGAGTCGCACTCCTCATCTTCCTCCTCTCCTGCTCCTCTGCGGGAGTCACATGAAGACATGTCCACCGGCACCGTTGCCCCTCGGACCACACGGGGCACCGGCCGAACCAGGCCGCGCCCATCAAAGTTGGGCATAGCAGCCACCACCTGTGCCCTATCCTTGCGGAGGAACAAGGGGACAGTGGCACTCGGCGGATACTCCTAGTCATCCCCGACCAAGAGGCGGAGAGCTGCGGCCAGCTCCTCATCAGTTAAAGCCACCGGATTCAAGCGAAGCTTGTCGTCTGCACTCCCAAGAATCCATAAGGGGCACGAGCGCGCCTGAAGCGGAGCCACCCGCCGCATCAAGAACTCCCTCAGGAGCGCAACCCCCGTCAGCTTCGCCGCCTTCGTGTTGCCCGACTTCAAGTCGGCGTTTATCCTCTCCAACACCAACGTCGCCCGATCGTCAGTGAGCTTCATGCGAGACCACCCTTCGTCAGGCTGGGGCATCTCCGTTTGCAGCGCCAACCGGGGGTGGACACACTTGGCATCCATCATGACCCACTTGCTCTGAAGCCGTCAACCCTCTTCCCGGCCTTCGAAATTGCGTTGGCCTTGCCGTACACGAAAAGGTGGATTAGCCTCGCGGGGGGCTGAGGATGAACTAGTACAAGGGGGAGAACAACCTCAGGAGGCTTGTTCTTGTGATGAGATCTTGAGGATTCGATGAGTCAATGTCGGCGTTCTGGGAACAGGGGTCCCCAGACTTGCTGCTGTGGCCTGGCGTGGCTCCACCAATGTGATCAAGACGACTGTCTTCGTCAACCAACACTCAAGACCCTCACGAGGGGCCAAGCCTCATGGCCGGACGACATAAGACCTCCTCGAGGCGGCCTCACCGGGCAGGGTCGCGAAGGGCGGAGAGATCAAGGCAAAGTGCTTGAGGAGTCTGGACTAGGGGTGTCCGGATAGCGAACTATCACCGTCGGCGGACTCCAAGACTATGAAGATACAAGATTGAAGACTCCGTCCGTGTCCGGATGGGACTTTCCTTGGCGTGGAAGGCAAGCTCGGCGTCTGAGATATGTAGATCTCCTACCATTGTAACCGACTCTGTGTAACCCTAGCCCTCTCCGGTGTCTATATAAACCGGAGGGTTTTAGTCCGTGGGACAAACAACAATCATACCATAAGCTAGCTTCTAGGGTTTAGCCTCCTTGATCTCATGGTAGATCTACTCTTGTACTACCCATATGTCACATCCCTAGTTCTGGTCTGCTCTGGGTTAGCTAGTCTTGTGTTGCATCATGTTTAAATTTCTCCTAAACCTGAAATGGGGATTAACAAACCCTAGCACCACCCTGAGAATACCAGGTTCAACTGAAAAACATTTCGATGAATCCAAAATGCCCTTCACAAAAGTTCATCATTTTTGAATTGGTCTAGAACCTCTCCCAAAAATGGTGCACATTTTTCTAGGCCATTTTGGATTTTTGAATTAAATCATATTATATTTGCATTTGGGCATTTAATTTCTAATTAATATTTTAAATGCTCAAATAATCCCAAACTGAAATGTTTACTGTAGGATATATTCCCAACAGTGGTCATGAGCAGTTGCAAGATTTTTAGAAATGCTCTGGCATTTTTAATTAAGCCAAACACGATTCTTGAGAAAATAGAAAAACAGAAAAGAATTAGAAAGAGAGAGAGAAGAGACAGAGAGCTTACAGTGAAGCCACCTGGCGGCCCAAGTGGCGGCCCAGCCCACCAGGCCATCCTCCTGTCGCCTTCCTCCCCCTCGCCCCGAAGCAGCTCGGTGGCGAGCGCCGACGCCGCCTTGGCCACCTCCTGCTTGCCACCGAGGCGCCCCAGCGTGCAGAGGCGCCCGCAACCCCTCTGCCTCTCCCCTCACTCTCTGTTCTCTCCCTCGCTCTCTAGCTCCTTCCCCAAGTGCGACCGAACGCAAACGCCGACGCCTTTGTCGTAGCTGCAGCCACCGCTACCCCCTCGCCCCTCTGTTGTGCCCACGAGCTCCGCGACGTCGCCCTCGACCCCCTCACCGAGCCACGTCCCGCCAGAAGCCCTGCAGCATCACTCTCGAGCTCGTCTTCAACCTTCGGCCGCCGGCAACCTCACCCTCGATTCTCCGCCATTCGTGCTTCCTCGGCCTCCCTGAGCTTCTTTTCAGCACCCCTGTGAGCTCCTGATCCTCCCCCTATGCTCTCCCCCTCCGTTCCCATTCTCTATCCGCCATCCCCATGCACCCGAGCTTCGGCCGCCACCATGGCTGACGAGCCTTGCGCTCGCGAGCTCCTCCACTCAAAATCCACCACACGGTTGTGCTCCTGGAGCTCCCAGGAGTCCAGAGAACCCCTTTGGCCAGCCACTAGCACTCCGTAGCCTCGTCCCGCTCGACGTCCGAACACCTGCCGCCGCGCTTGTCATCGCCGGCGAGATTCTGGCTACCCCGTGACCTCCCGTCTGGTCCATTAGATGCGCGAGTGCAAGAGCTCATGCCCGGTGCCTTCCGAGCGTCAAACCACAGCCCTAGCATGTTTCCGGCGATCTTCCGCCGCGAGTCGTGGTCACCGCCGGCGAAACTCCGGTGAGATGACGTGGCCCGTCATTAGCTGCTAATGACCCCTCTAATCAACCTCTTAAGCCACTGCCATGTGGGACCTTGCGCCTGTTTAGGTTAGATTAATTCTCCTGTTTAGTTTAGATTAACCCAGTGGGACCCACGCGTCAGCTTTGACCGCGCTGACGTGGGTGTTGACTGGCCCCACCTGTTAGTGTCTCTAACCAGCCCCAGTCACTGACCAGTGGACCCCACTGGTCAGGTTTGACCTGGACCGCACCCGTTGACTGCTGACGTCACCCTGATGCAATGCTGACGTAATAAGTATTTTCTGGATTTACTTTTATACAGGAAATTCCAGAAAATACCCCAAACTTCTAAAAATCATAGAAATTCAACCGTAACTCCAAATGAAATAAATTATATATGAAAAATGATCAGAAAAATCCAATCTACCCATCTGTACTAGTATCATGAATGTTTAAACAACTTAACCTTGCTGTTCAGATGAAACATGATAATGCACTTACATGAGTTCATAGTTTAGGCTTGTATTTGAATCTTTGATTCAAACAAGCTCAAACCACTCTGGTTTTAGTTGCATTAGCCCAACACACTCATTTTGCCATGTCATGAGCATGCATCATATTGTGCATTGCATTGATTGTGCTTCTTTCTCAGTTGCCGGTAATTGCCCCCTCTCGATAGACGTGGTTTCGACGATGAGTTCGATGACACCGATGAAGAACTATTATTATCTTCAGAAGTGCCAGGCAAGCAAAACCCCCTTGTTCATTCTGATACAATCCCACTCTCTCGCTCCTGCTCTCTTTTACTGCATTAGGACAACAATGATTCAACTGTTTCTTGCTGCGGTAGTTGAACCCCTTTATCCTCTGCATGACCTGTCATTGCCACCGTAAATAGATGAAACCCACTAGCATGAGTAGGAGTTGTTTGAGCCCTGATGTGCCTACTCATTCATGCTTGTTTGTCATGCACTGCTACTTGCTTAGAGTTGAGTCGGTCCGATTCATCAGGATGAATCAAGGTGTGTGAACATGTCCTCTTGTGTGTGAGCTAAGTGTGTGAACACGATTTGGTAAAGGTAGCGGTGAGAGGCCATGTAGGAGTACATGGTGGGTTGTCTCATTGCAGCCGTCCTCAGGAACTGAGTTCTGTGTTTGTGATCCATGAACAGCTACTACCACACATTGGGATCCTTAATTGACCCTCTCGGCTTCTTAATCACCCTTGTTCTCTATCCAGGAGTTGCAACTAGTTTCTAGTGTTTGTAGGTAGTGTTAGTAGTCTACCAAGTGGCACCCGGTACAGGTGGGCTTGGGACAGACTAGGCACAGTGGCCTGGTGTACCAAGTGGCACCCGGATGGTGCGCTTGGGAACCCTGCACACATCGTTTGGGGCCGTGAGCGACACCCCGGCCGGATCTCCTTGTGGATGGAACACGAATAGGCGATAAACCTGGACGAGAGACTTGAGTGTTTAGGTAGGCCGTGGCCGACTCCCTCGCCCGGCTTCCGCTTGAAGGTTGCCGAGGTACATGGCGTGTCGAGGCGATAAGTGGCGAGAGTGTGTGAAGAAGTACACCTGTAGGGTTATCATTATCTATTGAATAGCAGGATTCCTCGGATATGGAAACCCTTGCATAGTTCATAGACAAGTGAAAGTGGATACTCAAAAATCGCAAGATAGCGTGAGTGCTATGGATGGCGTTCTCGTGAGGGAGGCGGAGTGGATCCATAGTGGTGTATTGATATGGTGAATATGTGGACTCGTGTGCGCCACCTCAAAAGAGTTACTTGCGATCGTAGTTCAGGATAGCCACCGAGTCAAAGCTGGCTTGCTGCGATCAAACTCCACCGTCCTTTGTTGATAATGATGCATATGTAGTTAGTTCGATGTAAGTCTTGCTGGGTACATTTGTACTCACGTTTGCCTATGTTATGTTTTTGCGAGAGACTTGGCCTCGCTAGTAGTTCCGCTTGGACTTGACGTTTAGCTTGTAACCTCAGCTACGATCTTGTGCCCTCGGCGGATCTCAGGTAGTTAGTCGGGCTTCTCAGCCTTTTTCATTTGTAGACGTCGTACTCGGACATGTTAAGCTTACGCTTGTGTTTTGACTTGTATGCTCACGAATGTTGGGTCATGAGACCCATGTTTGTAATATCTCGCTCCTCGGGCCTATTGAATAAAATACTTGAGTCGTAGAGTCATGTTGTGATGCCATGTTGTATTTGCACATATCGAGCATATTGTGTGTATGTTATTGAAATGCTTGGTATGTGTGGGATCTGACAACCTAGTTGTTTATCCTTAGTAGCCTCTCTTACCGGGAAATGTCTCCTAGTGTTTCCACTGAGCCATGGTAGCTTGCTACTGCTCTGGAACACTTAGGCTGGCCGGCATGTGTCCTTCTTTGTTCCTGTGTCTGTCCCTTCGGGGAAATGTCACGCGATGAATGCCCGAGTCCCGTTAGCCCGCTACAGCCCGGTTCACCGGAGTCCTGCTAGCCCAGTGCTACAGCCTGGATTCACTCGTTGTTGACCGACACGTTCGATGCTGGGTCATGGATGCCTGTCCCTGTAAGTTTGTGCCACTTTGGGTTTACGACTAGCCATGTCAGCCCGGGCTCCTTATCATATGGATGCTAGCGACACTATCATATACGTGTGCCAAAAGGCGCAAACGGTCCCGGGCAAAGGTAAGGCGACACCCGTGGAAATACCGTGCGTGAGGACGCAAAGTGATATGAGGTGTTACATGCTAGATCGATGTGGCATTGAGTCGGGGTCCTGACACCATATCATCAATATTAATAAAGCAGGAGTAGGGTTTTACCTCCACTGAGAGGGCCCGAACATGGGTAAAAACATCGTGTCCCTTGTCTCCTGTTACCATCCGCCTAGACGCACTGTTCGGGACCCCCTACCCGAGATCCACCGGTTTTGACACCGTTATTGGTGCTTTCATTGAGAGTTCCTCTGTGCCGTCGCCATCAGGAAGGATGCCTTGTCCCATCTTTAAAGACGACACCATAGCTGAAGGAGCTTTGGCCATCGGCCAAACTCTCCGGCTAGGCGGTTTTCTCATGACCGCCAGTCCGGCCGCCGCACCGACGATGACTTCTCGGGTCATCAAAAGAAATCTTCACGTCAACTCGGAACTCGCCGAGCAGCTAGATCCAATGGAGCTCTCCTCCTTAAACGAGCTCTTGGATCGCGCGCCGCTCGGGAGTCGCTTCTGAGACTACGATCGGATCGGGCCTAAAACCGATGTGAGAGAGATCAACTCTCCCAAAGCTACCCTGCGTCGGCTGTGGTGGAGGAGCAATCTGACGACTCTTCTTCTATATTAAGGACTAGTTATATGCGGATTCTCGACCCCTCCATGCGGATTCAGCGGAGGGACGGGCGTAATCAAGTCCGAACCTAAAAAGTCGAGCGTGGGCGGGATTCATTGGACAATACCCAAAACCCAAGCTTCCAGGTTCGGAAACTTTTCGGCCGTTAAGTCTTAGATGGGGTTCCAAATTTAATTCCACCTGTGCACCCAAACATAAGTGATTTATCCCGAATCCGGCAAGAGCCCGCTGAAACAGTACACCATTACTGGGCCAGATTCCTCCGGGTCATGGACAGGATAAAGGACTGCAGTGAGGAAAACGCAATTTCAATTTTCTGCAATAATTGCACAGACAAGGGAATCATAAATGATATAAGTCGTCGTGAATTACACGATTTGCCGACTTGGCATGCATAGTACGAAAGTACTGTGCGATGGAGAGCGCCTGGAAAACCGAAACCAAATTTTCGGACAATCCGGCTCCGAATACAACCCTAGTCCGAAATAAAAGGGTGCATCATCGTCAGGCACCTGGGTTAAAAACCAAAAAGCAAAAAAAACCCCGAAAGGGCATGGAGCCGTACTGGAGGGATGGCTCAGCAGACCCTGCAAAATTTATAGTACAGAGGACGCCACTCCAACTCATAGCCTTCGAGCATGTTGGATACTACGGCAGGTGGCCAAAAGTGGCGAAGAGCTTCTAGCTCCAGAGAACCAGCCCAGCAATACCGATGACGGTATTAACAGGTCTTGAGACTTTTGCATCAAATAATATGCGGAAACAAACACTCCGCAGCCTTGCCTAAGTCTACCAAGTAGCAACAATAAATTCATGGAGTGACACGGCTATCACCTTTAACACCAGTGACGAACCTAAATTCCGAACAGCCTGAGCACCAGCCGCATTGGTCCTCAGTACAATAGTGTACACCTTTCGCCTTACTAAGGTACTCATGGACAGCGGCAGCGGATTAAACCTCATTTACGAGGAAACCCTTCGAAAAATGGAAATAGACTGGAGCCGCATTGAGCAAAGCAGCACAACCTTCAGAGGAATAATCCCTAGTCGAGAATCATCTTTGCACAGGAAAAATCCTGCTTGGATGTGGTCTTGACTCATTGGACAACTCTGAGTCCGAGGAGGTCACGTTCCATGTGGCCCCGTTCAGCAGCGGATATCACACTTTATTAGGGCGAGAGGCATTCACAAATTTTCAAGCTATATCCCATTATGGGTACATGAAGCTCAAAATGCCCGAGCCCAACGGAATCATCACCCTTGCCAGTGATCCGGACGTAGCACTCCGCGCCGAAAATAAGACAGCTGCACTAGCCCTAGAGGCACTATCAAAGCCACAGCGGCCGAGGAACTCTGGCCGCTGCGCTCCACGGTGAAACGAGGGGCGATGTGATACTTGATAAAAGATCCAAGTCCACCTCTTTTAAGCCAGCGGATGAAATAGTCAAATTCCAAGTCCATCAATGGACCCTACAAAACGGCCTCCATTGGGGCACAATTAAACCACGATGTGACGCGCGCACTATGAGAATTCCTACGGGAAAATTGGGACATTTTGCACGCACCCTTGAACATGCCAGGGAATCCCACGACGGCTGGCGAGCACAACCTAAATATCCTAAAGGATTCAAGCCGATCAAGCGAGGCTCTTGAGGATTTTCGAACCCAAGAGGCGAGGCAATGGGAGAGAGCTAGCCAAACTATTGGAAGCGGATTCATCGGAGATATAAAACATCCGGACTGGCTAGCAAACCTAGTGATGGTACCAAAGAAGGATAAATCCTGGCGCCTATGTGTCGACTTCAAAGACCTTAACAAGGCTTGCCAAAGGATCCATTCCCCCTCCCCCGCATCGATCAAATCATCGATGCTACCGCAGGGCATGATTCATTGTGCTTCCTCGACGCATACTCCGGCTACCACCAAATCAAGATGGCGGAGCCAGACCAAGCCGCAACGGCATCCATCACTCCATACGGACCATTCTGCTTCAACACAATGCCCTTCGGGCTCAAAAACGTCGGCGCAACATATCAGCGCATGATTGATTTATGTCGGCAAACCAGATCAACAAAAGCGATTGGAGGCATACGTAGATGATGTGGTCGTCAAATCCAAGCATGTCGAAACTCTAGTAGACGACTTGAGACTCACATTTGACAATCTCCAAACATACGACATTAAGCTCAACCCGGAAAAATGCGTTTTCGGCGTACCAGCCGGAAAGCTCTTGGGCTTCATTGTATCCGGTAGAGGAATAGAAGCAAACCCAGCCAAGATCCGAGCTCTGTCACAATTGGATATCCCAAAAGACCTCAAGCAAATACAAAAATTGACTGGATGCATGGCGACTCTAAGCCGCTTTATCTCCCGCTTAGGAGAGAAGGCATTACCCCTTTATCGCCTCCTCCGGCGCACCGAACACTTCGAGTGAACGGATGCCGCCACGGCCAGACTCGAAGAAATCAAAGCCATATTGACAACAAATCTGGTCCTGGCCACGCCCAATGTGGGCGAACCGATGTTATTTTATATCGCGGCAACACACCAAGTTGTAAGTGCGGTGCTCGTCGTTGAATGAGAAACGGACGAACACAAGTTCCCTCTTCAAAAGCCAGTTTACTACGTGTCCACTGTCTTAACTCCATGCAAGTCCCGGTATCCACATTATCAAAAGATAGCATACGCGGTGTTCATGGCATCCCGGAAGCTGCGACACTACTTTCAAGAGTGTTCGATAACGGTAGCCTCCGAAGTACCCCTCAATGACATCATAAACAACCGCCACGCGACTGGCCAGATTGCAAAATGGGCCATCGAGCTCCTCCCATTCGACATAACCTATAAGCCACGGCGATCTATCAAGTCACAAGTTTTGGCTGACTTCATCGCTGAATGGATGGCGAACTCCCTAAAAATGCGGCGCATATTCCAATTGGATCATGCACTTCGACGGCTCCAAAATGCTGGTTGGCCTGGGGGCTGGCGTCGTCCTGACGTCCCCAACCGGAGACACAGTCCAATACATACTACAGATAATTTACACGGACTCCAACAACGCAGCCGCATACGAGGCCCTTCTACATGGTCTCCGGATGGCAGTCTCCATGGGCATTCAGTGCCTAGAGGTCTGCGGGGATTCAAACCTTGTAATATCCCAAATAAATGGAGACTTTAACGCCAAGGATCCGAAAATGGCAGCTTACCGCAACGCCGTCATAAAAATGTCAGCTCGGTTCGAAGGGCTCGAATTTCACCATATAGCCCGGGATAATAACCAGGCAGCGGACGTATTGGCACGCATCGGCGCAAAGCGCGATGCCGTCCCGCCCAACATCTTCCTGGATCGGCTTTTCAAGCCATCCGTACTATGGGAAGGGGAGTCCGGAAACAACAATCCGGACCCAACCGCACCGCCCAACACCGGACATTCTGACACAGTTGGTGGTTCTGCCAACGAAATAACACCTTCAGCCCATGAAATAATGGCAGTCATTGCCCCATGGACCGAGCCATTCCTAGCCTACTTAACTAGGCAGGAACTTCCTTTGGACCAAAACGAGGCCCGCTGCATAGTACGGCGATCTAAAGCCTATAAGGTCAATGAGGGAGAGCTTTATAAGAAAAGCACAACCGGAGTCCTTCAAAGTTGTATCTCCGAAGAGGAAGGGCGAAATCTTCTGGCTGAAATTCATGCCGGACTCGGTGGGCACCATGTCGCAGCCCGGGCCCTTGTAGGCAAGGCCTTTCGTACAGGATTTTATTGGTCGACGGCCCGGGCAGATGCGCAGGACTTAGTCCAACGATGCGTCGGTTGCCAGCTCTTTGCTAATCAAAGCCACATGCCACCCACCGCCCTCAAAACTATACCCATAACCTGGCCGTTCGCGGTCTGTGGGTTAGACATGGTTGGACCCCTTAAAGGGGGAACCCACAAGAAAAAATACCTGTTGGTCATGGTGGATAAATTCACCAAATGGATAGAGGCCAAGCCACTTAAGATGGCCGAATCCGGACCCGTGATAGACTTCATATCGGGGTAGTACACGTTATGGCATCCCCATAGCATCATCACGATAGCGGCACGAACTTCACGGCCGCGAGGTTAAACTCGGTGCAAAAACATGGGCATCAAGCTTGACTACGCTTGGTCTATCACCCTCAAACTAACGGTCAAGTGGGCGAGCAAATGGTCTAATCATGGCGGCATCAAACCCAGACTAGTGTGGTCCCTTAAGGAATCTAACACGCACTTTGGGTAGAGGAGCTCGACTCCGTACTCTGGGGCTACGGACCACGCCCGAATCGCCTGACAGGAGTCACACCATTTTTATGGTATATGGTGCGAGCAGTTTGCCTGCGACATAATTCATGACTCACCTCGGCGTGCATATGCGAAGAAAGAAGCGAGCTGGACACCTTAGAGGAGGAGCGCGATGTGGCAAAAGCTCGTTCCGCATTCTATCAACAGCAGGCCCGAAGATATCAAAGCAGAGAAGTACGGACCAAAACATACAATGTTGGCGAACTAGTTCTACGCCTGCCGGACAAGAAAAAGGACAAACTCAAGCCCAAATGGAAGGTCCCTACATCATCGACCAAGTCCTGACCGGCGGAGCGTACCGCCTGCAAAACGCATCGGATAACCGACTCGAGCCAAACCCATGGAACGCAGCCCGTCTCCGAAGATTCTACTCCTAGTGCCGGACTCTGAGTTTGTCTCCTTCCCCCGTCCATATTTTATACTTTAACTGTCTTTTATTTCTCTCCTTCTCCCCCCTTTATTATTTTTCTCACAAGCCTTTGGAGGCTCGCCTGCGCATTTTTCGCACACACTTGACGTGCTACTTGCACTCATTATACTGGGGCTTCATATGACTTATTTACGGGCTTTATGCCCAACACATGTGTCACACTTCCGCATGTACCTTTTATTCACCATTATATGCATCGATATGACTTAAGTTTTGGCCAAGCTGGGTTGCACGGCTCACATGCTTACCCCTCGTTCCCGATTGTTCGGCTAGGAGGTAAAGGAGCACCTCTGCGATTATAGCCGGGTCGGCGGATGTGTACCTCGGTGGGTGAAGCGAAAGCTAAGCGTTCTTAAGGGAATATTCGGTCGGTGAATTAAAAGATGATTTCTTACCTATTTATTTATCTGCCCCGGATGCTTTCTGCTTTTTCAGATTCGTACATGCACTTTAGGGCATGCCTCCTGTGAAAGGAACCCTAACGGAACTATTCTCCTGGAAGATGTTTCTTACTAACCATGTAATATAACATAACTAGTTGGGCACTTATGCGATAAAGCACTAATGACCCTCGCCTGTCTCCACGCATGCCACGGTTTTTTATATAACGCGAGGTATTCGGACACACTCGGACTGTCGGGTCGAGGTTGAAGCGAAAAGGTCCGCTCGACAAGCGATCTACAATCCGGCTAGAAGGCATTTTACATGTCATTTTAAATTACATAGTCAAACCGGTGATTGTATTCCTCTTGATACCATCTAATAGACTGTCTAGTTTACGGTCCGCTTGAGAATACTTTTATGCCAACTCTACTTGGCGTACACTAAACTCACAGGATTTCCTTCCCATCGGGCCCCACATGTCCGACCTCGGCCATGTGGTTTGGATCAACAACCGCATGCGCGTCTTCACCATGGCCCAGGCCTCCCTGGCGCCTTGACGGCAGGCCGATATCTTCCATAGCCGGAAGCGCCGCCGTGCTCCCTGAAGCTTCTCAGCAAGCTCTCCAAGACCTTCGGGTAGGGACATGGATGGCCACAAGGCCTGGGCGACTTCGCTCATCACCTGCCGAACTCGTTCGTGCAGTTGCAACAGCTCGGGGATTAGGTCACCTGTTGAACCGGGCATTTCCTCCGCGGGACGACCTGTGAGCATACCTACAGACATATTTCTGTTAATTGACTTCCTCGCCGAACTCTTCTTTTCAAAGGTTCGCTCAAGCACTTACTATAAATGCCACGATGAAGCCGCCGATTCTCCTTCACGGAGTCAGACAGCTGGGCCCGAACATCTTTTAGTTCCTCGCCCAGCTGGGTGTTGGCATCTTGGAGGTTATTTTTCTCTTGCCGCACCCTTGTAAGCACCTTCTCGCCGGCCTTTAGCTGGTGTAGTAGCTGTTGCTTGTCCGGATCTAGTCCGGCGCCATCTGCAATGTTATCATCAGACTTATACACACGCCGCATTTCACAAACTACTTATCTGTCGAAGTATATATTACCGGAGGGGGTCTCTGTGGCTCCCCCTGTGGCGGCTAGTGCGGCCTCAAGTTGGGCCTTGCACTCTTGAAGCTCCTGTGACAGGTGGGTATTCTTTTCCGTAAGGTCCTGCATAACAAATGATCCTTAAATCAGTTATTCTAACTATTTTAAGTCTCGAGACTCTTGGCATATACAACTATCAAAATTCCTCACCGTATGTCTTTCACATCTTTGCTCAAGTAGCTCTGGCTAGACCATCTTGGCTGGCACGGAGATCGCATCTCCCAATTAAAGGCGTTCAATGCCTCTTGGGAGAAACATGCGTCACGAAGGATCGTCCGGTGGCGCCTGTGATTCATGGCACTCTCCACCTCAAATCTGGTGGCGGACAACCTGTCGGCATCCTCCATTGGAGGAGCGTCCAGCGTGCGCCTTGTGTTCGCCTCCCCCTCCGGACCTGGCGTTGGAGCCTGGCTGGCGGAGGCTCGATTGGCAACCTCTCCGAACACAGTCCGGTCAGCGCTCTTTCTCCTGAAAAAATCACGAGTATGAGTGTGCCTTCCAGGAATCTTTCATTAAAAACACGGTGGCACGCCATACCATTGCGGCAATGTCTCGATTCGCACCGCACTTCTTTTCCGCTTTCTTTGGGCGAGCTGCCTTGTTGGCCGCCGCCGAGCTCGACTCTGCCTCAAAGGCACCTCCTGCGGAACACCATTGGTATACGGTGATCAGAGATAAGCACGGATGGGTAATGGTATCAGGACTTCGGTCGCAGTTACCTAGGAAGCTGGGGATATTCCAGGGTAGTCGGCCGTAATGGCGACCAAAGCATTGTCGATGCTAAGTTGGTGGAACACCCCATCGATCAGCTACACCTTTATGTCCGGATCCTCTTCGGAGGCCGGATCGAGGGACCGTTCCGGATCCTCGGGTTGTGGAGCCGGGCTGTGTATATCCTCTACGGCCCGGCGCAGTTCCTGCGTCGAAAACACAAAATGAGGCACTTAACTTTGGGAATATGGATCCGGTAGACAAGTGTCCGCTTACCCAGCTTCGAGGGTTGTTCATGGAAAAACCATTCAGTGTACTAGCACGGAGGAAGTCCTCCTCCTCCCCTTTTTACAGCCCGGACAGGATCTTCACCAGATCGGCGACCGATCCCGGCCCCTTGCGGCCATGACGGGTGGCATCATCCTCCCCGTTGAAATCCCACATGGGGTGGCCCCTGTACTAGAGCGGCTGCACCCCCCGCATGATGCATGTGGCCATGACCCCAATCATGGTCAAGCCAGAATGAGCCAATAATCTTATTCGGCCCATCAGGTACAGGACCTTCCTATCATTCTCCCGTTGAGGGCTCCGCGGACGCCAACTTAGGCGTTTCTTCAGAGGAGCATTACTGAACTCCGGGAGGCCGATCCGAAATGGATCCGGCAGCGGGGCGTCTTCTATATAAAACCATTCCGAAGGCCAGTCTTCGAACGCCTTCTTCGGGGTTTCGGATAGATATCCGGTCCCGGCAATGCGCCATAGTTCGGCTCCTCCCACTTGATATATCGACCCCTCATGAGAGCGGGGTACGAGGCAGAATAATCTCTTCTACAGCGCAATATGAGCCTCGATGCCCAAGAACAGCTCGCAAAGGGCCACAAAGCCCGCGATGTGCAGATTGGAGGCAGGCGTAAGGTGGTGTAGCTGGAGACCATAGAACTCCAGGAGCCCCCGGAGAAACGGATGTATGGGAAATCCGAGTCCTCTTATTAGATAAGGGACAAAGCATACCCGCTCTCCTTTGGAGGGATTGGGAACGCTCTCCGCCTGCTTTCTGCCCTTGTAGGTGGCAAGTCCGGCTCGAACCGGAACCATAAAGGCCGGGGGAAGAAATCCCTCGGTTTGGAGCGTCACTAACTCACTATGCGGGACTGAGCATCTCTCCCAATCTCCCGGCTGAGGGTTGGGAGCGCGAGAAGAGGAGCCACGTCGATTGTCCATGATGGAATGGATTTTTGTCAGAGGCACTCCGATGAATACTCGTGGAAGGAATATTGTGTGATTCGGATTTGGATCCTCGTCTCTTTTTATAGGCGGCTGATTTGCGCAGCTAGGGGGGAAAGTGTAAAAATACCCTGGCCTTTCGCATTCGTTCGACACATGGAAGATGGCCATTATTGGGCGTGGAAGCCAAGGAGCGCAACATTTATAAGAAGCCGGACACTATTCGACAAATACATGGAATTTGGAGAAAGAACCCGCCTCGCAATGCCGAAGACAATCTACGCGCCGGACTCATCGTCATTGAAGCCTGGTTCGGGGGCTACTGAGGGAGTCCTGGACTAGGGGGTGTCCGGATAGCCGAACTATCACCGTCGGCCGGACTCCAAGACTATGAAGATACAAGATTGAAGACTCCGTCCCGTGTCCGGATGGGACTTTCCTTGGCGTGGAAGGCAAGCTTGGCGATACGGATATGTAGATCTCCTACCATTGTAACCGACTCTGTGTAACCCTAGCCCTCTCCGGTGTCTATATAAATCGGAGGGTTTTAGTCTGTGGGACGAACAACAATCATACCATAGGCTAGCTTCTAGGGTTTAGCCTCCTTGATCTCGTGGTAGATCTACTCTTGTACTACCCATATCATCAATATTAATCAAGCAGGAGTAGGGTTTTACCTCCACCGAGAGGGCCGAACCAGGTAAAAACATCGTGTCCCTTGTCTCCTATTACCATCCGCCTAGGCGCACAGTTCGGGACCCCCTACCGAGATTAGCGGTTTGACACGGCAATTACCTCGTGAGGTTCTGTGGCCTTAAACCATGACGACCAAGGCGGTGGGTGCCAGCGCCTGCTGATGTCCTCGTTCCCCTTTGGTGCTAAAGGGGCAAGCACAGCGCCTTGAGTGCCGAGGCATAAAGCAAAGGTTTCCATATCGGTGCAACAAGACCAAGACCAGATGGGGCTGACGGAGGCGGAGGTCCTGTGGAGCCAAGGCAGGCGTCACCACCAGCGCCTTTGACAGGCGAAGACCACCTTTAGTTAGGATAGCTTGTACTAGCTGTCCCCTTTCAAATTGGCCGTTGTTGGATCCCTTCCCGCTCAATATTTGGGAAGAGGACCAGGGCCTCTATAAATAGGACTAGCCACCACACTAGAAGAGCACGGGACCAACTCAGTTCATCTTCACATACACCAAGCACAAGAACACCTCTCCTTAGGAGGCTGTTCTTCCCCTGTAACTGTTCATCATCATCCCAAGAGGCAATCCACCACCACCACACTGGAGTAGGGTATTACACCACAACGGTGGCCCGAACCAGTATAAATCTTGTGTCTCTTGTGTTGTGAGCTGATCGAGCTAAGCTTAGAGATCGTGGCGAGGCTGAGGGCGAGATTCGGTATGGGGAAATCTTCGTGTGCACCCCAGTGTTCGAACCTCAAGGGTTTTGCCGGAACCTCAAGGGACGTACCCGGTCATCGCTGCAGCCACGCCATGGGCCGCAGGTAGGCAAGTATGGGTATCCTGGTTCCTAGAATGCCGACAGAAGCCCCCGGGCCCAAGGCGCACTCGCACTTGGCTTCGAGGAGAAACCAAAGGGCAAGTGCGGAGCACCGCGGGCCCCAAACTCCTGCGGACCGAGTCGTTGCGTGGCACTTGATGGGACGTGGGCATCTTCGCTTCCCATGCTGCCTCGGCAACCGTCCGACTTGACAACTACCTGCTGCATGTAGAGAAAACCATCATTACTTGAGATCATGGGAGGCCAACGATTTACCTTCCTTCGGCTATAAATACGGGAGCAGGCGGAGCCCCCTGCCCATCTTCTCTTCTTGTTTCTTACTCCTCCTTCTCCTTGCTTCACCGTCTCGTCGGCATGCCCCGCCAATCTGGAGGTTCTCCGCAGCAGAGAAAGGGAAGGCTCCCGAGGTAGAACCCAAGCTGCTCCCGCCGAAGAAAATCCCGGATCACTCCCAAGCTAGTGCCGACGAGGTCGCGATGACGCTGACCTTAGCGCGAACGAACCCCGCGGTCTTCGATTCCTTATGCGCCCACAGACGCGTACTGCACATGAAAACCGGCGTCATGAGGAGCGGGGTCATGGAGAAGGGCAAGCAGCAGCCGCGAGGCTGCCTTCTTTGCGGACCCACGCCGAAGGCTCGGACCGTGAATTCATGGTGTGGGCGGCAATGCCGCCTCACATGTGGATTCACCTCCCAAGGCCTTCACGGGGAAATACCGCCAAGGGGGCCTGTTGAGTTGTAGCTGCAGCAAGACGGATGTTGCAGCCAGGCCGCAGAAGCAGAGGTCGAGGTCATGGATGCTGGTGACGCCTTCATGACCCGAGGGTGGGGCGCGATTAGCCGTTGATATGTCTCCAACGTATCCACGTTTCCTAACGCTTTTCCTCTTGGTTTGGACTCTAGTTTGCATGATTAGAATGAAACTAACCACGGACTGGCGTTGTTTTCAGCAAAACTACCATGGTGTTGTTTTTTGTGCAGAAATAAAAGTTCGGAATGGAATGGAACTTTGCAAGGATTTTTTATACAATAAAAGAGAATTTCTGGAGCCACGATGGACTTGAGGGGGGCACCTAGGTGGGCACAACCCACCATGGCACGCCAGCCCCCCTAGGCGCGCCCAGGTGGGTGCTGCCCACTTGGTGGCCCCGTTGACCCTCAAACTGACGCTATAAAATCCCATATTTCCAGAAAAAAGTCAGGGAGAAAGAACTATCGCGTTTCATGATACGGAGCCGCCGCCAAGCCCTTTTCTTCCTCGGAAGGGCAGATCTAGAGTCCGTTTGGGGCTCCGAAGAGGGGGATCTTCGATCTTCATCATCACCAACACATCTCCATTGCCAATTCCATGATGCTCCCCACTGGGAGTGATTAATTCCTTCATAGGCTCGCTGGTCGGTGAGGAGTTGGATGAGATTCATCATGTAATCGAGTTAGTTTTGTTAGGGCTTGATCCCTAGTATCCACTATGTTCTGAGATTGATGTTGCTATGACTTTGCCATGCTTAATGCTTGTCACTTTGGGCCTGGGTGCCATGATTTCAGATCTGAACCGTTTATGTTATCACCATTATATCCATGTTCTAGATCCGATCTTGCAAGTTATAGTCACCTACTACGTGTTATGATCCGGCAACCCCGGAGTGACAATAGTCGGGACCACTCCTGGTAATGACCGTAGTTTGAGGAGTTCATGTATTCATCGTGTGTTAATGCTTTGTTCCGGTTCTCTATTAAAAGGAGGCCTTAATATCCCTTAGTTTCCAATAGGACCCCGCTGCCACGGGAGGGTAGGACAAAAGATGTCATGCAAGTTCTTTCCATAAGAACGTATGACTATTCACGGAATACATGCCTACATTATATTTATGAACTAGAGTTAGTGCCGTATCGCCCTAGGTTATTGTCACAGCCCTAGAATATTGTTTGTAAATAGTTGCATCTTCATCCAGGCATCATATTTAAATTTCTGAAACTTGAATTGAGGATTGTTGAAGCCTCAAAACTTTAATTAAAAGCAGGGCAAAGAACCCTGGTAATTGCATTCAGTGTTTCCAAAATGGCCTTAAATAATGTTGGTTATATTTGGCAAAGGTTCTTGCACCAAACCAAAAATAATGAGCATTTTTGAGGAATATTTTGGGCACTGAATTTAAATCATTATTTTATTTGCATTTGGAATTATATTCATAACTTGTATAGAATATATTTCCAAATACCCTAAAACATTTTATATGCTTTTGGAAAAGTCCATTAACAACATAAAAATATTCAGAGGAATTTTGTCACTAGTTTGGATTTGTTCTTTTTGAAAGCAGTGGCAAAGAAATAAACAAAGAAAACAAAACAGAAATATAAATAGAAGAAGCAGAGACTTACCTGGCAGCCCATCTGACCGGCCCAGCCCACCAGGGGCAGGGAGGTCTTCTTCCTCCCGCCAGTCGGATGCACGCCGCGTGCCCGCCAGCGCCACCCACCGCCGCGCCACCTCCTGCTTCCCACCGCTGCCCCGACGCGCCCAGACGACGCCATGACACACCGACCCCCCTCTCACTCCCTCCCTGTCGGCTCCTCTCTCCCCTGCCGCTCTCTCTCTCGCAGCCCCGAGCACGCCTCTCGCCGCCGTAAGGCTCTTTTTACTCCTTTACCTTATGCCCTTCTGATCTGAGTCAACCTCTTCTCTTCTACGGGGATTAAGAACTAGACTTCTCATCTTTCTATCAGGATCACATGTTACTAATCTGTAGACTTATAAGATTGTTGGATTTAAGCCCAGTTCAGTTTCTACTACTTCTGAGTGTTGACAATTGATCTCGAAACCTTGATATTATGATGTTCGAGTGGTTATGCCACCATTTTTGTAGGATGTCTCAACTCATTTTGAGCATTTATTGCCGTTATGCTGTCCGAGTCATCCCAGGTTTCTAAACAATCCGATGCATTTGCAAATCCTCTTCCTCTTTTTTCAATGTTCTTTGTGCCAGATTAGCACACTAATCGGTGTGTTGAGGTACTCTATTGCCTCGACATATATGTTGGAGTTATTATTATGACCCTAGGTGTCTTAGAGTATCACCTAGTAATCTAGCCATGTTTTGTGGTCCCAGTGTGATGATTCTGGCCATCATCCTCGAAAGCATCTCGTGATGCCACTTAGTAGTAGGTATTCTACTCCTGGGTTTCTAAACACGAGATTTCCCTACTTACTTCATGTTGTTAGTGTTGCTCGTACCTTTAGGATATTAGTAACCTTTGTATTAGTCCTCGAGGTTCGTGGTATTACCTTCTTCCAAGTACCATGAGCTGTTTATGGCAGAAGTTCCTCGCTGAACCGAAAGATCACAACCATAGTGCTCTTTACGAGTTCTCGATTCTATATTGTGACTCTGCCAGTTCAACCTTTTCTGCATGGGTTATCCGGAAGAAACCTGTTGAACTTGGTTCGACATACTAATCTATGCATCCACAACTCAGAAAATCATATGTTCCTTTGAGTTGTCCCTCTTTACTTGTCTTTTGACCTTCGTCTATCAATTGATAGTCAAGAGTATGTATGCATTCATTCATCGATGCTTATTACCCTTGTGGTCCGTCAGGCCATTCTATCCCGGAATGACTAGGAGAAACAAACTCCAGAACCCCATCCATATCCAGGATTGGGTCAAAGCAGTTGTACTCCGCAGATCAAAATGCCAACCCAACCTTGATTCTGTTCTACCCTGGAGTATTACCCCCTTTATGTGAGGATTTTCATGAGAATTGCACCAGCTCTTGTGAATTCTTGACGCAGTGATACTTCTCGCCCTCATTATTCATTCCTCGGTTTCGTGTTATTATAACCGGAACGCCGACAAGTGAATCGTGATGTGTGAAATCTATACTCCTAGCAACTCCGTTGCTTGGTAGTTAAAGGACGATAATTTCATTCTTAGCGTGCTGGTTCTTGAATCACCATACTAAGTTAGATTGTGCTACCTAGCCCTTATTTCCTGGTGCACTCTTCGATCAATAAGTTAGGATTTTGGCAATCCCTCGCTTTTATGGTCATATCATCTTGCCCTGAAAAGCAAGATTGTTCTCGAACTTAATAGCATATCGTTGGTTCGTGATTTTCCGAATATCTTCTCGGAGGTATCACCAGGTTGTCACCTGACCGCTATGTTGAGTTCGTGATCAAGTTGGTTCCTTGTAACCACCGCCTTCTCCAAGAATCTGTGTTGGATACCCCTAAGCTAGTTGGTTAAGCTAAACAACAACTTGGAGAGTTGGAAGATGAAAGCTTGTCTGACTTAGTTCATTCTAAGGGATATCTTGTATGTATGTTGAAGAAAGGTGATATCTTCATTGATTGATCCTCGGGATCAATTGCTGGACCTATCGTCCTAACCAAAACTTTGATTTGAGTGTGGGATATCCTCAAATCAAATCAGAACCAACGATGTTCGTAATGTTGTCTTACTCGTGGTTGATTCCTCGAGCATACACCATTATGTCTTTTGGGTCTGACCAATACTATCACCTTGTTAACATAGTTATGGAATTCCATCTCCATGGAAATCTGGATGAATTGTTGTTGATCCCGTTAGCAACATCGTTATCTTCTCCATGATTCGTGTTGAACATCCAGCTAGTATTGGAAACTTTATAAGCATTATCTTCATGTCCCGTTCATGAAGCATATGTTTGGACGAAAGAAGTGAGTTCCTCTGATTCACGTGCATTTGGTGCAAGTTTCCACCGTGAGTTCGAGAAAGATTGTTTTTGTTCCCCCTGGTACCATCCCAAGTCAGTCATGCATGTGCGAAGTATGCTATGGTTTGACAGGCTCGCAACCTTCATTCCATATGTATCCCTAGCACACCAAGCCACTAACTGATTTGTTCAAGGACAAGAAGTTCCTTCATAAGAGCTAATCATGACTTATGTTAGGACTTCGTTATCCTCGATGATGGTTCCCCACCTGAACTCGGTAGTGTTTTATTTATAAGACTACTACGTGGTCATGCTTGTTTTGGACAGCGTGTTCACAGGTTTGTAGCAGAACCAGCTCGTGTTTTGGAGCTTGCTATTGTAGTTCATTTCTTGAGAATCTCGCAACATCATCTCGTCGATTTGTGTTGCAAACTTTCATTTTTCTTTCCAGACCCGATGAGTCTGGATTATTCTGACACCAACCAGATTCTGATCCCTTGGCCTCGCTGAGGTGAAATCTGAGAAGGTGTTATCTTTCTTTGCATCTGCATCCTCCATCACCATTCGTCATGGTGGTATGTTGTGTTGCCAGGATCCTTGTCACGGATATTGGTAAAACCTTGATGAATATGGAAATGCTCAAGTTCTTGAGAGCACGTACAAGTGCTAGGTGTTATCATCGGCACTAACTGGGATTGCTCTCAGTTTCCTTGGTTATGCTATAACTTTTCAACACTGGACTCACTCTCTACTATTGAGCTTCTCCCCAGTTACTAAAATCATCCCTTGTGTTGTTTTCAACAAGGTAATCCACATCATCCATCCTAGTCCGAGTATGCCATTCTTTCATACTCCGCCAAATGATCGTTTGTGATTTGCCTTAAGCTGGTATAAAGAGTTTCAATGATCTTTGAATCAAAGGTAATTCCTTTTGCCACTTAAGGGGATATCTCTATGAGTCACCTCTCCCAAGGTGCCCCATTATGGAATCATGGCAGTTATGTCATCGCTATCTTGAAACCATGCACCATCCTACTCCAGCGTGGAATTGTTGCCTACCAAATTAAACCTTCGTCATATGTTTCTTTTCCATCACCCCTGATATGTGTTTTGTGTCTCAACTCGAGAAATATTACTATGTCTCATTCCGTGAGTTGCTCGATCTTTGAGAAGATCGGTCCCTGTAGAGTTTCTTTCTGTTGTCATTGTGTTGGATGAAGATCTCGAAAGCGAAGACATCGAGATCAATTTGAAGCAATGAATCTACATCTTTGAGAAGGACAATTGGATCGTGAAGATCGTGTTAGCTTGGTGTCCCCTCTGTCTTCTTACCTCACATCTTGAATCTTGGGACGAGATTCTTGTTTAGTGGGGGTGAGTTGTCACAGCCCTAGAATATTGTTTGTAAGTAGTTGCATCTTCATCCAGGCATCATATTTAAATTTCTGAAACTTGAATTGAGGATTGTTGAAGCCTCAAAAATTTAATTAAAAGCAGGGCAAAGAACCCTGGAAATTGCATTCAGTGTTTCCAAAATGGCCTTAAATAATGTTGGTTATATTTGGCAAAGGTTCTTGCACCCAACCAAAAATAATGAGCATTTTTGAGGAATATTTTGGGCACTGAATTTAAATCATTATTTTATTTGCATTTGGAATTATATTCATAACTTGTATAGAATATATTTCCAAATACCCTGAAACATTTTATATGCTTTTGGAAAAGTCCATTAAGCAACATAAAAATATTCAGAGGAATTTTGTCACTAGTTTGGATTTGTTCTTTTTGAACAGAAATATAAATAAAAGAAGCAGAGACTTACCTGGCAGCCCATCTGACCGGCCCAACCCACCAGGGGCAGGGAGGTCTTCTTCCTCCCGCCAGTCGGATGCACGCCGCGTGCCCGACGCATGCACGGCCACCGCACGCCACCTCCTGCTTCCCACCGCTGCCCCGACGCGCACAGACGACGCCACGACACACCGACCCCCCTCTCACTCCCTCCCTGTCGGCTCCTCTCTCCCCTGCCGCTCTCTCTCTCGCAGCCCCGAGCACGCCTCTCGCCGCCGTCAGTCGTATCTGTAGCCACCGCGCATGCCTCGCCTCCTCGAGTACTCCATCGCCTCTGCTACCTCGAGCGGCTCCTCTCCGGCGAATCTTGCGAGCCCGGAGGCACCGAAGCAACGCAGTCGCCATCTTCTTCACTGCCGGTCGCCGGACCTCCCCGTCGATGATTAGCTGCAGCCAGGCCATCCCCGAGCCTCCCGTGCTGATCTCCAGGACCACCGTGAGCTCTTTCCCATTTCCCCTCCTCGCTCGTGCTCTATTCCGCTCCATAGCCGCCGCTCGCAAGTGCCCGTGAGCTCCGGCCGCCGCGTTTGTCGCCGTTGTCGCTGCGACGGGCCAACGTCACGGCTGAGTACCCGGTCGAGCTCCTGCTGCCAGTAGCTACCGCCTGTGCGCTCCGTTTGCTCGAAAGCGAGCTGCAGCCCGCGCCCGCATCTAGCCGATCTCCGGCCGCCGCCGCAAGCTCCGCTCCGGCAAGCGCTGGCCACCCCGCGTCCTTCCGTCGCCTTTTTCGGATGCGCACGAGCGCTAGGAACCCTCAGAGCCTCTCCACGCGGCATTTGGTCGCCGGAGGGCGAAACCCGAGCCGTTCCGACGTCGCTGACCTCGCCGGCGGCTTAACTCCGGCCGTGCCGACGTGGCAGTGTCATTAGCGGCTAATGACGCCACTAATTAACCCCTAGAGCCACTGACAGTGGGACCCACTTAGCTAGGTTACTGGCTAACCAAAATAGTTAGATTAGTTAATAAATTCTGTGGACCCACGCGTCAGCATTGACTTGCTGACGTGGCCGTTGACCTGGTCCCACCCGTCAGCCACATAAACCAGCACTGTGTCACTGACCCGTGGACCCCACTGGTCAGGTTTGACCCGGACAAGACCCAGTTGACCTGCTGACATCAGGGTGATGTCATGCTGATGCAATAAGCTATTTTCTGGATTTAATTTAATTCAGGAAATTTCAGAAAATGCCCTAAACTTCTAAAAATCATAGAAATTCAACCGTAACTCCAAATGAAATAAGTTATATATGAAAAATGATCAGAAAAATCCAATCTATCCATCTGTACCATTTTCATGCATGTTAGAACAACTTATAGCTGCTGTTTAGCACAAATCATATAATGGCATTTAAACTTTCACATATGGAGTTTGAATTTGAATCTTTGATTCAAACCAACTTCATTTAATCTGGTTTTAGTTGCATCAACTCAAATCATAGCATATTGCCATATCATGATCATGCATCATATTGTTGCATTGCATTGATTGCGTTCTTCCTTGTTTGCCGGTATTTGTCCCCTCTCAATAGACGTGTACCGACGATGTGATCGATGACACCGATGAAGAACTATACTATCTTCAGAAGTGCCAGGCAAGCAAAACGCCCTTGTTCATTCCGATACAATCCTACTCTCTTGCTCCTGCTCTCTTTTACTCCATTAGGACAACAACGTTTCAACTATTACATGCTGCGGTAGTTGAACCCCTTTATCCTCTGCATGACCTGTCATTGCCACAGTAAATAGATGAAACCCACTCGCATGAGTAGGAGTTGTTTGAGCCCTGATGTGCCTACTCATTCATGCTTGTTGTCATGCCTTATTGCTTAGAGTTGTGTCAGGTCTGATTCATCAGGGATGAATTAGAGGTGTGTGAACATGTCCTACTGTGTGTGAGCTAAGTGTGTGAACACGATTTGGTAAAGGTAGCGGTGAGAGGCCATGTAGGAGTACATGGTGGGTTGTCTCATTGCAGCCGTCCTCAGGAACTGAGTTCTGTGTTTGTGATCCATGAACAGTTACTACCACACATTGGGTTCCGGTAACTCGACCCCTCTCGGCTTATTAATCAACTCGATCTCTGTCCAGGAGTTGCAACTAGTTTCTGGTGTTTGTAGGTAGTGTTAGTAGTCTACCAAGTGGCACCCGTGCAGGTGGGCTTAGGGACAGACTAGGCCTGATGTACACGGTGTACCAAGTGGCACCGGATGGTGGGCTTGGGAACCATGCTCACATCGTTTGGGGCGTGGCGACACCGGCGGATCTCCTTGCGGATGGAACCGAATAGGCGATAGACACGGGCGAGAGACTTGTGTGGTTAGTCGGTGGTGGCCGACTCCCTCGCCCGACTTCGCTTGAAGGTTGCGAGGTACATGGCGTGTCTGAGGCGATAAGTGGCGAGGCGTGTGTGAAGAAGTACACCCTGCGGGGTTATCATTATCTATTTGAATAGCGGTTCCTCGGATATGGAAACTTGGACCCTTGCATAGTTCATAGACAAGTGAAAGTGGATACTCTAAAATCGCAAGATAGCGTGAGTGCTATGGATGGCGTTCTCGTGAGGGAGGCGGGCGGATCCATAGTGGTTTATTGATATGGTGAATATGTGGACTCGTGTGCATCGACTCAAAAGAGTTATTTGCGATCGTAGTTCGGGATAGCCACGAGTCAAAGCTGGCTTCTTTGTAGTTAAACTCCACCACCCACCCTGTTGATAATGATGCATATGTAGATAGTTCTGATGTAAGTCTTGTTGGGTACATTTGTACTCACGTTTGCCTATTTTATGTTTTGCAGAGAGACTTCAGTCTCACTAGTAGTTCCACGTGGACTTCGACGTTTAGCTTGTTACCTCAGCTACGATCTTTTGCCCTCGGCAGGATCTGGTAGTTAGTCAGGCTTCTCAGCCTTTTTCATTTGTAGTTGTCTGTACTCAGACATGTTAAACTTCCGCTTGTGCTTTGACTTGTATGCTCTGAGTGTTGGGTCATGATACCCATGTTTGTAATATCTCGCTCCTCGGAGCCTAATGAATAAATACTTGAGTCGTAGAGTCATGTTGTGATGCCATGTTGTATTTGCACATATCGAGCATATTGTGTGTATGTTATTGAAATGCTTGGTATGTGTGGGATCTGACTATCTGGTTGTTTATCCTTGGTAGCCCCTCTTACCGGGAAATGTCTCCTAGTGTTTCCACCGAGCCATGGTAGCTTGCTACTCTTGCTCCTAACACTTAGGCTGGCGGCATGTGTCCTTCTTCGTTCACGTATACGTCCCTTCGGAAATGTCACATGATGAATACTAGTCTGTTAGCCAGCTACAGCCAGGTTCACTTGAGTCTGCTAGCCCAGTGCTACAGCTGGATTCACTTTCGTGATGACCGACACGTTCGATCTTTGGGTCATGGATGCTGTCCTGTAAGTTTGTGCCAATTTGGGTTTCTGAGTAGCCATGTCAGCCGGGCTCCTTATCATATGGATGCTAGCGACACTATCATATCGTGTGCCAAAAGGCATAAGCGGTCCCGGGCAAAGGTAAGGCGACACTCGTGGGGATACCGTGCGTGAGGCCGCAAAGTGATATGAGGTGTTACATGCTAGATCGATGTGGCATTGAGTCGGGGTCCTGACAGTTATAACTGTCTCATGATGAATATCATCTAACGAGTCACCGATCCAATGCCTGCAAATTTTTCTTATATTGTTCTTGCTAAGTTACTAATGTTGCTACTGCTACAATATCATTGCTATCACTGTTACTGTTACCATTGCTACTGCTGCTACCATCAAAACTATCATACAACTATGCTACTAATCACTTTGCTGTAGATAATTAATCTGCAGGTGTGGTTGAATTGACAACTCAGCTGCTAATACCTTCAAATATTCTTTGGCTCCCCTTGTGTCGAATCTAGAAATTTAGGTTGAATACTCTACCCTCGAAAACTGTTGTGATCCCCTATACTTGTGGGTTATCAAGACCTTTTTCTGGCGCCTTTGCCAGGGAGCATAGCTATATTTGTTGAGTCACTTGGGATTATTATCATATTATCACTATGAAGAATCTAAAGGATGCTAAGACTAAGATTTTTCCCTCAAAGACGAAGAGAGGTAAGTGTCGGCGTTCTGGGAACGGGGGTCCCCAGACTTGCCTGCCTGCGGCCTGCGGCATGGCTCAAAGGAGGCCCGGCACAGCCCATCTTCATCAACGCAAGCTCAAGACCCTCGCGAGGCCAAGCCTCATGGGCGGGCGGCAAGGAGCTTCTCGGTAGCGGCCTCGTCGGGCCAGCTCATGAGGAGGCGGAGAGTTCAATGCGAGGTACCTCGCAAGGTGCCCATGGCGCAACCATGACGACCAAGGGCTCGATCGGACGCCAGGCCAGCATGATGTCCTCCTTTCCTCTTTGGTGCAAAGGGAGCAAGCGCAGGCGAGAGTATCAAGCAAAGGCGTCCATTTTAGTGCAACAAGACCAAGACCAGCCCAACGGCCAGAAGGAAGTCATTGTGGAGCCCAAGCCGGCGTCATCACCAGAGTCTTTGCCAGGCGAGGACCAACTTTAGTCAGGATAAGTGTACCCGCTGTTCTCCTTCAAAATGGCCAATTGTTGGCGCCCTTCCCGCTCAATATTTGGGAAGAGGCCCAGGGCCTTCGCCTATAAATAGGACTAGCCACCCCCAGGGCAGAGGCAGCTTGATCCTCATCAAGAAACCAGTAGCTAGAGCGACTGAACCCCTCCTGGCAGTTCATCGCACCCGCCAAGAACAGACCCTCGCGAGGCTGTTCTTCCTTGTACTGTTCCTCATCAGCCCAAGAGGCAATCCACCACACCATACACTGGAGTAGGGTATTACACCACAATGGTGGACTGAACCAGTATAAATCTTGTGTCTCTTGTGTTGTTCTATTTAGTAGTTTAGGTCCCAGCGATTCGGCGAGGCGCGAGACGGTAGAGGGGTGAATCTCCGCGCGCACCCCAGTGTTCGAACCTCGAGGGTCTGCCGGAACCCAAAATCCGACATTTGGCGCGCCCGGTAGGGGTGCGCCAGAATCTGCCTTTCGTGGCCTCGTTCTTCCCCGACCACCGCAACCATGTCTAACGCTCATCGGGCCCGTGCCGAGCACCGAGCCGCCCTCGCCTCCCATGTTGCCCAGACGGCTCCCGTCGGTGGGCGCCCTCGTCGTTCCTGGTCACCTGCCATCAACGCCGCCACCGGCCCGGCGGGGAACGAGCAGCAAGCATCGTCCCAGCACCTGTCCATGAGGCGGGATGGCCGCACCGCCACGCCTTCGCTCACCCCAGCTGGTTCTTCGTCACGCGCGCCCCGCACGGCCATGGAGGCCCGAGCTGCGCTCATCGCGGCAAACGAGCTCCTGCGCTACCGCCCCCTCGACGACGTCTATGAAGAATGGCTCGACCGAAGTCGCCCGAGCTTCGTCCGCTGCTTTGGGCGCCCCCCGTCCTTCTCGCTGCACCACACCACCCCACGCAGGCGATGAAGCTCTGGGCGCCTCGGCCGCCTCCTCCTCAAGCGCCCAAGCCCCAAAGCCTTGCGGCCTGGCGCGTAACCCGCTCCGCCCGGCGCCCGGTCTGGCAAGCGAGCTGCCAAGAAGTCCCTCGCCAGCTGCTGCCGGCGCTCCCGCTCCAGCACATCAAGACCCTGCGCTGCCTCCAGCCGCGGCGCATGGAGACCTGCAGGACCAAGCTCTCCGTCGTCCAAGCCCCCCGCAGCCACGGCGGCTGCCGCGCCTTCACCTCCGAGCTGCGCAGCGTCGCGTGGGCTGCCAAGTTCAAGCCAAACCTGCCTCCTCTCTACGACGGCACAGCTGACCCTGCGGAGTTCCTCCAACTCTACGAGTTGGGCATTGAGGCTGCCAACGGGGACGAAAAGGTCATGGCGAACTGGTTTCCCATGGCGCTCAAGGACGGAGCCCGCACCAGGCTCCTAAATCTGGCCCCAGGCACGATCTCTTCCTGGGATGAGATGCACACTCGCTTCATCGCCAACTTCCAGGGTACTCGCGACCGGCCACCCGCCATGAGCGACATGCGCCGAATCAAGCCACAGCCAGGGAAAACCCTGCAAAAGTACATCCAGCGCTTCAACAATGCGCGCCTCAAGATCCCCAGGGTAACGGAGGAGGCCATCATCTCTACCTTCTCCGACGGCGTGCACGACGTCAGGATGAAGGAGGAGCTGGCGATGCATGAAGATTTGTGCACCTCCTTGGAGCTGTTCTACTTGGCGACCAAGTGCGCCAGGGCTGAGGAGGCCTCTCCTCCTCGAGCTACCCGCGGACCCGAAGAAGAAGCCCAAGGCCAGGGCGTGAAGCGCAAGGGGCTGCCGTACTGCGGCGAGCAGGACATCGAGCAGTGAGATCAGCCCGAGTCCTCCAAGGGCAGTCGGTACTGCGTGTACCACGACCTCCACACCCATAACACCAATGAATGCCAAGAGCTTCGGGCCGTGCGTGAAGGAAGGGTCGGCAGACGCCCCGAGCGCAGCGACCGAGGCTACGGCCGAGGAGGAGGAAGGAATGCAGGACGCTGGGAAGACCGTGGCCCGCGCCAAGGGTGGCATGACCAACCTCGCAAGGACCTCTCGCAAGACCCGCCTCGCGAGGGAGGCTTGAGGGATCAGCCTCGCGAGGATCGCCCGCAGGGGAACGCAGGCTTCCCTCCGCTGCCGCCGCAGCCAAGGAGAAATGAGGACCGCCATCAGGACGAGGGGGCTGGGGGCTTCCAGGAACCGCGTGCGATCGCCTGCATCCTGGGCGGAGCTCAAGCCCCAGCCTCTCAGGGCATCTTCAAGCAGTTCGCCTGCAAAGTGAATGCATTCCTCCCCAAGCTCGAGGCCACGTGCCCTCTCAGGTGGTCGGCGTGCGCCATCACGTTCAGCTCAGCGGATCAGCTCAAGTGCGCGGCCACAGCCGGAGTCCTCCCGATGCTTTGTTCCCCAATCATCAGCAACGTGCTAGTCACCAAGACCCTCATCGACGGCGGGGCGGGGCTCAACATCCTGTCCGTGGAAACATTCAACAATCTTCAAGTGCCTTACAGTCAGCTTCAGCCAACCAAGCCCTTCTCCGGAGTCACCGACGGCTCCACGGTCCCGATCAGGCAGGTCCGCCTTCCTGTCACCTTCGGGGCTCGCGACAACTACCGCACCGAGCTCATCGACTTCGACGTCGCCCACATTCGCCTGCCGTACAACGCCATCCTCGGGTACCCGGCGCTGGCCAAGTTCATGGCCGTAACCCACCACGGCTACAATGTCTTCAAGATGCCAGGAAGCGGCGGGGTCATCACGGTGCCCTGCGAAGAGAGAGACGTAGTGTGCTCCCTGGAGCGAGCCTTTCAGGCCGCATCACTAGAAGACCCAGACCGTAGCAGCAGGAGGCCTTCCGAGGCCGCACCCAAGAAGAAGACATCGACCGGCCCGGCTCCTTAGGAGGCAGGCCCCTCAATGCCTGCGCCTGGCCAGGAGGAGCCTCCTTCCATCGCATAGGGAAGCGCGCCCGGCACCCTCCTCAGGCCGGGCTCGGGGGCTCTCCCCTGGAGGGCCGCCGACCTCGCCAAGGTAACGAGGGAGGCGCTTGGGCACCACATGGAGGCGTGCTTCGAAGCACGTTTCCCTCAAGAAGGAGCAAGGCAAGGAGGGCCAAACCCTCAGGAGTTCGTCAGCAAGGCCATTTAGGAGTTACAGGAATCAAGGGTCATGAGAGGCAGCCGCCGCCTACCCGCTGTGGCCCCCATCCAGGCGAGGATGGTGGGCTGCGCGTCTGCATTGACATACCAGGGCTCAACCAAGCCATGTATCAAGAGCGCCTCTGGCCCTCGCAAGTGGGACGTTGCGAGGGTCCGCCCCACAGCTACGTGCGCATGCCTTACGGCCTGCCAAACGCGGTTGCTGGGCACCAGCATCTCATGAGGGCCATCCTGGAGGCTCAAGAGGTCAGGCACGCCGCAGCCCTGGCGGAGATGGAGATGGCCCGCGAGGAGCCGCAAGCGCCTCCGGATCCTCCCGAGGCCCCCGGGCCTGGGGGCTCGTGAGGATCGGCTCCCGCAGCCCACCGAGTCTGCTACACCAACACACCTTCATCCCCAACATCATCAGGTGACATCTTTAAGTTTCGTTTTAGGCTGGGAGCGCCTTCCGGGTCGCATTATTCCCAGGCCGCGTGGGTCCGTCCCTGCGGCATGTATCCCTTTTATTTCGTGTTCTTAGCTTATCCTACTCGGGGCGCCCCTCGGGCTGCATCATCCCCAAGCCGCTCGGGCCTGTCCCAGCGGCATGTATCCTTCTTGCGTTTTTCTTAGGACTATGCTTTCGCTCCACCATGCTTGTTATTTGGTGCCTTCTTCTGGGTAACGGAATCTTGCATGTTAAAGGGGGGGTGCCTGAGCATCACGACTCAGGGCTCCTATCGGCTCTCCGGCCCTCACCCTTTGGTCTTGTCCATGGCATCGCAACCTGGCTTGCCAGCGACTGCTGAGACCAGCCCGAGAGCCGGGACCCGAGGACGTAGAGTTTCGTCATCTAACCCAGCTTGCACGTTAAAGGGGGGTGCCTGAGCATCGCGACTCTGGCTCCTACCGCTCTCCGCCCTCACCCTCTGGTCTTGTCCATGGCATCGCGACACTGCTTGCCCGGCGGTTGAGACCAGCAGAGCCGGGACCCAGGGCGTGAGAGTTGCTACATCTAACCCAGCTTGCGTGTTAAAGGGGGGTGCCTGAGCATCGCGACTCAGGGCTCCTACCGGCTCTTCGGCCCTCACCCTCTGGTCTTGTCCATGGCATCGCGACACAGCTTGCCGGCCGACAGGCCGAGACCAGCCGAGAACCGGACGATGGGCGTGAAACACCGGCATCTGGCCAAATTTGCAGGAACACACTCGAAGATAAGGCCCAGAGCCAGGCGCAACCCGCCTCGAGGTAGGGCCCCGTGAGCCCTGCACTGGCTCACGGGTACCCCAACACACCTCGCGAGGCCTCTCGCGCCTCTCCCAAGCAACTAACGGCTGACTGATGATCGCCACGGCGAGCCCTCGTTCCTTTTGTGATGAACCTGCAGGGTCCCTCCAAGGAGCATGCAACGACCTCGCCACGCAATCTCTCGCCGGCAAAGGCACGGACCTAGCGCCGCACCAGGAAGCATTGTCCTGACCCTCGAGATAAGTCACCCTCCGGACACACTAGTTATCGCAACACCATCCCCGCACTCAATGCAACCCCGTGTTAGCAACGTCGCTCTCCTTTCTTACCGAATGATGGCTGCTTGAGCGCCAAGGGGGACCCCCTGAGCATCGCGACTCAGGGGCTCTTACCGGACCTCGGTCTGCTCACCTCCTGGCCTTGACCACGGCATCGCGACCTGGCATACCAGCGACGGCTGAAGCTGCCTTGGGACTGGGACCTGTCGGCGCAGAGCATCAGGCCCTCGTGAGGACTGAAAGGAGGGAACTAAGCTAGAACAGAATGAGCATCTCGCACTGCTTCACAAAAATGATTATATCGACAGACGGAGCTACAAACATCTTACAAGCCCCCGTGGGGTATATTCTTGGCCCCTCGCAGGAACAAAAGGCGCGCATCCTAAGGAGTCCTAACTACAGGGGCATCACGGCGGATGCCATCATCAATAGTGGGCCACCCAGTCCGGCGCCAACCCCATCCAGATCAGGGGCGGCGACGACCTGACGAGCCCGCCCTGCTCCGGGAACGGCATAGGCTCGGGGGCTCGTAGCTGTCGTCGCTCGTCTCCGGCATCGCGAAGAGCTCGGCGGAGTTGCTGGATCCTCCGGCGCCTTCGTCGCCTGAGGAGCGGCCAAGGGGGCGATCGGCCGGCCTCTGTCTCGCCGCAGTAGGATCCTGACCACCTCTCCCGGGGCAGCACTCCAGCCGACGACCCTCCGCGTCGAAGACCTTGAAGGACACCACCGAAGCACCATCGTACTCCAGGTGGATCGTGAGGGCGCCCCTCGTCCTACAGACCCGGGCGACCTCGCCCCAGCCTCGAGTCATGAAGACCTCGCCCGGGGCAACTACCGCGGCCTCTACCCCGGTCGCGAGGGTGCCGCAGCCGGCGTGCTGCAGCTAGAGTCCCAGGGGTTCCCCTTGCCGGACGACGGAGGCGAAGAAAGAAGGAAGACGAATCCAAGATTTAGGAGGCGTGGCGGCGTGAAGCACGAACTCCCGACAGGAGCCCTCAGCGTGGACTCCTAGGGGGAAGACGCACACCTTCGTGACCCGCCGGCGTCGTCGGCGGCGCCGCTCGTGGCGTTCGGCGTGACTCCTTCAGAGCCACCAATGTGCACGTACAAGGGAAGAGGGAACCCTGGTGGCGGCCGCTCACACCAGGGCCTGGACTCCTCCTGGCGAGCGCTCTCGCCCTGACCCCAGAGGGCAAGTCGCTTCTTTGGGGGGAGCGGGTCAGGATCCTCTTGGGGAGCCTTTCCCTTCTCTTCCGCGAAGAACCGGCGGATCGGAGCCATGGCAGCCAGACGAAGCAAGGAGGAGGAGAAGCAGAAGGATAGACTGGAAGGGTGCGCGCCGTTCCATACTTATAGCCGGCGAAGGCCAACCGTCGGCCTCCACGATCACCGGTAATCATGACCGTCTTTGCATGCAGGGACTAGTCAAATCCGGGCGGTTACCGAGGCGTCATGGGGAAGCAGTGCCGCCCACGTCCAATCAACCGCCATGCGGCGCCCAAAACGCCGCAGCTATTAGGACCTGACGCCGCACTTGCCCTTTTGCCTCTGCTCAGCCAAGTTGGTAGCGCGCCGTGGGCCTGGAGCTCTGTCGGCGTTACGAGCAGGGGTCCCCAGACTTGCCTGCCTACGGCCTACGGCGTGGCTCAAAGGAGGCCTGGCACAGCCCATCTTCATCAACACAAGCTCAAGACCCTCGCGAGGGGCCAAGCCTCGTGGGGCGGACGACAAGGAGCTTCCTCAGGCGCGGCCTCGTCAGGCTGGCTCATGAGGAGGGGAGAGTTCAAGGCAGGGTACCTTGCGAGGTGCCCATGACGCAAGCCATGACGACCAAGGGCGTCAGTCGGGCGCCAGCCCGTGCAGTGTCCTCCTTTCCTATTTGGTGCAAAGGGAGCAAGCGCAGGCGAGAGTATCAAGCAAAGGCGTCCATTTCAATGCAACAAGACCAAGGCCAGCCCAACGGCCAGAAGGAAGTCATTGTGGAGCCCAAGCCGGCGTCATCACCAGAGTCTTTGCCAGGCGAGGACCAACTTTAGTCAGGATTAGTGTACCCACTGTTCCCCTTCAAAATGGCCAATTGTTGGCGCCCTTCCCGCTCAATATTTGGGAAGAGGCCCAGGGCCTTCGCCTATAAATAGGACTAGCCACCCCCAGGGCAGAGGCAGCTTGATCCTCATCAAGAAACCAGTAGCTAGAGCGACTGAACCCCTCCTAGCAGTTCATCGCACCCGCCGAGAACAGACCCTCGCGAGGCTGTTCTTCCTTGTACTGTTCCTCATCAGCCCAAGAGGCAATCCACCACACCACACAGTGGAGTAGGGTATTACACCACAATGGTGGCCTGAACCAGTATAAATCTTGTGTCTCTTGTGCTGTTACATTTTAGTAGTTTAGGTCCCAGTGATTCGGCGAGGCACGAGGCAGTAGAGGTTGAATCTCCGCGCACCCGGTGTTGAACCTCAAGGGTCTGCTGGAACCCAAAATCCGACGATGAAGAACTGCCATCCGATTACGCTTTAGATTCACCTTCAGTTATAAGTAAACTTGCAACTCCACAACATGCTATTAATTCTGATATGTTGCAAGTTATTGATGATGCTACTTCTGCTATGAATGCTACTCACGATGATGCTATTACCTTGCTTGATGACGTTCCACTGGGTGAATTTCTTGATGAACAAATTGCTAGAGTAAGACAACATGATATTGTTGAATCTGATGATGAACTTGAAACTTAAACTACTGAAACACCTACTAGAACTAGTCCTCCTAGATATGAATTGCCAAAGGTACCCGAAGGTTACACTATGAGTGAGGAAGCAACTAGAGATATTCTTGCTTGTAAGGATAGAGATGATCTAGAGAAATTACTATGAAAGTATAAAGAAAGGTCTCTAAATGCTAGAAATGTGATCCTGAGTTTGCTACTTCACCTATTGTTATTGTTGATAAGGATTATGAATTCTCCGTCGATCCAGAGTTAATCACTTTGGTTGAATCTGATCCTTTCCATGGTTATGAAACTGAAGCTGTTGTGGCACATCTTACTAAGTTGAATGATATAGCTACTGTTTTTGCTCATGATGAGAAGATCCGCTATTACTATATTCTCAAGTTATTTCCGTTCTCATTAAAGGGTAATGCAAAAGCTTACAATACTCTTGCTCCTGGTTGTGTGTGCAGTCCCCAGGATATGATCTATTACTTCTCTAAAAAATATTTCCCTGCTCATAAGAAACAAGCTGCCTTGCAGGAAATATTTAACTTTGTGCAAATTGAAGAAGAGAGTCTCCCACAAGCTTGGGGGAGGCTTGTCCAATTGCTTTAATGCTTTGCCTGATCATCTTCTTAAGAAAAATGAAATACTTGATATCTTCTATAATGGACTAACGGATGCTTCTAGGGACTTCCTAGATAGTTGTGCTGGTTGTGTTTTCAGGGAACGAACTCTTGAGCAAGCTGAAGAATTATTGAATAACATATTGAAAAATTATGATGATTGGACTCCTCCTGAAGCACCTATTAAACCCACTCCAAAGAGGAGGGGTATCTTATATCTCAGTCCTGAAGATATGCAAGAGATAAAGAAATCTATGAAGGAAAAAGGTATTAAGGCCGAGGATGTTAAAAATTTACCACATATCGAAGAAATACATGGGCTTGAAGCACCACCACCACCCAAGGTGGTAGAGGTAAAATCTTTAATAAAATTCAATGATAGTGATGATCCTCATAATAAACATCCTAGTTAATGCCTTTATGAGTTTGATAATTACATTAGAAAGCAAGATCACTTCAATGCAAATGTTATGGGATAATTGAAATACAACTCTGATATGATTGCTCGCTTAAGTAACTTGTTATTTAGAATCTCAAATGATGTTAGAGGTGTAGGAAAACATGCCTCTATGGTTCAAACTCAATTAGAACAAGTTGCTAAAACTCAAAGAGAGTTACTTGATGAAATGAACAATAATATAAGTGACTTTGCTGTTAGAGTAGCAACTAGAGGAGGTAAAATGACTCGGGAACCACTTTATCCTGAGGGACACTGAGGGAGTCCTGGACTAGGGGGTGTCCGGACAGCCGGACTATCATCGTCCGCCAGACTCCAAGACTATGAAGATACAAGATTGAAGACTTCGTCCCGTGTCCGGATGGGACTTTCCTTGGCGTGGAAGGCAAGCTTGGCGTCTGGATATGTAGATCTCCTACCATTGTAACCGACTCTGTGTAACCCTAGCCCTCCCGGTGTCTATATAAGCCGGAGGGTTTTAGTCCATAGGACGAACAACCATTACAACAATCATACCATAGGCTAGCTTCTAGGTTTAGCCTCCTTGATCTCGTGGTAGATCCACTCTTGTACTACCCATATCATCAATATCAATCAAGCGGAGTAGGGTTTTACCTCCATCGAGAGGGCCCGAACACAGGTAAAAATCGTGTCCCTTGTCTCCTGTTACCATCCGCCTAGACGCACAGTTTGGGACCCCCTACCCGCGATCCGCGGTTTGACACCGACATTGGTGCTTTCATTGAGAGTTCCTCGTATGCGTCACCGATAGGCGATGGCTTCTTCAATCAACGACACGCAGTCTGGGTGAGACTTTTCTCCCGGACAGATCTTCGTATTCGCGGCTTCGCCTGCGGGCTAATTAAGCAGCCATCTGGAGCAGATTGAAAGCTACGCCCCAGCCATCGTGTCGATTTGGAAGCCTAAACTTCACGGCAGATATCCGCGGAGACTTGATCTTCGATGGATCCGAGCCGCAGCCGAGCGTGCCGCACTGTCACGATGGGCATGATCTAGCTCTGCCGCCGGACAGTACCTTGGAGGCCACACACGAATCCGCTCCGACCCATAGTTCGGAGCCGATCGTGTAGATCGAGGACGGGTGGCTGGACACCACCTCAGGAGCTGCAACTTCCACGGTGATGGAACCGAACACTGACCTCGTCCATTATAAAGCTCGTGACTCCGAGGCGCCGGACTCCTTGCCGGACTCCGAACCTCCTGATCCCCTGCCAATCGAATCCGATTGGGCGCCGATCATGGAGTTCACCGTTGCGGACATCTTTCAGCACTCACCCTTTGGCGACATCCTAAATTCGCTAAAGCATCTCTCGCTATCCGGAGAGCCCTAGCCGGACTACGGCCAGGATGGTTGGGATGCGGACGACGAACAAATTCAAAGCCCACCCACCACCCACCTTGTAGCAACTGTCGACGATCTAACATATTTGCTAGATTACGACTCCAAAGACATCGACGGTATGGACGACGATGCCGGAGACGATCAAGAACCAGCGCTCACCGAGCACTGGAAGGCCACCCCAACCCATGATGTATATATGGTGGACACCCCAAAAGGAAGCAATAACGAGGACCAACGGGGCGCGGCAAAGGATAACCCCGCCGACAAACAACCAAAACGGCGACGCAGACGCCGCCCTAAGTCCCGCCTCGACAAAAACAGCACTCCTAATGACCCAGCAATAGAGCAGGGCAAACCAGTGGACGACGAACATGCAACCAAGCAACCGTCCGAACAGGACGAATCGGATAATCAATCCATGCCCGGCGAAACCAACAGTCCAGATGACCTCACGCCGGACACACCACCGGAGCATAAGAACCTTCACAAAAGACTCGTCGCCACTGCAAGAAGTCTGAAGAAGGAAAAACGGAAGCACAAAACAGCGAAAGACATACTCAGAATGAGGTGGAGCAAAGTGCTCAAAACCGCAGACAAATACGGCAATGGTTATCAATCAAAGAGCTACCCGAAGCGCAAGCTGCTGCCAGAATTTGACGAGGAGGCCATAGAGCCACCACAGTCAAGAAATAAAGAAGCCGCCTGGCCGGATAGACGACCAGATGACAGGCCAAAAGCGACAAGCGACGTCGCGCACAAGCCGACTCATGATCCTCGGGAAACAAATGGCCCGGTTAGGTCCATTTACGGGCCAAAAAAGAGGGCCCCAGTAAGCAACACAACACGCCAAGTGTTCGAAGACAGCGGCACACCGAAATACAGGGGCGCCGCACACCCACTATGTTTCACCAATGAGGTGCTGGATCATGAATTTCCAACAGGGTTTAAACCCATAAACATAGAGGCTTACGACGGAACAACAGACCCTGGAATCTGGATAGAGGATTATATACTACACATACACATGGCTAGAGGAGATGATCTCCATGCCATAAAATATCTACCCCTCAAGCTCAAAGGGCCAGCTCGGCATTGGCTCAAAAGCCTCCCAGAAAACACTGTTGGAAGTTGGGAAGAGCTCGAGGACGCGTTTAGAGAAAATTTTCAAGGGACTTATGTCCGCCCTCCGGATCTGAGCGATCTAAGTCATATAACTCAACAGCCCCGAGAGTCGGTAGCAAGAATTTCGAACAGGTTCCTTACTAAAAAGAACCAAATAGTCGACTGTCCGGACGCTGAAGCCTTAGTAGCTTTTAAACACAACGTCCGAGACGAATGGCTCGCCAGACACCTCGGCCAAGAGAAGCCGAGGACAATGGCCGCGCTAACAAGCCTCATGACCCGCTTTTGCGCGGGGGAAGACAGCTGGCTAGCAAGATGCAGCACCAGCGACCCAAGTACATCCGAGATCAGAGATGGAAACGGAAAATCACGGCGCAGAAAAGATCAGCGCCGGAATAAAGAAAAAAGCCCAAAGAACCCGGCGGTTAACGTCGGATTCAAAAGCTCGCGGCCAAACAACAAAACACTGCATCTTAAGGACAACAGTGATGAGCTATCCAACTTAAACAAAATTTTGGATCGGATATGTCAAATCCACAGTACCTCCGGAAGGCCTACAAACCACACCCACCGAGATTGTTGGGTTTTCAAATAGTCCGGCCGACTCAACGCCGAACACAAGGGGCTCGACGCACCAAGCGAGGATGATGATGAACCCCACCAGCCGAGCACCAGAAAACAAAAGACTTTCCCACTAGAAGTCAAAACAGTAAACTCACTTCATGTGATATTACGGAAAAACAATACGGCACCCGCTAAAATAAGTGCCGCACGGTCCACCCCAGCGGAACCTCAAAGTTGGATGTCAAAACCAATCACTTTCGACCACCTGGATTATTCCAGAAGCATTCTAAACGCAGGATGGACTGCTCTGATATTGGATCCTATAATCGACGGACTACAATTTACACAAGTCCTGATGGACGGCGTCAGCGATTTAAACCTGCTATATCCAAACACAATCCGCAAGATGGGGATAGACCTTACTAAAATTCGACATAGCGGCACTTCCTTTAAAGGAGTGACGCCAGGCCCTTACGCCAAGTGCACAGGCTCCTTATTACTAGAAGTTGTGTTCGGGTCACCGTACAACTTCCGACGCGAAAAGCTAGTCTTTCATGTCGCCCCATTCAAAAGTAGCTATCAAGCAGTATTGGGACATGAAGCTTTTGTCCGCTTTAACGCGATACCACATTACGCGTCTCTTACACTTAAAATGCCCGGTCCACGTGGCATCATTTCATTAAGAGGGTCCTTCAAAGACCCCGGACACGGCTAGACGAGTCCGGCATAAATAAGCTAGGGGCTCCCTAGCAGCACACCCCTTCACAAGGGGCTGTGCATATAAGCAACAATGAGCTAATATAGGCTCAGCTTTATTAATTTATTAATATTTCAATTTTTTATGCACTCTTCGCACGATTTGTTTTCAAACTAAGTTCCTCTTTTTTACAGATGAACAACATGCACACCCGTCCAAGATACGGCTGCGCGGAGACACAGCGCAGACGTGCGAGGGACCCGTTCAAGGATTCTTTTGATTAAGACCTGCGTAAACCTTTTTCTTGTCTCTTGTTGCTATAATCCCTGGTTTTCATTATAACCAGAGAGAGAGATCGACGTTTTGGCATCGGCGCGTCAAAGGACCTCGCCGTGCACTCGACACTAGGGGCTTAGGGCATTGTTACGCCCGTTATCATAAAGACCGAACACCTTAGGGAGTGTTGGCGTCTCGAGATTAGGCCTTATATGCATCAGCTCGAATCATGTCTTTGGTCAAATGTTGGGTTTGCCCGGCTCCTGTGTTTGCTGCCTTACGTTCCGTATCATCGGCTAACGCGGCACCGGAGAACTCTGCGATTGTGCCCAGCTTAGGCTGGGCGAGCACCTCGATGAAAGCCGAAAACCGATCGTCATGATACAACGAGAGACCGTCAACCACTCGATCGACCACAGGAATGTTTAGAATTCCTCCGCTTTGACGAAGGACCGTTTCCCGGTCAGGCACATACGCGCCCCGAATTCGGATAGCACGGTGCCCCTAGGGGCTATATCGTAGCCCCACCCTCGAACTCCAATGGCTAAGTGAAAGTGATAAAACATTATAGTCCGGTTGCCTCGTTTGCTAAGCTACCACCTCCTTAACAGGACCGAGACGTCGGATTAAGTGTGAAAACGCGCTATTTTTGTGAACACCCCCGCACCTTGTGCGTGGGGGCTGAAGCCGACGACTACCATCTTTCAGGTTATACATACGTATACATAAACGGCCACACAGGAGATACTTCAATACTTGAACGCACAAGTACAAAAAGCGCCTACATTATAAACATCGTTTTATAAAATTAAAAACGTTCATTTGAACGTGACATTTTTTGAGCACTGCGACTCTATTACACGAGCACCGCGCAGAACTTCCCCAAAATAGTGCTGGGCGGGTAACCGGCTTTCGTCCGAGCCCTGGGTCGCAACAGCGGTGGCATCCATCTCTATCCAATGTGTCTTCACACGGGCGAGGGCCATCCGCGCACCCTCTATGCAGGCCGACCGCTTCATCGCCTTGATATGCGGCACCGCCCCAAGAAATTGCTGTAATAAGCCAAAATAGCTCGTCGGCTTGGGCCCATCCGGCCAGACATGAGTCAAGATATCCGTCATGGCAAGTCCGGACAACCTATTCAGCTCAGCCCATTCGGCCAACCGATCGGTCAGCGGAAGTGAACGATCCGGACTATGGAATTGAGACCAAAATAGTTCTTCCGTCTTGTGATCCTTCTGACTTCATAAGTGCACAACGACATCCGCCACACTCGCCGCTAAGACCATATAAGGATCCTCCGGACCCCACAGTTGGCCAAGATGGGCATACTTTGGATCCGTAAACCTTCAGCGCAGCAGAAAAGGCTTGCCAGCCACAATGTCTCCGGCCTGGCGCAGCTCCTCCTTTATAGCCCGCATTGCAGAACGGGCATTCTTGTCTTTGGCGGTGGCCTTCTGCAGGTCTTCCCGCTCCGATAGGCGCTCCTTTTCAAGAGCCTCATTGCGGTCGGTAGCATCCTTTAACTCAATGGCCATTTCGGCCATCTCCTCCCTGCTTTGGCAGTGTGCAGCCCTTTCGGCTTCCTCCTCGGCCGCCCTCGAGGCAGCCGCATCACTCCTTCTGGCTTGCTCCTCGGCTTGAGCAAGTTCTGCCCGAAGGCTCTCCACAGCAGCGGCACCATCTGCGTCAAGCACACATATTGTAAGAGGTGGCCTTCGGCTCCCTTACTTGGTGACCACGGAGGAAAAACTTACCTTGCGATTCGTCAAGTCGCCTGTTGACTAGCGCGATGTTCGCATCCGCAACATCGAGTTGCCGCTTTAGTTCAGCAACCCCATCAGTCCGGCTGGCCCCCGGACGATCCGCCACCTGCATAGGAACGGCAAAAATTGAAACCTGCGATTTTGATCCTCGCCACGCTGTCGCTTTCGACAACCTACCGAGTCTCAAAGGCTACTATCTATACAGGGCGCACTTTTATGTGCAAAACTGTCAAAAAGGTGTGTCATTTTTACGTACCTCAAACCCCGCCAGCAAACTCCTGACGACATTATGCAATCCGCTTTCGGCGGACGAAATCCTTCCAATCACCATACTCATCAATGCATGGTGGTCTTCTGAGATGGACGCCTTCTCAAGTAGATCATTCAGCTCCCCCGGCCGAACTCTAGTCAGCGCCGAACTCTTCGGCTCTGCCGGGCTCGGGGATACCCTCCATGATGACACTTCAGGCTCGTCTGCCCTATCCGATGGCGCAGCAAACGGAGGCGTCTCGCTCTCCACCATCTCCAGACGAAGGTCCCCCGAAGACGAGCTCATCTGAGAAGGTCGGAGATCCGAACTACAAGGTAAGAATTTCGGTTATCCTCGGAAGCACAAATAGGGATGTCTCTTATTACCGAACTCCCTTCTTTCTACTCACGGCTCGCTGGAGGGCTGATTCTTTAGGGGAGACTGTGCGGCCGGGACCTCCCCGGACGCAGGACCCTCTGGTGAAGATTTCTTCCCCCGCTTAGGGGCTTTGGCCTCCGGGTCTCCCGAGGCGGTCCTCTTCTCCCCCTGGAGGGAGGGATTCTCGATCCCCCCTTCTTCAAGCGCCTCCTTGGGCGAGGCGGTAGCTCCCCTATTTTCCCCTTCACCTTCTTCTGAAGGCGCAACCTCCAGCATCCTAACCAGCACGGGATCCGGCGCGGTCTCTAGGAGGGGGGCCGGACACCGTATCAGTTTTGCTTGTGCCATCCACTCCTGTTTAGAAGGAAATCGGTCCAAATGCGAATCATAGAAAGGCAAACAAACAGTATGTCCGGACTCGGAGCTACTTACTTGTGTATTCGGGCGATTGCAGCTTAGGCCGGCGTCCTCGGTCAGTTCCGGACACGCCTCTCGTGATCCGAAGAATAATTTGTACATCTCCACGGGTATCACACCCATGAAGTGTTGGAGAATCCATGGTCCCTCCGGATTAAACTCCCACAGCCGGAGAGGGCGGCGTTTGCAGGGCAGGAGACGCCTAATCAGCATGACCTGCATCACCACAACTAGATCGATCTCCCTCGCTTGGAGGTCTCGAATCCGGCCCTGCAATAGGGGCACGTCTTTTGACGGCCCCCAGTTGAGCCCTTGGTTGACCCACGACATCAACCGTCGAGGGTCCCGAGCGGAATCTGCGGCGGCTTCGCTGCTACCCTTCGAGCGGTGATATAGAACCCTCCTGCTGCACAAGCCGAGCTCCTTTTGGAAGGAGCCCTCGGGCCCTGAGGCATCGGCCCTCCTGCTTCTGCCGCCCCCGCAAGATCGCTTGACGCCCGATCATCTTGGCTCCACATTGAAGGTCTTGACCACAGGCGAAGTGGGGGTGGCGCGAGGAAGGCTTTGCAGACAACAATGAATGAGGAAATATGGAGGATAGACTCCGAAGCCAAGTCATGGAATTCCAACCCATAGTAGAACATGAGCCCTCTCACAAAAGGATCCATCGGGAAGCCTAAACCCCGATGGAGGTGGGACACAAAGACGACGTACTCGCCGGGCTCGGGGGTGGGGATGGCATGCCCTTTGGCAGGCAGCCTTTGCGAAATCTCATAAGACAGGTACTTGGCCTCTCGCAGCTTTAGCATGTCCTCCTCCGTGACGGAGGAGGGAATCCACCGGCCCTTAAGGTCGGAGCCGGACATTGTTGAAGGTCCGAAGCACTCGAATCTGGGGCTCTGGGTGTTGGAACTTGGAGCAAGGAGAAGATTCGATGGAGGATTGAAGAAAAGAAACGAGCCTTGGTACTATTATAATGAGGAAGAATACCAGGATCCGTCTCTCAGAACGTTAGGGACTCGCCGATAGAGGCGTGGCGGCAGCGCGCGTTGGGTTACCCGTTCGTATTGATGAGAATCCGGAATAAGGGGAACACGATCCTGCTTCGAGAAGATGTGCCAAGGAACCGCTTAAACGCTACCGAGGTGGTATAATAAAAACGATTCAAGTAAAGGCTTGGAGGTGGCTTGACGTCATGCCACAAAATCGTCGTGATTGATCTTGTGTACATATTATTCTCTCTACGGTGGAATGTGGAAATTATTTTGCGAGCGGACACTATCTGGTGTTCACAATCTTCTATGGATTATTCGGAGGAGGAACCCGCCTTGCAATGCCGAACATTATGCGCGCGGACTCATCCTCATTGAAGCCAGTTCGAGAGCTCTTGAAGGAGTCCTAGACTAGGGGTGTCCTGACAGCGGACTATCATCGTCCGCGGACTCCAAGACTATGAAGATACAAGATTGAAGACTTCGTCCGTGTCCGGATGGGACTTTCCTTGGCGTGGAAGGCAAGCTTGGCGATCTGGATATGTAGATCTCCTAACATTGTAACCGACTCTGTGTAACCCTAGCCCTCCCCGGTGTCTATATAAATCGGAGGGTTTTAGTCCATAGGACGAACAACCATTACAGCAATCATACCATAGGCTAGCTTCTAGGGTTTAGCCTCCTTGATCTCGTGGTAGATCCACTCTTGTACTACCCATATCATCAATATCAATCAAGCAGGAGTAGGGTTTTACCTCCATCGAGAGGGCCCGAACCTGGGTAAAAACATCGTGTCCCTTGTCTCCTGTTACCATCCGCCTAGACGCACAGTTCGGGACCCCCTACCCAAGATCCGCCGGTTTTGACACCGACAGACACCCAAAGAGAATTGAACAAGAACAACACCACTCTACACCTAGTTCTTCTAAAAATAAAAAGAAGAAGAAAAATGTTAAGGCTTTGCCTATCTCTAGTGAACCTGAAGTAGGAAAACCTCCTGATAATGATAATGAAGTTTCTATCTCTGATGCTGAAACTCAATCTGGTAATGAACACTCAACTTCTGATAATGAAAGAGATAATGATGAGGTTCATGAAAACACTCAACCTAATGATAAAGAACCAGATAATGATGTTGAGATAGAACCAACTGTTGATCTTGATAACCCACAACCTAAGAATAAAAGATATGATAAAAGAGACTTTGTTGCTAGAATACATGTAAAGGAAAGAGAACCATGGGTTCAAAAGCCTATGCCCTTTCCACCTAAGTCGACTAAAAATAAAGATGATGAAGAATTTGAACGCTTTGCTAAAATGATTAGGCCTGTCTTTTTGCGTACTCGCTTGACTGATATCTTGAAAATGCCTCCTTATGCAAAGTACATGAAAGACATCATCACTAGTAAGAGAAAAATACTGGAAGCTAAAATCTCCACTATGCTTGCTAATTACACTTTTGAAGATGGAGTACCTAAAAAACTTGGAGATCCGGGAATACCAACTATACCTTGCTCCATAAAAATAAACTATGTGAAAACTGCTTTATGTGATTTGGGAGCTGGTGTTAGTGTTATGCCTTTCTCTTTATATAAAAGACTTGATTTGAATAAACTCACACCTACTGAAATATCATTGCAAATGGCTGACAAATCAACTGACATACCTATCGGTATTTGTGAGGATGTGCCCGTTGTTGTTGCTAATGTTACTATTTTGACTGACTTTGTTATACTTGAAATGCCTGAGGATGAAAACATGTCAATTATTCTTGGTAGACCCTTCTTGAATACCGCAGGGGCTGTCATTGATTGCAATAAAAGCAAGGTCACTTTTCATATAAATGGTAATGATCATACGGTGCACTTTCCGAACAAACAATTCCAAGTGAATGGTATTAATGTTATTGAAAAATCTCCGACAATCACTGTTCGAAGTTTTCAACTACCTCTATCTACTGTCAAAAAGAAATATGAAATGCTTATTGTTGGGGACATTCATATCCCCATTGAGGTAACTTAGTGATTTACGAAAGTTCTTCGGTTTCATGCTAATCGAAAGTGGTTGTTAATAAGACTTGATCAACCTTATTAATGAATCATTTTTGAGAGGTATGAAGTTGATGAATTTAGTAAGCACTACTTTTTGTCCCTACCTTTTGTTTTCTGTTTTTGTTAGTTAAATAAAATAAAATGCCATGCTTTGTTTGTTTTCTCTTAAAAAAATGACCCAAAAATAAAAGTTCTCAGAATGCTCTAAAAATCGGATATGATTTTTTTCTGAATATTTATGAATTTCTGGTGCAAATAATACCTGAGGGAGGTGCACCAGGTGGGCACAACCCACCTGGGCACGCCAGCACCCCCAGGCACGCCCTGGTGAGTGCTTCCCACCTGGTGGGCCCCCTCACTTACTTCCTCCTCCCACGCCACTCCATTCACACAAAAAAATCACTACCACTCTCTCTCTCTCTCTCTCTCTCTCTCTCTCTCGTGTTCTTGCTCCTGAGACCGCGGATTTTGATCTCTTTGCTCGAAGCTCCGTTCCCAAAACTGTTTCGGGGATTTGTTGCTTGGTATGTGACTCCTCCATGTGTCCAATTAGTTTTTGTTTTAGTGGTTTATATTTAGAATAATTAGCTACTCTTGGTGCTGCTGTAGATGAGCTTGCATGTTTAATTCTTAGAGTTCTAAGTAGTTTGAATGCTTGCTATGGCCTCTATACATCCCTATGAGTAGTTTCTATCAATCCTGTGAAGTTTCGTTGAGAAAAATTTTGTGGACTAAAAATTTCAGGATTTTGTTCATAGGAAAAAGATGAATATCTTCAGGAAGTTTGCTTCCAAGAAGAACTCCAAGGGGGTTATTGGGCAGTCTTCTGACAATGATCTTCATACCCCGAGGTTGGCAGAACTATGGCCGTGTGAGTGGCCAGACAATGATTTCATGGAAGAGGCCGAAATCCTCCAAGAGTTCAATCAATATGCTATGAATGCCGGCCTCATCGACTTCATCGCAGCTGAATGCAAACAATATCATCTCCTCACAAATTCCTTTGTGCAAAACTTTCATTTTCATTCTAGGAATAATCCACCTGAGGTGTCATTTAACTTATATGTTGAACCCCGCCAAATTCCACTTACTAAATTTTGTGACATATGCATGCTTCCTTATGATGGGGGTTTGGTAGAGCCTAGGCCCTTAGAGCTTGATGGTTTTTACTGTACTCTAACAGTGGGGGATGAGAGGCTAGCTTGTAGTTTCCTGTCGTGCATTATTTTGCTTTATTTATCGCAAAGTGCTTGCTAGCGAGAGAGAAGGTGGATTCACTTAGCGCCCCAGACTTTGCTATTTTACATCGCGCACTTTATGGCGACAACACTTTTAGCTTGGGAGCTATTGTGGCACGTTGCCTTCACCTTAACAGATTCAAGGGTAAACTACATGGGGGCATTTACGCTACTCGTTTAGCTACTCACTTCAATATGCAGATACGCCAACATGATCACCCCTTGCCCAAGGTTTAGCTTGTACAGATTATCTATGTTGGATCATCATTTTCTTGCTGTTGACTGCCCTGATCTTAACTTGCCATACAATTTAGTTTTTAGTGAAAACACTCGTGATGTTATCCCTTTGCCTGCACCTACTTTGTTTGATTATGTTTCCAGGAACAGATATAGAGTTATGCCTGAGTACATTGTCGCTTACCGAAACAACCTGGCGGCAGCACAGGCGGAGCCACAGCAGTGGGACCCTATGGTGCCTGCTCCCTAGCCCTTCAACATTGGACCTCACGGCTTCTACGACTGGTGATTACCAAGCTAGGCCAAAAGCCTAAGCTTCGGGGAGTACGTATTCCCACCGGCATTACATTCATGTTCACACATTTCATTCCAGTTGTCGGTGTCAACACTTTCTCATTGTATCATCCATGCTTAAACTATTTTTCTCGCTTTCTTCTTGTGTGTTTGAAAAACCTTGAGAAAATCAAAAAATATGTTTCTTACTTCTTTTTAATTTTTCTTCCTAGTTTAAATTGCTATAGTACTAAAAAGAAAACCCAAAAAGATTTCCTTTTTCTTCTTTTACTTGTTGGGAGCTTTCCCGTGTAAAGAGTTTTTCTCGTTTTTGCTTTTCCCTTTTTCGGTTGCTTGCTTTCGAAAAACCAAAAACTCCAAAATATTTCAGTGTGTTTCTCTGAATTTCTTTTTCTTTTATCGTGTCATACTGAGGAGAAGACCACGATGAAAATGTCGAGTGGCTCTCATTTGCATTATTGTTGATCTAACAAAGAGACCATATTACCTTGTCTTCTCCTCTTGAATAAAATGATTGCAGATTCCAGCTTAGTCCATGGCACTCTTGCACTATTATTATTTCAAATCGTTTGGTCGTGCAAGTGAAAGGCAATAATGACGGGATTAGATGAATTGGCCGTGGCAGAGAGAAACAGGTATGAACTCGACTTGTTCTGTTTTTGTAAATATGTTTAACCTAGTATCCATGCTCCAGCCTATTATGATCAAACATGTTTGCAATGACAATTAGAGATTATAGTTTCTAATGCCATGCATAAGTAGCTAGGAGTGAATAATGACTTATCTTGGATATCAACATTGCGTTAAAATGATTGTGATGTAGTATGATGATATGGTATCATCTGAATGTTCGAGTGGCTTGACTTGGCACGTGTTCATGCATGTAGCTGAATCAAAACCAACATAGCCTCTCTGATATTTATGTTCATAGTGTTCATATCCTACTCATGCTAGTATCCAATGTTACTTATGCATAATGCATGTTCATGATCGTCGTTGCTCTCTAGCTGGCCGCTTCTCAACCTATTTGCTAGCCTTTGCCTGTACTAAGTGGGAACTCTGCTTGTACATCAAAAACCTGAAACCCAAGTTATTCCGGATGAGTCCACAATACCTATCTATATGCGGTATTACCCTGCCATCCTAAGTAAATTTGCATGTGCCATCTCTAAAAACTTCAAATAAGTATCCTTTTTGTGTGCCTGGATTGTTCATGGAACGACAGGAGGTAGTCGACATCTTCCATGCTAAGCGGGTTATTCTCAGGTCAAGTGTTTATTCACTTGCCATCGCACGAGAAAAGCGAGGCAATAGGGATGCCCAGTCCCAAACTGCAAACAGAACTAGCATGGTTAGCATGGAAGATATTGATAACTTATGGTCATTGTCGTGGAAATGTCAGGGCAGATGTCCTAGTGAAAGGACTTAGTCGTGGAGCCATCACAACTAGGAAGCTTAAAGGGGTTAAAATGGGACAAAGGACATGGGAGTTTATACTGGTTTGGCCCCTTGTGGTGAAGGTAATGGATTTATCCAGTTTAGGTGGGATTGCTTATGTCTCGATTACCAGGGAGCGAAATCGCTTGACCTAGCTTTTGATCTGATGTTACTTGCCCTGAACCACCGCCGTGTCGTCCCTTTATATACAGAGGTCGATGCCCAGTGGCTCATAGAGTCCCGGTTGGCTCATAAACAGTGTCCGACTCGGTCTCTATCTATTCTTGCCTTACAATACAAGTTATTTACATATGGTGGTTTATCTCTATGGGCCTTAAGTCGCCTTTGGGCTTTGGGCCCTTTACTGAACTGCCATCTTCAAGTATCGTCTTTGGGCTTCATATTATGAATCACCATTGGTATAACCCGGCCCCTCCTAGGCGGGTCATACCTAATAGTTATATCCCCAACGTTAGGCCCCAGATTGATTTGAACTAGTTCATGTCAATCTTCAACACTTAGAAAAAATCTTCTGCTCTTCATTGTGCAAGAATTTATAACCCGCCATGACGTCATCTTCTGGATTTGTGATAACACGCCATGATGTCATTTTCCATTAATTCACGCTTTATCCAACATATCTCAACGAATCCTTATCTTTAATGGCCATCCTGAGAATCGAGGCGTCCTGGTAGCTGGATAACCATATTTTCGGCCTCCTCGTTTTTTGCACCCACTTATCAGTCTTTCCCTTATAAATAGTCACGACCAGCCTTTTCTAATTCTCCCCCTTTCCAGCGTCTTCTTCCTCTCACAACCCTTCTACCGCTGGAGCTCCACCGCCGCTGCAGAGCACCTCCTCCTCCTCAACCTCGGCTGCTCCATCAACCTGAGTTGGACCAGAGTACGCCGGCGCCCCACCGCAGTTGAATCTGCACCTGTAAGTGCTTCTTCTTCTGCGCGTTAGATCGCATTAGGGTTCCTGACTGTTCATTGTGTTCTTCATGGTTTCTCCATAGCTCCTCTACCGTAGCCTTTTTTAATCCAAAAGCAATGTAGAATTTATGCGGTAGTTGTTTTGCCTCCACTTTTGATACCAGCGGATCCCCTTTCTCTGGAAAGAGATCTCATTAGAAATTACGAACTCATCTATACCGATTTTTCAGGCCTAGATTAATTTCCTTTTCCTGAGCATTCGTTGGTCCAAAATAATAGCTGCAGCCTGTGAAACTTGTTTGTGTAACACTTAGCCAAAAACTGCATTTTGTTAGATCCACCTAGCCATGGTGGCTCTAATCACCGACTTAAATTTGCAATGCTCAATAGATAGCATCAACTTATCATGGTGGCTTAAATAACTTGACTGCTCATGGCGGTTTAAATAACCTGGCCAAATTAGCCATATACCATTAGGCCCCTTCATAAGCCGCCATTGTGAACATGTGCTGTAATACTTTTCCTCTGGCTTAAATTTGAACCGCAATTTTTACTCTTTGTTAGGCTTCCTCTTCACAATGCTGCCCAAAACAAGCACTTCATGCAACTGGGTCAAATCCATCGGCACTAATAGTACCCTTGATGACTTTGTGAAAACCGGCTATCTGCCAAAGAAGGAAGTCATGTCGTACCGTGCTCCTGATCTAACAGAAGAAAAATCTCAGCCCAAAGAAGGGGAAGTCATCGTTTTCACTGATCACATGAACTGGGGCTTTTCACCACCCAGCTCAAAATTCTTCAAAGATGTCTTGCACTTCTTCGACCTCCGTCCTCAAGACATCGTACCCAATTCCGTGTCTAATATCTGCAATTTTGAAATGTTCTGCAAGGTGTACCTTGAAGAAGAGCCCAACTTGCTACTCTTCAGAGAGTTATTTTATTTGAACCGCCAGAATGAATGTGCCAATGGACCTAGTTTGGATCTCGGTGGGGTCTCAATCCAGCAACGGAGAGACACCATCTTTCCTTATGCACAACCACCGAGTCATCCCAAAGACTGGAACTAGACATGGTTCTATTGTCAAGACACATGTCCAGCTGATGAGAACCCCCTGCCCAGCTTTCGCGCCCTGCGTCTCGAGTCCAATCATCCTCTCCCAAACAAGTTGTCAGTTGTTGATCGCCAGAAGCTCGCCCCCACCTTGGCTAAAGTCAAGGCTCTTTTGGGGAACGGTTTAAATGGTATCGACTTGGTCCGGGTTTGGGTTGCCTGGTGATGTCTACTACACAACCTTCTTCTTGTAGACGTTGTTGGGCCTCCAAGTGTAGAGGTTTGTAGGACAGTAGCAAATTTCCCTCAAGTGGATGACCTAAGGTTTATCAATTCGTGGGAGGCATAGGATGAAGATGGTCTCTCTCAAGCAACCCTGCAACCAAATAAC